>OY757022.1:107359326-108034326 GCA_963580285.1 Lucinisca nassula
CGTTCACCCTGAGGTTCAAGTTTATTTCTCAAGAATTATAAGAGCTTCATTAATGATACTTGATACAAACTTGTATCTGGGGATGACAACTTACATGCAAGCATCCATATTTGACCTTGACCTACATTTCATGGTTCACTGACTTTGTAAAATATTGCGACCACCCTAGCGTTCACCCTGAGGTTCAAGTTTATTTCTCAAGAACTATAAGAGCTTCATTAATGATACTTGGGATAAACTTGTAACTGGGGATGACAACTTACATGCAAGCATCCATATTTGACCTTGACCTACATTTCATGGTTCACTGACTTTGTAAAGATTGTGACCACCCTAGCGTTCACTCTGAGGTTCAAGTTTTTTTCTCAAGAACTATAAGAGCTTCATTAATGATACTTGGTACAAACTTGTATCTGGATATGGTAACTTAAATGCAAGCATCCATATTTGACCTTGACCTATATTTCATGGTTCACTGACTTTGTAAAATATTGCGACCACCCTAGCGTTCACCCTAATGGTCAAATTTATTTCTCAAGAACTGCATTAATGATACTTGGTACAAGCTTGCATTTAAGAATGGAAACTTTTGTGCAAGCATCTATGTTTGACCTTGACCTACATATCATGGTTGGGTGACTTTGCGCCCCCACAGGCGCGACATAGCCTTCGGCGGAATTCTTGTTAAACAAAAATGTCAATATTCCGCCATTAGTAAACTCGGCATTGTTAAGGACGTCGTACATGTAACGTTACGGGACGTATCTAACTAATTTGCATATTTAATCCACTAGTGGATTACGAAATTTAATACATGGCGTTTTTACACGCTCAGACGCGACGTCATATGATAAATTGTGTTTTCTGCACAGTCATTCTCTGCCCTCAGCAGTTGTTAAGAATTCAACCTTTTTGTACCAAATCTTCCTCCTTATATATAGCAGGAGTCCATTTAAAAATTTAGGGGTGTCAGGTTGTGTTTTCTTCAAAATTGATTTGGAAAATGGCTGAACTTCTTGCAAACAGTGTAGGCCCTGATCAGATGCCACATTCTGATCTGGGTCTGCACTGTTTGCTAGGGTACCCATTTTGGGGTTTCTGGTGCTGAATGGGTTAATACTGTACTGTTTAATGATTATCCTGCTGAATAAATTATTTTAGCCCCACCCATTTATGACTATCAACCAATCAAATTACTTGATATAGTGTACTTGTTCAATTCACAAACTGCATAACGAACAATGTAGATCCTGGTCTGATGGCTTGATCTGGATCTACGCTGTTTGCAATGGTAGGGGTTGTCATGTTCGGCAGGGTAAGGAGTAATAGGTATTAGCCTGCCTTGGAAAATTGTGGCCGAGATAACATGCTAAGCTGGCATGAGTGTAGATGTTTTTTTTTTTGTTTGTTTTTTTACAATTCTTTTTATTTTCACCCTAAAGCATGAGTCATAACTACCGGTACATGTAACAGATGACATTCCCATTTACATGTATTATGTTAGTGTTTTTATAGCCCCGCTTTGAAAAAGTGGGGCTATATTGGATTTGCCATGTCCTTCTGTCATTCCGTAATTCCGTGATTCCGTTAATTTGTGTTGGCTCCATAACTTTGTATCTGCTTAACATATTTTCATGAAACTTCAAACAAATGTTAAACACCATAAGACAATGTGCAGAGCGAAGGAATTATAACTGTGGATTGCCTACTTTTGGAGTTATTGCCCTTTGAACATTTTCCGTAATTCCGTAATTCCGTGATTCCGTTAATTTGTGTTGGCTCCATAACTTTGTATCTGCTTAACATATTTTCATGAAACTTCGCACAAATGTTAAACACCATAAGACAATGTGCAGAGCGAAGGAATTATAACTGTGGATTGCCTACTTTTGGAGTTATTGCCCTTTGAACATTGAAAAATGGCAATTTTAATTGTGTCCGCTTCATAACTCGAAAACCGTTTGAGATATTTTTAGGAAACTTCACACAAATGTTAAGCACTATGAGACGATGTGCAGAGCGCAGGAACCATAACTCTGCATTGCTTATTTTTGGAGTTATTGCCCTTTGAACATTGAAAAATGGCAATTTTAACAGTGTCCGCTTCATAACTCGAAAACCGTTTGAGATAATTTCATGAAACTTCACACAAATGTTAAGCACTATGAGACAATGTGCAGAGCGCAAGAACCATAACTCTGGTTTTCGTATTTCGATCGTTCAACGCAACACTGGGCTAACTCAGTTTTTTTAAATTTTACAGGAGACAGTTTTTTCTGTTTATTAAATTCATAAATAGCTCATCAGGGTATTAATGAAAGCTGATCTACAAGGTAAAATAAGGAGTTTGAAGTGAAGTATGTTGCAATTCATGTCATGTGACAGAAAAAGATATATTAAACAAAGTTTGAGTTAGATCTGTTTTCCCATTAAAAATATCCAATTTTCGCAATTAAAGTTAATGCAACACTGGGCTAACTGGAATTAAAACAGTGTTTCTTGTCACTTTCTATTTTCAAAAACAAAATTATTCATAACCAGCAGAAGCAATATCTAAAGTACTAAAAGAAAACTAAACCTTCATGTATTTGAAAAATATTTATTGCTGCAAAGCAGTAAAATAACATTGTTCCCATTCTTTTTCTTGTAATCTAATACAATGTCATGTAGAAACATAAATGTAAGACATGCAATTTAAAATTACTTTTGCATTTAACTGCTTGTTATAAACTGTATCTTACAGCAGTAGCCATTATACATTTAATTCATGATTATATATTTAATTCATTAAACAAGTTGGAGAATTTACATTTTTCGAGCCTTCACGAGCAAAATACTCAAAATGCCTAACTTAATCTACAAATTTCATTTGTCATAACTCTTTGGCTTCCCATGTCATTAAGACACATTGTACAGAGATATTTCATTTTCAGAATAAAACAATACCATATTTGCCATAATTAGAACTCTGTGAACTTAGATTTGTTTGATTTGTGGTTTAACATCCCCGTCAACACTGTATAAGTCATTTTGGAGACCTTGCTTCCAACTTTGTGGGACTCTTACCCAACCTTGAGATGAAATGACATCTCAAGCCCTACAGGACATTGAGGTGAAATGAAATCTCAAGCCCTGCCACCCAATGAAACCAATATGGTTTATATGCATGGACGGTCCAATTTGCACCACTTTTCCTGGGCTTGTTTGGAACCTCTAAGCAGTTTACCAGTACTTAAGTGCGGTCAGCATTATATAATTATGTTCTATAAAAGGATTATCCTTTGGAAGCAAGGAATACACCACAGAACTGGAAAATATGAAGTATACATATTTTCTGGGTCAGACTAGCCAGTTTCGGCCAATTAGGCCTCATCAGTGACCCTCAAATATTTTCAAAATTCCACAATGGAATCAATGATCTCAAAGGACAAGAAAATATAAACTACACTATGATGTGGTGCAGAGAGACTTTTTACGGCTGCCACACGTTCTAGACATAGCTGTAGTGACGTTAAATATGTTCTAGAAAGGCCTATCCTTTGGAAGCAAGGCATACATCACAGAACTGGAAAATATGGAGTGTACATGTTTTCTGGACCAGACTAGCTAGTTTCGTCCATCAAGGCCTCATCAGTGACCCTCAAATATTTTCAAAATTCCACAATGGAATAAATGATCCCAAAGGACAAGAAAATATAAAAATACACTATGATGTTGGGCAGGGCGACTTTTTACGGCAGCCACACATTCCCAGACACCAGCTGTAATGATGCTAAATATGTTCTATAAAAGGGTTATCCTTTGGATAGTAGAAGTGGAGGCAATGATCAGGAATCAATACAATTAAGGAAGTGTCTGCTGACAGCCGGCTGGCACCAGACTTTTAGGTCTAGTGACAGCCGGCTGTCACCAGACCTAAAAGTCTGCTGACAGCCGGCTATAATATTTGCTCAATAATAAGCATATTCTTTTGAACTAAATAACTTATCATGAGCTACCATACCGCTTACAGAACTTTGTTGAACAGTGAAGGATGCAATAATTTCTAATGGGGACTTGTATTTTTGTTCAAACTTCGTGTAACAATGCTGGTATTATTGCAGCTTAGTTCTAAATCATAAATCATAAGGTGATTTCTAGGCATACCATCAGCAGAACTTAATGTACAAACTTGAGAAGAGTGGTGGGCACACACTTCATCTGGGTTTGAACAGCACTGACAGAACGAGAAATGTGTCAATATGACACAGATACCCCCATCTAGCTGCTCACCTCACCCCCAAAAAGTCATGTAACAACAGATGTCATCAGACAGCATATCTCGCCTGGAATAGTGTCTTTGAGGTTATTGGTATAGGTGTTTGTGTAGTGGTATGGTGTATTGCTGATTAAACTTTATAAAAATAGCTATGATCATTCCAAATATGGACCTGCACCCGCCCATCGGGGCTTGGAGAAATAAATTGGGCTGCATGGTGCTTCCACGCAGAGCTGAAACTGACCACACATGAGTACTGGTAAACCGCTTCGAAGGACTAAGCCTGCCAAGGTAAAGTGGAATGACTCAGACTGTCCAATGCATATAAGTCTTTTGGTTTCATTGGGCGGCAGGCTTGAGATGTCATTTCATCTCAATGTCAGGTAAAAGTCCCACAAAATTGGAAGCAACGTCTCCAAAATGACCTAAATAAGTGTTGACATGGATGTTAAACCTCAATTCAAACAAACACATTCCAAATATGGACCCAATCCATCAAATGGTTTGGAAAATATGAGTGCTTAAAAACTAGAGAAAGAGTCACGCATACCCCCGGTCAGCGCCACCCTTTGATATATCTTTCAAGCTTTATGTAATATGAATGAAGAAGTCAAGATGCTATAAGAATCTACAAATGTGCTTGAAAAAGCTAAACCAAACATAAAATTTCTAAATGAACCAATGGAGTGAGGGCATCAAAGTTACTGAAGGGTGGGGGCATCCATGTTACTGAAGCAGCAGGGTGGGGTATACATCAATGAAATCTTTGGACTGGTATGCAACATCGATGCAAGTATCAAATGAATTTGTCTTAGAGTTTAGAAAATACAGGCATCTACAAGTATAAACTTTGTCATAAAACTTTAACCAAATGTAAAATTTCTAAGTCTGTGACCTTGAGGTCAAGGTCACCATGGGTGGGGGAAGGGACATACATCACAAAATCTTTGGACTGGTATGCAACATTGATGCAAGTATCAACTGAGTTTGTCTTAGAGTTTAGAACATACACGCATCTATAAACTTTGTCTTAAAATTTTAACCAAATGTAAAATTTCTGAGTCTGTGACCTTGACCTCAAGGTCACTGTGGGGGTGGGACATGCATCAATGAAATTTTGAGACCAGTATGTAATTTCAATGAAAGTATCAACTATATCTATCAAAGGGTTCAGAATATATTATCTCAAAGAAACTTTGACGCAAAACTTAACCCCCCCCCCCCCCCCCCCACCATCGGGGCCTGGGAAATAGATTGGGCTACACCGTGCTTCCGCGCAGAGCTGAAACCGACTGAACTTGAGCACTGGTAAACAGCTTAGGTCTAAGTCTGCCCAGGAAAAGTGATGTGAGTCGGACAGCTCCTTAAACCCTAACGGTTTTTATGGGTGGTAGGGCTTGAGATGTCATTTCATCTCTGAATGTCGGGTAAAAGTCCCACAAAATTGGAAGCAATGTCTCCAAAATAACCTTAATAGTGTTGATGGGGATGTAAAACCGCAACTCAAACAAAACAAAAACTTTAACCAAAATGTTACCGGACGGACGGACAGACTGACACATGGACGGATGGACAGACAAATGGTTGAATGACAGGCTAGAACTGTATACCCCCATAGCATACTTCATATGCCGGGGGTATAATTAGGGCCCCGCACTGAAAGTGTGGGTGCCCTATAGTAATCACTCTGTCCGTCCATCTGTCTGTCTGTCTGTCCGTCCGTCTGTCCGTCCACAAATTTCTGATAGCGCTGCCGGGGCCCTAGTCAGTTTCACTGACAGCTCTAGTTAGTCTAGCTTCTAAGACATCCCAGAATATAATGTCAGTGTAGGTAGAATCAATGCTTTGTTATGACTATCAAGTATGACCAGACTTATATCCCCCATCAAATAGACTTCATGGCCTAGTGGGTAAAAGCACCAACTGTTAATCATTAGGAGGTTCTGCAAGGGACGGTCATGTGGTTTTTATCCGGGAACTCTGGTTTTTGCCCACCTCTGATTAACAACCAGCTCAAAATAAGTGAAAATCTTGAAAGGGCCATAAAACCAAAACAAAAACAAGAGTTCCATAGGCCACTTTGCTCACCAGATCTCAGGTGGGCACTGTCCACTGGCAGCAATATATTTTAACATATGATTTTAATATACCGATTTTAAAGTCTCCCAAACATACCCCCATACCCCGGAGCACCCATGTCGACACTGTATCTGAAATATTTGTTATTTTATGAAGTGGCGGGGATGGGGCATGGACCCAATGAAGCCAATGGTTGGTATCACTGAATGCGCCATATCAAAAGGAACAAAAATATATATGGATTAAGGGTGGGGATCTGTACGATTCTTGAGATACAAGGCCTTTTCGGCATCGGAGGGGTTGGGGCATGGCCCCGCTGGACCCCAGAAAAGGTCTAGATTGTGTTGTCTCTGAATGTGTCTTATCATAAGGACCAAGAATATATATGGTTTAAGGGAGGGGATTTGAACAGTTTTTGAGACATGAGGCCCTTTTGTGAAATGGAGGGGAGAGGACCTTGTGGGGTCCTCTCCCCACATTGGTGTGATTTAATATGTCTAATTATAAGGAATAAGAATGCATATGATTATGGGTCTGGGATCTGAATGGCTTCTATGATATATGGCATTTTATGAAGTGGAGGGGCGGGGCATGCCCTCATCACATTGCTGCAGCACAAAGAGACCCTCAGGTTGGTGTGACTGAATGAGTCTTACCATAAGGAATAAGAAAATATATGGTTTAGGGGCGGGGATCTTAATGGTTTCTGAAATATATGGCTTTTTATGAAGTGTAGGGGTGGGCCGGCGGACCCGGAACACCCCCTGGGCCCACATGTTGGTATCACTGAATGCGTCTTATCATAAGGAAAAAATTTAATGTGGTTTAGGGATGGGGTAACCTGAAGAGTTTCTCAGATATTTCGCCTTTTTTGAAGTGGATGGTCGGGACATGGCACTCAGGCACACCCGGGAGACCCCTAGGTTGGTATCACTGAATGTGTCTTATAAGGAACAAGAATATATATGGTTTAGGGGTGCGGATTTGAACGGTTTCTGAGATATTGGATTAACTAAGTGGAGGGGGTGGGGCATGGCCCAAGCACAACCAGGGGATCCCCAGGTTGGTGTCACTGAGTGTGTCTTATCACAAAGAACAAGAATATATATGGTTTGGGGGTGGGGATCTGAATGGTTTTCAAGATACAATGTCATGGCCTTTTATGTAATGGAGGGGATGGGACATGGTCTCGTCACACCCTGGCGGACCCCCAGGTTGGCATAAAAGTATATGGCTGAAAGAAATTTACTCAAGGAACATTTCTATAAATTTTTTGTCAAAGTTTTGGCAGTAAATGCCATTTTTCTATTTTCCCCATGGAAATTCCAAGTTACCACAGTAACCAAACTAATGAGCCCATTATCATAAAAAAAACCCACAAACTTTCGATCCCCCAGCCCAAGGATGCTACAGATTAAGTTTGGGCTGAATCGGCCCAGTGGCTTCAGAGGAGTTGTCATTTAAAAGTGTTGACGTCAGAGGATGACAGACAACTGCCTATCCCATAAGCTTCCGCTCTGGTGAGCTAAAAAAAATAACAGGGGGAGAAGGATATGTTGTTTTAGGTGCAGATCCTGTTTGCATCAGCGACAGCGGCTCGGCATATCCTGATTTAGGCACTATATCTCCTGGACCTATGGATGGATTGTGGATTTGTGACCAATCTTACATGGTTCACCAGGAGGGGGAAATCAGACATGTTTTGGTTTTAAAATGCACATGCCCCTAAAAACTGTCAACTTTGGACAAAAAATGGCTTGTCTGCACCCTATCTCATGAACAAATCAATGGATATTGGTCCAACTTTTCAATATACCAGCAACAAAAAATTAAATTAGACTTTGGTGACCTTGTCCTAATTTTTAAGGTCATAGGCTCCAGAAAACTTGATTTTCAGCCAAAAATTGGTTTTCTGCACCCAAGCTCATGCCCAGTTGATGAATTTTATTCAAACTTTATACATTTCTAGTTCTATAATTGGATCCAGATATATGGTGAAGGTAAGAATATGAAAATGCACTTAGTATTGAAGAAATATTATTGCTGGCTGTCAGCAGACTTTTAGGTCTGGTGACAACCGGCTGTCACTAGACCAAAAAAACTGGTGCCAGCCGGCTGTCAGCAGACCTCGCCTACAATTAACCCACAGCTCCCATCAGAGACACCAAAGGGAAAGAAACACAAACATGAAACAACAGACCCTAATGGAAACATCAACAGCGGAAAGCCAAAAGGACAGTTATTTCCCACAAAATGGCCAAAAGTCTATCCAAAATAAAGTAATATAAGCGACACAAACACCCGAAGACAAACCATAACAAAAATAAACTGCGACAGAGGAACCGCCTTGGAACTGTCAGCGTAAACTAATTCCACTGGGGGGCTTAAATCGGTTTTACGTGGCCACAATCCTCGCCCTTACTTCTGTCGCGATTAAGACAAATAATTTATTCAGTCCGTATGAAGGCCTCCTAACTCATCAGTGCAACCTCATCAGTGGAAGCCTGGCTCTGCATAACATAAATAGTGATTACTGGACAAGGTACCCACTCTTTTTGGCTCAATTCTATTTTCTAGGCTTTAGGAGCCTACTGGGAATGCAAACATGCAAAAAGGTCAACTTTGAGTGCTGATCCATTGAAATCAGTTACTGAAAGTGAGTTCCATGCTCTGAGCTTACTTTTCTGATCAATGAGAGCTGACATCTGTCCTTCTTAACCCTTGTTCTGCTGAATAAATTAATTTTGCCACATCCTTCTTTGACTATCAAAAAATCAAATTACTTGATGTCATTTATTCCTTTAAACTCACAAACTGAATGACAAACAGTGAAGATCTAGGTCAGATTGTATCTGGAGAAGAATCTCATCTGAATCTTCACTGTTTGCAAAGATACAGCCTAGCCTAGTTAAGCAGGACAATAGTTCAATCAGTGGAAGGGAGAGAATGCGGGTAGAAAACATTTCATGATCAATCTCCACCAAAGAATGTTGTAGACCAAGGAGGATCTAACCTGCAAACTCCTGATCAGATGTGAATCCGACTGAGCCACTGATTTTGTTTTGTTTGTTTGTATTGGAGTGTAACGGCCCAGTCAACACTATTTAGGTCATTTTTGAGCCGGTCAACTTACCTATCCACACTTCTCCTGGGCAGGCTTACACGTAAGCGGTTAACCAGTACAGTGCACATTCCAAAAACCGACGACTGCCCTTCTTGAATCAGCAGAAGGGAGAGAATGACCGTAGAAATAATTTCATGATCAATCTCCACAAAAGAATGTTACCTACTCGAACCCGCATTCTCCTTATCACCAGTCAGATGCGCATCCGACTGAGCTACGGAGGCTGGCCTGGGCCACTGATACTAGGGTGAGAGTAAAAAAAAAATATCGTGAAAGAGACTGGTCATCAGTGCCCACTTATTGTCAGCCTACTTTACATACAGGTTTCTCCAGATACGATGGAGTAATGAACATATTAAGGGATTTTTTTTTCAGTAACATCGGTCATGTTGTGGGTACTAAAAGAATAATCTCATCAAGATAATTCTAACAAGTACACACAACAAAAGTTTTATCAAGAAGGAGCAAATATGTCCCTTAAAAAATAGCCTTATTCTGCCCCCATAAATGTCGGTAAAAATAAACATCCTGACAGAGGTTGATCACTGTCTACATTGTTTGCTAGTCTACAAGCTTTCTTCACTGGGTGGTTTGTTCAGACTTTCAGCCTTCTGAATAGTAGCACAGTCTGAGCTTTAATATTATATAGTCTTAGTTTTTGTACAACTGATATTTATTTTTAATTATTTGCCATTTGGGTTTAATTTCGCATATGTGAGCACCATTTATTCTCCAAGCCCAGATTGGTGGGGCGCTTATTTTGTCCTGAACAGAATCGTCAGCCATGTATATAACAGGAATCCATTCAAAATAAAGGGGTGTCAGTATATGTCAGACCAAAAAAATATAGCTGGATTTTTAGTAAAAAGTGCAGACCCTGAACAGATCTCACAGAATGTGGTGTCTGATCTGGGCCTTCAATGTATATTGTCTATATTTTTGTTCTGCATTAAGGCCCGCCCTGGACTCTAGATTTTGTCAAATTCGTTAGAGTCATGATCTTTTGGCTGTCTGATCCCTAGAGTATGCCCACCACCCAACCTCAGGGGGAAACAATGATATATTATAGGTTATATTACATGGATACTCCATACAGAAAAAAGAACATATGACTTGCAGATCTATATATACATGCATTTGGTTTTCGGTACAGTAAGAACCCTGTCCCATCCCCTGACCCTCTGTAAAGGGGTCCCATAATAAAATTTTGCCAAGAAATGCATCAACTGTTATGATTTTTATTTGTTTTATCTACTATGCCTATGATCTCATCATGATATCACAAGATAATATTGATTAGCTTTCTTCAACTGTTTAACGCAACACTGGTCTAACTCAAGTTAGATCAGTGTTGCGTTAATTCAAATACCAAGAATGAGATAGATCAAAATGCCAAAATTCTTTTTTAAAGTTTATTTTTATGAGAATGGCTAAAATATTTTATGTGGATGTGTATCAGCATAGAATGGACCAAACTGCATAAAAAAGTCATTTTTGAAAAAAAATGGAGTTAGCCCAGTGTTGCGTTGAACGATCGATTTTCTGTGTGTCTGTCTGTGTGTCTGTCTGTGTCTGTTAACAATTTTCGTGTCCGCTCCATAACTTTAAAACCCATTCACATATTTTCATGAAACTTCACACAAACATTAAACACCATGAGATGGTGTGCAGAGTGCAGGAACCATAACTCTGGATTGCCTTATTTTTGAGTTATTTCCCTTTGAATATTGAAAAATATCAATTTTAGCCGTCTTTGCTCGATAACTCAAAAACCGGTTGAGATAATTTCATGAAACTTCACACAAATGTAAAGCACCATATTACGTGTGCAGAGCGCAGGAACCCAAACTCTGGATTGTCTACTTTTTCAGTTATAGGCTTTTGACTATTAAAAAATGGCAATTTTAACTATGTCCGCTCCATAACCGTTTCTGATATTTTCATGAAACTTCAAATAAATGAAAAGCACCTTGAGATGATGTGCAGAGTGCAGGAACCATAACTCTGGTTTGCCTACTTTAGGAGTTATTGCCCTTTGAACATTTAAAAAGGCAATTTTGACTGTGTCGGCTCCATAACTCACAAACCATTTGAGATATTTTCATGACACTTCACACAAGTGTAAAGCACCATGAGACAATGTGCAGAGCGCAGGAACCCTGACTCTGATTTGCCTACTTTAGGAGTTATTACCCTTTGAACATTGAAAAATGGAAGATGAAATTTAGTATAAACATGGACATTCTGGTAATGTATCATGCTCATTGAAATGAGGGACAAGGGCTCACAACTCTTAGAGTTTTTCCAGATAATGTAAAATTTTCAACAGTTATTTCTTGTTCATAACTGTTTTCTCTGCAGCTTAAATAACTTTCTTCTCTGACAGCGCTGAAGCGGGGCTATAGTCAGATCCTCTGACAGCTCTAGTTGTTTTTGTTTTCACATTGCAGGGAGGATGATTTAAAAACAGTCAACCCTCTTTATACCAACATTCGTTATAACGACAAAACTCATTATAACGACAATTTCAATGGAAATTAATCCTTTGGCAAATTGCTTAAGGCTTAGCCTCGGTTCTGAGTGGCTTGGGCTTCCCTCGGGTTGGAAATGCACAAATCGAGTCAATAATCATAAAAGATTCTTGTAATCTAATACCCAAAAAAACACATGTTATAGACATTTGTTAGAATTGCCTCTGTGAGGCTATTCTGACAAATGTATATAACATTTGTTTCTTGTGGCAATGAAGGTGAGAAGGCAGTTTATTACCTCTCATAACACCTACATGTAACTAGGATTGGTTATAACGACAAATTTGTTATAACGGTACCATATAAGGGATTCGGGGCTTGAAGAAATAGATGGGCTGCATGATGCTTCCACACAGAGCTGAATCTGACCTGCACACAAGTACTGGTAAACCACTTAGAGGATCTACATGTAAGCCTGTCCAGGCAAAGCGGTGCGAGTCGGACCATTCATGCTTATAAACCCTATTGGGTTCATTGGGTGTCAGGTCTTGAGATGTCATTTCATCTCAATGTCGGGTAAAAATTGGAAGCAACCTATACAGTGTTGACGGGGGACATTAAACCTCAAACAATCAAACAAAAACATATTAGGCAACAAGTAATGCCATTATAACGAGGGTTCTGTGTAAAATGTCAAGATTTTTTCCTCAAGATTATACATGTATATAAGGGGAAAAACTAGTCTGCTGTAGAATTTTATGTGGTGCGGTAAGGTACTTTGTGACACATAGGGTTTCCTTAGCCTTGGAAAAGGGCAGGGTGCTGGTTAAGAAAAAGGGCACCTCTATTGCATGAAAGTTGTTTAACACGGGCTCTTCGTTACAGATCCCCACTGCTAAACCATATATATTCTTGTTCCTTATGATAAGACACATTTAGTGATACCAACCAGGGCTCCATTGGGTCCATGCCCCACCCCCTCTACTTCATAAAAGGCCTAATGTTTCAGATACTGAGTCCACATAGATGCTCATTTGGACATGGGGGTTCATTTGGTAGATTAAAATGATATCATGTTAAAATACATGGCTGCCATTGGGCAGTGCCCACCTGAGCTCTGGTGAGCATAGTGGCCCATGGGCCTCTTGTTTTACTCAATATGATAGCCTATTATGATTATTAAACAGGTTCTTTTATATACATGTACATGTACATGTACATGAAGTTGTTTTGGCAGGTTTTCTCCATAAAAATGATGTCAAACCAACGAAGGGCAGCAGGGTGGGCCTGAAGGGCAGTGGCATGGACCACATAGGGAGAAGGGTGGGCCACATAGGGAGCAGGGTGGGCCAGAAGGGGGAACAGGGTGCAGCACACTGCTATAACTCTTCACCTGAAATACTGGTACAGTGCACAATGAATCAGTTAATTTCAGCTCCAGTAATCATTGTAATTTGTTTTGAGATAATTGTGTTAAGTATACGTTTGTACTTCTGTGTGTGCTTACAACTGGTACAAAGTCTACAATATAATCTTTAAAACCATTTTGCAAACAGTTACAGTGTGGACCCAAATCAGACTGCTCCTCTAGGAGCAGTCTGATCTGGGTCCACACTGTTTGCCTATGTGAATATTTCTTAAAAGTTTGCAAGCAGATTCAGCAGACAACATTTTCAGATGTTGTTTTTCTTGGCGTCTTAAAGGTTAATTGGTGGCAAATTGCTTTCCCTGCATGTGGAAACAATATGCCAACACTGAACAGTAACCATCCATGTCTTCACAGGTGCATTTATTTATAGGAAGTGTCTGCTGACAGCCGGCTGGCACCAGACTTTTAGGTCTAGTGACAGCCGGCTGTCACCAGACCTAAAAGTCTGCTGACAGCCGGCTATAATATTTACTCAGTAATAAGCATATTCTTTTTAACTAATAAATTTATCCTGTTTCATGAGATACTATACTGCTTACAGAACTTTGTTGAACAGTGAAGGCTGCAATAATTTCTAATGGGGACTTGTATTTTTGTTCAAACCTTGTGCAACAATACTGGTATTATTGCAGCTTAATCATAAGGTTATTTCTAGGCATACCATCAGCAGAACTTACATGTACAAACTTGAGAAGAGTGGTGGGCAGTGGGCACACACTACATCTGGGTTTGAACGGCACTGACAGAACCAGAAATGTATTAATACAACACAGATGCCCCCGCCTAGGGGTGAACCTCACCATGAAAAACTGATGTAACAACAGCTGTCATCATACAGCATATCTCAACTGGAATGGTGTCTTTGAGGCTATTGGCATAGGTGTGACTGTGGTCGTCAGGTGTATTGCTGATTAAACTTTATAAAAATAATTATGATCATTCCAAACATGGACCTGCCCCTGCCCATCGGGGCTTGGAGAAATAGACTGGGCTGCATGGTGCTTCCACGCAGAGCTGAAACTGACCACACATGAGTACTGGTAAACCGCTTCGAGCGACTAAGCCTGCAAAGGTAAAGTGGAATGAGTCAGACTGTCCAATGCATATAAGGCATTTGGTTTCATTGGGCGGCAGGGCTTGACATGTCATTTCATCTAAATGTCAGGTAAAAGTCCCTCAAAGTTGGAAGCAACGTCTCGAAAATGAGTGTTGAAGGGGATGTTAAACCTCAATTCAAACGAACAAATTCCAAATATGGACCTAATCCATCAGATGGTTTGGAAAATATGAGTGCTTATAAACTAGAGAAAACGACCATTGGGTCACGTATACCCCCAGCCAGCGCCACCATTTGATATATCTTTCGAGTTTGTTTGTAAAATGAATAAAGAAGTCAAGAAGCTATATGAATCTACAAATGTGCTTGTAAAAGCTAAACCTAGAGCGCGCAGTCGATGGCAAGCCATCGCAAATCCCCACGTTTTCTCCACAGTAGGTCAAAATTTGACCATTTGACCCCTCCCCAGGGCCCCTGGGGGCGGGGACTAAAAAAATGTGCTCTTGCGCAAGCCATTCATGTAAGCAACTCGCATACCAAATTTGGTTGAATTCCGGCTAACGGTTTAGGAGGAGATAGCCGGACGGACAGACAGACAGACAGACAGACGGACGGAGGCGATAACAATATCCCCACTTTTCGTTGAAAAACGTGGGGATAATAAAATTTCTAAATGGACCAAGGGAGTGAGGGCATCAAAGTTACTATGGGTGGGGGCATCAATGTTACTGAAGCAGCAGGATGGGGTATGCATCAATTAAATCTTTAGACTGGTATGCAACATCGGTGCAGTATCAATTGAATTTGTCTTAGAGTTTAGAACATACAGGCATCTATAATCTTTGTCATAAAACTTAAACCAAATGTAAAATTTCTAAATCTGGGACATTGAGGTCAAGGTCATAATGGGTGGGGTGAAGGGAGATACATCACAAAATCTTCAGACTGGTATGCAACATTGATGCAAGTATCAAATGAGTCTGTCTTAGGGTTTAGAACATACACGCATTATTCTATAAACTTTGTCATAAAACTTTAACCAAATGTAAAATTTCTAAGTCTGTGACCTTGACCTCAAGGTCATTGTGAGGGTGGGACATGCATCAATGAAATTTTGAGACCAGTATGAAACTTCAATGTAACTACAGTACAGTATCAACTAAATCTATCAAAGGGTTTAGAAGATACAATCTCTTAGAAACTTTGACGCAAAACTTTAACCAAGTGACCCATCCATGGGGCCTGGAGTAATAGATTGGGCTGCACAGTGCTACCGCGCAGAGCTGAAACCAACTGAACTTGAATACTGGTAAACAGCTTAGGTCTAAGTCTGCCCAAGAAAAGTTATGCGAGTCGGACCTCTCCTTAAACCCTTACTGTTTCTATGGGCGATAGGGCTTTAGATGTCATTTCACCTCAGTGTCGGGTAAAAGTCCCACAAAATTGGAAACAATGTCTCCAAAATGACCTTAATAGTGTTGATTGGGATGTAAAACCTGAACTCAAACAAAACAAAAACTTTAACCAAAATGTTACCAGACAGTTGGACAGACTGACACAAGGACAGACAGATGAACAGACGAATGGCAGGCTAAACCTATATACTCCAAGGGAGTGAGGGGATCAAAGATACAATGGGTGGGGGCATCAATGTTACTGAAGCAGAACCAATTGGCTTGAAAATAATGTCAGTGCAGGTAGAATGTCAGTGTAGGTAGAGTTGGGGAAAAGTCACACAAAATTGGAAGCAACTCTCCAAAATGACCTTTGCAGTTTTGACTGGGACGTTAAATCTCTAATCAAACAAACAAACAGTGTAGGTAGAATCAATGCTTTGTTATGTTGTCATGATAAACTGTAGCATGTATGACCAGAATTATGTCCCCCAACAAATAGACTTCATGGTCTAGTGGGTAAAAGCACCAACTGTTAATCATTAGGAGGTTCTGCAAGGGACGGTCATGTGGCTTTATCCAAGAACTCCGGATTAATAACCAGCTTGAAATAAGTGAAACTCTTGAAAGGGCCGTAAAACCAAAACAAAAACTAGAATCGCGCAGTCGATGACATGCCATCCCATATCCCCCACCACGGCCCACCTCAAGGGGTGTGATAAAAATTCCGAAAGTGTCATGCACTCCCCAGACCAAAGATCTATCAGTTCCCAAAGTTTCAAGTTTCTATCTATAACGGTCTAGGAGTTATCCGGTAACAGTAGTGTATGGGGATAAAGGCGTCAAAATCAGTTTTTGACCTCTGGTGACCTCAAAATTGACCCCATGGGTCAAATTTTGGCTGTCATGTTATCTACTCATCATGCCGTTCACTATGATATGTTACACGACCATGTTCTGGAAATTTTGATTTTTGACCCCCTGTGGGCACCACACCCTGGACCCACCCCTAAGAATCGCGCAGTCAATAGCATGCCATCCCATATCCCCCTGGGCTCACCCCTAAGGGTGTGATCAAAATTCCGAAAGTGTCATGCACTCCCCAGACCAAAGATCTATCAGTTCCCAAAGTTTCTATCTATAACCGTCTAGGAGGAGTTATCCGGTAAGACAGAAGGACGGACGGACGACGAAGATCATTACAATATCCCCACTTTTCCTTCGAAAAGCGTGGGAATAACAAGAGGTCCATAGGCCAATTTGCTCACCAGATCCCAGGTGGGCACTGTCCACTGACAGCAATATATTTTAACATAATTATGATTTTAATATACCAATATAAAGCCTCCAAAACGTACCCCCATACCCCGGAGCACCCATGTCGACACTGAATCAGAAATATTTGTTATTTTATGAAGTGACGGGGATGGGGCATGGACACAGACAGTGAAGCCATGGTTGGTATCACTGAATGCGCCATATCAAAAGAAACAATAATATTGATTAAGGGTGGGGATCTGTACAGTTCTTGAGATACAAGGCCTTTTCGGCATTGGAGGGGTTGGGGCATGGCCCCTCTGGACACCAGAAAAGACCTAGATTGTGTTGTCTCTGAATATGTCTTATCATAAGGACCAAAAATATATACATGTATGGTTTAAGGGTGGGGATTTGAACGTTTTTTGAGATGTATGGCCCTTATGTGAAATGGAGGGGAGTGGACCCCACAAGTTGGTGTGACTGAATATGTCTAATTATAAGGAATAAGAATACAAGATTATTGGTCTGGGATCTGAACATGCTGAATGGCGTCTATGATATATGGCATTTTATGAAGTGGAGGGCCGGGGCATGCCCCCAGCACATCCTGTTTTAGGCACTCCTGAACCTATGGATGGATTGTGGATTTGTGACCAATCCACTAGGAGGGAGAAATCAGTCATGTTTTCATGGCATTTACCTTATTTTAAAAGGCACAGGCCCCTTAAAAGTGTCAATTTCAGACAAAAAATGGCTTGTCTGCACCCTATCTCATGAACAAATCAATGGATTTTGGTCAAGCTTTCTAATATACCACCAACAAAAAATTTAATTATACTTTGGTGACCTTGCCCTAATCTTTAAGGTCATAGGCTCCAGAAAACTTGATTTTCATTCAAAAATTGCTTTTCTGCACAATTTTGATCAAACTTGGTACATTTCTAGTGTTATAATTGGATCCAGACATATGGTGAAGATAAGAATATGAAATTGTACTTCATATTGAAGAAATATAATTGCTGGCTGTCAGCAGACTTTTAGGTCTGGTGACAGCCGGCTGTCACTAGACCTAAAAGTCTGGTGCCAGCCGGCTGTCAGCAGACCTCGCCTTATTTATATGTTGTTTTTTGGTGTTAATGCAAGTGTGCATGACTGCCATTTTCATGAATAGCCATATTACTTTCAACCTGATTTCAGGGATTATTTTCTTATGAGATTTTTGCTACTGATATTTATAGCAATTTCTACTTGCTGTTTGTTTGTTTGTATTGGAGTTTTACAGCTCAGTCAACACTATTTAGGTCATTTTTGAGCCGGTCAGTTTACCTATCAACACTTTCCTGGGCAGGCTTATACGTAAGCGGTTAACCAGTACAGTGCACATTCTTTCGCCAGAAACTGACGGCTGCCCTTCTTGAATCAGCGGAAGGGAGAGAATGACCGTAGAAAAGATTTCATGATCAAGCACCACGAAAGAATGTTGACGACCCCGGTGGGAGTCGAACCCGCGTCCTCCTGATCACCAGTCAGACGCGCATCAGACTGAGCCACTGAGGCCGGCTTCTACTAAGTCTTGCTGTATAATGTGACTTGAGTTAGCTCTTATCTTGCTGTTCATGACAACCCCTTTCTTTGCAAACAGTGTAGATCAGATCAGATGGCCATCTGATCAGGATCTACACTGTTTGCCATTCATTTTATGAATTTGTAGGAATAAATTACATCAAGTAATCGGATTGGTTCAAAGTCAGAGATGGGTGTGGCTAAAATGAATATTCAGCAAGAGAAGGGTTAGGCTTGATTTACTGAATAGATTGATTGCACTCTGCTTATTTTGATATTTACCACACATGCTCTTGGCCCCTGCCCCTGCCCAATGGGGCATCGAGAAATAGATTAGGCTTTATGATGCTTTCACAGAGAGCTGAAACCGACGGCTTCATCTAGTGGACTGCTACCAAGATTGTTCAAATTATAACCCAGGGCTGAAAATGACCCAACACTGGGGCCTACCAGTTTTACATAGACTTATATAGGGAAAACTTTTAAATATCTTCTTGTCTGAAACCAGAAGGCCTAGGTGTTTGATATTTTGTATGAAGTTGTATCTAGTGGACCTCTATCAAGATTGTTCAAATTATAGCCCTGGGCTAAATATGCCCCCGCACCGGGGCCTACCAGTTTTACAAAGACTTACATGTATATAGGGAAAGCCTTTAAAAATCTTCTTGTCTGATACCAGAAGGCCCAGGTATTTGATATTTGGTGTGAAGTTGTATCTGGTGGACCTCTACCAAATTTTAGTCCTCACAGGCAGGACCTAGCCTTTGGCGGAATTCTTGTTGTGGGAATTATTGATACAGTAGAGTGTCGATGGCTCGAACATCGGTGGCTCTTTACCATGGATGAGTCGAACCTGTTCTTGAGCCCCTAGCGAAATCCTCTACATAAGAAACAGTGGGGAATAATTAAGGAGATTTTAGTCTTTTATCTTGCAAATGTATGCTGTGTGTATTCATTAGAATCGCCTTGATGAGGCGATTCTAATGAGTACACACAGCATACATTTTCATTATAGAACACCGAAAAGATGTGTAAACGTATCTCGTTATGCCTTCTGACAGTAATCGCGGTGGCTCGAACTACCCCTGTCTCGAACAGATTTTCGAGGTCCCAAAGGTGTTCGAGCCATTGAAGTTCGACTGTATATTGATTGGTTATTCGATTAATCGTGCCAGTCATAGTCTTACCAGTAACCAGAGTTTCTTTTTCTTTTTCAGTCGTGTTATACTGCCAATGACAGTAGAGGAGGTAAGAACCGAATTTTGTTCTTTTAACCTTTAGCCTGCTGTTGGAGAAAACCCCTATTTTTGCAAACAGTGTAGATCCAGATCAGATGGCTTCTGAAGAAGCCATCTGATCAGGATCTACACTATTTGACATTCAGTTTATGGATATAGAGAAATGAATAACATCAAGAATTCTGATTGGTTAAAAATCAGAAATGGGTGTGGCTAAATTAAATATTCAGCAGGTTAAAGGTTAAAAGTAGCTCTAGATAAGGCGCTGTTTTCATTTGAAAAGTTGTCCTATTTTTCTTATTTCTGCACGAAAACATACGTTGTGGGTATTGGTGCCTTGGTGAGGTGCTTCTTATGAGTAGTACTCATATTTTTCTTATTTCTGCACAAAAACGTATGTTGTTGGTATTCATTAGAAGTGCCTCGGCGAGGCGCTTCCAATGAGTACCCACAACGTTTAGTGCAGAAATTGTCAAGGCACTTCTAATGACTACCCACAACATGTTTTTGTGCAGAAATATGTGAAAAAAAATTGTGGATACCCCCTCTGATCTGGGGCTACGGGTTAAAGTACCAGTACACAGAACAGATCTACATGTAGATAAGGAGGCTTTTTAGTGTTTTTTTTGTCCATTCTCCATAAAATCCTATGTTTTGGGCATTTATTACAGCTGCCTCAGCAAGGCGATTCAAATGAATATCCACAACATAGGTGTATATGAAGAAATAAGGAAAATTGTCTTTCAGTTATGAAAAGCACCTCTGATTATTCCATTTTATGCTAGTGGACTCTTCCATTGCTGGATGTTGGACAAGTCCATTTGTCATATACATGTAAGGGGTGTCAGGCCTATTTCATTTTTGTCGTGCCTGCTATTAGCATGGCGCGATAAAGGTGTCCGGTTTTCCGTCCGTTCCTTTGTTTGTCTGTCTGTTCATCCGTTTGTCAAGGCGTCAACATTTGCGCCCACCCTAGCATTCACCCAAAGGTTCAAGTTTATTTCTCAAGAACTATAAGAGCTTCATTAATGATACTTGGTACAAACTTCTATCCATGGATGGCAAACTTGTGTCTGGGGATGGCAACTTACATGCAAGCATCCATATTTCACCTTGACCTATATTTCATGGTTCACTGACTTCATAAAATATTGCGACCGCCCTAGCATTCACCCTAATGGTCAAGTTTATTTCTCAAGAACTATAAGAGCTTTATTAATCATACTTGGTACAAACTTGAATCTGGGGATGGTTACTTAAATGCAAGCATCCATATTTCACCTTGAGCTATATTTCATGGTTCACTGACTTTGTAAAATATTGCCACCATCCTAGCGTTCACCCTAACGGTCAAGTTTATTTCTCAAGAACTATAAGAGCTTCATTTATGATATTTGGTACAAACTTGAATCTGGGGATGGCAACTTAAATGCAAGCATCCATATTTGACCTTGACCTAAATTTCATGGTTTACTGACTTTGTAAAATATTGCGACCACCTTAGCGTTCACCCTAATGGTTAAGTTCATTTCTCAAGAATTATTAGAGCTTCATTAATGATACTTAGTACAAGCTGCATTTAAGAATGGAAATTTTTATGCACGCATCTATGTTTGACCTTGACCTACATATCATGGTTGGGTGACATTGCGTCCCCACAGGCGCGACATAGCCTGGGGCAGAATTTTTGTTTTATTCTATTTTTGACGGAAAATTCTGTTAGCAAATAGTGCAGGCCCTGATCAAACGCCGCGTCTGATCTGGGCCTGCACTGTTTGCCAAGATACCCCTTTAGGAGTTTCCCCGCATACAATGGGTTAATGATTCTCAATCCACAAAACGAAGACTCCTTAACCTTTATCCCACTGAATAATTTAGCAACACCCATTCCTGACTTTGAATCAGTCAGATTACTTGATGTTATTAATTTATTCCTGCAAATTCACAAACTGAAAGACAGTATAAATCCTGATCAGAATTATTGGCTTCTTCAGAATGATTTCAGGCCTCAGTAGCTCAGTCGGTTGCACGTCTGACCGGTGATCAGGAGGACGCGGGTTCGATACCTGCCTGGTCGGCAACATTTTTTCGTGGACATTAATCATGAAATCTTTACTGCGGTCATTCTCTCCCTTCCGCTGATTTAAGAAGGGCAGTTGTCAGTTTCTGGCGAAAGAATGTGCACTGTACTGGTTAACCGCTTACGCCTGCCTCGAAAGATGTGGACAAGTAAACTGACCGGCTCAAAAATGACCTAAATAGTGTTGACTTGGCCGTTAAACTCCAATACATACAAACAAACAAACAAGACATACAGCAGTGAAACAGTTATCATAACAAACAGAAATGAATTGTCTGTAAATCAGGGTATTTTCCAGTCACCAGTTTAACCCTTATCTTGCTGTTCACGACAACCCCTATCTTTGCCAACAGTATAGATCCAGATCAGATGGCTTCTGAAGAAGCCATCTGATCAGGATCTACACTGTTATGCATTCAGTTTATGAATTTGTAGCAATAAATTACATCAAGTAATTTGATTGGTTGATAGACAGAAATAGGTGTGGCTTAGATGAATATTCAGCAAGATAAGGGTTAATTACCTGTGTATTGATATTTCAGGTAAAACACTAATTACAGGTAATAATTTTATCTGTAATATGAAACATTTTGTAATCTGTATTATTTATCTCTAAAGTGAAGTACTTTGATATACACCGCAGCAGCAACCTCTTTATGGGGTCCAAATCAGAAACCGTGTTAGTTAAACAACCGTGTTATACTATCCAAACAAAAATGTATAGGTTATATAGAAAAATGACCATAAATGGTCATTTTTCTATATGACCTACCAGTATACATTTTTGGGATCCATTTTGAAACGGTGTTCTATCCAAAACCGTGTTATAATGAACCATGTTATAATGAGGTTCTGGTGTATTTTTGCCTATTATCTTGAATACTATTTGATGGAAATGTCATACCTGGATTATTAGTTCCATGTGACCCCATGATTAACCTCAAATATATATCTAGGTCAGTGTGAGCTATATTTCATGGTTCACTGATTTTGCCTATTATCTTGAATACTACTTGATAAAGAAATGTCATACCTTGATTATTAGTTCCATGTGACCTGCTGATTGACCTCAAAATATATCTAGGTCAGTGTGACCTATATTTCATGGTTCAGTGATTTTGCCTATTATCTTGAATAATATTTTGATAACAAAATGTTATACATGATGTACCTGGGATATTACTTCAATGCAACCAGATGATTGACCTCAAAATATATCTAGGTCAATTTGACCTATATTACATGGTTCAATGACTTTGACTTATATCTTGAATACTATTGGATGGAGAAACTTCATTTCTGAATATTCAATTCCATGTGACCAGATGATTGACATAGAAATATATCTAGGTCAGTGTGACCTATTTTCAAGGTTCAATGATTAGCCTTATAATTCAGACACAATGTGATTCTGAAATGTAATATCTGGAATATATGCTCCATGTGACCTGGTGATTGACCTTAAACTATATGTAGGTGAGTATGATCTATATTTCATGGTTCAATAATTTTACCTTATATCTTGAAGGCGCGAAACAGGCAAGCTATGCTGTCATGCGACAGCTCTTGTTCTTATTTCTGCTCAATAACATTGATTGCATATACTTGTTAGAACTGTCTTCACTCTTGTCAAGGCAGTTCTAACGAGTTCCTGCAATCTATAAATTGAGCAGAAATAAGGAAACTATCACAATTTTCATCCTATAGTTTTTGTTGTTTTTCATCACGCTAACATGTCCGTGAAATGAACATCCCCTTACACCCCACTTTATATGGAGAAAACGGGGGTTTACGGGGGTCTACATTATTTTCTTTATATCTGCTCCTAGACATAGGTTGTGGATTCTCGTTAGAACCGCCTCGTTGAGGCGGTTCTAACGAGCACCCACAACCTATGTTTGCTTTATAAATAAGGACAATATCATCGATTTTCGTCAGAAAATTAGCCATAGCCACCTTTCAAATTATATGCATGTTTTACATTCCAAAACCAGAACGAGGCTAAGCTGGCAAACAGTAGTAGAACGAATAATGGCTACAACTGAATCTTCCATTGTAATTTTTTCTGAAACAAAATCAACTCATTTTCATTGTTGTATACCAAATTGTACTTTGATGGTAGATATGACAGAGCCTTGTCTTTTACCCAATTGCTAAAATTGAAGTGTAAAGTAAACAAATTATCATTAAAATAAGATGATGGGCCCCATTTATAGGTTAGAATGTTACTGATGATTCATAGTATTTCTTCAGCAAAATTAAAAAAAAAAAAGAAACATCTTAAATACCTTTCAGCAAAATATCCTGTCTTATTTGTAAGGTAGAGCCATTCCAGAATTGATATTAACCCGTTTTGTACCAAATGGATTCTTCCTACCTATATAAAGCAGGAGCCCACTTCAAAATTTAGGGGTGCCATGTTGTGTTATCTTTTACGATTTATAGAAGCCTCCGTGGTGTAGTGGATATGCTATTCGCCTTGTAAACCAGGGATCGCAGGATCGATCCCGGGCTTCTCCAGACTTTCGGATGAGTCTTTAAACCGAGGTCCCGTCTCCGTATGACCTTAGCTGTTGGTGGGACGTAAAATCCAAAACACTCACTCTTTTACGATTTATTTGAAAAAAAAAATAAATAAAAAAAAAGCTGAACAGTTTGCAAAAAAAAGTAAAAAACAAAACAAAAAAAAAACAGCTGACCTTTTTGCAAATAGTGTAGGCCCTGATCAGACACTGCATTCTGCAGCAGCAGTGTTTGCCAGTATCCCATTCTGGGGTTTCTGGTACAAAATGGGTTATATGTTAATCTTAGTGTTACCGTAGAAAATCCAAAGATGCCACGTACAGCCATCGCGTCTAAGAACTCGACTGCAGAAAATTTGTCACAAGGGGATTATCTATGAGCTTATGTTAGACTTCTTTATGCAGTTGTGTCCAGGAACCAGGCTAATAGCAGACTGCTGAGATACGAACTCAACAGCCTTCTTCGCTAGTTTTTAACGTTCAGTCCTACTCAAATTATATAGGAACCAACACTTTCACATGCCTCCTTCTCATGGTGCTGTTACATTAATATCTTCTTTCTACACAGGCTGCATGTCAGATGTTGAAGTAACAAAGTTATCTGGCCTGCTAGACTTGTGTGAACCGTGGCATGAATGATGTGATGATGATGCTTCATTTTGCGTAAATTGTTTGCTGCAAAAGGCATCAGACTTCACATTTCTCACTTTCAGATCAGCAATAAAAAAAAAATCAGTTTTCTTCTAGTGAAATCAATGATATTGAACAAATTGCAAATCCCAGAATCCATACCGGCGAATCAAGGAAACCGTTTATTTGATGCACCATGTCCCCTTAAATTCATTAGCATTTGTTTTACAACCCATGTTTAATACATATATATTTCTTAGAGGGCATATACTTCCACTTGGGCAGGAAATGTTGTTTACCTCTTTTTTTCCATAGTCTAGAGGCTACAGAAGATAGAAGTGAAGGTAATGATCAGGAATCGATACAATTAACCCACACCTCTCATCAGAGACACCAAAGAGAAAGCATTATGAACATGAATTAGTAAATAATTGTTTGATTGGTTTATTTGAGTTGTGGTTTAACGTCCCTGTCAACACTGTATAGGTCATTTTAGAGACGTTGTTTCCAATTTTGTTGGACTTTAACCGACATGGAGATGAATTGACATCTCAAGCCCTGTCGCCCAATGAAACGAATAGGGTTTATAAGCATGGACAGTCCGACTCGCACCTCTTTGTTTGGGCTGGCTTAGATCCTCTAAGCGGTTTACCAGTACTCGTGTGCGGTCGGTTTCAGCTCTGCGTGGAAGCATCATGCAGCCCAACTATTTCTTCAAGCCCTGATGGCAGGGGGCCGCCGTCAACACCGTAAAGGTCATTTTGGAGACGTTGCTTCCAATTTTGTGGGACTGTTACCCGACATTGAGATGGAATGACATCTCAATCCCTGCCGCCCAATGAAACCAATAGGGTTTATAAGCATGGACGTACCGACTCGCACCGCTTTGCCTGGGCAGGCTTAGATCCTCTAAGCGGTTTACCAGTACTCGTGTGCGGGTCGGTTTCAGCTCTGCATGGAAACATCATGCAGCCCATCTATTTCTTCAAGCTCCGATGGGCGGGGGCGTATTGATGGCTCGATTGTCTCTTAGTGTAGTCCTGGAAAATAGAGACTGTTTGGTTTAATCCTTAAATTCCACTTTTTAAGCAAACAGTGTAGATCCTGATCAGTGTAGATCAGATCGCACCGCTTCGCCTGGGCAGGCTTAGATCCGGTAAGCAGTTTATCAGTACTCGTGTGGGTCGGTTTCAGCTTTGTGTGGAAGCATCATGCAGCCCACCTATTTCTTCTTTTAATAAAGTAAATAAACCCTAATGGAAACATCATTAGGGGAACCAACAGGACAGTTAATTTCCAACAAAATGGACAATTGGCTATCCTGTCATAATTGAAGGTCCTAACCAGACTGTATAGATTCGCAGTCTGAAATGAGTCTTCACCAGTTGCAAGTTTTGAAGTAGGTTTTGTGATGCACGGGCTCATATAATACTAAAGCTGGTCTGCCGTATACATGTACAATGTGATGTTAGTGAGAACACCCTCCGTTAATGACGCAAACATTGTCTGCTTTTGTCACTTAAATAGATAGGTGCCATAATCAGAAGAAGTGCGGTACACTATCCATAGGAAATGTGATATGTAGTTGTTTACATTTCTTATCTTAACATGATTATTTTTCCATGAATTTGTTTGATAAGTCAAAAGAGCAAAACAAAATGGGACTTGTGTCAAAACACTTAATCAAAAGTAGGAACTTAGAAGAGACATAAGTAAGAGAACCAGCCCCTGTACCCTAAGCTGAAACAATTGTCCCCTTAACTTATATGACTTTCTCCTGAAGATAACTTTTTGGATTTAAAGAAAAAAAAAATAATTTTAAGAATTAATATACTAGCCTGACCTACATGTACATGTATGCTAACATTCTGTTGCTAGTAATCTCAGCCAGCTTACAAGTTTGTTTGCCAGCTTAGCCTCGTTCTGGATATACATTAATATTAATGAGCTATAATATTAAAGGTGCATTATTGAGCTGTCGGAAAAAAAGTGCTTAATTTTTTTTTTACATATATAAATATAGATGAAAGATTTGCAAGTTGATTTTCCCCAAAATATAATCCTGATTTCCGTTTAAAAATCCATGTCCCACAAGAAAAAGGTTTGGAGGTATAAACGGTTATTACAGCAAGTACTTTCTTGCATTAGCAACATCCCTGTGCCTTTGAAAATAAATGAAATTCTGTATTTTTCACTTTTACCAGGAAAAAAGGAAACCGCTTTATAGACTTTTTAAAAGTTACTAAAACAGCTGCAGATCAATAGTTCACATCAAATACTAACGACTCGGTCAAAGCTTTCTCTCAAAAAGGCTACCTGAATTGAAAACCAGATTTTTTGACATGTTTATTCTCGATGGGCGCCATCATCTCCTTTTCTTGCGGTAAATCTGAAATGCTGAGATTTCATCAATTATGCCTTCCACATTTTATTTTCTCCATCATCAATGAAAATACCTTGAAAAGTCAGCTATGTAGCCTTCTTCCTGCGTATACCATAATGAAATCGCCTATCTTGGAAGCCTGTCATCACTGATAAATTAGTGTAGCTGTCAAATTGAAGAGATTTCCATCTTGCCAAATGCAAAAACCATATTCATACGCCTTGGAACTAATTTCCCACCAAAAAAACAATAGTACACCATTGCTTTAAATTTAAAACATAATATTCATATTTGAAACTGTCTTGCGCCTACTTTCACATACTTTCTAACATAATTTGTTCGTTAATTCATGAATAGTATGCCTTCATTTCTGAACTAGTTTCTACGTGTAACATTGTCCTGTTTGTGTTGTTCACCCCTGTTCCAAAGTAAACAAGTTGAAAAGGGTAGATTTCTTTTTTAACTTCTTTCAGCAAAACATATTAAAAGTATTGGGCTTCTATGAAATTTTACCAACCCGCACATTGGTAAGTAGGTGACACAACAGATCATTAATTGGATTAGATAAATATGTCCAAACATCAATTATTTGTTTATGGTGACTCGTGTGAACAGAAAACAGCGTGTTTTTGTTAATGGTGAATCTTCAGTATGGGCGCCAGTTTTGTTTGGAGTCCCACAAGGGGCTGTTCTTGGTCCTCTATTGTTCTCCCTGTACATCAATGATATTTCCTCTGACATTGACTCAGAAATAAGACTTTTCGCAGATGACTGTGTTTGTTACCGGGAAATTAGAGATACAGATGACTCATTGAAACTTCAGGCTGACATAGATGGATTAGGATGTTGGGCCCGAAAATGGGGCATGAGATTTCAGCCAGTTAAATGCAATATTATGCAGATAACAAGGAAGAGATCTAATAAAGTTGAGGCTTCTTACACTTTAGAGGGAACGGTCCTCGAAAATGTGAATTCCATTAAATACCTTGGTGTGACAATCACTCACGATTTGAGATATGCAATATGTGTACAAAGGCGAATAGAACTCTTGGATTCCTGAGGCGAAATCTTCGTCAGTGTCCCCAGGATGTGAAAGAGACAGCATACAGGGGACTTGTTCGCCCAATCTTGGAATATGGTAGTTGCATCTGGGACCCAAGCGGAGTGGTCCTAAATGAAGAAATTGAAAAAGTTCAGAATAGAGCGGCTAGATTTGTAACTGGAAATTACTGCTTTGAAACTGGGAGCATGACTGGAATTCTAGGAAAATTAAGATGGGAGTCTCTCAAGAAAAGGAGAAGAGACAGTAGGCCCATACTCTTATACAAAGGTCTAAAGGGTGCTGCCAGCATTCCAACAGATGACTTTGTTCCCTCGGCTAGGCACTGTAGACAGCACCATTCAATGACGTTTCAGACCCTTACTGCAAGAACGGATATTTATAAAGAATCGTTCTTCCCCCGAACCATTAGAGATTGGAATGCCCTTCCGGATTCTATTATTTCGATGGCGGAAGGTGCTGATGATTGTGTAGCTAAGTTTACATCTTTGGTTAGAGCTAGGGACTAACTTCCCATATCACAAGTCCTGGTGTATGAATGTCATTTGACGTGTCACCAGTAACAATTCTGATTCTGATTCTTATGTAACAAATCAATGGGTAAAAATCACTGCTATAACATAGCAGTTATTGGAAGTGATCAGAAGCCTTTTGCACAAAAATCCTGGTGCTGAACAGGCTGCTTTCATTCTTTCAGTTCAAATATGGGGATAAACTCTTTTTATCTTATTTTTTTTTTTTTTTTTTTTTGGTTTTGGATTTTATTCCAGTATCAAATCATCCACCCAGTAAACACAATCAATAATACAGTGAAACTTTGGTGCAGTGATTCATAAATTGCATGAATGAAATATATAAAATGAAATACTAAAAGCACCAAAGAAGGTCAATCATTTTACAAGCTAAATGCAAGAGATTGCAACACCTCAACCCAATCAGTGATCTTACTGCCAACTTGGTAGAACTGGTCATTTTTGGCTACCATACACTGAATTTAAAAATAGTACCAGGTGAAATAATTACATTTTTGGGGGGTGGGGGAGGAATCATTAATTTTCAGTACTATTTAGGTATTTTACTTGAAATTCCACTCTTGCAGTGCCTAAAGGCAACCTTTAGCCACAATTCTATGATAGTATTTTACACATTTTTGTTCTGTGGATTAAGATATCATTTTTGCAAAACCATGGAAAAATGCAATAAATTACTAACATGGTGACTTTCCAATAAAAATATTTTGCTTTCATATTCTTACATTTACATGGACTACCATCTGATGAAAAATCTGTTTGGGTAACTATTTGCAAATATGATTTTTTCAGTACCTCAAATGTAGTGAAATAACTGTATTGAGGAACCTTAAATCACCTTCTTTAAAGTAGCTTTTTGTTGTCTGTGGCGTTACTAAACCGTACAAATGTGAAATGGTTAGAATATACAAGATAAAAATTGCAACATGTGTGCACGTGGCCGATTTCGAAAAAAAAAACAAAAAAAAAAAAACAGAAGACCATCATGAAAACATGCCTATGCAATTTTGACCCTCTTAAACTCCACTTTAATCCAGTAGAATGGGGTTTGTATGGGTGTACATTATTTTTCGCATTTCTGCCCAAAACATAGATGTTTGGTACTCGTCAGAAACCGCCTGGTCGAGACGGTTCCAACGAGTACCCAAAATCTATGTTTTGAGCTGAATTATGAAAAATAGCAGAATCTTTTATCTGAACATTTTCATTTTTTGGGTGGTAATATGTTCAATTTATTTGAAAAGGCATGTTTTCGTAATGCAAAAAAAAAAAATAATAAAAAAAAAAAAAAAAAAAAAAATAATAATAATAATGGCCTCACTCATAATCTTAAATAACTGGAGTATAGTATGCATATTACAGGACCTTCGTTTGAATAAACTCTCGTCAAAGGAATAAACACTTCTCAAAGCATAAACTAACGTCTATTCTAGTTGTAAGTTTCACAAGAACGAAGTAGAAACTATTTCAGCTCACTGAAAAACAAACTTTATTTCGTAAACAAAAACAACAAAAAGAAAAAAAAAAGAAAAAAAAAAAAAAAAAGAAAAACTTCCCATCACGAAAGGAAAGTTCCTTCCGTTGAATAGACCAATAGGGGACAGACTTTCTTCCAAAGTATTCTCAGTAATGAAACAAAGCGAAAGCAACGACAAAGAATTCTCAAAAGGAAATATGGCCCTGGTGTAGATTTCACATCTCCATCTGTTTCATGCAAAAATAGATTGATTTACGATCAGCACTAGCATTATAATCGATCCCTATGTGATGAAACCAAACATGATAATAACCACGGCCTTTCCTTCCAAACGATGTCAAAATGGTGTCAGTAGTTTCCAAATTTGCAATTTTGTGACGCAAGTAACCGTACAGTTAATTCAGCATTTTTTTTCCAAGTTGCCGTACTTAAAAAAATCCAAGTTGCCGTACTTGAAAAATCCAATATATAAATTTCATCAGCCTAAATACTTGTGTAAGCCTTCATGAATGACGGTTAAACAAATAAAGCTCTTATATCTATCTCAAGACAGGGACATGGATCATTCACACAGAGCTCTTCGTCAATAACAAAACGATCCGGGATTACGAAATTTCCTTAATAAAGCAGACCTTGATTCGAGAAATTCAAGGAATACTAGGTTTTACCAACCTCCCTTTTTTCATTTCCAATATACATATGATCAGTAAGATAGACGATGTGAGCGGAAGATTGCGATTGAACTGGACTAGTTTGTTTGTAGGGGTCCCAGGGGGTGGCAGCATATTCTAGTTTAGGTCTAACTAGTGACTTGTATGCTGTTGCCTTGATGTCCTTTGGGCATGCAGAGAGATTCCTGCGTAGGATAGGAAAGCAGCTGTCTGGCTGTCTGTCGTAGATAGCATGTCATAGTCTAGCTACTAGACCTTGATGTCATATTTACCAATTACCAACCTTCATGTGTGTTTTTATCAAATATGAAACCTTGTTAGACTTTAATCTTGTCTCAGACACCAAGGTCTAGTACAATGCGAATTTTACCTCGCAAGATCCTTGGTAAATGATTGATTACAGCTACAGTCATGAAATGTTTATTGCCTTTCTGTACCCCTTACCGAACACCAACTGATAAGGCAAACTGGCATTTTAGTCAGAGTATATCTTCCCAAGATCAAATAAGGGGTAGAAGAATATTACTTATTAACTTTAAAATATGATATCCGACTAGAAGCTAGTCTAAGCATGTCAGTGTGACTATTTCACACCAGTGTACTGTCTATAGCCAGGTTTTTTGCTTTACTTCTGGCAATGGATGTTGTATGATGACTCCATTATCTTGCTTTTGTTGCCGATTCTGATGTACTCAGACTAAGTCTTGTCTGGGTGAAAACGCATCTATCAGTCTCTCTCCCATGCTTGTAAATAATTAAAGTCCTCTTGAGCGACAGCAACTCGGTACAACAGGCAGTGATCAGCGAACAGGGGAGACGCGTGGTGGCAAGTCGTTGATTTATATGAGGAAGAGGAGAGTGCCGAGCACTGTACTCTGTGGAACACCAGACGTAACGGGCGCAGACGAAGAAATCCTCAATTACGACTTTCTGGTATCCATCAGCAATGAAATTGTGCGGAACCTCGTGAAAGGCCTTACTGAAATCTAGTAGGATGACATTTATGCGCTGTGAGTTGTTCATTCCGCCGGCTTGCTATCAGCTGGTACTCACATGACCCCCCCAGCAGGGAGAATGACCCAATGTACAACGAAAGAGCCGATTACTGTGCAGAGTCTCATCCTGCAAACCTGGAGTTTATGTAATAAACTGAGCGTGACAGCTCAGTGGTTAAGCCCAGAGTGGTTAGTGCACTTGACTCAGATGCCAGAGGCCCTCGGTTCGACCCGGCGATGATTATTTCGGTGTCTGAACACCATTTACAGCGATGAATGTCAAAATGCGCACCGCCCTTTAGATCGGAATGTTTAACTGGAGGCACCGGCCCCCGCCCATAGGGGCTTGGAGAAATATATGGGCTGCATGATGCTTCCACGCAGAGCTGAATCCGGCCCGCACACTAGTACTGGTAAACCGCTTAGAGGATCTAAGCCTGTCCAGGAACCGCGGTGCGAGGCGGACCGCCTATGCTAATAAACCCTATGGGTTTCATTGGGCGACAGGGCTTGAGATGTCATCTCATCTCAATGTCGGGTAAAAGTCCCACAAAATTGGAAGCAACGTCTCCAAAATGACCTTTAAAGTGCTGACGGGGACGTTAAACCTCAAATCAAACAAACAAACTGGAGGCGCCCTGTTCAGGGAGAGTCATCCCCTATGCAGGTTAACTGTTTGTTTGTTTTGGGGTTTACGGCCAAGTCAACACTGTTAAGGCCGTTTTTGAGCCTGTCAGTTTACTTTTCCTGGGCAGGCTTATACGTAAGAGGTAACCAGGAGAGTGCACATTCTTTCGCCAGAAACTGACAACTGCCCTTCTTGAGCCAGCGGAATGGAGAGAATGACCGTAGGAAAGATTTCTTGATCAATCCCCGCGAAAGAATATTGCCGACCCCGGCAGGTATCGAACCTGCTTCCCCATGATCAGCAGTCAGACGCGCATCCGACTGAGCTACCCAGGCCAGCGCAAGATTGATGTGTGCTGTAAATCTGCAAGTAATGGTAAAATGTGGCCGATCCCAGTATCAGTGAGTAGGTCTTGGTGCACGTTTGTTTGTTTGGTTTGAGGTTTAACGTCCCCTTCAACACTGTAAAGGTCATTTTGGAGACGTTGATAACAATTTTGTGGGACTTTTACCAGACATTGAGATGAAATGACTTCTCAAGCCCTGTCGCCCAGTGAAACAAATGGACGGATTCGCATCGCTTTGCTTGCCCAGGCTTAGATCTTCTACGCTGTTTACCAGTACTCGTTTGCGGGTCAGTTACAGCTCTGCGTGGAAGCATTATGCAGCCCATATATTTCTTCAAGCCCCGATGGGCGGTGCGAATATGGATAGTGTTTCTCTTTTGTTTCGGTATTAAAAAGTTCTTGCTCGGCTCCCATGGCGGGGCTTGAAGAAATAGGTGGGCTGCATGATGGTGCCAGGCAGAGCTTAAACCGACCGCTTAGGAGTATTGGTAAACCGCCTAAAGGATTCAAGCCTGCCCAGGCAAAGCGGTGCGAGTCGGGCCGCCCATTCATATAAACCCTATTGGTTTCATTGGGCGACAGGGATTTTTTTTTTTTTTTTTTGGTTTTACGGCCCTTTCAAGATTATTTCACTCATATCGAGCCGATCGTTAATCAGAGGTGGGCGAAAACCGGAGTACCCGGAGAAAAACCATCTGACCTTCCGTTGCAGAACTTGGCGTCTCACATATGACCCGAGCGAGGCTCGAACCACAGCGGTGAGAGACCTAATGATCAAGAGTCAGCGCTCTTAACCACTAGGCCACGGAGGCCCGTAAGCGACAGGGAATGAGATCTCATTTCATCTCAATGTCGGGTATATAAAAGTCCCACAAAATTGTAAGCTAGGTCTCCAAAATTACTTATACAGTGTTGACGGGGACGTTAAACAGTGTTAATTGGGACGTTAACCCTCAAATCAAACAAATCAAAAGGTTATTGCTAGTATCGTCTAATTCTAACAAATACCCACATCATACATGTACTCTCACATGTATGCGGTTTTTGTGTATCTTTGAAACGACCCCATGTCAATTCTCATCGATTCAGAAATTCATCCTTAGATATTGACGGTAAAATTATCTTCTTGCCTGTAAATTGATGCGTTAGCATTTGATAACAGATTAACATGCATGATAGTATTGTGTCAGTGCAGTTGAAAGTCAAATACTTGTAATTTGGACTAAAAATTCTACTTTCCTCAGATGAACCGGAGGTCGCCACCTTATTGTTCGCCGCTGTGATGTTGCCCGGCTTTTTGTCACGTGACAGGAATATTTTTAGATTGAAATTCCCAAAAACAACAAATAAACAAAAATGAAAACGACGATTTTCACAAAGTTCTGAAGTGGTATTTGGTTTCAGAAGATTACAAATGACAAAGCTACATGAATAGAAGAAATAAAACTGAAAAACACGCTTTTCATTTTTGAAGCCCGATAGCTCAATAATGCACCTTTAAGAAAGGTCTATTTTGGACATGTGAAAAAATGCACTATGTCGCACGGGTTTGTTATCGTAATGTTTTCAGCGAAAAAGGGTGTGATTTCATAATGCATATTGTATTTTGCAGTACCAAGTGGCACAGCTGTACTCTGTAGCGGAGGCCAGTAAAGAGAACACAGGGGGTGGGGAAGGAATTGAGGTTCTCAAGAATGAACCTTTTAATCTCGAAGACAGAGATATTGATAAAGACAAAATACCTGAGGAACCACTTTATGCAAATGGGACAACTTTTACAAAGGGCCAGTTTACTCATAAAATATACCGTGTAGCAAGGTGAGTATTTGAGATCACGTGTATCATATTGATGAATGTACTGAAAGTCACGCCCCCTAGGGGAACCTTTAAAACCGTTAGAGACCTATATTTTACATGAAATGCTTTTAAACCTTTAACATGTCTGAAAATTCCTATAAAAACCTTTATTTTGGTTAGGAAAAAATCCTTTATTTTGGCAAATTTTGTGAAATGTTCAAGAAAAGTGGCTTAAAACTTTGCTATCATGCCAGATAAATATCGTCCTCAATCTCTGGAGGATGAAACAGCGATTCCGAGACTCAAAATAATGTTGTTATGAAGACACCAGAAGCTGCATTGTCATGTCATATGGGCCGATTTTGGTACTTATCACCTATGCGAGCAGCGAAGGTTCAGGCGAGCCTGCGCATCCGCGCAGTCTCACCAGAACCTTCCCTGCTCGCTCATACAAGCAGTGAATCAAGAGGAACCTTCAGACAGAAAGCCATATCCCTGGCCCATATGAATGGCTGGGCATGTGCAGTTAAAATTTGTCATGACAGAATGCTCGAAGACACAAATTCGCTTGGTGGGGCTCATAATTATTATGAATGTTGATGTTCAAAGCAGGAATTTATGGCATAGAACATGAGAAACAAGGTGAGAGTGAGTGTTTGAGTTTTACATCCCACCAACAGCTAAGGTCATATGGAGACGGGACCTTGGTTTTAAGACTCATCCGAAAGTCTGGAGAAGCCAGGAATCGATCCTGCGACCCCTGGTTTGCAAGGCGAGTAGCGTAACCACTGCACTTTTGTTTGATTTGGGGTTTAATGTCCCGTCAACACTGTAAATGTCATTTTGGAGACGTTGCTACCAATTTTGTGGGACTTTTACCCGACATTGACATGAAATTGCATCTCAAGCCCTGCCGCCCAATGAAACCAATAGGGTTTATAAGCATAGACGGTCTGACTCGCATCACTTTGCCTGGCGGGTCGGTTTCAGCTCTGTGTGGAAGCATCATGCAGCCCATCTATCTCTCAAGACCCGATGAGCGGGGGCCACACTACGGGGGCTTCTAAACAAGGTGAGAAAGGAGAAAGAAGGCCTTTACTTTGTTCAAAAGCCCCGATGAGCGGGGGCCACACTACGGGAGCTTCTAAACAAGGTAAGAAAGGAGAAAGAAGGCCTTTACTTTGTTCAAAAGCCCCGATGAGCGGGGACCACACTACGGGGGGCTTCTAAACAAGTCGAGAAAGGAGAAAGAAGGCCTTTACTTTGTTCAAAAGCCCCGATGAGCGGGGACCACACTACGGGGGCTTCTAAACAAGGTGAGAAAGGAGAAAGAAGGCCTTTACTTTGTTCAAAAGCCCCGATGAGCGGGGACCACACTAGGGGGGCTTCTAAACAAGGTGAGAAAGGAGAAAGAAGGCCTTTACTCTGTTCAAAAGTCATTCAAAAAACCTTTATTTTACCGTCATTGTACAAAAGTGTCAAAGGCTGACATAAACCTCACGGAATATGTTCGACAGTAGTATCACTTTTCTTCACAATGATTGCACTGTCACTATGCTGATTGTCAGGATCTAAGAAACAATCCAAATTTGTCCCACAAGAATAAGAAATCCTGTTAGCGTGGTGACTTAATAACAGATTTGACCGACATGATATTGCTGACTCCCATCATGTGTTTGACGCATGTTTTCCTCACATCAAAGGCGGCACCGCAGGATTTTTCCCCCAGAAATTTTAGAGCCAGCATCTATCAACACATGGTTGATTAGAGCTGATCAATAAATAATGAGCCTCAACAGCAGAACAGGCGAAATGACGTTAGTGAAGAGGATGACAGCTACATGACAGACAGAGAGGAAAGCCTTACCTCCGATGTTGATTCATAGGAACTTTTTTGTGACACTGCCTTGTAATGATAGGAACAAATTTTTTTATGTGTTTCTGCCATTTTAGACATGAAACGAGACAAATTGTTATATGATACTTGCTATAGTGAAGATGGAGGACAAGAGTTGTGCAGGGTTCGCGCTAGCGGTCGCCAGAGTCGCCAAATGCGAAAAGAAAATAAATCTGGCGCAAATCTGAGTCATTTGGCGAAAACAAGTGGCGAAAAAATGGCCAATTAAAAAGAAAGTCTCATCCCGTTTATTGCCGACTTTAGCCGTTTACTGGCACGTGTATTTCACACCTTTCCACTCAATGATTATTAACACCTTTGACCAAATTAGAACAATCGGAGATTGTTTATTGTCGACATGCGCCCAACAATTTAGTTCCGTCTTCTTGTTATAAAAAGCTGCAGCTAGGTCGAATATCAACCAATGGGTGAAGAATATTATTTCGGTCCCGCATGGCGTAATGGTATACCAGATTTTAAATCTAGTCACCCGATTGACTTTGCGGTCAAGGTTGATCAATAAAGAAATGGGCGACAAAGACGGATGACGTAAATTGTAGAAGTTAATTGCTGCACAACAAGCGTAACGGTAATTATCGTCAACTCCTGGGCAGTCATCCTTAATTGGTTTGTCAATGCAAATCAGCTCTTGTTTGACCTCAGATAGTTACGTTCTTTTGTTATGCCCATATTATTTAAATGTGGGCTTGAATATTCAGAAATATGAGCAGGCTAATTCAGAGTATAAAAATAAATGTTGTCCTTTTCTTTCTATCTTTTGTTGCCTATTTTGTTTGTTTTAAAAATCATGGGGTGAAATAATTAGTTTGGTAGCCGTTTTTCCCTATCATTCCATCTCTTTAAGTTTACTTGTTTGCGATAAACTTGATCGTTTTATGAAATTCCAAATGTTTCCTGATTCGCATCCGAAAGTCATGGCAAAACGCACCGCTTTGCGATGATTTATGAAATCTTTTTTTGCTGACCCCAAGAGCCTTTTGCAGGGCTACTCAGAGATAGGCGCATGTTGATCTGGGTCTTTGCAAGGTGTTGTGCGACACAGCTCGGTATACACGCTGTTTACTGTGTAATACTATCGCAGAGTGATCAAGCCGCGGGGATATAGCAAACACTAGCTGCACATTTTGATCAGAGTCTTTGCAGATCATTTTCACCGGCCCCGATAGCTCAGTTGGTAGAGTGTCCGCTCCGGGGAACGGGAGGTCTCGGGTTCGATCCCGGGCCGCGACATACCAAAGTCGTTAAAAATGGTACTAGCTGCTCCTCGCTTGGCACTCAGATTTACGGGGTAGAGCTAGGACTGGTCGATCCAGGGTCAGGATAATGTGACTGGGTGTGGTATCATGTAATGTGTCTGGGACATGATACTTCAGTGAGGCAGCACTATAAACGTGAGCATTGAGCTCCCTGTCGCAACTAGACACCGTCGTGATATGACTGAAAGATTGTTGAAAGCGACGTTAAACCCGAATTCACACACACATTGCAGATCATTAGCAACCAGTGAAGACGCAGATCAGCCTTCGCACCCGTTCAGTCTGAGTTCTGCAGCCTGAGTTCTGAAACGTTCACCAGGAAGGATAATTATTGAGTAGTTTCCCTTGAACAGATTACTTATTCAGTCTGACATCGGTTATTTTTTGTATTGCTTTAATAACACGCTTTCAGATGAATCAAACCTTTTTTTTTGGTTTTAAATATTATAAATCTATATTAAAAGATACCTTGAAGCTAAAAGTTCAAATGTTCTTTAAATAATAAACGTTGCTATTGCTGCGACCCAGTACATATCTTACTTGTGAAATGCATGTAAATAAATGTGACCGGTCACGCGAAAAGGGACCTTCTGGGAAGTTACGTCATTTAGCGTAAATGACGTTCGAAAATAATGTTCACGTTAACGTCATTTGCTGATAATTTGATTAGCGGCTGTCTTAATTGGACTCACAATGCTCCTTAAATATGGTGAAATGGCGTTTTTTTTTTCAAGTCTGATTTTTCACTGTTCCAATTCGAGTTTCGTCCCTTGCTTGAGCAGTAAACGCCACAGTTTTCTGAACCATTACGCAGACGATGGATGGACTGAATTTAGCAGCGTTTTCAGGTGACATGTCTGATCCGGACAACGATTTTTTTTTCATCTGGGTAAGGTCAACCAACCAGGCCTAGTAGGTATATTCAACTAGGGCGATAAGGTGTCCATCGGGGCTTGGAGAAATAGATTGGGCTGTGTGGTGCTTCCCCGCAGAGCTGGAGCTGACTGGTAAACCGCTTAGAAGGACCAGGCAAAGTGATGTGAGTCAGACCGCCCAATGCATATAAGCATTTTGTTTTTTATTGGGCAAGAGGGCTTGAGATGTCATTTCAGTGTCGAGTAAAAGTCCGATAAAACTAGAAGCCACTTCTCCAAAATCACTTAGTGTTGACATGGCGTTAAACCTCATTTCAAACAAACCAAACGGAGCGATAAGGTCAACCAGTTCACTGACAGTGGATGTCGGTGACGTCTAACTCATACGTCATAAGTTAATCAATATACAGGATTTATAAATAGCACAGTATAAGCCACTGAAATCAGCAGCACAAAATTTGGTTTGACTTAAGCCATTGTTTAAGATATCAGTTTGAGATAACGAGAGACTATTGTATTTTAAAACTCCCCTAATAATGTCGTCTGTTTGAACTTTGCTCCAAACAATTATCCAAACAAGTTAAATAACATCTTGATGAGGCTGGGCTTACCGTGGAATGAGATCGAGTAGATCTAATTAATTCTGACAACTCATCCGAATCTCCACTGTGACAATTGACGGCACCCCCCCCCCCAAAAAAAAAGGTCAGTGTTGTTGTCCAGTGCCATTGTTAGAGAATCATGGAGAGTTTAAATTCAGAAACAGAGCAGTCGTTTACAATTGCCATACCGTGCGACATCTATCTATATATCTATACTGCATCACCTCCTCCCGGGGATTACCTGCAGGTCATACGGCGACAGGACCTCTGTTTTATGTGTCACAGGGGTGGAAAAAGAACATGACTCGACCGGGACTCGAACCCAGGGCCTCTCGCATACCGTGCGAACACTCTACCGACTGAGCTATCGAGCCACACGGTCGACCCGTTACATTCTCTCCTGCCTAATTAGATTCGTCCCGAATCTCTCCCTTATGAGATTGAGATTCATCCCGAATCTCTGAGTCCTATCCAGTCTGGCTGCAAAACTTATTTTTCATACTCTTTCATGCCCTCAGACGCGGTGCTGGACCACACTGGTCACCAAATGTCACAGTGTTGGAAAAAGAACATGTCTCGACGGGACTCGAACCCAGGGCCTCTCGCATACCGTGCGAACACGCTATCGACTGGGCTACCAAGCCACACGGTCGACCTGTTACATACGACTCATCCAAAAATTCTGGAGATGAGGTCCAAATCGGTGTAATGAAATAAAAAAAAAACATAGCTTTATTTAAAGGTGCATTATTGAGCTATCTGGAAAAAATGCTTCCGAAAATAAAATACATATAACCAGTATTTTTCTTTAAAACAATACAAATGAATGCATTTTATGCGAAAATGCGAACAATTATGATGACAGGTAAACCAGTTTGAGAGGGATTCCCTAACTAGGTTTCGAACACTAGTTAGATCTATTTTTAGTTCGTGACAAAAATAGAATCCTCATATATGACGTTATGCGACGTTCATTTTTGGCCTTGTTTGCTTAGGCCATGCCTGAATCGGAAAAAATATGACGCTGATTACTATGCCATAAGTAACGACACTCAGAGACGATACTGTCGCCATGTATGTGTAAAGTGACAGATTTATTTTTAGAACAGAAATTCCGAACACATGTTCAGAGTGAAGGGTAAACAAGAATGAAAACGACCATTTTCACAAAGTTCTGAAGCTGTATTTGGTTCCAAAAGTGTACACATGACAAAGGAGTATGCATTGAAGATAAAAACCAGAAAAAAATTTTGAGACCCGGTAGCTCAATAATGCACCTTTAATAGTTCTATTTGTCATTTTATTTTCTTAACAAATACCACAGCTTATGTGGCAGCTGAAAAAATGGAAGATTTTAGGGAAGTATTTCACGAAAATTTAAAATTTGACGGCATCAGAACCTGTCGGCGTGGTTACGTTAGCAGGCCTTTGATGTAAAAGCCTCCGGTTCGATTTCTGACAGCCATTACGAAAACACGCCTATACAAATACAGTGTTACTTTAATCGCCGAAAAAATGAAAATTTTTAGATGCAAAATTGTGATATTTTTCTTATTTCTGCTCAAAATGTAGATTGTGTTACTTGTTAGAATCGCCTCATCGAGTCGGTTCTAACGAGTACCCACTATTTATATTTTAGAGCAGAAATAAGAAAAATAAGGTTTACCCCTGTAAACTCCAGTTTTTCTATATAAAAGTGGGGTTGGAGGGGGTCAAAATTATATGTTTTCGTGATGGGTAATAAAATTGGGGTGTCCGAACATGATCCACTGACATCATTTGCAGGGATGAATGCACCAAAGTGCACTGCCCTTCTGATCGGGACGATAACTGGGGGCCCCATATGCAGGGAAAATCATCTTCTGTGCAGGTTAATAAAGCATGTTAAAAATCCCTACCGAAATAACATGAATACCGTGCGCTCATGCGCAAATGATATAGTACCCAATGCTTGCGTTATAGTTGAGACATGAAAGCGAGTTCTCATTACCATAACACATCCGTGTGACAAAGTACATTCTCTCAAATCTCAAAAAGGTGATGAAATATGTAAGGTCAAGGGTGCTGTTAGAAACGCCTCATAGAGGCGTTTTCAAACAAGTATCCAGAACCTATGTATTGGAGTAGAACTAAGGAAAATGAAAAATACTATATACCTATGCAACCCCACCCCCAACCCCACCCTGTTTTTCATTATGTATTTACTTATATACATATTTTTGTTTTGTATTGTTTTACAACCATTTCAATATTTTTTCACTTATTTCAAGCCTATCATTAATCAGAAGTGGGCGCAAACCAGAGTACCGAGAAAAAAAAAAAAAAGACCTTCCTTTGCCGAACATGTCGTCTCACTTTTGACCCGCGCTTTAGATCACTTTGCGGCGCTTTCAAGATCATGTCAGTCATTTCGAGCCGATTTCTAATGATAGGTGGGGCGAAAAGCGGAGTACCCTGAGAAAAACCACCTGACCTTCTGTTGCAGACCTTGGCGTCTCACATGTGACCCGAGCCAGCCTCGAACCCACAGCGGTAAGAGGCCTTAGGTGACCTGAATTTTGACATACAGCTAATTAAGTGATAACACGATCACAAAAGCTTTCCTTATATACGCTGCTCAGTCTATGCTGATGCGCAGGCTGATCTGCGCATTTGTTCACACATGCAAATATCAGGTTTTGTGTAAAATGGTGTTTTTGAGCTTCCTGTCGCTATCGTTAATGTTTTTTTTTTTTTTTAAACGTCCACGTCAACACTATAGGTCATTTGGAGACGTTGCGTCCAGTGTTGTGGGACTTTTACCGGACATTGAGATGTAATGCGATTTCAAGCCATGCCGCATAATGAAACCAATTGATTTATAAGCATGGACGATCCGACTCGCACCGCTTTGCCTGGGTAGGCTTAGATCCTTTAAGTGGTTTGCCAGTACTCGTGTACGGTCGGTTTCAGCTCTGCATTGAAGCATCATGCAGCCCAACTAGATGGTCGGGGCAAATCGTTAATTTGTCAGATTTCTCAAAGAAATGCTTAATAATTAAACATTATTAAGGAAATAACTGTTTGAGTGTTTTGATACGCTTGCAATATTACCCGCGTCTTTACCTTCAACAGTTTGTTGACGTAACCCATGACGTCGGATTGGTATTCTGTAACGTTATAACGTTTAGGGTACCAATGTTTAAAATACTGTAAATATGAAACCTTTAGGAGTATTTTATTCATGTTGGTGTCAAATTGTTTCCCAAATACCAATATATCTGAAATCAGTTATAACTCATTTTCGCCAAAAATTCCCAGAAGGTCCCTTTTCGCGTGACGGGTCACATATATAATTCAGTAGAGGCATTATTTCCATTAGCTCACTAACGTGTGAGAAGCCTCTTCTAGATCATAACGATCTTGATTGCATTTCAAAGACCAAATATTTTGGTGCCCTATTTTTTGCTTGTTAAAGTGCCCTACCCAGCCCAGCGACCCTCTGCCCTAAAATCCTAGCTGGAGCACTGCATGTGATCAACCAAAATGGCAGCCTGCATGACTTATGTTAGAGCGAAAACAAAAGCATTTAAGCGAGGTTTCTTTGTAGTTTCTGGAGAGAAGGTATTGACTTGTGCTTAAAGCTTTAAACCCTTAAGTGCCAAGGGAAATTATAGAGCAGATGACAATCTTTTTTTACCCATGGTCAGCATTTTGCGAAAAAGTTTCTACAACTGGCTCAGGTTTTAAGATTTTGGCACAAAAAAATAGATTGGCGAAAGTGCTGGCGAAAGAAAAAAAAATCCTAGCGCGAACCCTGGTTGTGCCTTATTTGTTTTTTTTTTTGTTTGATTTGAGGTGTAACGTCCCTGTCAACACTGTCAAGGCAATTTTGGAGACGTTGCTTCCAATTTTGTTGGACTGTTACCTAAGGAGTCGTGCCTGAAGAAGTCTATTGTATCACCAGCAAGACTATCATATCGCCAGTCATTTTTAGCTCGTCTGTTTTTGAAAAAAAACTTTTGAGCTATTGTCATCACTCCGGCGTCTGCGTTGTCGTTGTCGTCTGGCGTCTGGCATCGTCGTTCCAAAAAAACTTAACCTTGGCTATAACTTAAAAAGTATTAGACCTAGCCTCATGAAACTTCATACACACACTCATCATCACAAGAGCTACATTTTGACCAAGGATCATAACAACATTGTTGATTTTGGCTGAATTATCTCCCCTTTTCCAATTTTTTTCTGAAACACATTTTTTGCTCTCATTTTAATACTATTCACAACAGAGCCTTCAAACTTCACATGAATGTTCCTTGGGACAAGACCTTTTCAGTGATACCACACTTTTTGATCTGTGACCTTGACCTTTGAACTTTGACCTATTTTTCGAAAATTTAACCGAAAACCTTAACCTTGACCATATTTCCAAAAGTATTTGGCCTACCTTCATGAAACTTCATACACATACTCACCATCACAAGAGCTACATTCCCTACAAGTTTTATAACTCCATCTTGCAATTTGATTGCTCTTGTTTGACTTAGAACTTTGGTTTTCTAAAAGAAACTGCAGACGAGCGTTGGCACCCGCATGCGGTGCTCTTGTTTGAGAAACAAGATGGTGGATACGAAAGAATCTGATCGTTTTTGACCGTCATATGTAACTTGCAGGTTTCTATAGCTTCTAATAAACACCCACCCCTCTCTTCAGGAAAGGTAATGTTTCTAATAAATGCCTGGGTGTCTATTAGAGATTTTACGGTACTTGTTACAAATTTCCATCTAAGAATGACAACTTCAGTGCAAGCATCCATATCCGACCTTGACATATTCCCTTACATTGGGAATTATTGGCGGCTTCGCCTATCAGGGCTTTGAGAAATATGTGGGCCGCATGATGCTTCCAAGCAGAGCTGAAACCGACCCACACACGAGTACTGGTAAACTGCTTAGATGATCTAAGTCTGCCCAGGCAAAGCGTCATGTATATCGAACCGTCCATGCTTATAAACCCTATTGGTTTCATTGGGCGACAGGGCTTGAGATATCATTTCATCTCAATGTCCGGTAAAAGTCCCACAAAATTGGAAGCAATGTCTCCAAAATGACCTTTACAGTGTTGACGGGGACATTAAACCTCAAATAAAACAAACAAAATTGGGAATTATTGCGCCAACCTTAACTTTCAGACCATTTCTCGAGAATTATATGAGCTTCATTAATGGTACTAGCAGGTGTACATTACATACACACCAGGTTTGCAGGATGAAAGCCTACACAGTAATCATGTAATTACTGTAGGTGATTTTAACCTGCACAGGGGGCCTCCAGGTAACATCCTGATCCGAAGGTCGTTGCACTTTATGACATTCATCCCTGCAAATGATGCCAAGGGTGTGTGTTCGGACACCTAAATAACCTGATGTAATTTATTCATTCAAAGTCACAAACTGAATGACAAACAGTGTAGATCCTGATCAGATGGCTTTTGAAGAAGCCATCTGATCTGGATCTACACTCTTTACAAAGTTAGGAGTTGCAGTGAACAGCAGGATAAGGGTTAATAATTAATCAAAGCACTGAGAGTACTGATGGGTCGATTGTCTCTGGGTGTAGTTAGGAAAAATGGGCCTGAACGTGGACTGTTTCGTTTAACTCTTAAACTCCTTTACTGAAAGCAAATTGTGTAGACCATGATCAGACGCTGCGTTTTTCGGCGCCTGACCCTTAAATTCCTATACTCTAAGCAAGTAGTGAAGACCCTGATCAGACGCTGCGTTCTGCGGCGTCTGATCTGGGTCTACACTGTTTGCCTAGCCCAACCCATGATTCCAGCCCAGATTCTACAGTTAACCTTTTCACATAAACATGCTGACCTCACTGATCAAGTTCTATAAATAATCTGCATGGATTCCTACAAATCAGTGGTAGTCGCGTGGACTCCAGCACTAATAGAGGTTTTGTCCTTTATACCTTTGGGTCGATTGATAAACAGTCGACCCAAAAACTGTTAAGTTTCTTCTGGCTATATGTACATGTATATTTTGCCTTTGGCTTTTTTTTCTTTTCAGTAAAGTACCAGGTTTTATACGATTGTTTGCACCTAAAGGATCATTAGAATTTCATGAAAAAGCTTGGAATGCCTATCCGTACTGCAGAACAGTTGTTACAGTAAGTGTCTATATGATTTGGAGTTGGAGTGAATAAGATAGTTTAGTGATAATTTTCCTTATATCTTGTTTGAAATATGTATACCTCTGGGTTATTATCAGGATTTGGGGTTTGGGGACCCTGACAGGGCCCACAGGCCTAGGAGAGCGTAAAACCAAATACCAACCAATGAAAAGCAATGTTACATGATAACGTCAGCTTTTCAACTGTATATTGTAGAATATGCTGTCACAATTTTTTTATGTTATCCAATTAGTCTTGTTACATGTGCAAGTGCATTAGAATCTGTGATATTGGCATGTGTTGAGTTCATTGCCAGGGGCCAGTTGTTCAAAACAAATGACATCATTAGTTAACGTATTGTTAAAACTTTGATCATTTAATATGGCAAATATGCTAATATTTTTGCAGATAAAATGTGAACAGCTATTGCAGATGCAAAAGCTGCTCACATTTTTTCTACAAAAATTTAGGTATTAAACTTGCTAGAATAGTTAAAAATTTGACCTCTAGCAAGCTTGTTAAGCTAATGATGCTTTGAACAACTGGCCGCAGATGTTTCATGAAAATTGTAGATCCCGCCTGTTTTATTATTATACCCCCACAAATGAAATTTGGGGGGGTATATAGGAGTGAGCTTGTCAGTCAGTCGGTCGGTCGGTCTGTTGACTTGGTTTCCAGACAATAACTCAAAAAGTGCTTCACCGATTTTTATAATTTTTGGTACACTGATGTAACATAAAATACAGGTCAAGTTCGATTTCCACTACAATTTGTCAATTTTCGACATAGTTATGGCCCCTTTCAAGTGAAAAAATTGCAAAATGCCGCTGATGTACTATCAAGGCAGTTTTTGTGGGGGTATTCATCACCTTTAGTGATAGCTCTGGTTGCACCTGTGCTAGTAAGCAACCATCATTGAGGCAGTTCTAACAAGTGCCCACTATGTACCTCCATGTATGTGTAGGAGCAGAAATAAGCAAACTAATTCCTCAGTTTCTCTTTATAAAGTGGGGATATTCATTTCACGGACTTGTTATCATGCAACATGAAAGCTGTAACAAAGGAATAAAGCATATCTGGAAAAAAATCCCTGCCTACGGTGAGACTCAAACCCGGGCCGCTTGGGTTAAAGTCCAGAGCTCTAACCACTGAGGCAAAGAGTCGACTCGCTGAAGCAGTTGTCAGAGAGTGGTGATAAACTTACAAGCTGTGCATAATCTTCCAAGGTAGATAATTGAACAGAGGCATTGCAGTGCATAACACTCCCCCTCTTCTAGGAAGTCAGCAGTTATACATGTAATTAAGCAAAGCTATTTCCTGCGAAATTCAGTTTGACCCCTGATGAGCCCCGTCTTAGGACATGAATGCTGGAACAAAGGAATGAAGCATGGCTCGAAAAAGTCCCCACCTGTAGTGGGATTTTTAACCCGGGCCGCTCGGGTGAAAGTTCAGTACTCTAACCGCTGAGCCAAAGAGTCGAAAAAACGCCTATATAATTTTGACCCCCTTGAACCCCACTTTTATATAGTAAAACTGGGGTTTACAGGGGTATGCTTTATTTTCCTTATTTCTGCTCTAAAATAAAGATTGTGGGTATTCGTTAGAACCGCCTCGATGAGATGGTTCTAACGAGTACTCGCAATTTATATTTTGAGCAGAAATAAGAAAAATATCACAATTTTTCATCTAAAAAATTATGATTTTTCGGATGGTCAGTTTGCAATATATTAGTATAGGCGTGTTTTCGTAATGTGTCAGAGAGTGGTGATAAATCTATAAGCTATGCATAATCTTCCAAGCTAGATAATTGAAGAGAGGAATTGCAGTCCACATCACAAAACACGCCCATATAATCTTGACCCCCCTTGAACCCCACTTTTATACAGTTGAACCTGCGGGGGCGACCACCTGTCTTAAGCGTTTTCCTGCCTTGAACGACCCTCATGCAATCCTCCCCAAAGATTTTCAATATTAAACTACCTGTCCTGAGCGCCCACTTAGTCAGCGCCACCAACGACAGCTTAAAACTTGTCAAAATTGTAAGTTTACTGTAACAGCGGAAGATCAACAGGTGCGGAAGTACCAATAAGTATCTCCCTTCATGTTGTCTGTGGAAACCGAAATTATGACACTGATTATGAGAAATGCAGGGATTAAAATTGATTGTCTGCCAATTATAATCAATGCATGAACTGATTTATGCTAATTGGATTGTTTGGTCATAATGCGAGATGCAACTTCCTGTTTGAATCGGTGCGAAAAAATTACCGAACGAATTACAATCGTCTCAGTAAACTTTCATTTGCGACTTGTATCTGCGGCTCGGCAAACTACCAACACGGCTTGTATCGGCGTTTCAGTAAACTACCATCAAGACTTGCACATGTTCGTGTATTACTCATTGTCATTTTAATTTATTAGCTCGGCTGTTTTCAAAGAAAACGACAAGGTATTGTCATAGCTCTGGCGTCGTCTGCGTCGTGCAAAAACTTGGACATTTTGTAATATCTCTGTCATTACTGAACATATTTACTTGAAACCCGGACTAGTTGTCTATTATAAAAAATGGAACTCATACCAATAGGTGAGGTAACACTCAAAATATTTTTGGCACAGTTATGCCCCTTTTTTTGGACTTAGAATTTTTGCAAAAACTTGGGCATTTTGTAATATCTCTGTCATTACTGAAATATTTACTTGAAACTCGGACTAATTGTTCATTATAACAAGGGGAACTCGTACCAATAGGTAAGGTAACCCTCAAAATATTTTTGGCACAGTTATGCCCCTTTTTCATCTTAGAAATTTTGTTTAACTAAAAGAAACTGCAGCCGAGCATTGGCACCCGCATGCAGTGCTCTTGTTTCATCTTAAATGTCATGCAGTTTTATAACCTTTTAGAAGCAATACTTTTCTGTAGATACATGTATATATTTCCTTAATGAGATCTCATAAATTGTATAATGTGAATTAAAAAAAAATCTTGAGTTTTCCTCCCTGCCTTAAGAGACCACATGTCTTGAGAGACCACTTTTTGTTCTTCCCAAAGGTGGTCTCTCAAGACAGGTTTTGTTCATGGAGATGTTGCACTGATGAGTTAGGAGGCCTTCATGCGGACTGAACAAATTATTTGTCTAAATCGCGACGGAAGTAAGGGCGAGGATTGTGGCCACGTAAAATCGATTTAAGCCCCCCAGTGGAAATCTTCCACTGACCGTTCCAAGGCGGCTCTTCTGTGGCGATTTATATATGTTGTTGTTTGTTACTTACTGTGTGTATCGCTTGTGTCTTTTAATTTTGGATGGCCATATGGCCATTTTGTGGGAAAGTAACTGTCCATATGGCCTTCCTTTGTTTAGGTTTCCATTATGGTCTGGTCGCTTAATGTTTGTATTTCTTTCCCTTTGGTGTCTTTTATGGATGGAGTAAGTTAATTGTATCAATTCCTGATCTTTGTTTTACTTCTACTTTGACTGTATAGTAAAACTGGGGTTTACAGGGGTAAACCTTATTTTTCTTATTTCTGCTCTAAAATATAGATTGGCAGTACTCGTTAGAGCCGCCTTGATAAGGCAGTTCTGACAAGTACCCACAATCTATATCTTACGAGTACCCACAATCTATATCTTGAGCAGAAATAAGAAAAATATCACAATTTTTCATCTTAAAATTTTCGTGTTTTTTTCGTGATAAAAGTTTACAATGCATTTGTATAGGCGTGTTTTAGTAATGAACATAGGGAACAAAATACTGTCATGATAGTGAAGGTCTTCTGTACATAGAATTAGGGGATAACTGTATTTAAAATTGTCATTTGGGGAGGTAAATCGGAGGTTTTACGGTCGGAAATTTCGTTTTACGGCGACGCGTCAGCGGAGCCGTAAAACGTAATTTGCGACCGTAAAACCAACGATTTACCTCCCCAAATGACAATTTTCAATACAGTTATCCCAATTCTAATGCACTTAGTCACGTATTTTGTTTTAAAAATGTTGTTTTTGCCCAAACCAACAAGTACAGTGAGCTGCGTAAAACCAAATGCCAGCCAATGAAAAGCGACGTAACATGATGACGTCGGGTTTCCGACAGTATATCGTAGAATATACTGTCGCAAATTTTTGACGTTATCCAATCAGGCGTCGCATTACATACGTAAGTGCATTAGAATATGCTTTTCTTTTTCAGAATCCATTATATATGAAAGAAGGCTTTTTTATCTATATAGAAACAATGCATGCTGACGACAGAGGCCAATCAGATAATGTAAGTAATCGGAGCTGAAAAGATAATCAATTATCAGTCCTGTCATTGCAATCGATAATTGATTAGTAATCGCTAAGGTTTTTACCATAATTTAACCTGCCTGCATGACTCTTACCATATGTTGCACTTTACCATATGCATATTACCGGCCCCGATAGCTCAGTTGGTAGAGTGTCCGCTCCGGGGAACGGGAGGTCTCGGGTTCGATCCCGGGCCGCGACATACCAAAGTCGTTAAAAATGGTACTAGCTGCTCCTCGTTTGGCACTCAGATTTACGGGGTAGAGCTAGGACTGGTCGATCCAGTGTCAGGATAATGTGACTGGGTGTGGTATCATGTAATGTGTCTGGGACATGATACTTCAGTGAGGCAGCACTATAAACGTGAGCATTGAGCTCCCTGTCGCAACCAGACACCGTCGTGATATGACTGAAAAATTGTTGAAAGCGACGTTAAACCCGAATTCACACACACACCATATGCATATTTGAACAGACAGGCCTGAGCAAACAGTGTAGACCCAGATGAGATGCTGCAGAAGGCGACATCGCATCAGGGTCTGCACTGTTTGCCACTCATCCAGCTATTTAGGCATACCTTTGGGTAGTAAATTGTACCTATCAAGTAATCAATTAAAAGCAAATCAGAAATGATAATCCTTTTTGTGGAAATTATCGATCGATTAATCGATTATACGATTAATCACGTCAGCCTTAACCTGGACCTCATAGCAAAATTCGTTACAGCACGAATTCGGATATTACACGTTTTTGGTTTGGACCCCATATTTTCCCCAACCAACATTTATAAATGTTATCCTAGGATTCTATCGGGTTTTAAGCACAACAACTTTATTTTTCTTCCACTTTTGACTGCGGTAATACAGCAGCTTACACGGTCTATAACGGTACTTATTGATTGCTGTTGTATATACAGTATATAAACTTGTTTAGCTTGACACGCCTGATAAACATGAACTGCCATTGGCACAATCAAAAGTGTTGGCTTAGCGAGATAAAGAGATTAAAGAATTCAGTTACCCAACCGGAAATAAAAATATTTATCACGCTCTGTTTTGGATCACTGCCCAGCAGAAATTTTAAACATCAATGCAGATGATGTGATTCGTTCAACTGCAAAAAAACTGATTTTCTAGAGCCGCATGTAAAAGTAAGTCAGATTTAAAAGCCAATGATAAAACATTCATAATTGATTTTCGTGTAAAAAAATCATTCAAAGACCATGTGCACCATTCAAAATCATTTCAAATGGCTAAAATATTAAGGGTAAGACATTCCAAGGGAAGTAATTCAAATTTCTCGTAAGCGTTGACCATTGTTCGTTTCCAAACCCTAATAAGGTACTTTTACCATTGAAATCTATAGTAGTTCAGTACGGTCCCGGATGCTCAGTTACAACAAAGTCAGCCAGGAATCAGCTATCAAAATGGCGTCATACTCGCTGTCAGATCGGACGATTTTCTGAATACAAACATCGTTTATCAGCTGGTTTCGATTAAAGAGACTTGTTTGACTTGATGGGCCATGGTATTTACTGCTATTGATTAGTTCTAAACACCTTTTAGTCGGGAAATATGGTTATTAACCAGACTGCATATCATCTTGTTTGCAAAACTATTGACTAGTGTCAGTGGTTGATCTGTGACAAATACGGTCGGCGTTTATATCACGATTCGGTTAACTAACACGGTCCTTTAGATGGACCTAGAGTTCCGTGTTATAACGAGGTTGAGGTGTATTCATGTAGGTGGCATAACCAGAAAAAAATTATATTTTTACACACAACAAGGAAAGTCTATAAAAAGAAACTTCCTCTAAAATAGGGACTACTCTTAAAGGCTAGAATTAACTTTCCTTAAGAACAAATGTTATGCTATTGAAGGATTCTTTTGTACACACATATACATGTATATTGTTAGGTTGTTTCTCTGAACTGCAAACATTTTACATTACTCACAAGTATAATTTGCTTAATAAAGGGGTCTCCAGCCTAGTGAGTAAGAGTGCTGTCTCTTAATCATTAGGGCTCTCATCACTGTGGGTTTAACTGTTATCTTGCTGAATATTCATTTAAGCCACACCCATTTCTGTCTATCAACCAATCAAATTACTTGATGTAATTTATTGCTACAAATTCATAAACTGAATGCCAAACAGTATAGATCCTGATCAGATGGCTTCTGAAGAAGCCATCTGATCTGGATCTACACTGTTTGCAAAGATAGGGGTTGTCGTTACCAGCAAGATAAGGGTTGAGCCTCGCTCAGGTCACTTGAGATGCCAAGTTCTCCAACGGAAGGTCAGGTAGTTTTTCTCCGGGTACTCCAGTTTTCGCCCACCTCTGATTAATGAACAAAATAATTGAAAGAATCTTGAAAGGGACGTAAAATAAAAAGAAATCTGTGGTTAATAAAGAATAAATGATGAGAGTCACAAGACATCAAGTGAACAAGTCTGTGAAATGAAGACCCCCCTAAACCCCACTTTATATAGAGAAAACTGGGGTTTACGGGGGTATACATTATTTTTCTTAATTCTTCTCTAAGACTTCTCCAAGACATAGGTTGTGGGTACTCGTTAGAACCGCCTCATTGAGGCAATGAGGCGGTTCTAACAAGCACCCTCAACCTATGTTTTGATCATTGATAAGAAAACTATCACGGATTTTCATAAGAAAATCTGCCATTTTGGACATGTGAAAAATGCACTATATCGCACGGAATGGAAGAGGTAGCTATATAGCAAATAGTGACAATTCTAATCAGATTGCACAGATATGTAGGAGACTACTATGAAATGTTTGATTTGAAGTTTTACGTCCCTGTCAATACTGTAAAGGTCATTTTGGAGATGTTGTTTCCAATTTTGTGGGACTTTTACCCGACATCGAGATGAAATGACATCTCAAGCCCTGCCGCCCAATGAAACCAATAAGATTTATAAGCGTGGACTGGCCGACTCGCACCGCATTGCCTGGGCAGGCTTAGCACCTCTTAGCGGTTTTACCAGTACTCGTCATCATGCATCATGCAGCCAAACTATTTCTTCAAGCCCCGATAGGCACTATGAAATGAGTTCGGAAAACTGTAAAACGGGACTGCGGAAACGGAAAGTTAATCCCTGCTAAATAGTCCAAAAATTAGACAGCCATATATCTGGAGAAAGTAAATATAAGTACAGTAATGGACGAATGTTTGATGGCTAGGTTGATTGCATGGGTCAGTTATAAAACTGTCACCATGATACTTGCCTTGAAGCTGGGTGACTCACAGATCAGGGGTCATTGGTTGGATTCCGGACCAATGACTCTTAAAACCAAGATCCTGTCTCCGTAAGACCATGGTTGTTGGTAGAGTTGTAAAATTCAAATACACACTTTCAAGTTAACTCTCCTGTATGATAACAGTCGAACTTACATGGCTTGAACAACTTTGGGACCACATAAATTTGTTCGAGATGAGCATCAAGAAAACACGCCTGTATAATTTTGACCCCTCAAACCCCACTTTTATATAGTAAAACTGGGGTTTCTGGGGGAATACCTTATTTTTCTTATATCTGCTCTAAAATATAGATTGTGGGTACTAGTTAGAACGAGTGCCCACAATCAATATTTCAAGCAGAAATAAGAAAAATATCACAATTTTTCATCATAAAATTTTCATGTTTTTGGCGATAAAAGGTGGCAATGTATTTGTATAGGCGTGTTTGCGTAATGGTAGTTCAAGCTACCTGAGGGTTAATCAAAGGGCCAGGTCAGGTGGTAAACTCCTATTAGGGATCTTCCTTTATTTTCTTTAACCCTTTTTGTACCAAAAGGAATTTTCCTCCTTATACAGTAAAACTTCGATGGCTCGAACTCTGATGGCTCGTTTACCATGGATGAGTAGAACCCATTCTTGAGTCCACAGGGAGTTCCTCCAAAATACGATATAGGGGTAATTTAGGAAGATTTTCTTCATTTATCTTGCAAATGTATGCTGTGTGTACTCATTAGAATCGCCTCGATGAGGCGATTCTAATGTGTACACACAACGTACATTTATAATACAGAACACTGAAAAGATATCCACAATTATCTCAATTATGCCTCCTGGTATGGCACTAATAGTATCCCTCTGTGGTTCGAACTACCGCTGTCTCGAACAAATTTTCATGGTCCCAAAGTGGTTCAAGCCATCGAAGTTCAACTGTATATAGCAGGAGTCCACTTCAAAATTTAGGGATGACAGGTTGTGTTTTTTTCAAAATTGATTTGGAAAATGGCTAAACTTTTTTACAAACAGTGTAGACCCTGATCAGACACTGCATTCTGCACTGTTTGCTAATTGCCTGGTTTTGGGGGGTTTCCGGTAGAAAATGGGTTAAAATAAGAGATATGTTGTACATACTCATTATAATTGCCTCAATGAGGAAATTCTATTGCATACACACAACATACATTTTGAAGATAAAATAAGAAAATTCTCCCTAAATTATAGGGATGGGTATTGTCAGAATTTTCGAAACATGATATATTGCGATACGGTTACTGCATATCGCGATAAGTATCACGATATATTATGTAGCATTGTAAAACACTGGTAATTGGAAACCCCCACTATACATGGGAAAAAGAATTGAGTTTTTATGGGTATATATCATTTAACCTATTTCTGCCCATGTTTTTGTTTTGTTTGATTTGATGTTTAACATCCCCGTCAACATTGTAAAGGTCATTTTGGAGACGTTGCTTCCAATTTTGTGGGACTTTTACCCGACATTGAGATGAAATGACTTCTCAAGCCCTGTCGCCCAATGAAACCAATAGGGTTTATAAGCATGGATGGTCCGCCTCACACCGCGGTTCCTGGACAGGCTTAGATCCTCTAAGCGGTTTACCAGTACTAGTGTGCGGGCCAGATTCAGCTCTGCGTGGAAGCATCATGCAGCCCATATATTTCTTCAAGCCCCTATGGGCGAGGGCTGATTCTGCCCATGCACTTACTTACATATTTGGCCATTACCTCAGTTGTCCAAATGTTATGAGGGGAAATAAAGATACTATCTGAAAATTCCATTAAATGTTGTATTAGCTTGATGGCCTCAGTCACTTTATTTGTGACTGTCATCTTTTGCAACCTGAAATGTTGCTAGATATTGGCTTTTCCTTTTTGATTTTAAACAACTTGGTAGTGGGCCATGGTAAAGTTTTTTTAGCTCACCAGAGCCGAAGGCTCCGGGGGAGCTTATAGTATAGGCAGTGATCCGCCGTCCGTCATCTGTCTTCCGCATCCGTGTCCGCGGCCGCGTCGGCGTTGGCGTCAACATTTTCAAATGACTTCTCCTCCAAAACTGCTGGGCCAATTGAAGTCAAATTTCATGTGGAGCATCCATGGGATGGGGGAACAAACTATTGCAACCTGTGACCTGAAAATTAGTAAATGCAGTGGGCAAAATGTTCTAGTGAAACTACACTAGTTTTCAAGGTCAAGGTTATTCCCTGACCTTTGCCCAAGGTCATTCAGATATGAAAATTAAAAATTTGTTTTTCACTGAAACCACTAGGCCATTTGCAACCAAATTTTGTCTGAAAACGTTTTAGAACAAGGAAATGAAATTTAATTAATTTGAGTTTGGTCATATGACCAAGATCTCCGCTATGCCCATATAAGGGAAAACCCCTTAAAAAATCTTCTTCTCCTGAACCAGTGGGCCAATTGTGATGAAACTTGGGGCATTTGGGACTTGGGCCCATCATAATTTGCTAAAATGATGACCCTCGGATGACCTTGACCCATTTTACGCCAAGGTCAAATTTGGTTACATAGACTTTTGTATCAAAACAGCATCATTTTTTTAAACTATTGCAGCCTGTGACCTGAAAATTAGTAAATGCAGTGGGCAAAATGTGCTAGTGAAACTACACTAATTTTCAAGGTCAAGATTGTTCCCTGACCTTAGCCCAAGGTCATTCAGATATGAAAATTAAAAATTTGTTTTTCACTGAAACCACTAGGCCATTTACAACCAAATTTTGTCTGAAAACTTTTTAAGACAAGGAAATGAAATTTAAATTAATTTAAGTTTGGTGACCAAGATGGCGGCTATGCCGATATAAGGTTAAAACTCTTAAAAAATCTTCTCCTGAACCAGTGGGCCGGCTGTGATGAAACTTGGTAAGTGGGTAATGTGGCATTTGGGACTCGGGGCCCATCATAATTTGCTAAAATGATGGCCCTCGGACGACCTTGACCCAATTTACCGCAAGGTCAAATTTGGTCACAGAGACTATTATATGGGAAAAAGTCAAAAAGCATATATTTTTAGCTCACCAGGGCGGAAGGCTCCGGGGGAGCATATAGTATAGACAGTGATCCGCCGTCCGCCTCGGCTTCAACATTTTCAAATGACTTCTCCTCAAAAAACTGCTGGGCCGATTCAAGTAAAATTTCATGTGCAGCATTCATGGGATGGGGGAACGAATGTTTGCTCTCAGGGTCCAGGTCACATGACCAAGCTGGCCTCCATGCCCATATAACGTAGAAACCCTTCAAAAATCTTCTTCCTTTGAAAAAGTGGTCTGCTTGTGATGAAACTTGGTATGTAGCATTGGGGACTCGGGCGTATTATAGTTTGCTAAAATGATGACTCTAGGATGTCCTTGACCCATTTTACACCAAGGTCAAAATTGCTCACATAGACTTTTGTGTGGGAAAAAGTCAAAACAGCATATTTTTAGCTCACCAGAGCCTAAGGCTCTAGAGGAGCTTATAGTATAGGCATTGGTCCGTCATCCGTCGTCGTCGTCGTCAACATTTTCAAACAACATCTCCTCTGAAACTACCTGGCCAATTGAAACCAAATTACATGTGGAGCCTCAGTGGGAAGAGGGAACGAAAGTTTGTTCGTGAGGACTGTGTCACATGAAGAATATGGCCACCATGCCCATATATGGTAAAAACCTTTAAAAATCTTCTTCTCAAGAACCAAATGGCCGATGTTCTTGAAACTTGGTATGCAGCATCAGGTACTCGGGCCCTACCAAATTTGTTCAAATGATGACCTTTGATTGACCTAGACCTATTTTACGTCAAGGTCAAATATGGTCACTTAGACATATGTATGGAAAAAGGACAAAACATTGGATTTTTCTGATTGCCTGGTAACCTGTGGCATCAGAAATGATATTTGCAATCAGCTGAATGGAAGTTTTTCAACTCCAAAGGTCAAGGTCATTTTCTGACCTTTGTCCTGGATGGCTCAGATTCAGTATTTTAATCTTCTTCTCTACTCAAACTGCTAGGTTGATTGAAACCAAATTACATGTGGAGCTTCTATGGGAAGGGGGAATGAAAGTTTGTTCGTAAGGATTGGGTCACATGACCAATATGGCTGCCATGCCCATATATGGTAAAAACCTAAAAAAAAATCTTCTCAGGAACCAAATGGCCGATGACATTGAAACTTAGTATGCAGCATCGGGGGCTTGGACCCTACCAATTTTGTTCAAATTATGACCTTTGGCTGACCTTGACCTGTGTTTATGTCACAGTCAAATTTGGTCACATAGACAATTGTATGGAAAAAAGGCAAGACAGTGGATTTTACTGAATGCATGGTGGCCTTTTATTGTCACATGACAAAGATGGGCATCATGCCTGTATATGGGCATGACCTCTGGTGAGCGTAGTGGCCCATGGGCCTCTTGTTTCGGTTTCTCTCGATTACACAATATTGTAAATGCTGGGCAGCTTACACTAAAACATCGTATACAATAACAACAGCCGCTCGATTCACCGAAATCCTAGCTCGTCCTACACTATGACCGGCTTATACATAAAGGGTGGGAATCAATTAAATTACTAAATTTAGGCCCGGGAATAATTCTAAGAAGCCATCTGATCAGGACCTGCACTGTTTGACATTCAGTTAATGAATTTCTAGGAATAAATTACATCAAGTAATCTGATTGGTTCAAAGTCAGAAATGGGTGTGGCTAAACTGAATATTCAGCAAGATTAGGGTGAAAATTTTTAGGGTTTTTACGGTACTCAGCGTTTCTGTGGAGCTGTCACAGAGTTCTGGGGCCAGTTGTTCAAAGCATGGTTAGTTTAACGAGCTCGTTAGTGGTCATATTGTTAACTCTTCTAGCAAGTGCAATATCAAAATTTAGGTATTTTTGCTGAAAAAATGTGAGCAGCTTTTGCATTCGCAAAAGCTGCTCACATTTTTTCAGCAAAAATTTTAGCATATTTGCCATATCTAACGATCAAAGTTTTAACGATATGTTAACTAACGATGTCATTAGTTTTTAACAACTGGGCCCTGAGTCTTCTGACTGAAAGTGTTTCTTCTTATTTTCCAGATACATGGTCTAAAAGGTGGTAAGGAAAAGAGGGGTGTAACATTCATAGATATAGCCAATGATAAAGTAGAAAGAAAGGTAGGAAACAAACCATATTTGACACATTTACCACACAGTCCGCTTAACTTTTTCTTTTTGCTCGCCTTATGAAAGTAAAGGGAGAGCTATTGCTACACCCCCGGCGTCGGTGTCCTGGTCAGTATTAAAGCTCTTATTTGTGAATTTATTTTCAAATACAGTTGACTCTCATTATCTCGACCTCGGCTTTCGTGGAGATTGATCATGAAATCGGTCATTCTCTCCCTTCTGCTGATTCAAGAAGGGCAGTTGTCAGTTTCTGGCGAAAGAATGTGCACTGCACTGGTTAAAGAATGTGCACTGCACTGGTTAACTGCTTACGTATAAGCCTGCCCAGGAAAGTGTTGATAGTTAAACTGACCGGCTCAAAAATGACCTAAATAGTGTTGACTGGGCCGTAAAACTCCAATACAAACAAACAAATTTCATCTTCGCATGTGTCAAACTACTTTTAAGTCGACACTTCGGCTATCTCACCCCATCATTTTCAGTCCCTGAATATATTTTTTATAGCCCCGCTTGAAAAGTGCTTGAAAAGTGGGGCTATATTGGATTTGCCCTGTCATTCCGTAATTCTGTAATTCCGTAATTCTGTAATTCTGTAATTCCGTTATTCCGTTATTTTTTCGTCACAGTTTTCCCCGAAACTAAGAGAGCTAGAAAACTAAAACTTTGTATACACGTGGACAATGGGTGCCTCCACGGACCTTACCGAAATTATGACCAAGGGCCCATAACTCTTGGAGTTATCTCCCCTGATAGGTTTTTTTAAATGAAAATGTTTGGTCACAGTTTTCTCAGGAACGAAAGAAGCTAGAAAGCTCAAACTTTGCATAAATGTGGACAATGGGTGGATATAGGGAGCTTACCAAAATAATGGCCAAGGGCCCATAACTGTTGGAGTTATCTCTCCTGATAGGTTTTTTAAATAAATGAAAATATAGGTTTTTTTTAAATGAAAATGTTTGGTCACAGTTTTCTCAGGAACTAAAGAAGCTAGAAACCTCAAACTTTGCATAAATGTGGACAATGGGTGGATATAGGGAGCTAACCAAAATAATGGCCGAGGGCCCATTACTTTTGGAGTTATCTCCCCTGATAGTATAGTTTTTTTTAATAAATGAAAAGGTTTGGTGACAGTTTTCTCAGGAACTAAGAAAGCTAGAATACTGAAACTTTGTATGAACATGAAAAGTGGGTGGATGTATGGCCCTTACCAAAATAATGGCCAAAGGCCCATAACTCTTGGAGTTATCTCCCCTGATAGGATATTTTCTGCAAGTAAAAAAATCATTTCACTTTTCTAACCATCAAACCATGAAAAATATTTTCGATACAGTTTTCTCAGGTACTAAGAAAGCTAGAAAGCTGAAACTTTGTATAAACATGAACATTAGGTGGATGTAAGTAAATAATGGCCAACAACATTACTCTTGGGGTTATCTCCCCAGCAAAGAAAAAAAAAAATATTAAAGTTTTCTCTGGAACTAAGAAAGCTCCCCTGATAGGTTAAAAGCTTTTAGAGTCAATGTGTCTTACTCCTCTGATAGCGCTATAGCGGGGCTATAGTCAGATCCTCTGACAGCTCTAGTTTTCACTGTTTTTACTACTGTATATCTCGAACCGGGATTCATGAGGTAAAGGAGAAAAAAAACAAAAAAAACGATGCCACCAGTCTTTCAGTTCAAGAAAATAATAACAGACCTTTACAAAACAGTTCATTAATACCCAAAATGTTTTAATTTTCCCATTTATCTAGGTGCATACGCAAATAAAATTATCGCAAACAATACCTTTACCTCTATTACGAAAATTACACGCGTGTAATAAAGACTGACACGCGGTGCTCAACCTTTGATCTTAACACCATCTCATTTGTATGATTTCCAAGATTTCCGTGATAAAAAGGCGGCTCTGATTTGTAATAATGTACAATTAGGTATGACAAGGTTCTTTAATTGGTTGTTTTACGTACTTGTCATCAGTGGCAAAGTTGAATACTGTCCCTTTTCCCGATGCACATACATACAGTGTAGATCCTAAAATGAGGCGGTTCTAACGAGTACCCACAATCTATGTTTTTGAAAAAAAAATAAGGCAGATCATGTTTTCCCCGTAAACCCCAGTTTTCTCTATATAAAGTTGGGTTTAGAGGGGTCTTCGTTTCACAGACTTGTTATAGTGATGGTATTACCTCTCCTATTTCCCTTGGCTGAAGTTTACCTGCAAACTCTGTGGTGTAATGAATAGAGCTCAGGACTCTGAATCAAAGGTTTGTGAGTTGTGTGGAGAAAATTTTTATTATACCCCCGTCATTCGAAGAAAGGTGGGAGGGCATATAGCATTGCCCATGTCTGTACGTCTGTCTGTTCCCGAGACTTGAACGCAGCCAATAACTTTCTTATTTCTGGATGGATTTTAAAATTACTTTGCAGAAATGTTAATCATCATGAGATGATGTGTCACGCACAAAACCCAGGTCCGTACCTCCAAGGTCAAGGTCATACTTAGAGGTCAAAAAAGGGTCCGATTCTTAAAGGCATTTTTACTTGATTATTGAGGACTATCATTTCATTACATAATACATGTATTATGTATCCCTCAGTGCTGACTGAAGAGAAGTCCTCTGTCTTCAACAGGTAAGGGGCCACCTTGGGGAAAGTCTATAGTTTACTACCTGTTGACTAGAGTGTACATTATTGATTTTTCACTTAAGTGCCTCAGTCAGGGGATTCAACAGAGTTACTAATTACCCTATTGATCTGCTATAGAGAATATATCACAAGGGGCAATAAAACAATTACAAACACACAGTGTGTCCTTCTGTTACAAGAATAAATGCCTTTAACCACGGTCAGTAACGTTCTTCTTTCTGGATGGACTTTATAATTACTCCGCAGAAATGTTACCCATCATGAGATCATGTGTCGGGCACGAAACCCAGGTCCATACCTCCAAGGTCAAGGTAGTACTTAGAGGTCAAAGTTAAAAAAGGATCCGAAACTTCAACACAATCACTTTCTTATTTCTGGATGGGTTTGTGAAATTACTTGACAGAAATGTTAACAATCTCAGAAGATGTGTCGGGCCTAAGACCCAGGTTGGTACCTACAAGGTCAAAGTCATACTTAGAGGTCAAAGGTAAAGGTAAAGAAAAATGTCTTTCTTGTGTCTGGTTATTCTGAATGAATTTGGATATTACTTGGTAGAAATGTTAACAAACACGAGTTGATGTGCCATGTGCAAGACCCAGGTTGGTACATCCAAGGTCAAGGTCATACTTAGAGGTCAAAAGTAAAGAATAGCTTGTGTCTATTTCTTGTTTCCGATGAATAGCTTTGTTGTTCTTGGAGGGATTTGGAAATTACTTGGCAGAAATGTTAACCCTCGTTAAACAATTTGTTGCATGCAAGACCCAGGTCCGTACCTGTAATGTCAAGGTCATACTTACTGGTCAAAGGTCAAATACTAACATCAACATATTTTCAGGTGGGGGCATCCCTGTCCTGTGGTCAAATTCTTTTTTAGCTCACCTGTCACGTAGTGACAAGGTGAGCTTTTGTGATCACTTTTTGTCCATCGTCCGTCGTGAGTGCGTCCGTCCGTAAACAATTTCAAATAAGTATATCTCTAATACTCCATGGTCAGTCTTGATCAAATTTCATGAGAAGCATCATCAGGTAGGGGGAAAGGCTGCATAAGGTTTTTGGGCTGATCAGATTGGAATTCTGGTTGCTATGGCAACATATAGCTCCCATAGACTAACAATGGGAAAAAATTAAAATATCTTCTTCTCTGAAACCACAGGACCCAGAGCTTAGATATTTAGCATGTAGCAACGGCCAGTGGTCGCCTACATAATTCCTGCCAATCATGCTCCTGGGGTTCAAATTGGCCACGCCCCGGGGCCCCTTCCCTCCCATAGACTCGTAATGGAACAAAAAGCTTCAAAAATCTTCTTTTCTGAAACCACAGGGCCCAGAGCTTAGATATTTAGCATGTAGCAACGGCAAGTGGTCACCTACATAATTCCTGCCAATCATGCCCCTGGGGTCCGAACGGGCCACACCCCGGGGCTCTTTAGCTCCTATAGACTCATAATGGAAAAAAGCTTCAAAAATCTTCTTCTCTGAAACCACAGGGCCCAGAGCTGAGATATTTGGCTTGTAGCAACGGCAAGTGGTCACCTACATAAATCCTGCCAATCATGCCCCTAGGGTCCAAATGGGCCACATGACGGGGCCCCTTTGCTCCCATAGACTCATAATGGAAAAAAAGCTTAAAAAATCTTCTTCTCTGAAACCAAAGCGCCCAGAGCTTAGATATTTAGCATGTAGCAATGGCAAGTGGTCACCTACATAATTCCTGCCAATCATGCCCCTGGGGTCCAAAAGGGCCATTCCCCGGGGCCCCTTAGCTCCTATAGACTCATAATGGAAAAAAAAGCTTCAAAAATCTTCTTCTCTGAAACCACAGGGCCCAGAGCTTAGATATTTAGCATGTAGCAATGGCAAGTGGTCACCTACATAAATCCTGCCAATCATGCCCGTGGGGTCCAAATGGGCCACGCCCCGGGGCCCCTTAGCTCCCATAGAAACATAATGGAAAAAAGCTTCAAAAATCTTCTTCTCTGAAACCACAGGGCCCAGAGCTTAGATATTTAGCATGCAGCAATGACAAGTGGTCACCTACATAAATCCTGCCAATCATGCCCCTGGGGTCCAAATGGGCCACACCCTGGGACCCCCTTTGCTCCCATAGACTCATAATGGAAAAAAAAAAACTTTAAAAATCTTCTTCTCTGAAACCACAGGGCCCAGAGCTTAGATATTTAGCATGTAGCAATGGCAAGTGGTCACCTACATATTTCCCGCTTATCATGCCCCTGGGGTCCAAATGGGCAACGCCCCGGGGCCCCTTAGCTCCCATAGACTCATAATGGAAAAAACCTTCAAAAATCTTCTTCTCAGAAACTTTGAAGCACAGAACTTAGATATTTAGTGTCTAGCAACATAAAAGAGCCAGCTACATAAATCCTGCTAACCCTGCCCCTGGGGTGAAAATTGGCCACGCCCAAGCTCATCACCTCCAATAGACTTATAATGGAAAAAAACTTAAAAAATCTTCTTCTATGAAACCATTAGGCCCAGAGCTTAGATTTTTAGTATGTAGCAACGTCAAGTGGCCACCTACATAAATCCTGCTGGGATCCAAATTGGCTACACCCCAGGGCTCTTTAGCTTCCATAGACTTACAATTGGAGAAACTTCAAAAATCTTCTTCTGTGAAACCACAGGGACCTTATAATGAAAAAAAAAGCTTAAAATGGGGAAAAAAATCTTCCAAAATCTTCTCCCTGAAACCATAAGTCCCAGAGCTTAGGTATTTAGCATGTAGCAATGTTGAGTGGTCGCCTACATGAATCCTGCCAATCATGCCCCTGGGGTCCAAATCCTGTGGCCCCTTAACTCCAACAAACTTAAAATGGAAAAAAGCTTCAAACGTCTTCTTTGAAACCATGAAGTACAGGCCTTAGATATTTAGTATATAGCAACACAAAATGGTCGCCTACTTAAATCCTGCCAACCGTGCCCTTTGGGTCAAAATTGGCCAAGCCCTAGGGCTCATTAGCTCCTATAGACTTAAACTGGAAAAAAATTAAAAAAAATCTTTTTCTCCAAAACCATAAGGCACAGATTTTGTTTGATTTGAGGTTTTGCATCCCCGTCAACACTGTATAGGTCATTTTGGAGATGTCTCTTCCAATTTTGTGGGACTTTTACCCGACATTGAGATGAAATTACATCTCAAGCCCTGTCGCCCAATGAAACCAGTAGGGTTAATAAGCATGGACACTGCTTTGCCTGAGCTTAGATATTTAGTATGTAGCAATGTCAAGTGGTCTCCTACACTAATGATTTTCTGGTACACAGGTGAGCGATATAGGGCCATTGGGCCCTCTTGTTTCGAAGAAAAATCGGGTATATTGTTTTCGTACCAGAGTTGAGGTATTTTCATGAAACCTCACACAAATGTAAAGCGCTATGAGACGGTGTGCAGAGGGCATCAACCGTAACTCTGAATTGCATACTTTTGGAGTTATAACTCTTTGACTATTGAAATATGGCAATTTTAACCTTGTCCGCTCAATAACTGAAAAAACATTTGAGGTATTTTCATGAAACTTAACACAAATGTAAAGCACTTAAAGACAATGTGCAGAGCACATGAACTATAACTCTGGATTGCCTACTTTTGGAGTTATAGTCCTTTGAACATTGAAAAATGGCACTTAGAATAAATTCAGTGCTGTAATAATTCCGTTCCATAACTCTGAAATTATTTCAGATAATATCATGCAACTGTAAAGCAAATGTAAAGGTGCATTTATATGACGTTTCATCTTGTGAACCTCTAACAAGATAGTTCAAATCATGGACCAGGGGCAAAAATGGCCCCTCCCCGGGGCCCACTGGTTTTACGTAGACATAGGGAAAATCTTTAAAAATCTTCTTGTCTGAAATCACAAGGCCTAGGTCTTTGATATTTGGTTTGAAGCTTTATCTAGGAGACCTCCACCTAGATTGTTAAAATTATAGCCCTAGGGCCAAAAAAGGGCCCACCTTGGTGTCCACTGGTTTTACATAGACTTATACAAGGAAAACCTTTGAAAATGTTCTTGTCTGAAACCAGAAGTCTTTGATATTTGGTATGAAGCTTCATCTAGTGGACCTCTTCCAAAATTGTTAAAATTATAGCCCTGGGGCCAAAAATGAGTCCATCCTGGGGCCCACTTGTTTTACATAGAGGAAAACCTTTGAAATCTTCTTGTCTGAAACCAGAAGGCAAGGTTCTTTTGATATTTAGTATGAAGTTTTGTCTTGTGGATTTTTACCAAGATTGTTCGAATTATAGCCCTGGGGCCAAAAGTGCCCCGACACGGGCCCCACAGGTCTTATATAGACTTATATAAGGAAAACCTTTAAAAATCTCCTTGTCTGAAACCAGAAGGCTCCGGTCTTTGATATTTGGTATGAAGCTTCACCTTTTAGACCTCCCTCAAGATTTTGCAAATTATAGCCCTGGGGCCAATAATGGCCTTCCCCGGGGCCCACTTGTTACACTATGGATCAGGTGAGTGATCCAAGGCCATCATGGCCCTCTTGTTTATTTTTGTAATGTGTACGCAATTGCGTATCTGCGTACAAGTAGCTACGCCCCTGATAATGTCTCACAGATGTGTTATCATAATGGTTATTTTCAGCTTTATATTTCTTTGCAGGATTATAAAGAAGAATGTGATCCCAGACTTTTTAAGTCAAAGAAAACTGGTAGAGGGCCATTAAATACTTTAGATTGGCAGGTAAGTGGCCTCCGTATAGTCCAGGGGCCAGTTGTTCAAAACTGACGACATTGTTAGTTAACGCATCGTTAAAACTTTGAGCATTAAATATGGCAAAAATGCTGAAATTTTTGCTGAAAAAATGTGAGCAGCTTTTGCAGATGCAAAAGCTGCTCAAATTTTTTTCAGCAAAAATACCAACATTTTAGATAAACTTGCTAGAACAGTTAACAATATGACCACTAACGAGCTCGTTAAGCTAACAAGGCTTTGAACAACACGGTAAACTGACCGGCACGAAAATGACCTAAATAGTGTTGACTGGGCCATAAAACTCCAAAACAAACTAACAAAACTCCCATACAAGAGTGGAATACTATTCTTTAATGCCATGACCAGGGCCCAGTTGTTCAAAGCACCGTTAGATCTCTCTAATTAGGAGCATCAAAGGAATTTCTTGGAAAAACTTGTTTATAGACATCTCCAGCAAAACATCACCAACTACGCTTCTAACACTGTGTCATACTCCCATACAAGAGGAAAAGTGTGGCTAGGTAAACTGACCGGCATAAAAATGACCTAAATAGTGTTGACTGGGCCGTAAAACTCCAAAACAAACCAACAAAACTCCCATACAAGAATGGAATACTAGTCTTTAAGCACAGATTGATCATTTGTGCCCCGCCAAGCGAATTTGTGTCTTTGAGCATTCCATCATGACAAATTTTAACTGCGCATGGCCGGCCATTTAGAGGGGCCAGGGATATGGCTTTCTGTCTGAAGGTTTCTCTTGATTCACTGCTTGTATGAGCGAGCGGCGAAGGTTCTGGCGAGACTGCGCGGATGCGCAGACTCGCCTGAACCTTCGCTGCTTGCATAGGCGATAAGTACCAAAATCGCTTGAAGGGGCCCATTTAATCCTGTCCATGACTAGGGCCCAGTTGTTAAAAGCATTGTTAGCTTAACGAGCTCGTTAGTGTTCATATTGTTAACTGTTCTCGCAAGAACAATATCAACAATTTTGGTATTTTTTCAGAAAAAAAAAGTTTCAGCAAAACATTACGCAAACGAGCCTATACAAATACATTGCCACCTTTATCGCCGAAAAAATGAAAATTTTATGATGAAAAATTGTGATATTTTTAGCTCACCAGAGCCGAAGGCTCCGGGGGAGCTTACAGGATAGGCAGTTGTCCGTCTGCGTCTGCGTCTTCGTCAACATTTTCAAACGACATCTCCTCTGAAGCCACTGGGCCAATTCAGCCCAAATTTCATCTGTAGCATCCTTAGGCAGGGGGATTGAAAGTTTGTGTTTTTAATGAAAATCGGCTCATTAATTTGGTTGCTATGGCAACTTAGAGTGCCCATAGACTCATAATGGGGAAAATAGAAAAATGGCATTTACTGCCAAGCCTCTGCAGATATTTTGACAAAACTTTCAAAGAAATGTTCCATAAGCGATCTACTATCTGCGGTATGATTTTAGGCCTTCTGCTCATTTTTGTTGGTTGCCATGGTAACCAAAATAAAAAAATAGACAAAAAATACTTTAAAAAATCATCTCCTCAGAAACCATATGCTCTAGGAGGCTGAGACTATATGAAAATATTCACCATATTTAATTTGCCTTTACAGGTTTTGTGTTTTTTATGAAATTGGGCCTTTTAGTTTTGTTGCTATGGCAACTTAGAGTTTCCATTGACTTATAATGGGGAAAACTGAAAAATGGCATTTATTGCCAAGTCATTGCAGATATTTTTACAAAACTTACATAAACATGTTCCTTGAGTAAACTTCTCTCAGCCATATGCTTTTATGTCAACCTGGGGGTCCCCTAGGTTGTGCCGGGGCCATGCCCCGCCCCCTCCACTTCATAAAATGCCTTATATCTCAGAAACCTTACAGATCCCAACCCCTAAACCATATATATTCTTGTTCCTTATGATAAGATGCATTAAGTGACACCAACCTGGGGGTCCCCCGGGATGTGCCGGGGACATGCCCTGCCCCCTCTATTTCATAAAATGCCATTTATCTCAGAAACCATTCAGATCCCCACCCCTAAACTATATATATTCTTGTTCCTTATGCTAAGATGCATTAAGTGACACCAACCTTGGGGTCCCCCCGGGATGTGCCGGGGACATGCCCCACCCCCTCCACTTCATAAAATGCCATTTATCTCAGAAACCATTGAGATCCCCACCCCTAAACCATATATATTCTTGTTCCTTATGATAAGACACATTCAGTGATACCAACATTGGGGTCTCTCTGGGGTGCGCTGGGGCCATGCCCCACCCTTCCACTTCATAAATGCCATATATCTCAGAAACCATTCAGATCCCCACCCCTAAACTATATATATTCTTGTTTCTTATGATAAGACGCATTCAGTGACACCAATCTGAGGGTCCCCTAGGATGTGGCTGGGCTTATGCCCCACCCCCTCCACTTCGTAAAAGGCTGAATATCTCAGAAACCGTTCAGATCCCCACCCCTAAACCATTTAAATTCTTGTTCCTTATGATAAGACGCATTCAGTGATACCAACCTTAGGGTCTCCCTTGCCGCATGGGGGCTATGCCCGACCCCTCCACTTCATAAAATGCCCAATATCTCAGAAACCGTTCAGATCCCCACCCCTTAACCATATAAATTCTTGTTCCTTATGTTAAGATGCATTCAGTGATATCAACCTAAGGATCTCCCAGGCCGCACCAGGGCTATGCCCCAACCTTCCACTTCATAAAAGGTGATATATCTCGGAAACCCTTCAGATCCCCACCCCAAAACCATGTATATTCTTGTTTCTTATGAAAAGACGCATTCAGTGACACCAATCTGGGGGTCCCCTAGGATGTGCCAGGGCTATGCCCCACCCCCTGCACTTAGTAAAAGCCCAATATCTCAGAAACCGTTCAGATCCCCACCCCTAAAGCATATAAATTCTTGTTACTTATGATAAGACGCATTCAGTGATACCAATCTAAGGGTCTCCCGGGCCGCAGTGGGGCTGTGCCCCACAAATCCACTTCATAAAAGGTGATACGTCTCGGAAACCATTCAGATCCCCATCCCAAAACCATATATATTCTTGTTTCATATGATAAGACGCATTCATTGAAACCAACCTGGGGGTCCTCTGGGATGTGCCCGGGCCATGCCCAACCCCCTCCACTTCGTAAAAGGCTCAATATCTCAGAAACCATTCAGAACCCCCACCCCTAAACCATATATATTCTTGTTCCTTATGATGAGACACATTCAGTGATACCAACCTAGGGGTCTCTGGGGGTGTGCTGGGGCTATGCCCCACCCTTCCACTTCATAAAATGCAGTATATCTCAGAAACTGTTCAGATCCCCACCCCTAAAATATGTATATTTGTGTTCCCTATAATAAGACTCATTCACTCACATCAATGCGTCTATGTGCTAGGGCAACATGCTGATGCCATGGCCCACGCCTCTTCTTCATAAAAGGCCATATATCTCAGACACCATTAAGATCCCCACCTCATAATCATATATATTCTTGTTTCTTATGATTAGACACATTCAGTCACACAAACTTGGTGGTCCACAGGGGCCATTCCTCCCCTCATCATTTCATAAGAGGGCCTCATATCTTGGAAACTGTTCATATCCCCACCCCTAAACAATATATTTTCTTGGTCCTTATTATAAGACACATTCAGCGACAACAATCTTGGCTTTCCTGGGGTCTGTCAGGGCTATGCTCGGACCCCTTCGCAGCTTAAAAGGCCTTATATCTCAGGAACAGTACACATCCCAACCCCTAAACCATATATATTCATGTGCCTTATGATAAGATGGATTCAGTGATACCATTCAGGGCTCTGTTGGGTCCATGTCTCATCCTTCCGCCTCATAAAAGGCCTAATATTTCAGATACAGAGTCCACATGGGTGCTCATTTTGAAATGGGGGTTTGTTTGGGAGACTTTAATATCAATAAATTAAAACCTGAAACCATACATGGCTGCCAGTGGGCAGTGTCCGCCTGAGTTCTGGTGAGCATTGTGGCCCATGGGCCTCTTGTTATTATTTCTGCTCAAAAATATAGATTGTGGGTACTCGTTAGAACCGCCTCGATGGCGGTTCTAACGAGTACCCACAATCTATATTTTAGAGCAGAAATAAGAAAAATAAGGTATACCCCCGAAACCCCAGTTTTACTATATAAAAGTGGGGGTTCAAGGGGGTCAAAATTATATAGGCGTGTTTTCGTGATGATTTTAGCATATTTACCATATTTAATGATCAAAGTTTTAACGATATGTTAACTAAGGACATTGTTAGTTTCGAACAACTGGCCCAAGGTGTGTGCAGGTGGAAATCAGTGCAGATGAAGGGCATACCAGATATTAATTTCTTCTGTATGCCCTCCTTGCATTCCCTCGGGGCTAGGAGAAATTGATTTGGCTGCATGGTGTTTCTGGGCAGAGCTGAAACCGACTGAACATGAGAAGTGGTAAACTGCTTAGGTCTAAGTGGTGGGAGTAGGACTGTCCATTAATCCCTAGGGGTTTCTTTGTGTGATAGGGATTGAGATGTCATTTATCTCAATGTTTGGTCAAAGTCCCACAAAGTTGGAAGCAGCGTTTCCAAAATAACCTCAAAAGTTTTGACAGGGATGTAAAACCTCAATACAATAATACATTTGCTTCTTGTTTTGAACTCATGAAATGGCCATTTTTCTGACAATACAGACTCAATTTCATTGATTGAAATTTAAACTATAAAAGTGGTTACATTCAGGAATGATTTGCTTAAATGAGCCATTAATTCTGTTTTTTGCAGAACTGATTATTTTCTTCAAATACAGCAATTTTAACCCATTTAGTACCGAAAACCCCAAAACGGGTACCAGGGCAAACAGTGTAGGCCCAGATCAGATGCCGCAGACTTCGGCATCTGATCAGGGCCTACACTTTTTGCAAAAAGTTCAGTCATTTTCCAAATATTTTTTGAAGAAAAAGCAACCTGACTACCCTAAATTTTGAAAAGGACTTCTGCTATATATAAGGAGGAAGATTCCATTTGGTTCAAAAAGGGTTAAAGTAGGAGTTGCATTGCTTTATCGGCTCGGTATATTTACATTGTATTAATTTTTATTCCCAAACAGAAAACCTGTGACCCTGTGATGTGCTGTTATAAACTAGTCACCGCAAAGTTCAAATGGTTTGGGTTGCAAGGCAAAGTAGAAAACTTCATTATTAGGGTGAGTATAGTTTTGCCTTCAAGGCAGGCAACACTTGCAGAAAGTTTTCTATATCTTGCAAATAAGGGTCTATTCTTAAACCATAAAATGCCGATCACAACAGTTGTCATCTGCTTTGTCGTCTGCAGATTACTATAAAACTCATTTTTGCAAACAGTTTGAATCCAGACTCTAGTAGTCTGCTCTGGGTTCACACTGTTTGCCTGTATGCAAAAATATTTTTAAAAAGTTTGCAAGAAGATTCAGCAGATGACATAAGCAGACAACATTTTTAGATGTAGATTTTCATTGTGTTTTAAGGGTTAAAGGAAAGAATTTGCTCTCAAGGAGCAAATTCTTCCCTTCCCTTCCCCCCCCCCCCCCCCCCCATCTGGGTTTGAAAAAATAGATGGGCTGCGCATGATGCTTCCACGCAGTGCTGATGACCGCACACGCTTACTGGTAAACTGCTTAGAGGATCTAAACCTGCCCAGGCAAAGCGGTGGGAGATGGACCGTCCATGGTTATAAACCCTATTGGTTTCATTTGGCAACAGGGCTTGAGATGTCATTTCATCTCAATGTCAGGTAAAAGTCCCACAAAATTGGAAGCAACGTCTCCAAAATGACCTTTGCAGTGTTGACTTCTTACCAAACAAACAAATCAAGAGTAGACTCCTATTTTACAGGGGCCAGTTGTTCAAAACTAACGATGTCGTTAGTTAACATATCGTTAAAACTTTGAATATTTATTATGGCAAATTTGCTAAAATTTTTGGTGAAAAAATGTGAGCAGCTTTTGCATCTGCAAATATACCAACATTTTTAATATTAAACTTGCTAGACCTCTTAACAATATGACCACTAACGAGCTCATTAAGCTAACGATGCTTTGAACAACTGGGCCCTGATAATTAATTGGGAAAATGCAAACAGTTAAACCCAAAAGTTGTCTCCCTTCTGAAACATGGCTGGCAGTATGCCAAATTAATTTCCCAGAATGCCACTTAAATACTAATTATTGCTAAATAATTTCCCAGAATGCCACTTGAATACTAATTATTGCAAAAAAAGCTTTGCGTTAGCAGTAATAGTTATGTTCCAGCTGGCATAGACTGGACTTTAATTAACCCTTTTCTTGCTGTTCACGACAACCCTTATCTTTGCAAACAGTGTAGATCCAGATCAGATGGCTTCTGAAGAAGCCATCTGATCAGGATCTACACTGTTTGGCATTCAGTTTATGAATTTGTATCAATAAATTACATCAAGTAATTTGATTGGTTGATAAACAGAAATGGGTGTGGCTTAAATGAATATTCAGCAAGATAAGGGTTCAACATGAAATTCATGCACATATACCTTTATCCACATTGCTTAGTCCTTGTAAACCAGGGTTCGCAGGATCAATCCCGGGCTTCTCCAGACTATCGGATGAGTCTTTAAACCGAGGTCCCGTCTCCATATGGCCTTAGCTCTTGGTGAGATGTAAAACTGACAAACTCTCACTCCACATTGCTTAGTAAGTTAGTACTGGTTCTCACCCAGGAAAAGTACTAGTACTAACTTTGTTTCCTTCTTTAAACAAGGTTGATTATTAATAATGATATTATTATTATCTTCCCTACTAAGAATCTCTTCATGTACAGTAAAACTTCGATGGCTCGAACACCGATGGCTCGTTTACCATGCCTGAGTCGAACCCATTTTTGAGTCCCTATCGATTTCCTCAACATTAGAAGTAGTGTGGGATAATTAAAGACATTTTCGACTTTTATCTTGCAAATGTATTCTGTGTGTGCTCATTAGAATCGCCTTGTCGCGGTGATTCTAATGAGTACACACAGCATACATTTTTATTATGGAACACCGAAAAGATGTCCCAAAATTAACCCTGTTATGCCTCCTGGAAGTAACCCTCAGTGGCTCGAACTAACCCTGTCTCGAACAGATTTTCATTCTCTTAAAGGTGTTCGAGCCAATGAAGTTCGACTGTACTTTTTTACCAACATTCACTATAACAACAAAAGTCATTATAATGATTACAACGAATCCTTAGCTAACTGTGAGACAGATTAATGGAGATATTGAAGACTATTACAGTAGAACTTCGATGGCTCGAACACCGATGGCTCGTTTACCATGGATGTGTCGAACCCATTCTTGAGCCCCTAGTGAAATCCTCTACATAAGAAATAGTGGGGGATAATTAAGGAGATTTTAGTCTTCTATCTTGCAAATGTATGCTGTGTGTACTCATTAGAATCGCCTCGATGAGGCGATTCTAATGAGTATACACAACATACATTTTTATTATAGAACACCGAAAAGATGTTTAAAAATATCTCGTTATGCCTCCTGACAGTAACCTCAGTGGCTCGAACTACCCCTGTCTCGAACAGTTTTTCGAGGTCCCAAAGGTGTTCGAGTCATTGAAGTTCGACTGTATATATAATACACCAAGAAAAAAAGTTGTGGACTTTTCTTAGACTCGCCTCGATGAAGATGAGGTGATTCCCAGAAAAGTCCACAACATTTGTCTCTTGGAGTAATTATAATTCAGAGATTGACTCATTGCATACAGGTAACCCCTAAAGGGGCATCTTGGCAAACAGTGCAGGCGCAGTCTAATCAGGGCCTGCACTATTTGCTTACAGAATTTTCCGTCAAAAATAGAAAAAAACGAAAAAATAGGCTTTAAATAGGCCTGCCGCCCCTTATATAACAAATGGACTTGTCCAACATATAGCAATGGAAGAGTCCACTAGTATGCAACGGGTTAAGGAAAAAAAATTTGTTTCATTACTTGACTTGATAGATTTTGTAAGGTAACCAGGCGCTAAAAGCACATAGGGGCTAACACCATCTCGCTAAATGGGATTAGTTTATGAACTGCTCTTTCCAAGGCCTCCTGTCAATTCGACAGGTGTCAGCTGACCAATGGGAATATACTGAACTCTTTCTCGGAGGAAGGCACAAATCGCACCCAAGGAACAGGGTTTGTCCTAAGAAACGCAGTTCTGTAGCGATTTTAGAATTTTGAGTGCAGGAAGCAGACCAAAGACGGGCTCTAGTATGTGATGACATGTTGCCAATTTTGGCTGCCAAATGTGTCAGAGCACATGCTTCATTACCTATCATACTTTTCCTTACATGGTTTCTATATACAGTGGCAAATTCTTTATAACGGTAAAATGTCATTGAACAAATACTGTCATTAAAACGAGGGTCCTCTGTATTCTGTTATAATGTTTTGCAGGCAGAACATAGATTATTCACCACATTTCACAGAGAAGTGTTCTGCTGGACAGACAAATGGCACGGGTTGACAATGGACGATATCAGAGCCATAGAAGATAAAACAAAAGATGACCTAGATCAGGTATGGTACTATAAACATGCATCATAATTAAATAAAAAAAAATAGATCAGCTCCAGCAGTGATTTTTTGTGAAATATATCACAGTTTGGATGTTAGTTTTAAAGAAAAGCCGGTGTTAGTAGCTCATTTGGATGCGGATCTGACTTATGATCAGCAGGATGCAGGTTCGGTACCTGCCATACCTCTTGAACCAATATAACATCATGTGAACAAGTCCGTGAAATGAACACCCCACTAAACTCCACTTTATATAGAGAAAACTGGGGTTTACGGGAGTCTACTTTATTTTCCATATTTCTGCTCCAAGACATAGGTTGTGGGTACTCGTTAGAACCGCCTCAATGAGACAGTTCTAACGAGCACCCACAACCTATGATTGCAGTATAAATAAGAAAAATATCACGGATTTTCTTAAGAAAAGTAGCCATTTTGGAAATGTGAAAAATGCACCATGTCTCACGGGTGTGTTATCGAAATGTAATTCTGGCTAAATTTGGTATAGTATAAAATGGCAGCATAACAAGAATTTTATTACTTTTGATGACCTTCACCTCAATATCAAAGTCACACTGGTCCAAAAGATTGTTCTATTTTTGCTTGTCTTTACAATATCTATCGGACTGATTGAAGAATTCTGGCCAGACTTGCTACAGTATGTCATGACAGTATAACTGAGACTTGATTTTCTTTGGTTACCTTGACCTCATTTTCAAGATCACATATTTTTTTTTTTTTTTTTGGTCACATTTATGAGGGGTGTGGGGTTGGGCAGGACATAGTTTTCTTATGAAAACATTTCTAGTTTCTGCGGTTTCTCCACTTGTCTTCTTTTATCTTATTCTCTCCTATTCTTCTCTTTAATATCCTTCAGTATCTCCTCTGTGCCTCTTCACCATTTCACTGGAAGATGATGCAAAATGAGCCTCGAAGGTTGACATGCTTAAACCTCAACACAACATATGAACCCCGCCAAGCGAATTTGTGTCATCGTGCATTCCGTCATGAAAAATTTTAACTGCGCATGCCCAGCCATTCAGAGGGGCCAGGGATATGGCTTTCTGTCTGAAGGTTCCTCTTGATTCACTGCTTGTATGAGCGAGCAGCGAAGGTTCTGGCGAGACTTTGCAGATGCCCAGGCTCGCCTTAACCTTTGCTGCTCTCATAGGCGATAAGTACCAAAATCGCTTGACAGGGCCCACATATACAATAAATGTTGATTGTTTGCATTATGTCAACATGCATTATGAAACACTCCCATAAACCCACTTTATATAGGAAATATATCCCTTTTACTCTTCTTGCATTATTTGAAGCTCATGACTGTGGTAGATATTATTATGTCCCCGAACCGGAGGGGAGGGGGACATATTGTTTTGGTGCAGATCCTGTTTGTGTCGGCGTCAGCGTAGCCTGTTTACAGCATTATATCTCCTCAACCTATGGATGGATTTTGACCAAACTTGCATAGACACATCATTAGGATAAGGGAAAACAGTAATTACATCATGATGACCTTGCCCTCATTTTGAAGGTCACAGCAACCCAAAAACATTCATTTTTGGGCCAAAAAGGCTTGTCTGCACTCTATCTCATTAACGATTTGATAAATTTTAATCAAACTTGGAACATTATATCATTACAACAAACCACATATTTGATTAGATTTTGGTGACCTTGACCTCATTTTCAAGGCCACAGGGACCCAATAAGTCATTTTTGGGCCAAAAAGGGCTTGTCTGCACTTTACCTCATTAACTATTTGATTACTTTTAAACAAACTTGGTACAATATATCATTACAACAAACTGCAGTTTTGATTAGATTTTGGTGACCTTGACCTCATTTCCAAGGTCACAAGGCCAAATCAGCCCCCGCCCATAGGGGGTTGAAGAAATATATGGGCTGCATGATGCTTCCACACAGAGTTGAATCCCGCCCGCACACTAGTACTGGTAAACAGCTTAGAGGATCTAAGCCTGTCCAGGAAAGGCGGTGCGAGGCGGACTGTCCATGTTAATAAACCGTATTGGTTTCATTGGGGACAGGGCTTGAGATGTCATTTCATCTCATTGTCGGGTAAAAGTCCCACAAAATTGGAAACAACTTCTCCAAAATGACCTTTACAGTGTTGACGGGGACGTTAAACCTCAAATCAAACAAACAAACACAGCTACCCAAAAACAGTCCTTTTCTATCTCATTAACAAATTGACCAAATTTTGTCAAACTTGGTACCATATATCATTACAACAAACCGCAGATTTGATTACATTTTGGGTACCTTGACCTCATTTTCAAGGTCACAGTGACCCCAAACAGTCAATTTTGGGCCAAAAATAGCTTGTCTGCACTCTCATTAACAACTTGATTGATTTTTGTCAAACTTGGTACAATATATCATTACAACAAACCACAAATTTGGTTAGATTTTGGGCACTTGACCTCATTTTCAAGGTCACAGTGACCCCAAAATAGTCAATTTTGGGCCAAAAATGGCTTGTCTGCACTCTATCTCATTAACCTATTGATTAATTATAGTCAAACTTGGTACAATATATCATTACAACATACCACATATTTGATTAGATTTTGGTGACTTTGACCTTATTTTCAAAGTCACAGGTCCCCCAAAACAGTCAATTTTGGGCCAAAAATGGTTTGTCTCCACTCTAAGGCCAAGGTCCCCCGAAACCTGTTCTTTCGGGGCCAAAACATGGCTTATCTGTAACCCATATCATTTAAGAATTTATGAATGTTGGTCAAAATTGGTACAATATTTAAATACAGTCTACCAAATTTGTCTGGCGAGCTGAGCTTTTTAATGACTGTTTGTTTTTTAAGGTCACAGGCTCCCGAGAAAACTGCCGCTTTTTGGCCAAGCTTACATTTTGGTGACTTTAACCTATTTATTAAAGTCAAATGGGTGTTTTAAGATTTATTTATGGTGGAGGGACATTGTTTTCCTCTGAAAACATTTCTAGTTTTTAAATTTTTTTTTCCTCTTTTTTTTTTTCATAGAAAAATTGGACTTGACATTTTTTGTAAATAGACTACTGGATGATTTTCTCTGAAAACATCAAAAAAGTGTTGTGTGCTTAACAATTTGGCTTGGTTCATTATGACAGAATGCTGTCACAATCAGGTCCAGTGAGTAACTTGAGCGTCTTGGCATTGACGACCTGGGCCTCATCCTGAAAGAGGGCAGGCTCCGCTGGTATGGACATGTGGAATGCTCCAACAGTGCAGTCAAGACTGCCTGTGACATACAGTTAGGTGGAAAGCGAGGCCTGGAAGGCCCAAGATGACTTGGAAGCAGCATTGACGACCTGGGCCTCATCCTGAAAGAGGGCAGGCTCCGCTGGTATGGACATGTGGAATGCTCCAACGGTGCAGTCAAGACTGCCTGTGACATACAGTTAAGTGGACAGCGAGGCCTGGAAGGCCCAAGATGACTTGGAAGCAGCTGACAGAAAGAGATTTTAGAGAATGGAAGCTCTCTGCTATCAATCCTCATGATAGACAAGCCTGGAGATCTGGTGTAAGATCTGCCATGCGTGCAAGGGGGCCCACTTATGTGGACATTACCCCTGTACCTGCAGGTTAATCAAATCTGTTGATGATGATGATACCATAACAAATCCATGTGACACATTGCATTCATATCTCTACAACTTTTTTTTTTTTTTTTTTTCGTGAAAAATTGTGATATTTTTCTTGTTTCTACTCCAAACATAGGTCGTGGGTGCTCATTAGAACCTGCTCATTGAGGCGATTGAAGTTGAAGTTCTTCTAACGAGTATCCACACCTATGTCTTGAAGCAAAAATAAGAAAAATAATATATACCCCTGTAAACCCCAGTTTTCTCTGTATAAAGTGGGGTTTAAATGGGTCTTAACCCTTATCTTGCTGTTCACAACAACCCCTATCTTTGGAAACAGTGTAGATCCAGATCAGATGGCTTCTGAAGAAGCCATCTGATCAGGATCTACACTGTTTGTCATTCAATTTATGAATTTGTTGGAATAAATTACATCAAGTAATCTGATTGGTTCAAAGTCAAAAATGGGCGTGGCTAATCTGAATATTTAGCAAGAGAAGGGATAATTACATGGCCTTTTCATCCTGATGTATATTTTATCTTTCAGCAAATACAGACTGGTGAAACACGAGGAATGAAGGCGGATGAAGATTGACCTCGCTGTGAACATTTTAGGATGCAGCTATGAAATACTAGTTCTTTAAATTAATGAAAAAAACGTGCAAATCAGGGCCCAGCTGTTCAAAGAGAACTCTGCTTATTAAAGAAACTTGTTAACCATTACAACTCTCTGAGCTAATTCAGCAAACGACAAATTGTTCATGTTTTTCTCATTTTTTCCAGAAAACAGGATTTGACATTTTACACAAATTGTTTCCATAGAAAGCAGGATTTGACATTTCATGCAAATTGTCAAATCCTGTTTTCCTATGGAGACAATTTGCATGAAATGTCAAATCTTGCTTTCTGGAAGAAAACAGGATTTGACATTTCACACATTGTCTCCAGAGAAAGCAGGATTTGACATTTCATGCAATTTGTCTCCATAGGAGACAATTTGCATGAAATGTCAAATCCTGTTTTGTAGAAAAATTAAGAAAATATATTTCAAAATATCGTCTGCTGACAAAAATACCCAGCAAGCAGAGTGTTAACCGTCAAAATGTTAACGGTTCTAGCAAAGTAGAATATCTACTACAATCAAGTACGATATCATTGAAATTCCGCTGTTACGACTACCTAAAATTAACCCTTATCTTCCTGTTCACGACAACCCCTATCTTCGCAAACTGTAGATCCAGATCAGATGGCTTCTGAAGAAGCCATCTGATCAGGATCTACACTGTTTGCCATTCAGTTTATGAATTTGTTGCAATAAATTACATCAAGTAATTTGATTGGTTGATAGACAGAAATGGGTGTGGCTTAAATGAATATTCAGCAAGATATGGGTTAAGACAAATTCTGCTTTATAAAACTTATTTTGAAGATTGCAGCTCTTCTTTCTTAGTGTTTTCTGCACAGAATGTCCTCTGATCAGGGACCACCTTTGGGACTGTTCAAACATAGGTCTTAATATAGGAATTTTACTGTATCCCACAATTTCTTTATAATGTTGGATCCACACCAGAAAAAACTGTGTTATAGCCAGTGTGTGTGTGTGTGAATTCGGGTTTAACGTCGCTTTCAACAATTTTTCAGTCACATCACGACGGTGTCTGGTTGCAACAGGGAGCTTAATGCTCACTTTTATAGTGCTGCCTCACTGAAGTATCATGTCCCAGACACATTACATGATACTAGCCCAGTCACATTATCCTGACACTGGGTCGACCAGTCCTAGCTGTACCCCGTAAATCTGAGTGCCAAGCGAGGAGCAGCTAGTACCATTTTTAACAACTTTGGTATGTCGCGGCCCGGGATCGAAACTGTGACCACCCGTTCCCTGGAGCGGACACTCTACCAACTGAGCTATTGGGGCCAGTAAAATTATGTAAGGGCTTTCTATATAAGCTTTACATTTTTGGATCCCCTTTAAACCCCAGTTTTGGTGTTATTTCCAAAGACACGTTATGATAAACAGTGTTATATAGGAGGTTGAATACATGAATGCTTTTGCTGAAAAAAAATTGAGTAGTTTTGTTTTCACCATGCTAATCAAGTTTTAAGTATATAGCAGCTGATGGCATGCCATCACAAATCCTTACACTTTTTCCACTACCTGGCAGGTTGGTGCCAAAAGTTTTGTTTGTTGTCCTAACTTGTCCATACCACAACAGGGAAGTATACATCGAATTTGGTTATAGGCCCCCCCCCCCCCCCGCTCATCGGGGCTGGAAGAAATATATGGGCTGCATGATGCTTCCATGCAGAGCTGAAACCGACTCGCACACTAGTACTGGTAAATCGCTTTAAATAGAGGATCTAAGCCTGCCCAGGCAAAGTGGTGCGAGTCGGCCCGTCCATGCTTATGAACCCTATTGGTTTCATTGGGCGACAGGGCTTGAGATGTCATTTCATCTCAATGTCGGGTAAAAGTCCCACAAAATTGGAAGCAACACCTCCAAAATGATCTATACAGTGTTGACGGGGACATTGAACCTCAAATCAAACACAAAAATTAAGAGTAGACCCCCTTTTCATTTTGACAGGGCTTATAGAAAAGCGAACAGGAAGTCCTGAAAGTTGTCTCCCTTTGAAAAATAGCAGACAAATAGACCAGGGATCAGTTGTTCAAAACTAATGAAGTCGTTAGTTAACGTATCATTAAAACTTTGATCATTTATTATGGCAAATATGTTTGCTGAAAAAATGTGAGCAGCTTTTGCATTTGCAAAAGCTGCTCACATTTCTTCAGCAAAAATACCGAAGTTTTGAATATTAAACTTACTAGAACAGTTAACAATATGACCCCTAACGAGCTCGTTAAGCTAACAATGCTTTGAACAACTGGCCCCAGGTTTTCCCTTTCCCCTTAAATTTTATCCCAGCAACAGTACCACTGTATTAGGTGTTTTGGTTATCAGAAAAGTAAAACATTTTGGCTACTTATGACTTATGATTTTGTTAAGTTGATAGCTGGGCCCAGATAAAGTTTGAATGTTTTTTATGCCCCCACATTTCAAAGAATGGTGGAAAGGGCATACAGTGTTACCCCTGTCTGTCTGACTGTCTGTCTGTCTTTGTCTGGGGTTTAGTAATTTATGTTTTAAGTTTTTCATCATTGTAACAACCAGGTGGGGCATCTGTGTCACTACATTTCTAGTTACAGTAGAACTTCGATGGCTCGTTTACCATGGATATGTCGAACCCACTATTGAGCCCTTAGCGAAATCCTCTACATAAGAAATAGTGGGGGATAATTAGGGAGATTTTAGTCTTTTATCCTGCAAATGTAGGCTGTGTGTACTCATTAGAATCACCTCGATGAGGCGATTCTAATGAGTACACACAGCATATATTTTCATTATAGAACACTGAAAAGATGTCTAAAAGTATCTTGTTATGCCTCCTGACAGTAACCTCAGTGGCTCGAACTACCCCTGTCTCGAACAGATTTTCCTGGTCCCAAAGGTGTTCGAGCCATTGAAGTTTGACAGTATTTTGTTTGTTTGTTTTGAAGTTTAATTGCCCACTCAACACTATATTAGCCCTTATCTTGCTGAATATTCATTTAAGCCACACCCATTTCTGATTTTGAACCAATCAGATTACTTGATGTAATTTATTCCTAGAAATTCTTAAACTGAATGCCAAACAGTATAGATCCTGATCAGATGGCTTCTTCAGAAGCCATCTGATCTGGATCTACACTGTTTGCAAAGATAGGGGTTGTCGTGAACAGCAAGATAAGAGTTAGGTCATTTTTGAGCCGGTCAGTTTACTTATCCACACTTTTCCTGGGTTCACTTATACATAAGCGGTTAAACAGTACAGTGCACATTCTTTCGCCAGAAACTGACAACTGCCCTTCTTGAATCAGCAGAAGGGAGAGAATGACAGTAGAAAAGATTTCATGATCAATCTCTTCGAAAAAATTTGCCGACCCAGCAGGTATCGAACCCGCATCCTCCTGATCACCAGTCAGACACACATCTGACTGAGCTACCTAGGCCGGCTTCTAGTTATTTTGTGATTTGTTATTGCAGACTGATTTATTCACTGGTTTGTTAAATCACGAACTATGATGTTTTTTGTGCACATTCTCTTTTATGCTTGTACTTGGTGAGGGCTTACAATTTGTAGATCACATGAATAATATTGACCTTACAGTATACAGTAAAATTCCTATATTAAGACCACCTTTTGAACTGTTCAAAAGTGGTCTTAAAGACCACTTTTGAAAAGTTTCAAAGGCGGTCCCTGAGCAGGGGACACTGTGTGAAGACAACACAACGAAAGAATAACCACACCCTTCTAAATAACCTTTTTTAATCAGAATAAGTCTTAGTTTTTGGTGCTCTTAATTGCGGAATTTTACAGTATATGGCCTAAAGGGACTTTTCGCTGTCCATAACCCACCGTATTTTACAAAGGCTTGATAAGGAACTATCTGCTTTAAATGTCTGTACAAGCAAGGCACAATTTGACCTGTGTAAAGTGATACTTTAGCAGCCCAAAAGGGATTGCTTGTTTAGCAACCCTGGTGAGCCAATTTGTTTGAAACATTGTAATTTATTAGCTTAATCCTTATACTGCTATTCATGACAACCCCTATCTTTGCAAACAGTGTAGATCCAGATCAGATGGCTTCTCAAGAAGCCATCTGATCAGGATCTACACCGTTTGTCATCCAGTTTGTGAATTGAACGAAAACATTATATCATGTAATCTGATTGGCTGATAGTCAGAAATGGGTGTGGTTAATTAAATTATTCAGCAGGATAAGGGTTAAGGAAGTTGTTAGGCATGCTGATATCATGTATGGCAAAGTGCAAGGAATTTTTGGTTGAATCCAGATTGTGAGTAGCCCCAGGTAAAGTAAAGGGGAGAAACGATGATGATTTAGAAATAATTTTACTTATTACTCTTCTGAAACTTATGTTGTGGGTACTTGTTAGAATCACCTCATGGAGATGATTCTAACAAGTACCCACAACATACAGTAGAACTTTGATGGCTCTATCACCGATGGCTCGTTTACCATGGATGAGTCGAACCCATTCTTGAGCCCCTAGGGAAATCCTCGACATAAGAAATAGTGGGGGATAATTTAGAAGATTTTTGTCTTTTATCTTGCAAATGTATGCTGTGTGTGTTCATTAGAATCGCCTCGATGAGGCGATTCTAATGAGTACACAAACCATACATTTTCATTATAAAACACCGAAAAGATAACCATAAGTATATCGTATACCTCCTGGCAGTCTCCTTCAGTGGCTCGAACTACCACTGTTTCGAACAGATTTTCGATGTCCCAAAGGTGTTTGAGCCATTGAAGTTCGACTGTATATGAAATAAGAAAAATTTATCTGGATGTTGGCCCTGTACCTGCATGTTAATCAACACTCAGATGATGATGATGATGATGATGATGTTATACTGCAAAGAAATGTGCAGGCTTTTGATTGGACAATGCAAGGGCGATTATTTTCCATATTTCCCATGAGCAAAAATATTACCCTCTCCTGCTTGGCTTTGCTGATATGGGAATCTGTCATTTTGGATTTACTGCACAGTTATGACGTAAAAGCAAAATAATTCCATGCACCACAATAATTTCCTGCCAATAAATGAATAAATAGATAAATGAATACTTTGATTGTTTTTCATTCATTCTATACTTTATTTCATTGTTTTCTGTTATAAAACTCTCATTCTAACATGACGTTAACATTTTCCCACTGCACAACATGATCAACGTAGTGCCTGCAGAAGGGTGCTTTTGATGACATCACATGTAAACATTTACTTCTCGCAACGTCTGCTATAAAAGACATTACGAAAACATGCCTATTCCAATATATTGTAACCTTTATCGCTAAAAAAATGAAAAATATAAGTTGAAAAATTGTGATATTTTTCTTATTTCTGCTCAAAATATAGGTTGTGGGTACTCGTTAGAACCGCCTCATTGAGCTGTTCTAACAGGTACCCACAATCTATTTTTAGAGCAGAAATTAGGAAAATATTGATTACCCCTGAAAACCCCAGTTACTATATAAAAGTGGGGTTCAAGGGGGTCAAAAATAGGCGTGTTTTCGTGATGATTTTTGAAAAACATTGCATCAATGTTAAAAATGTCAAGAAGCTTTCCAGTACCACAAATTCGTTATTTTCATTCTTGACTTGGAACATGGGATCACATTCCCTGCCTGGCGGCTCGGGCAAATATCGCTCTCGGGTGGGGAATGTGATCCCATGTTTCCTGTCAAGAATCAAAATAACTTATAATATCCTTAACTTATCCTTGATACATAATATCCTTTACTTATCCTGGATACTATTCCTTTACTGGAGCTGATTGGATTTACAAATATCCTTTACTTATCCTTGATACCTAATATCCTTTACTTATCCTTGATACTTTCCCTTTACTGGAGCTGATTGGATTTACAAATATCCTTTACTTATCCTTGATACCTAATATCCTTTACTTATCCTTGATACTTTCCCTTTACTGGAGCTGATTGGATTTACAAATATCCTTTACTTATTCTTGATTCTATTCCTTTACTGGAGCTGATTGGATTAACAAATATCCTTTACTTATCCTTGATACATAATATCCTTTTCTTATCCTTGATACTATTCCTTTACTGAGCTGATTGGATTTACAAATATCCTTTACTTATCCTTGATACTATCCCTTTACTGGAGCTGATTGGATTAACAAAATTTATGTCATAAATTACAGAGCTCCTGCCTATAACCCTCAACATTGTTTCTGTAAGATTTGTAAGTGAATTTTGCTAAAAAAATTTAATGGGCATTTGGCTTGTAAAACCAAAATGAAGCTGAGCATAGTTTTGTGGCATTAATTCTGTTCATAGTTTATTACAGTGAAACATCATTGTTTCAAACACTGATGGCTCATTTACCGTGGCTGAGTCTATCTCATTCTTAAGGGGAATGGGAACGCCTTCAGGGGCGGCAACTCCTGCAAAAGTATTTTTGTCTCCCATGTCAATAGGTTCAACTTTTAAAGGAAAGAATTTGCTCCTTAGGAGCAAATTCTTTCCTTTAAGAGTAGACCCCTTTTTCTGTGGAACAGGGCTTATAGAAAGGCCAATAGTAAGTCTGCAAAGTTGTCTCCCTTTGAAGAATGGCAGAAAAATCTACCCGGTTTTCCTATCCCCTTTATGTGAATTCTTCCCACAATTCGGGAAAAGAAGTAAGAGATACCGTAGAAATCCTAAAAATTAAGACACCTTGAGGACTTGAGGCTGTAATTCAAAGATTTTAACAATTTTCACGATCCAGCAAGGAGCCCAAAAAGTACAGACTCAGTGGCAAACAGTGTAGCATTCGATCTGGGTCTGAAAACAGTGTAGACCCTGATCAGACTGCTCCGTCTGATCTGGGTCTGCATTGTTTGCTTAGGCCTGTCTGTTCCAGATACATAGGATCATTAGGGTAATGATGAAAATAATTATCATGAAAAGGTTGTTGTGTCTACACTTTAAAATCACCTCAATGAGTCAGGTCTAATGAGTACACTCAGCCTACCTTTATCTTAAAGAAGCATTTTGCCTCTGACACAGCACTAAGAAAAACCCACAAAGACTGTTAACTTCCTCTTTCTTTAACCCATTGTATACTAGTGGGCTCTTCCATTGCTATATATTGGACAAGTCCATTTGTAATATAAGGGGTGTCAGGTCTATTTTTTCGTTTTTGGACGGGTTTTTCAAGGAAAAATTCCGTCCTTTAGAATAGTGATGTCCGTGCAGACGTGCGGCTGGGTGGGCAGCCGGGCGCCACGTCCCTGTTTACCTTTTGGTTAACCTTTTTAGCTCACCGTCACGTAGTGACGAGGTGAGCTTTTGGGATCACTTTTTGTCCGTCGTCCGTCGTGCGTCCGTGCGTCCGTCCGTGCGTAAATTTCTTTAAACGACATCTCCTCCTAAACCACTGATCGGATTTTGACCAAACTTCACAGGAATGATTTTTAGGTGGTCCCCTTTCAAAGTTGTTCAAATGGTTCCGGTCCGTTGCACATATAGGTCACAGGAGCCAAAAATAGATTTTTTTCACCAAAAACTTAAAAAATCTTCTTCTCTGAAACCACAAGGCCCAGGTCTTTGATATTTGGTATGAAGCTTCATCTAGTGGACCCCTACCAAGATTGTTCAAATTATAGTGCTGGGGCCAAAAATGCCCCGGCCCTGGGGCCCTTTGGTTTTACATAGGCTTATATAGGGAAAATCTTTAAAAATCTTCTTCTCTGAAACCACAAGGCCCAGGTCTTTTATATTTGGTATGAAGCTTCATCTAGTGGACCCCTACCAAGATTGTTCAAATTATAGTGCTGGGGCCAAAAATGCCCCCGCCCCGGGGCCCTTTGGTTTTACATAGGCTTATATAGGGAAAATCTTTAAAAATCTTCTTCTCTGAAACCACAAGGCCCAGGACTTTGATATTTGGTATGAAGCTTCATCTAGTGGACCCCTACCAAGATTGTTCAAATTATAGTGCTGGGGCCAAAAATTCCCCCGCCCCGGGGCCCTTTGGTTTTACATAGGCTTATATAGGGAAAATCTTTAAAAATCTTCTTCTCTGAAACCACAAGGCCCAGGACTTTGATATTTGGTATGAAGCTTCATCTAGTGGACCCCTACCAAGATTGTTCAAATTATAGTGCTGGGACAAAAAATGCCCCCGCCACGGGGCCCTTTGGTTTTACATAGGCTTATATAGGGAAAATCTTTAAAAATCTTCTTCTCTGAAACCACAAGGCCCAGGTCTTTGATATTTGGTATGAAGCTTCATCTAGTGGACCCCTACCAAGATTGTTCAAATTATAGTGCTGGGGCCAAAAATGCCCCCGCCCCGGGGCCCTTTGGTTTTACATAGGCTTATAGTGGGAAAATCTTAAAAAATTTTCTTCTCTGAAACCACAAGGCCATGGACTTTGATATTTGGTATGAAGCTTCATCTAGTGGACCCCTACCAAGATTGTTCAAATTTTAGTGCTGGGACAAAAAATGCCCCCGCCACGGGGCCCTTTGGTTTTACATTGGCTTATATAGGGAAAATCTTTAAAAATCTTCTTCTCTGAAACTACAAGGCCCAGGTCTTTTATATTTGGTATGAAGCTTCATCTAGTGGACCCCTACCAAGATTGTTCAAATTATAGTGCTGGGGCCAAAAATGCCCCCGCCCCGGGGCCCTTTGGTTTTACATAGGCTTATATAGGGAAAATCTTTTAAAATCTTCTTCTCTGAAACCACAAGGCCCAGGTCTTTTATATTTGGTATGAAGCTTCATCTAGTGGACCCCTACCAAGATTGTTCAAATTATAGTGCTGGGACAAAAAATGCCCCCGCCACGGGGCCCTTTGATTTTACATTGGCTTATATATGGAAAATCTTTAAAAATCTTCTTCTCTGAAACCACATGGCCCAGGACTTTGATATTTGGTATGAAGCTTCATCTAGTGGACCCCTACCAAGATTGTTCAAATTATAGTGCTGGGGCCAAAAATGCCCCCGCCCCGGGGCCCTTTGGTTTTACATAGGCTTATATAGGGAAATTCTTGAAAAATGTTCTTCTCTGAAACCACAAGGCCCAGGACTTTGATATTTGGTATGAAGCTTCATCTAGTGGACCCCTTCAAATTATAGTGCTGGGACAAAAAATGCCCCCGCCACGGGGCCCTTTGGTTTTAAATTGGCTTATATAGGGAAAATCTTTAAAAATCTTCTTCTCTGAAACCACAAGACCCAGGTCTTTGATATTTGGTAAGAAGCTTCATCTAGTAGACCCCTACCAAGATTGTTCAAATTATAGTGCTGGGGCCAAAAATGCCCCCGCCCGGGGCCCTTTGGTTTTACATAGGCTTATATAGGGAAAATCTTAAAAATCTTCTACTCTGAAACCACAAGGACCAGGACTTTGATATTTGGTATGAAGCTTCATCTAGTGGACCCCTACCAAGATTGTTCAAATTATAGTGCTGGGGCAAAAAATGCCCCTGTCCTGGGGCCCTTTGGTTTTACATAGGCTTATATAGGCAAAATCTTTAAAAATCTTCTTCTCTGAAACTGCTAGGCCCAGGTCTTTGATATTTGATGTGTAGCTTCATCTAGTGGACCTTTGCCAAGATTGTTCAAATTATAGCCTTTGTTGATGTTTGGTATGAAGCTTCACCTTTAAGACCTCCCTCAACATTATGCACATTAAAGCCCTGGGGCCAATAATGGCCCTCTCTGGGGCAAACTTGTTACACTATGGATCAGGTGAGCGATCCAGGGCCATGATGGCCCTCTTGTTTCAAAAACCTGTCCATAATGGCATTTGGCATTTTTCTTGTTAGCTCACCTGAGCCGAAGGCTCATGTGAGGTATTAGTATACCACGAGCCGGCGTCCGTCGTCCGTCGTCCGTCGTCGCCGTCGTCCACACTTTCAAAGAAGTATATCTCCGGAACCAGTGGGCCAATCTTGATCAAATTTCATGTGAAGCATTATCAGGTAGGGGGAAAGGCTGCATACTGTTTTCGGGCAGATCGGATTGGAACTCTGGTTGCCATGGCAACAAATAGCTCCCATAGACTTAACATAGGAAAAAGTTTGTCATCACTCTAGCTCCGTCAATTTTTTTCTGATCGTCTTCATTCTTGCAGATAACGAGGACAGGCATGAAATCTCGATCAAGTTCGATTTTGGGCTGAATCGGATTATTCACTCAGGAGTTACGTGCCCTTGAGCGTTAGGAAAAAGCTTGTCATCACTCTAGCTCCGTCAATTTTTTTCTGATCGACTTCATTCTTGCAGATAACGAGGACAGGCATGAAATCTTGATCAAGTTCGATTTTGGGCTGAATCGGATTATTCACTCAGGAGTTACGTGCCCTTGAGTGTTGAAAAAATTGCCTATTGACTTAACATGGGGAGAATATTGTCATCACCGTAGCTGCTTCAATTATTTTCAGATTGGCTTTATTCTTGCAGATAACCAGCACAGCCATGAAATCTCGCTCAAGTTCGATAACTGGCAGAATCGGATAATTCACTTAGGAGTTACCTACCCTTGTGTGTTTTTGCATTAGGGTTAATGGGAATTTCAAAAATGTATATCTTAAAGACTACTTGGCCAACTTTGATCAAATTTCATGTGTCGCATTATTGGGCAAGTGGAAAGGCTTCATTAGGTTTTCAGGCAGATCTGAGTGGAACTCTGGTTGCCATGGCAACATCTAGCTCCCATAGACTTCACATAGAAAAAAGCTTGTCATCACTCTAGCTCCGTCAATTTTTTTCTGATCGACTTCATTCTTGCAGATAACCAGTACAGGCATAAAATCTCGGTCAAGTTCGATTTTGGGCCGAATCAGATAATTCACTCAAGAGTTACGTCCCCTTGAGCGCCCGAAAAATTGCCTATCGACTTAACATGGGGAAAATGTTGTCATCACTGTAGCTAGTAACGAGGACAGGCATAAAATCTCGGTTAAGTTCGTTGTTGGGCAGAATCGGAATATTGACCTCGGAGTTACGTGACCTTGAGCAACAAAAAATTTGCCCATAGACTTAACATAGGGAAAATGTTGTGACTACGATAGCGACTTGAATTTTTAGCTCACCTGAGCCGAAGGCTCATGTGAGGTATTAGTATACCAGGAGCCGGGCGTCCGTCGTCCGTCGTCGTCGTCCGTCGTCGTCCACACTTTCAAAGAAGTATATCTCCGGAATCAGTGGGCCAATCTTGATCAAATTTCATGTGAAGCATTATCAGGTAGGGGGAAAGGCTGCATACTGTTTTCGGGCAGATCGGATTGGAACTCTGGTTGCCATGGCAACAAATAGCCCCCATAGACTTAACATAGGAAAAAGTTTGTCATCACTCTAGCTCCGTCAATTTTTTTCTGATTGTCTTCATTCTTGCAGATAACGAGGACAGGCATGAAATCTCGATCAAGTTCGATTTTGGGCTGAATCGGATTATTCACTCAGGAGTTACGTGCCCTTGAGCGTTCTTAACATAGGAAAAAGCTTGTCATCACTCTAGCTCCGTCAATTTTTTTCTGATCGACTTCATTCTTGCAGATAACGAGGACAGGCATGAAATCTCGATCAAATTCGATTTTGGGCTGAATGGGATTATTCACTCAGGAGTTACATGCCCTTGAGCGTTGAAAAAATTGCCTATTGACTTAACATGGGGAGAATGTTGTCATCACCGTAGCTGCTTCAATTATTTTCAGATTGGCTTTATTCTTGCAGATAACCAGCACAGCCATGAAATCTCGGTCAAGTTCGATAACTGGCAGAATGGGATCATTCACTTAGGAGTTACCTGCCCTTGTGTGTTTTTGCATTAGGGTTAATGGGAATTTCAAAAATGTATATCTTAAAGACTACTTGGCCAACTTTGATCAAATTTCATGTGTCGCATTATTGGGCAAGTGGAAAGGCTTCATTAGGTTTTCAGGCAGATCTGAGTGGAACTCTGGTTGCCATGGCAACATCTAGCTCCCATAGACTTCACATAGGAAAAAGCTTGTCATCACTCTAGCTCCGTCAATTTTTTTCTGATCGACTTCATTCTTGCAGATAACGAGGACAGGCATGAAATCTCGATCAAGTTCGATTTTGGGCTGAATCGGATTATTCACTCAGGAGTTACGTGCCCTTGAGCGTTCTTAACATAGGAAAAAGCTTGTCATCACTCTAGCTCCGTCAATTTTTAGCTCACCTGGGCCGAAGGCTCCAGGGGAGCTTTTAGTATAACTGGTCATCCGTCGTCCGTCGGCCGTCGTCCGTCGTCTGTCCGTCACCACCTTTGACCAGTTATATCTCTGCAGCCTGCAGGTTGATCTCAATCATTTCTTACCTGTAGCATGCCTTGGGTGGGGCAACGAAGAATTTAGCTTTTTATCAAAATTGAATGAAAACTTTGGTTGCTATGGCAATTCCAATTTCCCATAGACTTATAATGGAAAATGCTTGTCATCACCGTAGCACCTTCAGTTTTGATCGGATCTTTCTGAAACTTATATGTAAGGTGGCTGAGGATAAAATCTCGGATGAGTTCGAAAACCGGCCAAGTCGGCCCATTGATGATAGAGTTACGTCCCTTTGATTGTTGAAAATGCTGATTTTTGACCTTGTCATCACAATAGCCCCTTCAGTTTTGATTGGATCTTTATGAAACTTATATGTAAGGTGACAGGGGATAAAAGCTCGGATGAGTTCGAAAACCGGCCAAGTCGGCCTATTTATTATAGAGTTACGTCCCTTTGATTGCTGAAAATGCAGATATTTGTCCTTGTCATCACCGTAGCCCCTTCAGTTTTGTTCGTATCTTTCCGAAACTTATATGTAAGGTGGCTGGGGATAAAAACTTGGATGAGTTCGACAACCGGCCAAGTTTGTCCATTTATCACAGAGTTACGTCCCTTTGATTGCTGAAAATGATGATTTTTGACCTTGTCATCACCGTAGCCCTTTCAGTTTTGATCGGATCTTTCTGAAACTTATATGTAAGGTGGCTTGGGATAAAACCTTGGATGAGTTCGAATACCGGCCAAGGTGGCCTATTTATCATAGAGTTAGGTCCCTTTGATAGCTGAAAATGTTGATTTTTGACCTTGTCATCACTGTAGCTCCTTCAGTTTTGATCTGATCTTTCTGAAACTTATATGTAAGGTGTCTGGGGATAAAAGCTCGGATGAGTTCGAAAACGGGCCAAGTCGCCCCATTTACTATATAGTTATGTCCCTTTGATGGCTGAAAATGTCAATTTTTGACCTTGTCATCACCGTAGCCCCTTCAGATTTGATCCTATCTTTCTGAAACATATATGTAAGGTGGCTGGGGAAAAAATCTCGGATGAGTTTGAAAACCGACCAATTCGGCCCATTTATCTTAGAGTAACGTCCCTTTGATTGCTGAAAATGCTGATTTGTGACTTTGTCATCACCGTAGCCCTTTCAGTTTTGATCGAATCTTTCTGAAACTTATATGTTACGTGGCTGGGGATAAAATCTCGGATGATTTCGAAAACCGGCCAAGTTGGTCCATTTATCACAGAGTAACGTCCCTTTGATTGCTGAAAATGACGATTTTTGACCTTGTCATCACAGTAGCCCTTTCAGTTTTGATCGGATCTTTCTGAAACTTATATGTTAGGTGGCTGAGGATAAAACCTTAGATGAGTTCTAATACCGGCCAAGTTGCCCCATTTACTATATAGTTATGTCCCTTTGATTGCTGAAAATGTTGATTTTTGACCTTGTTATCACTGTAGCCCCTTCAATTTTGATCGGATCTTTCTGAAACTTATATGTAAGGTCACTGGGGATAAAGCCTCGGATGAGTTCGAAAACCGGCCAAGTCGCCCCATTTACTATATAGTTATGTCCCTTTGATGGCTGAAAATGTCAATTTTTGACCTTGTCATCACCGTAGCCCCTTCATTTTTGATCGGATCTTTCTGAAACTTATATGTAAGGTGACTGGGGATAAAACCTAGGATGAGTTTGAAACTGGCCAAGTTGGCCCATTTATCATAGATTTACGTCCCTTTGATTGCTGAAAATGCCGATTTTGACCTTGTCATCACCGTAGCCCCTTCAGTTTTGATAGGATCTTTCTGAAACTTATATGTCAGGTGGCTGGGAATAAAAACTTGGATGATTTCGAAAACCGGCCAAGTTGGTCCATTTATCACAGAGAAACGTCCCTTTGATTGCTAAAATGACCAATTTTGAACTTGTCATCACTGTAGCCCTTTCAGTTTTGATCGGATCTTTCTGAAACTTATATGTTAGGTGGCTGGGGATAAAAACTTGGATGAGTTCGAAAACCGGCCAAGTTGGTCCATTTATCATAGAATTAGATCCCTTTGATTGCTGAAAATGTTGATTTTTGACCTTGTTATCACTGTAGCTCCTTCAGTTTTGATCGGATCTTTCTGAAACTTATATGTAAGGTGGCTGAGGATAAAACCTCGGATGAGTTCGAAAACTGGCCAAGTTGCCCCATTTACTATATAGTTATGTCCCTTTGATGGCTGAAAATGTCAATTTTTGACCTTGTCATCACCGTAGCCCCTTCAGTTCTTATCGGATCTTTCTGAAACTTATATGAAAGGTGGCTGGGGATAAAATCTCGGATGAGTTCAAAAACCGACCAAGTTGGCCCATTTATCTTAGAGTTACATCCCTTTGATTGCTGAAAATGCTGATTTTTGACCTTGTCATCACCGTAGCCTTTTCAGTTTTGATTTAATCTTTCTGAAACTTATATGTAACGTGGCTGGGGATAAAATCTCGGATGAGTTCGAAAACCGGCCAAGTTGGTCCATTTACTATATAGTTATGTCCCTTTGATGGCTGAAAATGTTTAATTTTGACCTTGTCATCACCGTAGCCCCTTCAGTTTTGATTGGATCTTTCTGAAACTTATATGTAAGGTGACTGGGGATAAAACCTAGGATGAGTTCGAATACCAGCCAAGTTGGCCCATTTATCATAGATTTACGTCCCTTTGATTGCTGAAAATGCCTATTTTTGACCTTGTCATCACCGTAGCCCCTTCAGTTTTGATCGGATATTTCTGAAACTTATATGTATGGTGACTGGGGATAAAATCTCGGATGTGTTCGAAAACAGGCCAAGTCAGCCCATTTATCATAGACTTATGTCCCTTTGCTGGCTGAAAATGTTGATTTTTTACCTTTTCATCACCGTAGCCCCTTCAGTTTTGATCAGATTTTACTGAAACTTATATGTAAGGTGGCTGGGGATCAAACCTCGGATGAGTTCGGAAACTGGCCAAGTCGGCCCATTTATCATAGAGTAACATCCCTTTGATTGCTAAAAATGCCAAATTTTGACCTTGTCATCACCGTAGCCCCTTCAGTTTTGATAGGATGGTTCTAAAACTTATATGTAAGGTGGCTGGAAATAAAACCTTGGATGAGTTTGAATACTGGCCAAGTCGGCACATTAATCATAGAGTTACATGCCTTTGATTGCTTAAAAATGCCTATTTTTGACCTTGTAAGCACTGCTGCCCCCTTCAGTTTTGATCAGATCTTCATGAAACTTACAAACAAATAAGTCAGGCAGAAAAGGTTGGAGGAGTTTAAAAACTCGTGAGGTTTGCCTATTTGTTACAGAGTACATCCCTTTGATTGCAGCAGTTAACTGCTTATTTTTGAACTAGTCATCACCATAACCCCATCAGTTTATATCGGATCTTCTTAGCAAGTCAGGAATAAAAGCTTGAATGAGTTTGAAAGCTTGTGAGGTCAGCCTATTTATCATAGAGTTACTTTCTACTTGATCTCCCGCCGGGGTCGGCAACATTCTTTCGTGGAGATTGATCATGAAATCTTTTCTACGGTCATTCTCTCCCTTCCGCTGATTCAAGAAGGGCAGTTGTCAGTTTCTGGCGAAAGAATGTGCACTGTACTGGTTAACCGCTTACGTATAAGCCTGCCAAGGTAAGTGTGGATAGGTTAACTGACCGGCTCAAAAATGACCTAAATAGTGTTGACTGGGCCGTTAAACTCCAATTCAAACAAACAAACAAACTTTCTACTTGATTTGCAGAAATTGCTTACCCTTTCATCACTATATCCTTCCATTAATCCTTCAGGAAAGGTTGGCACTTCCTGAAACTTTGAATCTGTTAGCTCAGGTGAGCGATACAGGACCAGCTTGGTCCTCTTGTTTTCTGATCGACTTCATTCTTGCAGATAACGAGGACAGGCATGAAATCTCGATCAAGTTCGATTTTGGGCTGAATCGGATTATTCACTCAGGAGTTACATGCCCTTGAGCGTTGAAAAAATTGCGTATTGACTTAACATGGGGAGAATGTTGTCATCACCGTAGCTGCTTCAATTATTTTCAGATTGGCTTTATTCTTGCAGATAACCAGCACAGCCATGAAATCTCGGTCAAGTTCGATAACTGGCAGAATGGGATCATTCACTTAGGAGTTACCTGCCCTTGTGTGTTTTTGCATTAGGGTTAATGGGAATTTCAAAAATGTATATCTTAAAGACTACTTGGCCAACTTTGATCAAATTTCATGTGTCGCATTATTGGGCAAGTGGAAAGGCTTCATTAGGTTTTCAGGCAGATCTGAGTGGAACTCTGGTTGCCATGGCAACATCTAGCTCCCATAGACTTCACATAGGAAAAACCTTGTCATCACTCTAGCTCTGTCAATTTTTTTCTGATCGACTTCATTCTTGCAGATAACCAGTACAGGCATAAAATCTCGGTCAAGTTCGATTTTGGGCCGAATCGGATTATTTGCCTTGGAGTTACCTGCCCTTGAGCATAAAAAAATACGTTGTGACCACGATAGCAACTTTATTTTTATTCAGATCAGCTTCAAACTGGCAGGTAACGTGGACAGGCATAAAATCTCAGTTAAGTTCGAATCGGAATATTGACCTCGGAGTTACATGACCTTGAGCGACAAAAAATTTGCCCATAGACTTTACATAGGGAAAATGTTGTGACTACGATAGTGACTTGAATTTTTTTCAGATCAGCTTCAAACTTGCAGGTAACGAGGACAGACATAAAATCTCGGTTAAGTTCGATTTTGGGCCGAATCGATTAGGATTATTTGCCTTGGAGTTACCTGCCCTTGAGCATAAAAAAATATGTTGTGACCACGATAGCAACTTTATTTTTATTCATATCAGCTTCAAACTTGCAGGTAACGAGGACAGGCATAAAATCTCGGTTAAGTTCAATTTTGGGCCGAATCGGAATATTGACCTCGGAATTACGTGACCTTGAGCGACAAAAAATTTGCCCATAGACTTAACGTAGGGAAAATGTTGTGACAGAAATAGGGACTTGAATTTTTAGCTCACCTGAGCCAAAGGCTCCAGTGAGCTGATAGTATACCAAGGCTCCGGAGTCCGTCGTCTGTCGTCCGTCCATCCGTCGTCCACACTTTCAATGAAGCATATCTCAGAAGGCAGTCGACCAATCTTGTTTAAATCTTATGTGTAGCACCATTGGGCAAGGGGAAAGGCTGCATTAGGTTTTGGAGCTAGTCTGGTTCATTTGTTCCTTCATTCTTCTTTCTCTCCATATAGAGATAATAGACCAATGTTAAATTTTTAATCAAAGATTTCTCAGGAACTATAAAAGCTAGAAGCATCAAATTTGGTATTCAATAGAATAATGATGACTTATTTTGTGTAAGAGACATTGGGCTTTCTCAGCTTATTTGTTCATCTGTTCTTTCATTCTTCTTTCTCTCCATTTTGACCAATGTTAAATTTTCGTCAAAGATTTCTCAGGAACTATAGAAGCTAGAAGTCTCAAACTTGGAATGCAATGCAATAATGATGACTTATATCCTGTAAGGGTCAATGGGCTGGATTCTATTAGCAGATTTGGGCTGAATCGGATTATTCACTCAGGAGTTACGTGCCCTTGAGTGTTGAAAAAATTGCCTATTGACTTAACATGGGGAGAATATTGTCATCACCGTAGCTGCTTCAATTATTTTCAGATTGGCTTTATTCTTGCAGATAACCAGCACAGCCATGAAATCTCGCTCAAGTTCGATAACTGGCAGAATCGGATCATTCACTTAGGAGTTACCTACCCTTGTGTGTTTTTGCATTAGGGTTAATGGGAATTTCAAAAATGTATATCTTAAAGACTACTTGGCCAACTTTGATCAAATTTCATGTGTCGCATTATTGGGCAAGTGGAAAGGCTTCATTAGGTTTTCAGGCAGATCTGAGTGGAACTCTGGTTGCCATGGCAACATCTAGCTCCCATAGACTTCACATAGAAAAAAGCTTGTCATCACTCTAGCTCCGTCAATTTTTTTCTGATCGACTTCATTCTTGCAGATAACCAGTACAGGCATAAAATCTCGGTCAAGTTCGATTTTGGGCCGAATCAGATAATTCACTCAAGAGTTACGTCCCCTTGAGCGCCCGAAAAATTGCCTATCGACTTAACATGGGGAAAATGTTGTCATCACTGTAGCTAGTAACGAGGACAGGCATAAAATCTCGGTTAAGTTCGTTTTTGGGCAGAATCGGAATATTGACCTCGGAGTTACGTGACCTTGAGCAACAAAAAAATTGCCCATAGACTTAACATAGGGAAAATGTTGTGACTACGATAGCGACTTGAATTTTTAGCTCACCTGAGCCGAAGGCTCATGTGAGGTATTAGTATACCAGGAGCCGGCGTCCGTCGTCCGTCGTCGTCGTCCGTCGTCGTCCACACTTTCAAAGAAGTATATCTCCGGAACCAGTGGGCCAATCTTGATCAAATTTCATGTGAAGCATTATCAGGTAGGGGGAAAGGCTGCATACTGTTTTCGGGCAGATCGGATTGGAACTCTGGTTGCCATGGCAACAAATAGCCCCCATAGACTTAACATAGGAAAAAGTTTGTCATCACTCTAGCTCCGTCAATTTTTTTCTGATTGTCTTCATTCTTGCAGATAACGAGGACAGGCATGAAATCTCGATCAAGTTCGATTTTGGGCTGAATCGGATTATTCACTCAGGAGTTACGTGCCCTTGAGCGTTCTTAACATAGGAAAAAGCTTGTCATCACTCTAGCTCCGTCAATTTTTTTCTGATCGACTTCATTCTTGCAGATAACGAGGACAGGCATGAAATCTCGATCAAGTTCGATTTTGGGCTGAATGGGATTATTCACTCAGGAGTTACATGCCCTTGAGCGTTGAAAAAATTGCCTATTGACTTAACATGGGGAGAATGTTGTCATCACCGTAGCTGCTTCAATTATTTTCAGATTGGCTTTATTCTTGCAGATAACCAGCACAGCCATGAAATCTCGGTCAAGTTCGATAACTGGCAGAATCGGATCATTCACTTAGGAGTTACCTGCCCTTGTGTGTTTTTGCATTAGGGTTAATGGGAATTTCAAAAATGTATATCTTAAAGACTACTTGGCCAACTTTGATCAAATTTCATGTGTCGCATTATTGGGCAAGTGGAAAGGCTTCATTAGGTTTTCAGGCAGATCTGAGTGGAACTCTGGTTGCCATGGCAACATCTAGCTCCCATAGACTTCACATAGGAAAAAGCTTGTCATCACTCTAGCTCCGTCAATTTTTTTCTGATCGACTTCATTCTTGCAGATAACGAGGACAGGCATGAAATCTCGATCAAGTTCGATTTTTGGCTGAATCGGATTATTCACTCAGGAGTTACGTGCCCTTGAGCGTTCTTAACATAGGAAAAAGCTTGTCATCACTCTAGCTCCGTCAATTTTTTTCTGATCGACTTCATTCTTGCAGATAACGAGGACAGGCATGAAATCTCGATCAAGTTCGATTTTGGGCTGAATCGGATTATTCACTCAGGAGTTACATGCCCTTGAGCGTTGAAAAAATTGCGTATTGACTTAACATGGGGAGAATGTTGTCATCACCGTAGCTGCTTCAATTATTTTCAGATTGGCTTTATTCTTGCAGATAACCAGCACAGCCATGAAATCTCGGTCAAGTTCGATAACTGGCAGAATGGGATCATTCACTTAGGAGTTACCTGCCCTTGTGTGTTTTTGCATTAGGGTTAATGGGAATTTCAAAAATGTATATCTTAAAGACTACTTGGCCAACTTTGATCAAATTTCATGTGTCGCATTATTGGGCAAGTGGAAAGGCTTCATTAGGTTTTCAGGCAGATCTGAGTGGAACTCTGGTTGCCATGGCAACATCTAGCTCCCATAGACTTCACATAGGAAAAACCTTGTCATCACTCTAGCTCTGTCAATTTTTTTCTGATCGACTTCATTCTTGCAGATAACCAGTACAGGCATAAAATCTCGGTCAAGTTCGATTTTGGGCCGAATCGGATTATTTGCCTTGGAGTTACCTGCCCTTGAGCATAAAAAAATACGTTGTGACCACGATAGCAACTTTATTTTTATTCAGATCAGCTTCAAACTGGCAGGTAACGTGGACAGGCATAAAATCTCAGTTAAGTTCGAATCGGAATATTGACCTCGGAGTTACATGACCTTGAGCGACAAAAAATTTGCCCATAGACTTTACATAGGGAAAATGTTGTGACTACGATAGTGACTTGAATTTTTTTCAGATTAGCTTCAAACTTGCAGGTAACGAGGACAGACATAAAATCTCGGTTAAGTTCGATTTTGGGCCGAATCGATTAGGATTATTTGCCTTGGAGTTACCTGCCCTTGAGCATAAAAAAATTTGTTGTGACCACGATAGCAACTTTATTTTTATTCATATCAGCTTCAAACTTGCAGGTAACGAGGACAGGCATAAAATCTCGGTTAAGTTCAATTTTGGGCCGAATCGGAATATTGACCTCGGAATTACGTGACCTTGAGCGACAAAAAATTTGCCCATAGACTTAACGTAGGGAAAATGTTGTGACAGAAATAGGGACTTGAATTTTTAGCTCACCTGAGCCAAAGGCTCCAGTGAGCTGATAGTATACCAAGGCTCCGGAGTCCGTCGTCTGTCGTCCGTCCATCCGTCGTCCACACTTTCAATGAAGCATATCTCAGAAGGCAGTCGACCAATCTTGTTTAAATCTTATGTGTAGCACCATTGGGCAAGGGGAAAGGCTGCATTAGGTTTTGGAGCTAGTCTGGTTCATTTGTTCCTTCATTCTTCTTTCTCTCCATATAGAGATAATAGACCAATGTTAAATTTTTAATCAAAGATTTCTCAGGAACTATAAAAGCTAGAAGCATCAAATTTGGTATTCAATAGAATAATGATGACTTATTTTGTGTAAGAGACATTGGGCTTTCTCAGCTTATTTGTTCATCTGTTCTTTCATTCTTCTTTCTCTCCATTTTGACCAATGTTAAATTTTCGTCAAAGATTTCTCAGGAACTATAGAAGCTAGAAGTCTCAAACTTGGAATGCAATGCAATAATGATGACTTATATCCTGTAAGGGTCAATGGGCTGGATTCTATTAGCAGATTTAGTAGTCAAATCTGTGAATTGTTAAAACTTAAGTTCCTCAGGTGAGCGGTTTAGGCTCATTGAGCCTCTTGTTATTCTACTTTTGACAGAAAATTCTGTTAGCAAATTAGGTAGGCCCTGGTCAGTTGCCACATTCTGCGACATCTGATCTGGGTCTCCACTATTTGCCAAGGAACCCCTTTTAGGGGTTTCCCACATACAATGGGTTAGCAAATTATTTAGATCACAAAGGTATCTGAGCCATTGTTTTTCACTGTACAGTATATTACGTTTCTCAAAAAATAATCATGTTTTATCCCACAAGTTAGTGAATATAGCCAGTATCTGTACTGTCTGTCTCCATAGACTGATGAAACTGTCTTGTCTGCTAGCCTTAACACTAGACCCTGAGGTTATAAAACATTTTTTAAGGCCCAGCTCATTTGAGCCTGAAATTTGCCCTGTTCATGAATTTTAAAATGCCAACAATTGTTGGCATTTTAAAATTTATGAGCAGGACAAATTACATTGATAAGAGCTGGATAGGTTGTACTGTTTGGTTTTACTTTAATCTTTATGATCTCTATGATTTTCACGCTCAGCTCTGTGGAGGATGAAAAGTTTCATAACCTCATGGCCCTGTGCCTTTTGAGGTATTTTTGATGAAACTTTGTGTTTGGAAGGAATGTAGAATCACTAAAATCGGAGCCCATATATATTGACTTATAGAGGGAAAACCTTTAAAGATCTTATCTGAAACCAGAAGGCCCAGATGTTTGATATTTGGTATGAAGCTTCTTCTAGTGGACCTATACCAAGATTATTCAAATTATAGCTCTGGGGCCAAAAATGGCCCCATCCCGGGGGCCACTGGCTTTACATAGACATATACAAGGAAAAACTTTAAAAAAATTCTTGTATGCAACCAGAAGGCCCAGGTCTTTGATATTTGGTATGAAGCTTCATCAAATGGACATCTACCATAAATATTCAAATTATAGCCCAGGGGCCAAAAATGGCCACGCCCCAGGGCCCACTGGTTTTACATAGACTTATATAGGGAAAAACATTTTAAAAACTTACTGTCTGAAACCAGAAGGCCAAGGCCTTTGATATTTGATATTAAACTTTATTTGGTAGATCTCTACCAAGATTGTTCAAGTTATAGACCTGGGGCCAACCGGGACCCACATGTAAATCTCTTTGCTCAGGTGAGCGACATAGGACTATTTTGGTCCTCTTGTTTGATAGAAATAATGTGATATTTTTCTCATTTGATGTGGATGCCTACATTTAGGTAGTTCTTACAAGTGACCACAACCTTTGTCTTGGAGCAGAAAAAAAAATTAGCAAAATAATGTATACCTCTATATTAGAAATGGGTTTAGAGGGGTGTTCATCACTCAGACTCATAACACAATGATATTGGGTACTGTCCTGCTTAGATCAACACAGGATGCTAATTGTCCTGCTCTTAAATTTTAGAACGTCAACAATTGGTGGCATTTTAAAATTGTGAACAGGCCAGAGTTCATTCTCAGCAACTGAAGTGAGTACAGTCGAACATCAGTGGCTTGAACACCTTTGGGACCACAAAACTCTGTTCGAGACAGGGGTAATTTGTGCCACTGAGGGTTATTGCCAGGAAGCATAATGGGGTTAATTTTGGGACATCCTTTTGGTGTTCTATAATAAAAATGTATGCTGTGTGTACTCATTAGAATCACCTCATCCAGGCGATTCTAATGAGTGCACACAGCATACCTTTGCAGTGTGTACTCATTAGAATTGCCTCATGGAGACGATTCTAATGAGTACACACATCATACATTTACAAGTTAAAATTCACAAATCCCCTTAATTATCCCACAATAGTTCTTATGTAGAAGATTTCTCTGGAGACTCAAGAATGGGTTCTACTCAGCCATGGTAAACGGGCCATCGGTGTTCGAGCCACCGAAGTTCTGCTGTATTTAGTTGAAGTATGAGTTTATAACCTTGTGGCCCATTTATGCCATCAGGTGTACATGAATCAGTAAGACCATGGTTAATGCTTTGACCCTTGAGATTCTGAAGTGGTTTCTTCCATCATCGATTTTTGGATGTGTCCATAGCTGTAGATAGGTATTTCACATGCCCCATTGAAACAGATTGGCAACAGTGTTGATCCTGACGAGACGGCTCATTGTGGATCTACACTGTTTGCATACAGGCTCATTGTGAGCCGTCTCGTCTGGATCTACACTGTTAACATACATATATCAGTATCTGTAGGTGGCTACATGTTTGAAAGGGTTAAGCTTTTGTAAGAAATGGTATATGCCTGGTAACAAAACAGAAGATGGGGCATTGGTGACTTTCGACACATTTTGTTTTGTTTTATGTTCTTTTTAGCGTATATATATATGTGTGTGTTGTTAGGACTTTGACTATCTTTTGTTATTGCCTTTTATGTGAAATAAGGCAACTAATTTGTTTTGTTTGATTTGAGGTTAAACGTCCCCGTCAACACTGTATAGGTCATTTTGGAGACCTTGCTTCCAATTTTGTGGGACTTTTACCTGACATTGAGATGAAATGACATATCAAGCCCTGTCACCCAGTGAAACAAATAGGGTTTATGAGCATTGACGGTCCGACTCGCACCGCTTTGCCTGGGCAGGCTTAGATCGTCTAAGCAGTTAACCAGTACTCGTATGTGGTCAGTTTCAGCTCTGCGTGAAAGCATCATGCAGCCAATCTATTTCAAGCCCCGATGGGCGGGGGCCGTAAGGCAAATCGTGTAAATTTTTACTGAATCACCAGAATGACACTGCTCAACCTGCAACTACTTGCAGTATGACCTCAAGTCAGTATTTGTCATGCCGAATAAATTAATTTGTCACACCCATTTCTGACTGTCAACCAATCAGATTACTTGATATAATGTATTCATTCAAATTGGCAATCTGAATAACAAACAGTGTAGATCCAGATCAGATGGCTTCTTAAGAAACCATCTGGGGCCAGTTGTTTAAAACTAACAACGTCGTTAGTTAACGTATGGTTAAAACTTTGATCATTAAATATGGCAAATATGCTAATATTTTTGCTGAAAAAATGTGAGCAGCTTTTGCATGCAAAAGCTGCTCACATTTTTCAGCAAAAATACCAAAATTTTAGATATTGTACTTGCTAGAACAGTTAACAATTTGACCACTTACGAGCTCGTTAAGCGAACAATGCTTTGAACAACTGGCCCCTGATCTTTGCAAAGGTAAAGGTTGTTGTGTTTGTTTAGCAGGACAAGGGTTGAATAGTTTGTTACAGTTCTGTAGTATTCTCAGTATAGATTGTTTTTCTTACGCTGTGAAAATGACATGTTTTTTAGGGCAAAGTTGTTCAAAGCATCGTTAGCTTAACGAGCATGTTAGTTCTCAAATTGTTAACTGTTATAGCTAGTACAACATGAGATACTATGGTATTTTTGTTGAAAAATGTGAGTAGCTTTTGCATTTGCATTAAAATATCTGTTATGGGTACTTATCAGAAGCACCTCGACGAGGCCCTGGCCCTATGATGAGTAGCCGCAATGCATGTTTTCGTATAGAAATAAGAAAAATATGGCTCCTGGTAAGAAATAGTTACAAATAATTCATGAAGATATTTATCATAATATGGTATGCTGTGTGTACTCATTAGAATTGCCTCAATGAGGCGATTCTAATGAGTACACACAGCATACCTTTATTTTATAGAAACAGTTTGCCTCCTGATGCCACACAATGAAAAACACTCAGTGGCTGAAACTACGCCTGTCTGGAACAAATTTCATGGTCCCAGGGGTGTTTCAGCCATTGAAGCTGTGGTTAAAATCCTAGAAATTGGAACACCTTGAAGACTTGCTGTAACTCTCCTAAAATTTTAACAAATTTGTTTCACGATTCATGATCAGCAGGGAGTTGAAAAGGTGCAGACAGAATGGCAAACAGTGTAGACCCTGATCAGACTGCTCCTTCAGGAGCAGTCTGATCTGGGTCTGCACTGTTTGCTTTGGAATGTCTGTCCCAATACTTAGGATCATTACGGTATTATTGAGTGTTAGAGTGTTCACAGTGGTTTGGTTAACACTTGTTTTCGGTTTTTAAGATAATGTTCATTTGGAATCATATAATTATGGTGCTTTGAAATTTGATGTAGTGTTCTGCACACAGGTATAATGTCTTTTACCTTTCCAATAAACTTTGCCCCTTTCCCCTTGAAGAAGGAATCTACTCTTAAAGGAAAGAATATGCTTCTTAGGAGTAAATTCTTTCCTTCATCATGCTAACAAGCCCATGTACAGTAATGAACACCCATGTAAACTCTGCTTGATGAAGAGAAAACTGTTGTCAAAGGGGGTAAACATTTTCCTTATTTTTTGCTCAGAAACATGAATTGTGGGCACTCTTTAGAGGTGGTTCAAACGAGCACTGACAATCTATGTTTGAAAAAAATGGAGAAAACTATCACAAAATTCTTCAGAAAAAAAAATATGACATGAAAGATTCCTTTATCTTATTATCCTCACGTTTTTCAACGAAAAGTGGGGATATTGTTTTCGCCTCCGTCTGTCCGTCTGTCCATCTGTCCGTCTGTCTGTCTGTCCGGCTATCTCCTCCTAAACCGTTAGCCGGAATTCAACCAAATTTGGTATGCGAGTTGCTTACATGAATGGCTTGCACAAGAGCACATTTTTTTTTGTCCCCGCCCCCAGGGGCCCTGGGGAGGGGTCAAAAGGTCAAATTTTGACTACTGTGGAGAAAACGTGGGGATTTGCAATGGCTTGCCATCGACTGCGCGCTCTAGTATGGGTTTGTTATCCTAATGAAGAGAAGACACCATTGATAAGGGCATTATGAAAACACGCCTATACAAATACATTGTAAACTTTACCACCGAAAAAACGAAAATTTTAAGACGAAAAATTGTGATATTTTTCTTATTTCTGCTCAAAATATAGATTGTGGGTACTTGTTAGAACCACCTCATCGAGGCGGTTCTAACGAGTACCCACAATATATTTTTCAGCAGAAATAAGAAAAATAAGGTTTAACCCTGTAAACCCCAGTTTTACTATATAAAGTTGGGGTTCAAGGTCAAAATTATATAGATGTTTTAGTGATGGGGACAACTTATTTCAATAAACTTTATGGTTAGACACCCATGTGCTCAAATGGCGAGTATCATATCGCCAGGACAAGAAATTTTATGATAAAAAATTGTGATATTTTTCTTGCAAAACATAGGTTGTGTGTACTCATTTGAACCACCTCCATGAGGCGATTCTAACGAGTGCCCACAACCTATGTCTTCGAACAGAAATAAGAAAAATAATATATACCTCCGCGTAAATCCCAGTTTTCTCTAAACATATACAAGAGGCTCAATGAGCCTAAACCGCTCACCTGAGGAACTTAAGTTTTAACAATTCACAGACTTGACTACTAAATCTGCTAATAGAATCCAGCCCATTGACCCTTACAGGATATAAGTCATGATTATTGCATTGCATTCCAAGTTTGAGACTTCTAGCTTCTATAGTTCCTGAGAAATGTTTGACGAAAATTTAACATTGGTCAAAATGGAGAGAAAGAAGAATGAAAGAACAGATGAACAAATAAGCTGAGAAAGCCCAATGTCTCTTACACAAAATAAGTCATCATTATTCTATTGAATACCAAATTTGATGCTTCTAGCTTTTATAGTTCCTGAGAAATCTTTGATTAAAAATTTAACATTGGTCTATTATCTCTATATGGATAGAAAGAAGAATGAAGGAACAAATGAAACAGACTAGCTCCAAAACCTAATGCAGCCTTTCCCCTTGCCCAATGGTGCTACACATAAAATTTAAACAAGATTGGTCGACTGCCTTCTGAGATATGCTTCATTGAAAGTGTGGATGACGGATGGACGGATGACAGACGACGGACTCTGAAGCCTTGGTATACTATCGGCTCACTGGAGCCTTTGGCTCAGGTGAGCTAAAAATTCAAGTCGCTATTTCTGTCACAACATTTTCCCTAAGTTAAGTCTATGGGCAAATTTTTTTGTCTCTCAAGGTCACGTAACTCCGAGGTCAATATTCCGATTCAGCCCAAAATTGAACTTAACCGAGATTTTATGCCTGTCCTCGTTACCTGCAAGTTTGAAGCTGATATGAATAAAAATAAAGTTGCTATCGTGGTCACAACGTATTTTTTTATGCTCAAGGACAGGTAACTCCAAGGCAAATAATCTGATTCGGCCTAAAATCGAACTTAACCGAGATTTTATGTCTGTCCTCGTTACCTGCAAGTTTGAAGCTGATCTGAAAAAAATTCAAGTCGCTATCGTAGTCACAACATTTTCCCTATGTAAAGTCTATGGGCAAATTTTTTGTCGCTCAAGGTCATGTAACTCCGAGGTCAATATTACGATTCGAACTTAACTGAGATTTTATGCCTGTCCACGTTACCTGCAAGTTTGAAGCTGATCTGAATAAAAATAAAGTTGCTATCGTGGTCACAACGTATTTTTTTATGCTCAAGGGCAGGTAACTCCAAGGCAAATAATCCGATATGGCCCAAAATCTAACTTAACCGAGATTTTATGTCTGGCCTCGTTACCTGCAAGTTTGAAGCTGATCTGAAACAAATTCAAGTCGCTATCGTAGTCACAACATTTTCCCTATGTTAAGTCTATGAGCAAATTTTTTGTCGCTCAAGGTCACGTAACTCCGAGGTCAAAATTCCGATTCAGCCCAAAATTGAACTTAACCGGGATTTTATGCCTGTCCTCGTTACCTGCAAGTTTGAAGCTGATCTGAATAAAAATAAAGTTGCTATCGTGGTCACAACGTATTTTTTTATGCTCAAGGACAGGTAACTCCAAGGCAAATAATCTGATTCGGCCCAAAATCGAACTTAACCGAGATTTTATGTTTGTCCTCGTTACCTGCAAGTTTGAAGCTGATCTGAAAAAAATTCAAGTCGCTATCGTAGTCACAACATTTTCCCTATGTAAAGTCTATGGGCAAATTTTTTGTTGCTCAAGGTCATGTAACTCCGAGGTCAATATTCTGATTCGAACTTAACTGAGATTTTATGCCTGTCCACGTTACCTGCAAGTTTGAAGCTGATCTGAATAAAAATAAAGTTGCTATCGTGGTCACAACGTATTTTTTTACGCTCAAGGGCAGGTAACTCCAAGGCAAATAATCCGATATGGCCCAAAATCTAACTTAACCGAGATTTTATGTCTGCCCTCGTTACCTGCAAGTTTGAAGCTGATCTGAAAAAAATTCAAGTCGCTATCGTAGTCACAACATTTTCCCTATGTAAAGTCTATGGGCAAATTTTTTGTCGCTCAAGGTCACGTAACTCCGAGGTCAATATTCCGATTCGGCCCAAAATCGAACTTAACCGGGATTTTATGCCTGTCCTCTTTACCTGCAAGTTTGAAGCTGATCTGAATAAAAATAAAGTTGCTATCGTGTTCACAACGTATTTTTTCATGCTCAAGGGCAGGTAACTCCAAGGCAAATAATCCGATACGGCCCAAAATCGAACTTAACCGTGATTTTATGTCTGTCCTCGTTACCTGCAAGTTTGAAGCTGATCTGAAAAAAATTCAAGTCGCTATCGTAGTCACAACATTTTCCCTATGTTAAGTCTATGGGCAAATTTTTTGTCGCTCAAGGTCACGTAACTCCGAGGTCAATATTCCGATTCTGCCCAAAATCGAACTTAACCGAGATTTTATGCCTGTCCTCGTTACTAGCTACAGTGATGACAACATTTTCCCCATGTTAAGTCGATAGGCAATTTTTCGGGCGCTCAAGGGGACGTAACTCTTGAGTGACTTATCTGATTCGGCCCAAAATCGAACATGACCGAGATTTTATGCCTGTACTGGTTATCTGCAAGAATGAAGTCGATCAGAAAAAAATTGACGGAGCTAGAGTGATGACAAGCTTTTTCCTATGTGAAGTCTATGGGAGCTAGATGTTGCCATGGCAACCAGAGTTCCACTCAGATCTGCCTGAAAACCTAATGAAGCCTTTCCACTTGCCCAATAATGCGACACATGAAATTTGATCAAAGTTGGCCAAGTAGTCTTTAAGATATACATTTTGGAAATTCCCATTAACCCTAATGCACAAACACACAAGGGCAGGTAACTCCTAAGTGAATGATCCGATTCTGCCAGTTATCGAACTTGACCGAGATTTTATGGCTGTGCTGGTTATCTGCAAGAATAAAGCCAATTTGAAAATAATTGAAGCAGCTACGGTGATGACAACATTCTCCCCATGTTAAGTCAATAGGCAATTTTTTCAACGCTCAAGGGCACGTAACTCCTGAGTGAATAATCCGATTCAGCCCAAAATCGAACTTGACCGAGATTTCATGCCTGTCCTCGTTATCTGCAAGAATGAAGTCGATCAGAAAAAAATTGACGGAGCTAGAGTGATGACAAGCTTTTTCCTAACGCTCAAGGGCACGTAACTCCTGAGTGAATAATCCGATTCAGCCCAAAATCGAACTTGATCGAGATTTCATGCCGGTCCTCGTTATCTGCAAGAATGAAGACAATCAGAAAAAAATTGACGGAGCTAGAGTGATGACAAACTTTTTCCTATGTTAAGTCTATGGGAGCTATTTGTTGCCATGGCAACCAGAGTTCCAATCTGATCTGCCCGAAAACAGTATGCAGCCTTTCCCCCTACCTGATAATGCTTCACATGAAATTTGATCAAGATTGGCCCACTGGTTCCGGAGATATACTTCTTTGAAAGTGTGGACGACGGACGACGACGACGGACGACGGACGCCGGCTCGTGGTATACTAATACCTCACATGAGCCTTCGGCTCAGGTGAGCTAATAAAGTGGGGTGTAGAGGTGTGTTCATTGCACAGACTTGTTAATGTGATTGATACCCTTCTTGAAGATGTACTGATTTGCACAAAACCATGTTATACTCAAAACCATGTTATGGAAAGATTTGTTTTTTTCTTCATGTATCACTCAAAATTTGTTTGCATCAAAACTTAACCCTTGTCCTGCTGAATATTCATATATGCCACACCCACTACCGATTTTCAACCAATCAGATTATTTGATGCAAATTATTGCAACAAATTCACAATCTGAATGGCAAACAATGTAGATCCTGATCAGATGGCTTCGCTAGAAGCCATCTGATCTGGATCTTCATTGTTTGAAAGATAAGACATATCCGGGCTCAGCAGGACAAGGGTTAAATACTTCATGTGAGGTTTTCTGTCAATCTGTGACTCAAAAATTAGTCACCAATATTTAAAGGAAATGGGTACACCTTCAGGGGAGACAACTCCTGCAAAAGTATTTTTGTCTCCCATGACAATAGGGGTCAACTCTTAAAGGAAAGAATTTGCTCCAGAGGAGCAAATTCTTTCCTTTAAGAGTAGACCCCTTTTTCAGTGCGACAGGGCTTATAGAAAAGCGAACAGGAAGTCCCGAACGTTGTCTCCCTTTGAAAAATGGCGGAAGAATCTGCCAGGTGTCCCCATTCCCCTTAACACTTTTGTCAGTCTACAAATGTGATACTTTTCTACAGTCATTCTTTCCCTTCTGTAACTGACTGAACTTGAATACCAGTAAACTGCTTAGGTCTAAGCCTGTCCAGGAAAAGTGGTGTTAGTGGGGCACTCCTTAAACTCTAGAGGTCTCCATGGGCGGCAGGGCTTGAGATTTTATTTCATCTCAATGTCGTGTAAAAGTCGGACAAAAATGACCTAAATAGTGTTGACAAGGACCAAAAACCTCAAACAAACACATCCAAGAAAGGCAATTGTCAGTTTCTGACAAAAGAATGTGCACTGTGCTGGTTAACCGCTTAAGCTTACGCTTGCCGTAAATGTGTGTTTGGGTGAACAGACTGGAACAATATGACCTAAATAGTCTTGACTGGGCCATTTAACTTTAGCTGATGTTGTTTCTGAACATGACCAAGAAACTTGTTGCCACTAAAAGCTGACCCCAACAATAGTGCTGGTGTATTTAACCCTTATCTTGCTGAATATTCATTTAAGCCACACCCATTTCTGTCTAGCAACCAATCAGATTACTTGATGTAATTTATTGCTACAAATTCATAAACAGAATGCCAAACAGTGTAGATCCTGATCAGATGGCTTCTTCAGAAGCCATCTGATCTGGATCTACACTGTTTGCAATGATAGGGATTGGCATGAACAGCAAGATAAGAGTTAATATTACTTCCAGACACTGTAAAGTTCAGTAAAAAGTAAAATTGTATATTTCAGGTATAAAATAGTATTTTAAAAAATAACAGTGTTTGGCAATTTTTGAAGAAAAAAATGCAGTTTTGACAGTTTTGACACAAGGAGTGAGTGCCTTTACATGCCAAGGAGTGCTTTTACATGCCAGGAATGTGCTTAACTTTGAGGTTTGCATGCAGGTTCAGTTTTTACACCTTTCTAAATATTTTATAAATAGGCACTGATTGATGCTTAGCAAATTTTGAGTAGTATACTTTCATGTGAAGTACATGTATAATTATCAAATAAATAAGCTGATCATGGTCTTTATTTCAACATATTAGCCATGTCCTAAGAAAATCTGTCTTCAGCACTTGGGCATATATTTTGTGACTGATACTCTCACAGCAGGGGATTTCACTATTGTTAACCCTTCTCTTGCTGAATATTCAGTTTAGCCACACCCATTTCTGACTCTGAACCAATCAGATTACTTGATGTAATTTATTCCTACAAATTCATTAATTGAATGTCAAACAGTGTAGATCCTGATCAGATGGCTTCTTCAGAAGCCATCTGATCTGGATCTACACAGTTTCCAAATATAGGGGTTGTCGTGAACAGCAAGATAAGGGTTAAAACCATAAGACTAGAGATTTACGGTAGATATCATTGCTTTCTTAACAGAAAAACTTTGTCTATGATCGCAGATATTGATGTCTAGCCGACTGGTGATCAGGAGGACGCAGGTTCGATACCTGCTGGGGATGGCAACATTTTTTCATGGTGATTGATCATGAAATCTTTCCTATGGTCATTCTCTCACTTCCGCTGATTCAAGAAGGGCAGTTGTCAGTTTCTCACCGCTGTGGTTCGAGCCTCGCTCTGGTCATATGTGAGACGCCAAGTTCTGCAACGGAAGGTCAGGTGGTTTTTCTCTGGGTACTCCGGTTTTCGCCCACCTCTGATTAACGATCGGCTCGATATGAGTGAAATAATCTTGAAAGGGTCGTAAAACCAAAACCAAACAAACAAACAGTTGTCAGTTTTAGGAGAAAGAATGTGCACTGCACTGGTTAACTGCTTACGTATAAGCCTGCCCAGGAAAAGTGTGGCTAGTTAAACTGACCATCTCAAAAAGGACCTAAATAGTGTTGATTGGGCCGTTAAACTCAAATACAAATCATTGATGTCTAAACAGAAAGCTTACATTTACAGTGGATATCATTGCTTCCTTATTAGAAAATCTTTGTTTATGATCAAAGATACCATTGATGCCATTGATGCCTAAACAGAAAGCCTGGAGTTATTGTAGGAGATAATCCGAGATATCAGTGATGAGAGACAAGATTTGCAGTATCACTGATATCTCAACAGAAAGCCTAGTTTTGATATGGTAGATATCAGTGATATCTAAACAGAATATGATGAGATACCATTGCTGTCTAAACAAAGTGCGTAGTTTTATGTCAGTGGTGAATAAATGGAATTCCTTGGTTTATGATAGGAGATATCAATTCAAGCATACAATATTAGCCCTTGTCCTGCTGAATATTCATGTATGCCACACCCACTACCGATTATCAACCAATCAGATTACTTGATGCAAATTATTGCAACAAATTCACAATCTGAATGGCAAACAATGTAGATCCTGATCAGATGGCTTCGTCTTCAAAGATAAGGCATATCCGGGATTAGCAGGACAAGGGTTTTACTGCACTTATGCAATGACAGATCTTAGCATTTATTGGTACACAAGTTCTGAAGCCTGGCCCTGAGTTTGCAAAACTTTGATTCATGCTCAGCTTACTTGAGCATGAAATTTTTCTAGCTCATAAATTTTAAAATGCCAAGAAGAGCTGGCATATTACAATTTATGCAACAAGAGCTGGCATTTTAAAATTTATGAGCAGGATAAAAAAAAGATTCTTTGCCGACCTGAGCAGGAAAATTAGCTGACTTGTTTTTTGTATGTTTATAAGCATTATGAATTTCATGCTCGACAGAGTTAAGCATGAAAAATGTTTTATAACCTTATGGCTTTTTTTACTTGCAAGGTGTTTTTTATGATGTAAAGCTGCTTAGTATAATGATAGAAAATAATTGATTATGGATTACCGGTATTTATATACATGTACATGATGTACAAAAAAAAAAAACAAATTTTATAGCTTTCTTCTCTTAGCTGTTACATGAGAAAAGGGCCCTTAGTGTTCAGGGGCCATTTGTTCAAAACTAACAATGTCGTCAGTTAACATATCTTTAAAACTTTGATCATTTATATGGCAAATATGCTAATATTTTTACTGAAAAAATGAGAGCAGCTTTTGCATTCTCAAAAGCTGCTCTCATTTTTTCAGCAAAAATAATACTAAAGTAGGAATTGGACTTGCCAGAACAATCAATAATTTCACCACTAACAAGCTCGTTAAGCTAACGATGCTTTGAACGATTGGCCTCAGGTCTGTTTTTTATGGCCCCTCCATTCAGAGAATGGTAGAAAGGGCATATAGTATTGCTCCTGTCCATCTGCATCCCCATTCATGTCCAAGATGGCCTTAGCAATTTCCATTTAAGTTTTCTAAACCATTATGCTGCTGTTCAGGACATTCCCCACCTTTGCAAACAGTGTAGTTCCAGATCAGATGGCTTCTGAAGAAGCCATCTGATCAGGCTCTACACTGTCATGCAGTTTGTAAATTGAACAATTACAATTTGTATCAAGTAATTTGATTGGTTCATAGTCAGCAATGGGTGTGTCTAAATTAGTTTATTCAGCAGGATTAGGTTTAATTGTGCTAGCAGGCGGAGTCATCAGTGTCCTTGGGACACATTTCTAGTTTTTTCACACACTTTAACTACCAGGCTTTCGCCCTTTATTCACCAATGCAGTAAGCTCTATTTCTTACTCACTAATGTTGCTATTTCATGACTGTCTCATGAATCAGCTGCCATTACATAACCCTCCTGCAGTATGTTTTATCAGTATCAGTGGCATAGTCAGAAAAGAATTACTGTTACACACAGACATGTACACCTAGAAAAAAATCTTTCCAGGAACGGCAAGCCACTCTTAAAGAAAAGAATTTGCTCCCAAGAGGATTGTTTTAATAATTTACCTTTATTGACAGGTGGGGCTACTCTTCAGGAAAATAATTTTCTCCCAAGGGGAGCAAATTATTTCCTTTAAGGGGAATAGGGACACCTTCATGGGAGGCAACTCCTGCAATAGTATTTTTGTCTCCCTTGTCAATAGGGGTCAACTCTTAAAGGAAAGAATTTGCTCCTGGGGAGCAAATTCTATCCTTTATGAGTAGACCCCTTTTTCTGTGTTACAGGACTTAAAAAAAAACAAACAGGAAGTCCCGAAAGTTGTCTCCCTTTGAAAACATGCAGAAAAATCTGCCAGGTGTTCCCATTCCCTTTAAGAGCAGCCTGTATGCTCATGCCTATTAAGTGTTATTATTTTCAAGTCAATTTTGGTTCCATCAAAGTCCATGGCATTGCATGTACAAACTGCAGAGATTGTGGTGAGGCTGTCTTGGTGAGACTGCATCTCACACAGACTCATCCATGCCTTTACTGTTCCTACATGTAATAAGTTCTCTTTTCTCATGAACCTGCTTATTTGTTATTCTCCTACATTCTTTTTTTTTTCTTTTGTTATGATTTGCTCAGAATAATTGTTGTAAATAAAATATCTTCTTATAATATTGGCTGTTTATCACTTCCTTTCATGTTCCTTGCAAAGACAATTATTATAATAACCCATTCTATACTTTGATTGATTGATTTGAGGTTAAACACCCTGTATAGGTCATTTTGGAGACGTTGCTTCCAATTTTGTGGGACTTTTACTCGGCATTGAGATGAAATGACATCTCAAGTCCTGTCACCCAGTGAATCCAATAGGGTTTATAAACATGGACGGTCCGACTTGCACCACTCTGCCTGGACAGGCTTAGATCCTCTAAACGGTTTACCAGTACTCGTGTGCAGTCGGTTTCAGCTTTGCATGGAAGCATCATGCAGCCCATCTATTTCTTCACGATGTGCAGGGGCTCCTATACTAATGGACTCTTCCATTGCTATATATTGGACGTCCATGTGTCATAGAAGGGGTGTCAGGCCTATTTTTTTTTTTTTTTTTTTTTTTTTCATTTTCTGTTTTTGACAAAAAAAATTCTGTAAGCAAATAGTGCAGGCCCTGATCAGACGCTGCGTTCTGTGGCATCTGATCTGGGCCTGCACTGTTTGTCAAGGTACCCTTTATAGGGCTTTCCCGCCTGTGACTGGTTAATGTCAAAACCTCAGTGGCGACTATGTATATTGTTCAAGACAGGGGTAGTTTGAGACATTGATGGTAAATCAAAGTGCTGGAGCAGGAGGCATTTTTCTTTCAAATAAAGATATATGAGCCGCGCCAAGCGAATTTGTGTCTTCGAGTATTCCGTCAAGACAAATTTTAACTGCGCATGCCCAGCCATTCAGAGGGGCCAGGGATATGGCTTTCTGTCTGAAGGTTCCTCTTGATTCACTGCTCGTACGAGCGAGCAGCGAAGGTTCTGGCGAGACTGCGCGGATGCGCAGGCTTGCCTGAACCTTCGCTGCTCTGATAGGCGATAAGTACCAAAATCGCTTGGCGGGGCCCAAATAAAGATATATATTGTATGTACACATTAGAGGCAATTCGAATGAGAACACACAACATACCTTTTGAAGATAAAATAATAAAAAGCAAATTCAGTAAAATTCCTACATTAAGACCACCTTTGGGACTGCTCAAAAGTGGTCTTAAAGACCACTTTTGAACAGTCCCGAAGGTGGTTTCTTATTTGGAGACATAGGATGTAGAAAACAAAAAAGAAAGAATAACTGAAACCTTCTGAATAAGCTTTATAACGCAGATTTAGTCTTAATTTTAGGTGGTCTCAATAGCGAAATTTACTGTAATAAAAACCGGCCCCGATAGCTCAGTTGGTAGAGTGTCCGCTCCGGGGAACGGGAGGTCACGGGTTCGATACCAAAGTTGTTAAAAATGGTACTAGCTGCTCCTCGCTTGGTACTCAGATTTACGAGGAAGAGCTATGACTGGTCGACCCAGTGTCAGGATAATGTGACTGGGTGTGGTATCATGTAATGTGTCTGGGACATGATACTTCAGTGAGGCAGCACTATAAACGTGAGCATTGAGCTCCCTGTCGCAACCAGACACCGTCGTGATATGACTGAAAAATTGTTGAAAGCGACGTTAAACCCGAATTCACACAAACACCCTGTAATAAAAGCTATGGCAGATATATTGATATCAGCAGTTATAGAAAGTTTTTCCTAGGATCTCAATAAGGAGTTTGAAACATCGGTGTTTAAGTCATTGAAGTTTCAGTGTACAATGAAGGAATGCACAAAAACAAACATTAACCCTTATCATGCTGTTCACGACAACCCTTATCTTTGCAAACAATGCAGATCCAGATCAGATGGCTTCTAAAGAAGCCATCTGATCAGGATCTACAATGTTTGGCATTCAATATATGAATTTGTAGCAATAAATTACATCCAGTAATTTGATTGGTTGATAGACAGAAATGGGTGTGGCTTAAATGAATATTTCAGCAAGATAAGGGTTAATGGGCTACTGTGGCCTAGTGGGTAAGAGCACTGACTCTTCATCATCAGGTCTCTCACAGCTGTGGTTCGAGCCTCGCTTGGGACTCTTGCGAGATGCAAAGTTCTGCATCGGAAGATCTGTTTTTAGTTCACCTGTCAGGTAATGACAATGTGAGCTTTTGTGATCGCATTTTGTCCGTCATCTGTTATGCGTTTGTTTGTTTGATTTGAAGTGTAACATCCCCGTCAAAAATATATACGTCTTTATTGAGACGTTGCTTCCAATTTTGTGGGACTTTTACCCGACATTGGGGTGAAATGACATGTCAAGCCCTGTCGTCCATTGAAACCAATAGGGTTTATAAGCATGGACTGTCCAACTCCCACCGCTTTGCCTAGGCACACTTAGATCCGCTAAGCGGTTTACCTGTACTCGTGTGCAGTCGGATTCAGCTCTGCGTGGAAGCATCATGCAGCCCATTTATTTCTTCAAGCCCCGATGGGGGCGGGGCTGATCTGTTGTGCGTGTGTGTCTTTAAATGATTCCAAATAAGTATATCTCTAATACCCCATGGATAATCTTGATCAAATGTCATGAGAAGCATCATCAGGTAGGGGAAAGGCTGCATAAGGTCTAAGGGCTGATCGGATTGGAATTCTGGTAGCCGTGGCAACATATAGCTCCCATAGACTTACAAAGGGAAAAAAATGTTCTCTGAAACCCCAGGGCCCAGAGCTTAGATATGTAGCTTGTAGCAACGTCAAGTGGTCACCTACATTAATCCTGTCAATCATGTCCCAAGGGTCCAAACTTGCCACACCCCGGGGGCCCTTAGCTCCAATAGACTTATAGTGATAAAAAAGCTTCAAAAATCTTCTTCTCTGAAATCATGAGGACAGTGCTTAGAATCCTTAGATATTTTGTTTGTAGCAACATAAAATAGTCACCTACATAAATCCTGCTTACCATAACCCTGTGGCTAAAATTGGCCAGTCCCCGGGGCTCACCAGCTCCCCTAGACTTAAAAGGGAAAAACTTCAAAAATGGTCTTCTCTGAAACCATCTCAATGTCGGGTAAGAGTCCCACAAAACCGAAAGCTACCGCTCCGAAATGGCCTAAATAGTGTTGTCGGGGATAGGAATCCTCAACAGGTTCTTCACTTTGAGGAAAGCATATGCTCCTTAGAGAAGCAAGAAGTATCTGATTTCGAGGTTTTTTTGTTTTTTTTTTATTGGTCGATTATTAATCGACCAATAATCGACCCAAAGTTACGAGGCCCAAAAGCCCTTTTGTTCTGATGTCCACGCAACTATCACTGATTTGTAGGAAATCCAGGTAACGGCTATTCATAGAAAATAGTCGCACGATTCTTATCAATGTAAGGTCAGAGGTTATCGGTAGAAAACATGAATAGTTTCCATGTGGCGAAAAATAGTGAAAAACCAGTGCTTCAGCTGAAGTGCACGACCCGCCGGATGCTTTTAGCTTTATGAGTTTTACCATATATGGGTATGGCGGCCATTTTGGTCATGTGACCTGGACCTAAAACGGTTCCCCCAATAAATGCGCCTTATCGTAAGGAGCAAAACTATATCTTATACTTTAGTACTGTATTCTGAATCGTTTGCAGGATAAAATGCATTCTCACTTTTCCAATACAAAAGCATATGTGTCAAAGTTTGACCTAGGCACAAAGAAGGTCAAGGTCAACCCAGGGTCACCATTTTAGCAATTTATGATGGGCCTACATCCCAGATGCTATTTATCAAGTTTCGTGGAAATCTGCCCATTGGTTCTGGAGAAGACTATTTTTGAAGAGTTTTTACCATATATGGCTTGGCGGCCATTTTGGTCATGTGACCTGGACCCCATTAGCAAATTTTGGTTTCCCCCATCCCATAGAGGCTCCATATGAAATTTGACTTCAATCGGCCAAACGGTTTCCGAGGAGAAGCAGTTCGAAAATTTTCACATTTTTCGCCTCGGCGAGGCTATACTAAATGGAATGTAATATTTCGCAAGTTCATTACTAAGATCTCATTGATATCTATCAGTATGCCAAAAATTGTTTAAATATTCCAAGCACTATCACCAATTTTCACAAACGGGTTACGGACGGACAGACAGACAGACAATATATGGCTTGGCGGCCATTTTGGTCATGTGACCTGGACCCCATGAGCAAATTTTGGTTTCCCCCATCCCATAGAGGCTTCATATGAAATTTGATTTCAATCGGCCCAACGGTTTCCGAGGAGAAGCAGTTCGAAAATTTTCACATTTTTCGCCTCGGCGAGGCTATACTAAATGGAATGTAATATTTCGCAAATTCATTGGTTAGATCTTATTGATATCTATCAGTATGTCAAAAATTGTTTAAATATTCAAAGCGCCCGGGTTAAGTCACTATCACCAATATTCACAAACGGGTTACGGACGGACCCAAAGAAGGTCAAGGTCAACCCAGGGTCACCATTTTATCAATTTATGATGGGCCTACGTCCCAGATGCTATTTATCAAGTTTCGTGGAAATCTGCCCCGTGGTTCTGGAGAAGACTATTTTTGAAGGGTTTTTACCACATATGGCTTGCCGGCCATTTTGGTCATGTGACCTGGACCCCATGTGCAAATTTTGGTTTCCCTATCCCATAGAGGCTCCATATGAAATTTGACTTCAAGCGGCCCAACGGTTTCCGAGGAGGAGCAGTTCGAAAATTTTCACATTTTTCTCCTCGGCGAGGCTATACTAAATGGAATGTAATAATTCTCAAGTTTATTGGTTAGATCTCATTGATATCTATCAGTATGCCAAAATTGTTTAAATATTCCAAGCGGTTAAGTCACTATCACCAATTTTCACAAACGGGTTACGGACGGACAGACAGACAGACCATATATGGCTTGGCGGCCATTTTGGTTATGTGACCTGGACCCCATGAGCAAATTTTGGTTTCCCCCATCCTATAGAGGCTCCATATGAAATTTGACATCAATCGGCCCAACGGTTTCCGAGGAGAAGCAGTTCGAAAATTTTCACATTTTTCGCCTCGGCGAGGCTATACTAAATGGAATGTAATATTTCGCAAGTTCATTACTAAAATCTCATTGATATCTATCAGTATGCCAAAAATTGTTTAAATATTCCAAGCGGTTAAGTCACTATCACCAATTTTCACAAACGGGTTACGGACGGACAGACAGACAGACCATATATGGCTTGGCGGCCATTTTGGTTATGTGACCTGGACCCCATGAGCAAATTTTGGTTTCCCCCCATCCTATAGAGGCTCCATATGAAATTTGACATCAATCGGCCCAACGGTTTCCGAGGAGAAGCAGTTCGAAAATTTTCACATTTTTCGCCTCGGCGAGGCTATACTAAATGGAATGTAATATTTCGCAAGTTCATTGGTTAGATCTCATTGATATCTATCAGTATGCCAAAAATTGTTTAAATATTCCAAGCGGTTAAGTCACTATCACCAATTTTCACAAACGGGTTACGGACGGACGGACTGACAGAATGACAGAATGACCGAATGACAGAATGACACGTCGATTTTTTGGGCACTCTTAGAAATCAACCGACTTCAGTCGGTTGCTTTTTCTGCGGGTCGTGCAATATTGGCGATCTATATCTGTTACCCTAAAATTAGGTTTCATATATAGACGCCGGCCTCGGTAGATGCGCGTCTGACTGGCGATCAGGAGGCTGCGGGTTCGGGCAGCATTCTTTCGTGGACTTTTTCTATTGTCATTCTCTAATTTCTCTCCCTTTCGCTGATTACAGAAAGGCAGTTGTCCGTTTCGGGCAAAAGAATGTGCACTATACAATGTCATGTTATCCGTTTGCCCAGGAAACATATGGTAGGTAAACTGACCGATTCGATATGAATAATGTTGACTGTGACCACGGGTCAATTGTTCAAAACTAACGACGTCGTTCGTTAATTGTTAAAATTTTGATTATTTAGTATGGCAAATATGCTAGAATTTTTGCATCTCAAATTTTTCAGCAAAAATACCACTATTAGATATTGTACTTACTAGAACAGTTAACGATTTTACCACGAACGAGCTCGTTAAGCTAATGATGCTTTCAACAAGTTGGCCCAGACATACAAACAACATTATATATCTAGACCTGTCTGGGCTGCCAGTCCATTGGCCCGTATGACACATACTTAAACTTGAACTTTACAGCTTGATGCATGCCCATTATCAATTACAGAAGTGCTTGCTTATATGCACTTTTTGTACGTTTTACAAAATCCTTGCACTTTAAGCAAATAGTGTAGACTGATCAGACCCCGCGTGAGATGTCGCGTGTGATCTGGATCTACATTGTTTGCCAATCTCCCATTTTGGGGGACGCTAGGCATATAAGGGTTTTAACCAGTTTTCATATCTAGACCTGTCTCAACTGCAAAATTCTGGTCAGTATCGGTTGTGATTTGTAAATATTCGTACAAAATAAACTTTGGTTTTCTAGTACTTTACTGATGACATGCAGACCAAGACAATCAAAGCACTGAGAGTACTGGTGGGTCGATTGTCTCTGGGTGTAGATAGGCAAAATGGTCCTGAACGAGGACTTACACTGTTTCTTTTAACCCTTAAATTCCTATACTGTAAGCAAGCAGTATAGACCCTGATCAGACACTGCGGATTTCGGCGTCTGACCTAAATACCTATATACTGTATTCAATCAGTGTAGACACTGATCAGACGCCGCGTTTTGCGGAGTCTGATTTGGGTCTACACTGTTTGCCAAGCCCAACCCATGATTCCAGCCAAGAGTTTACGCAAACACGCTGACCTCACTGCGATAAAATTCTATAAATAATTTGCGTGGATTCCTACAAATCAGTGATAGTCACGTGGACTTCAGCACTAATAGAGGTTTTGTCCTTATAACTTTTAGTCGATTGATGAACAATCGACCCAAAATGTGCGCCCTGTCACTCATAGCACATGCATAGCGGTTTTTAGGCATATTACACAAGTGCGTGGTGGAAATTAAACTTGCAATAAAGGGGCATCGTCAAGTTAAGCACGATATGTAAAGGGACACCAGCTGGTCACTTACAACTGTACTAAGCAGATCTAATGTGACCAGTGGACATTTATGGAGGTTGTTGGGTGAGGCAAAGGTGACGTGTATCTTGCGTCACTGGGGCGGGGCGTCCAATTGATATTTTGGCTTAGGACAAGGCCTGCTGTCCTTGCAATCGGTAAGGGTAGAGGGGGAATGTTGTTATTTCTTGTTTCTACACTACCATTCAATTTCTTCTCAGTTTCATCTTCTCTATTATCTCTTTTATCTCTTTTCCCCATTTCTCTGGGAGACGACACAAAATGACCCACAAGGGTTGACGTGTGGTTAAACCCAAACCAATTAATCAATCAATCGATCAATCAATTAATCAATCAATCAAGCAGTATTGTGTGTGTGAATTCGGGTTTAACGTCGCTTTCAACAATTTTTCAGTCATATCACGACGGTGTCTGGTTGCGACAGGGAGCTCAATCCTCACTTTTATAGTGCTGCCTCACTGAAGTATCATGTCCCAGACACATTACATGATACCACACCCAGTCACATTATCCTGACACTGGGTCGCCAGTCCTAGCTCTACCCCGTAAATCTGAGTGCCAAGCGAGGAGCAGCTAGTACCATTTTTAACGACTTTGGTATGTCGCGGCCCGGGATCGAACCCGTGAACTCCCGTTCCCTGGATGCCTGAATGAGATTTTATCCCTCAGAAGCGATTTGTTTCCTTCAACAGAACTCGGCCATCAAAATGGAAGTCACAAAATGTTTGAACGCCTTGTCCTTCCTCATCTGTATCCATTTGAGCCAAAACATGAGAAAGGATACTTACCACACAAGTGGCCAGCGATGGCTCGAGCGAGGCTGCGCATGACTGGCCCGAGCCTTTGCTGTTTGCAGACATGTAGCGGAGTAATTCAGGAAGTCGTGCGTCCAACCTTGATGGTTGTCTGTGCATGCGCATTGCAGAGGCGTAATGCTCATTACGCATGTGCGTAATGTAAACTAGAAATCACCAAAATAGTTGTTGCTCTTAATGTTGTTACCAGCCAAGCGTAGCAGAAATGATATTAAGGGAATGGGAACACTTTCAGGAGCAAATACTTTCCTTTAAGAGCAGACCCCTTTTTATAGTGGGACAGGTCTTATAGAAAAGCGATCAAGCAGTCCCGAAAGTTGTCTCCCTTTGAAAAATGGTGACAAAATCGGCCAGGTGTTCCCATTCCCCTTGATCAGCAAACGAGTCTTCAGAAAATCTACAAAATGTATTATAAAAATGCCAAATGTTTAACTAAATGTTATTACTGTAATACATTAAGAAAGAAATACATTTCTATTTAGTTTTGTTTGATCCAACAGTATTATATAGCGCGTGTGTGTGTGTGAATTCGGGTTTAACGTCGCTTTCAACAATTTTTCAGTCAACGGTGTCTGGTTGCGACAGGGAGCTGCCTCACTGAAGTATCATGTCCCAGACACATTACATGCTACCACACCCAGTCACAATATCCTGACACTGGGTCGACCAGTCCTAGCTCTACCCCGTAAATCTGAGTGCCAAGCGAGGAGCAGCTAGTACCATTCTTAACGACTGGTATGTCGCGGCCCGGGATCGAACCCGTGACTTCCCGTTCCCACTCTACCAACTGAGCTATCGGGGCCGGTAAACAGCATTAGCACTAAGTCCGAAATGAATAATAATTCCTTAGTAATCCAACACAGAATTTAGAAAGATATGTTCTCAAAATTCCCAAAACTGAACTATAGGAAAATCCTTCTCATTATATAAATCCAGAGAAGATTATAGAACCCCGTAGAAAGAAATTTGTTCATTAGTTAAAAATAATATGTGATCTGTAAATAAATTTCTGGTGTACAGAATATTTGCCAACTATTATTATTCTCGGTCATTCGTTTAACAAGCAAAATAATCCAAGGGGTTAAACGTGTGAATTAAAAAATAATACATGACAATGGAAAGAATTTGACCCCCCCCCCCCCCCCCCACCATCGGGAGCAATTCTTTCTTTTAAGAGTAACCACCCCACCGGCATCTTAGAGAAAAGATGATGAACATAGATCTAATGTGGCTACAACCACTGATCTGAAGAATACCGAAGCTGTATATTGTTAGGGCTCTTTCTCGTTTGGCTTTAATTTAATTTGAGCGCTGCGAGAGACAGACGAGTAAATAATATTCACGTTACTTGATACCTGTCACCTTCCTAGACATCCTGCGTACATTGCATGACAATATGTGGCGAAAGAAAGAACAATCCCAGATTTGGTAACCATGATTAGGTGACAATTTCTGGTACTCTGCTTATCACCCAGGCAGTATGAAACATTTCGAAAGGATTATTGATAAATGCATTAAATAAATAAATAAATAAATAAATAAATAAATAAATAAATAACATGTTTCCATATAAACAATATGTAAACTGAATCATATATCATCACATACATGTAACAAAACCCCTGTAAACCCCACATTTTATACAGAAAAGTGGGTTGTTTAGGGGTATACATTATCATTATTTTTCTCAAACCGATTAGATTGCGGGTACTCGATAGTACCTCCTCGGTGAGACGGTTCTAACAAGCACATCGACTATGAGCACATGTGGATTCCAGATAGCACGCAGAGGCGGGCCAACGTCGGCCGACAGCGATACGACGTTGCTGTCGGACCAACGTTGGCCCATTATTCTTTGCTGGCTGGGATGTGCAGCAGAAATAATAAAATATCAAATATTTTCATCCAAGAGGTGTTATTCGGCCCCCGCCCATCGGGGCTTGACGAAATATTTGGGCTGCATGATGCTTCCACGCAGAGCTGAAACCAACCCGCACACGAGTACTGGTAAACCGCTTAGAGGATCTAAGCCTGCCCAGGCAAAGCGGTGTGAGTCGGCCCGACTATGCTTATAAGCCCTATTGGCTTCATTTGGCGGCAGGGCTTGAGATGTCATTTCATTTCAATGTCGGGTAAAAGTCCCACAAAATTGGAAGCAACGTCTCCAAAATGACCTTTACAGTGTTGACGGGGTCGTTAAGCCTCAAATCAAACAAACAAGAGGTATCATGTTTTGACCTATGGAAGTACACGGGATGTGCTTTCTATTTTGCTCAAACCGAAATCGCGATCATTAATGGAGCATAAATGCGCATCTGTATGCAAATGTGGTATTCTGAGTTGTGACCGAAAAAAGTAATACACAGCGAAAAACATAGACATCACACAAAAATAACATCGACGTGTTTACCACGTCTCTGTACGATACGTAAATTAAAGGGGAATGGGAACGCCTGGCAGACTTTCCCGCGATTTTTCAGAGGGAGACAACCTTCGGGACTGCCTGCTCGCTTTTCTATAAGCCCTGTCCCCACTGAAAAAAGGGTCAACTCTAAAAGGAAAGAATTTGCTCCTAAGGAGCTAATTGTTTCCTTTAAGATTTGTCTGTTTGTTTGATTTGAGGTTTTACCTCCCCTTCAATACCACATAGGTCATTTTGGAGACATTGCTTCCAATTTTGTGGGACTTTTACCCAACATTGAGATGAAATGACATCGCAAGCCCTGCCGCCAAATGAAACCAATAGGGTTTATAAGCATTGACGGTCCGACTCGCACCGCTTTGCCATTCTGAGCAGTGCCTCATGTGAGGTAAATATATATCGTATACACACCAGAACCTCTTTATAACACTATTAATGGGGTCCAAGACAGAAACCGTGTTATGTCCAAACAAAAGTGTATGGATTGTATAGAAAAATGACCATTTATGGTCATTTTTCTATGCAATGTATGCGTTTTTGGGATCCATCTTGAAACCTTGTTATATCCAGGGCTGTGTTATAATGAATCATGTTATAACGAGGTTGTGGTGTGCAGAGCTGATTATACTTAGGATTATGTCTTCTTTGGCAACCTCTTTGTAGCACTGCCGTTGGTTATCCAAAAAACTAATGGTGTAACGAGCAGTGTTATAATGAGGTTGTAAGGTATTGATTTTTGTGTTTCTTTGTTCTAATCATATTCAATCATAGTAGGGAGATTTTCTCCTTTGATTATATGTCCTTTAGGGGCCCTTAATTGGTAATAAATCCATTGTCATTGCCTGAGCAGGCGATGATCTTCGAAGCAGTTTACCAGTACTCGTGTGCGGTCGGTTTCAGCTCTGTGTGGAAGCATCATGCAGCCCATCTATTTCTTCAAGCCCCGATGGACGGGGCCGACTTTCCGTTAAGAGTTGAACCCCTATTGGCATGGGAGACAAAACTACTTTTGCATGTGTTGCCTCCCCTGAAGGTGTTCCTATTCCCCTTAAACCCATTTTCTATAAGAGAAGCTGGAGTTTTAAGGGTATACATTATAGTTTCCTCGTTTTGTTCCGGACTACATGTATGTTGCAACCAATGTGGCAACCAGTAAATAACTACATTGTTTAATGTTTATGTCCCTTTACTGGGATGCTGGCTAAAATGATTAGCCAGGGCGAATGAGTGCAATTGCAATCAGGGGCAGCAACTCTCTAAAATGTTTTTGTCTCTTGTACATAAACAGGGGGCTTCTCTAAGTCGTTAAGATTAGGTCCCTTCTGTGGATGGGCTTTGCTTGTGGGAAAGAAAAAAGAAAGCCCAAAGAATTATTTCCCTTGACACGTATCACGTCACTGCTCTTGTAATGCAAAATATGCTTTGTGTGTCTACTCTCCATAGTGGAAATCAACAGTCTGCCCAGTGTGGTAAATATCCACTATGTCGAGCATACATTCGGCGTGTAAAATAAGTTTAAATATTTGATCAAAATGGCTAAGGATTTGAAAATTTACGATGTGATAGTTGTAGGGGCCGGTGTAGAAGGATCAGCAACGGCTTATCATCTTGCCAAACAAGGAAAGGATGCTTTACTTATCGAACAGGTAGAACCTCTCTCTCTCTCTCTCTCTCTCTCTCTCTCTCTCTCTCTCTCTCTCTCTCTTAAAAGATAAACGTGCTTAGAAACTTTTGGTCGATCCATAATGCCAGTTTTAGATCTTATTTCATAAGGGCGTGTTATCATGCGCGCAGTCTGTTCAATCCATCATAAGCCTTGTTCCTTTACAGTGTTGACGGGGACGTTAAACAGCAAATCAATCAATCAAATCTTGTTCTATGTTGCTATATGTACATGCTTAGGTTAATCCTTAAGATGTCGAGAAAAACTACACCTGAACATGTCGTCTGCTTATGTTGTCTGCTGAATCGTCTTTGCAAACTTTTTTAAAGAAAATATTTTTGCACACAGGCAAACGGTGTGGACCCAGATCAGACTGCTCCTTCAGGATCTGGGACCACACTGTTTGCAAAAAAAAAAAAAATGACTTTTAAGATAACCGGCAGACGGCAAAGCAGACGACAATTGTCGTGATTGGCATGTTATGGGTTAATCCTTTGCTGATCAATTGAATTTTCCACCTGAAAGCTTTTAGACAGGTACAGGCACAGAATAAGGGGTATCAGTTTACACCGATTTCGCTGAGTGTTTGAGTTTTACGTCTCACCAACAGCTAAGGCCATATTGAGACGGGACCTCGGTTTAAAAACTCATCCGAAAGTCTGGAGAAGCCCGGGATTGATCCTGCGAGCCCTAGTTTACAAGGTGAGTAGCATAACCACTACACCACGGGGGCGGGGGGGGGGGGGGGCGCTTCTAACACAAACAGGGAAGATCCTGATTAACGCCGCCGCGACTGATCAAGGTTTTCGCTGTTTGTCAACGTCACCTTTTTGGAACGCTCGACACGTTTATTTAAGGGGAATGGGAACACCTGGCAGATTTTCCGCAATTTTTCAAAGGGACACAACTTTCAGGACTTCCTGTTTGCTTTTCTATAAGCCCTGTCCCACTGAAAAAAGGGGTCTACTCTCTTAAAGGAAAGAATTTGCTCCTCAGGAGCAAAAGAATTTACTCCTCAGGAGCAAATTCTTTCCTTTAAAAGTTGACCCCTATTGACATGGGAGACAAAAATACTTTTGCAGGAGTTGCCTCCCCTGAAGGTGTTCCCATTCCCCTTAAGTCCACATGTCAAAGAATGTTCTAAAAGTTGTTTCCTGCGTGACTGTATGTAAATTCACCCATATACGACAATGGAATATTCCACCTAATAAGTGTGGAGTGCTCCGTTTCAAATTATAGGGATGTCAGGTTTGTTTTGTGTGTAGTAAGTTTTACGAAAAATGTACAACTTTAAGCAAACAGTATAGACTCAAATCAGACGCCGCGTCGTCTGATCTGGATCTATCCTGTTTGCCAATGTCCCTAAAAAGGGCCGCTAGGCATACGTATATGGGTTACGATCCTCAAACGAAATGAGTGTACTCTTTAGGATAGAATCTGTCACTGCATGGGAGCAAACTTTCCTTCTAAAGAAGATCCCTCTTGATAGCGTAGAGAAGAAAAATAAATAAGAATGTGACTCCTCTGAAAACGTACCATTTTCTAAAGATAGATTTACTCTGCATGTTGATCATCTGGACAAGACGCCGGAATCAGGGTCTACACAGTTTGTATTGCTATTTGGATTTAACCCTTATCTTGCTGTTCACGACAACACCTATCTTTGCAAACAGTGTAGATCCAGATCAGATGGCTTCTGAAGAAGCCTTCGATCAGGATCTACTATATTTGGCATTCAGTTTATGAATTTGTAGCAATAAATTACATCAAGTACTTTGATTGGTTGATAGACAGAAATGGGTGTGGTTTAAATGAATATTCAGCAAGATAAGGGTTAAGTATCATGGAACCAAACAGACATCCCTAAAGTTTGAATTGAACGTGAGATAAACTTCAGTTTTGTAACATACCCATCACGAAAACACACCTATATAACTTTGATTCCCTTAAACCCCACTGTTACATATGAAGTAAAGCTGGGGTTTACAGTGGTATATATTATTTTTCTTAAATCTGCTCAAAAACATAGATTGAGGGTACTCGTTAGAACCGCCTCATCCAGGCGGTTCTAACGAGTACCCACAATATATGCTTGGAGCAAGAATTTGAAAAATATCAGATTTTTTTTTTCTATCTGAAAATTGTCTTTTTGGGTGGTAAAACTAAAGTACGAGGAAATTTCGTTGACTTGGAAATGGATCATTAGATATGATACATAAAATCTTCCGCTTATTAGCTTTGGAGAGGAAGACGCGGGTTCGATACCTGCCGGGGTCGGCAAGATTCTTTCGTGGAGATTGATCCTGAAATCTTGTCTACGGTTATTGTCTCCCTTCCCCAGATTCAAGAAGGGCAGTTGTCAGTTTTGCACTGTACTTGTTGACCGCTTATGTACATGTATAAGCATGTCCAGGAAAAGTGATGGTAGGTAAAATTACCGGCTCAAAAATTCGCTAAAATAGTATTGACTGAGCCGTTAAACTCAAATGCAAATAAAATATTAGCTTTGGAATGATCCATTTCCTAGTTAGCAAAATTTCCTCGTACTTTAAGCAAACAGTGAAGAAACTGATCAGACGCCGCGTTCTGCGGTGTCTGATCTGGGTCTTCATTGTTTGCCAGGGTCCGTTTTACGGGCGGTAGGCAAAATATAGGCATTTAGAATGTTTTAAGTGTTTACGATACTCTTTTTCAGTTTCCCCTCCCGCACAGTCGAGGTAGCTCCCACGGACAGTCTCGTATTACACGGAAAGTGTATGAAGATGACTTCTACACAGAAATGATGAAAGAGGCATATGTATTGATGGATGAGTTACAAGCAGAGAGTGGACAAGAGCTTTATAAGTAAGAATTCCAGATCCGAGCTAACTCTCCTTTGAAGCAGTCAAAAATTGTCTTCAACGTTGTTTTGTTTGTTTGACTTGTGGTTTAACGTCCCCGTCAACACTGTATATGTCATTTTGGAGAAGTTGCTTCCAATTTTGTGGGACTTTTACCCGACATTGAGATGAAATGACATCTCAAGACATGTCGCCCAATGAAACCAAAAGGGTTTATAAGCATGGAAGGTCCGACTCCCACCGCTTTGCCTGGACAGGCTTAGTCCTTCTAAGCGTTTACCAGTACTACTCATGTGTGGTCATTTTCAGCTCTGCCTGGAAGCAACTTGCACCACAATCTATTCCGATGATGATGATTTCGTGTTTAACGACGCGTCAACCCTCTTTGTGGGTCATAAGCGTCAACCAATCTATTCCGAGCTAACCCTCCTTTGAAACAGGGGGAAAATGGTCTTCAATGTTGTCGTTTGGACCGGGAACAAAAGATCGGCTTTGCCATCGTGTTAACAAGTCCGTGTATTGATCAACCCTCAAAACCCCACTTTATATAGAGAAAACTGGTGTTTACGGGGGTACACATTGTTTTCTTATTTCTGCTTTGAGACATCGATTGTGGATACTCGTTAGAACCGGCTCATTTAGGCGGTTCTAACGAGCACCAGCAACATATGTTTGGAGTATAAATAAGACAAATGTCACAAAGTTTCACAAACACTATCACTTGTTAAAATATATGGTTTTTTTTTTATTCGAAAGTCACATAATTTTCCGTAGGTCACATGATTTTCTTCCGCTGGTAAAAAACCTTCAGCACGGATGAAAGTGTGCTGAATCAATGGTCCGAAAAATAAAACAGAACACATGACTGCTTAATACACAAAGCCAGCTGCCGCCCATTGCAATAAAGGTGCATGGCCTGTTATCATCCTAAATCTTTCGCCTACTTCGTTCAGCCACATTTCGAAACACTTTTAGAATTAATTTATGCCCGCCTCGAATTTAGCGATAAGAGACACGGTGTCTGTCTGTTAATCCGACCAGGTCCGACTGTTGAATGTTTCAATAAGCAGGGTCTGCAAGACTGGCGATGTGGACGAAATCTGCAGTTACTAGGCCTATCTTTACAGTATAAAAGTTCAACCTAGTGAGTGTCTGTCTTGTGGCGCCGATTAGTGTCCACACATGTTCAAAAACTTTTTAATCAAAGCTACATTTTGCGGCTGTAATACGTGGGACAAACATTAAAAGACTTTGCTAATTGCAAAAACGAGTTGCTCGGGTCATCGTGCACTCGGATTATATGACACCATCCGTCCAAATGTTCGGAAAGCTGGGAAGGCTATCGGTACTAAAACGACTAATGTATAATGAGGCGACATTACGCGAAATTAAGTTGTGCGAACAAGATATTATCTTGTACGCACACGATAATATGTTGTGCGTAATAGATATGTGCGGACAACATAATTTATCTTGTGCGCACAAGATATTATCTAGTTCGCACAACTTAATATCTTGTGCGCACAAGATATTATCTTGTTCTCACAACATATTATCTTGTTTGTTCGCACAACTTATTATCTTGTTTGCACAACATATATCTTGGGAAGTTGTGCGAACAAGATATTATCTTGATCGCACAATATTATATCTTGTGCGCACAAGATATTATGTTGTCCAAACAAGATAATAAGTTGTGCGAACCAGATAATATCTTGTGCAATTGTGCGATATTTAAGCTACACTATGATGAAGGACAGGGAGACTTTTTGCGGCCGCCACACATTCCCTTAACACCAGCTGTAGTGACGTTATAAAAGGATTATATCCTTTGGAAGCAAGGAATATCCCACAGAACTGAACAGTATGGAGTATACATGATTTCTGGACCAGACTAGCTTCTTTCGGCCAACTAGGCCTCATCAGTGATCCTCGACCCTTTTTCTTTGCTGTAAAAGCAGACCCCAAAATAATTTCTAAAGTGTTTACTCCCTTGCAATTCTACCCATTTCCCTTTAAAATGAGAAGAATATCGACTGTTGTGATAACTTCCTTTTTCTTGACATAATTCAACGCGAGATATTTAGACTGTAACAGATGGCTATGATAGATTGTGGGTAATTTCATTCCATTTTATTTCACTGTCTACCATGAAATGGAAAGTGTTTCATACATTGATAGTGATCTATTGAGTCGTGTGACTAGCCAAGTTCTGCAACGGAAGGTCAGGTGGTTTTTCTCCGGGTACTCCGGATTTCGCCCACCTCTGATTAACGATCGGTTCCAAATAAGTGAAATCATCTTGAAAGGGCCGTTTTGTTTTGTTTGTTTGATTTGAGGTTTAACGTCCCCGTCAACACTGTACAGGTCAATTTGGAGACCTTGCTTCCAATTTTGTGGGATTTTTACCCGACATTGAGATGAAATGACATCTCAAGCCATGTCGCCCAATGAAACCCATAGGTTTTAAAAGTATGGACGGTCCGACTCACACCGATTTGCCTGGGCATGTTTAGATCCTCTAATCAGTTTACCAGTATACTCGTGTGCGATCGGTTTCAGCTCTGCTTGAAAGCATCCTGCAGCCCATCTATTTCTTCAAGCCCCGATGGACGGGGGCCGTGAAAGGGCCGTAAAAATCAAAACTAAAAAAAATACTGGCCATGTCAAGAAGAAGAAAACTTTTTTTCACATTTGCCAACAACAAAGGTGCAGATCAGCCTGCGCATGCGCGCAGTCTGATCAGCACCTTTGTGTTCGCTGTTTCAATGTACACGATTTTACACCGGTGAACACGTCTTATGAAATTTATGAAATGACCCTTCTTCGAGTTTCATAAATTTCATATATGAAATGACCACGAGTGAAAGATTCTGGTTATCATATAATGATTTTAATCGGATTTTATTGTCGAAAAAGTTCAGAAGACTTTCAGGAGAAAATAGGGTTTTTACGGACGGCTTCATTACGTTATGCGCCGGTAACATGCATGTATTATTACGAGGACTGTTCAAATATGAATACAAGTAGAACGTTTTCTCATGCACTAATGCGAAAATCACCTGGAAATAAATATCACAGCGTAGAAAAACATTTTACCTACACAGTGATACCAAACCTGTTAAAATCCGTCCACTTTAGTCATGTATATCGTTCGCTAAACACTGTCTACTCTTGTATACTAATACAAAACATGGTTGGAAGAAGGTCAGAGTAGGCTACGCCGTTGAAATACGGTCCTATATTAAGAATCATTGTATTCTTGGTATACGGTGCAAAGACATTTTTGATGAAATATGTTCGGTTTATGGGCATATAGAAATGTCTTTTCCGACAGTTTTTCGTTGGTGTAAGAAATTCAGCTGTGGGTTAGGCTCAACAGAAGATGCACCACATGATCGTCTGCCGAAAAGGGCAACATCTGCCAAGATGGTTGCTAGAGTGAAAGAAATAGTTGCTACCGATGCACGATACACCACTAGGCAAATAGCTAGTGTGGTTGGCATCTCATTAGGAGCAGCTCATACAATTCTGAAACGGGATTTGAAAATGAGAAAGATCTGTGCTAGATGGATTCCCCATCTGTTGAAAGATGAGCAGAAAAAGACACGCGTTCAGTGCGCCAAGAAACTGCTTAAAAAGTTTCCAAATTACAATGCACGGTCTTTCGCTAATGGTGTCACAGGTGACGAGACATGGGTTCACTTTTTTGAGCCAAAACGAAAGATTCAGAACAAAATATGGGCAACAAAGTATTGCAAAAGACCATGCATTGCAAAGCGGACCATGAGCGTCAAGAAGGTAATGTATGCCATATTCTTTTCAAATCAGGGCCCTGCTATTCAGGTTGCTGTGCCTAAAGGCAAATCTGTAAATGCGAAGTTTTACAAGAATAAAGTTCTTCGAAAATTGAAGAAATATTTCAAAGAACGAAGACCCGCAACTGGTTTGGCCAATGTCAGATTGCTACATGACAATGCGTCATCGCACAAGGCGTTCATTGTGCAAGACTGTCTGAAGCAGGAAAAGGTTGTTGAACTCTCTCACCCCCCGTATTCCCCTGACCTTGCCCCGTGTGACTTTTTTTTTTGTTCCCGCGGCTAAAAAAATACCTTTCTGGTCGAAAATTTGTACAGCGGAAACACCTCGGTTCTGCAATATTCCAGTGTCTTCATAGTATACCTCGAAAAGACTACCAAAATGCATTCAATGATTGGATCAGAAGACTGAAAGTTTGAATATCTGTTAAATGGGAATACTTTGAGGGGACAAAATAATTTTTTCATCGAAATCTATCACGAAATCATTTTTAATAGCTTAGTTGCATTTATATTTGAACAGTCCTCACACATGTGGTCATATGCGTTGTCTACTAAATAACAACGTTAGGCCTGAAAAAAAAATAGCCGTGTTTCCGCAAACCCGACCGGCCCTGCTTCAGACTCTATTATTTTTATCAATAAAACAGCAAAATAAAACTTAAAACACCGACCCTACCATTTTCAATTTCCGACCCTACTCAGTGCCGTCCTTGCATTTTCTCATAGTACTTTTGCGTTTTAAGTACATTTTTGTGGATTTTTGGCATTTAGTACCTTCCAAAATAAAGAGCTGCCTTTTTTGAGCATCTTTTTGTTTTTTTTTTTGTCTGATATGAGGTTTAACGTCCCCGTCAACACTGATGTTTGAGCGAGTACACGAGGTGAAATGATACAATTGCAATGGGATTAGGGGTCACTCTTTAAAAATATTTTGTCTCCACATGCAAAAAGGGTCTTCTCGTACAGGGAAGACTTTTGTTTTGAAGCAATTTCAAATTCAAAGATAGCGCTTTTAGCTGTAGACTATTATTACTATTATTATAACTCTGTTTGTTATAACACAGGTTTGGATTTAACACGGTTTCAAGATGGCCCCCAAAAATGTATAGATTCCAAAAATATATAGATTCCAAAAATGTATAGATTATACAGAAATGGTCATTTTTCTATATAATCTATACATTTTGTTTTGATAAAACACGATTGTTCAACTGACAGGGTTTCTGCTTTGGACCACATTAATAGTGTTATAAAGAGGTTCCCTGCTAGCCTTCTACATAAATCTACAGCGGGCCGTTAGCGGCCCGTCAGCTACCCTGACGGGCCGCTAACGGCCCGCTGTAGATTTATGTAGAATGCTTACTGGGTTGTGGTGTATATTTTAGGAACTGTGGTTGTCTAGTTATCGGACCTCGTGACAGGCCATGTCTAGAAAGTTGTAAGGCTGCTCTCGTCCGCCACGGTGTTCAACACGATGTGTTTGGTGTTGAGGAGATGAGGAAACGATACCCTGGGTTGGCGTATCCTACAGATTACGAGTTTATACTGGATAAAAGTGGGGGCATTTTGATGGCCGTCAAAATATTGAAAGCATTTCAGGTACTGTAGGTTATGGAACATTGTTGACTGTTTTTTTTTTTTTTTTTCTTTAGTGAAAATATTAGATTTGCCACAGTTTAACTCTATGTTAACAATTGAACAACTGGACCGGTATCAGATTGTTGATTCTTTGAGATAAACCCTCATTATTTAAGCCACTCCCATTGCTGACTATCAACCATTCAAAATACTGAATATATTTGTTCAGTTCACAAAAGTGCAGAATCAGATCAGATGGCTACTGAAATCTGATCTGTATGTACACTTTTTGCAAAATTTAGGGGTGTCAGGTTGCGTTTTCTTCAAAATTTATTTGGAAAATGGCTGAATTTTTAGCAAACAGTGGAGGCCCAGATCAGACGCCGCGTCCTGCGGCGTCTGATCTGGGCCTGCACTGTTTGGCAGGGTACCTCCATCCAGTTTCTCCCTCCTGTTCTCGCATGATCCCCAGCACTACAGACATGAGGTACGTCATTAGAAAATCTGTTTCTGCCTTATGCGAAAAACCAAAAGTCAGATCATTCTGTGTGTGCGGCCCCCGCCCATCGGGGCTTGAAGAAATAGATGGGCTGCATGATGCTTCCACGCAGAGCTGAAACCGACCCGCACACGAGTACTGGTAAACCAAACCGCTTAGAGGATCTAAGCCTGCCCAGGCAAAGCGGTGCGAGTGTCGGACCGTCCATGCTTATAAACCCCATTGGTTGCATTGGATGGCAGGGCTTGAGATGTCATTTCATCTCAATGTTGGTTAAAAGTCCCACAAAATTGGAAGCAACTTCTCCAAAATGACCTTTACACTGTTGACGGGGACGTTTAAGTTCACAACAAACAAACGAACAAACAAGATCATCCTGTGCAACCCGCTGTTCCATGCTGGTACTGGATGGTACAATACAATCAATCACTAGTCTGATTTATAAAAACTGAGCCAGCGCACGACAAATCTTACATAAAGGCGTGCGACCTTCAAATACCTGGATCAGTCTGCCCATTTACTCAATAAGACAAGAGATGCCGTGTATCTCTCTTTGAATAGCCCGTAGGCTATATAATGTACACGCGGATACGCAGGCTGATCTGAGTCTTCGCTGGTCGCAAAAGCCATAACGTCGGTTTTGTTGTGCGCTTCAAGACACTTGGTTGTCTGCGAAGCTGGGCATACTGGTTTGCGTCTTACCTGGTCGCAAACGCGGAAGACAGGGTTTCTTGTGGCGGGCCGAATATTAACACTTTTTGTACCAAATGGAATTTTCCTCTTTATATATGGCACGAGTCCATTTCAAAATTTAGGGGTGTCAGGTTGTGTTTTCTTCAAAATTGATTAGGAAAATGGCTGAACATTTTGCAAACAGTGTAGGCCCTGATCGGACGCCGCGTTCTGCGGCGTCCGCCTGGATATGGGCCTGCTGTGTTTGCCACGGTACCAGTTTAGGGGTTTCCAGTCTGAAATGGGTAAAGGTCAGATAGAGGATCTTACATGAGTGTTCATGTGTTATTGAATTTATTTAACGAGCTGAGGAAAAGGATAAAATGCGAGGCTTGTCCGAGCATTTTTTCCCTTTTTCCCAACGAGTTTAATAAATTCAATAATACATGGGCACGAATGCAAGATTTTATTTATCATATCACATTTTAAACGAATTTTATTGACGATTGTTTTACAAAAATGTCAATATGCCGCCACTAGTAAACGCGACGTCGTTAAGGACGCTGTACATGTAACGTTACGGGGCGTATCTAACTAATTTGCATATTTAATCCACTAGTGGATTATCGAATATATTACATAGAGGATCTTACATGAGTGCTCATGTATTATTGAATTTATTAAACGGTGTTCATGAGTGAAACAAAAATGATCTTACACTGAAAACAAATCAAATTGTCTGTTTCTTTTATGCTTTAAACTACATTTTTATGGCGATTTCAAAGTGTCAGCTAACATCACAGAGAACAAACTTTTTCCATGACAATTTCGATTCAATAGGGTTTACAGGGTATAATATTGGGTGTAAACTTTAAGTTTGCACATTGAAAATAGCTAGGAATGTTACTTTTAATCAAATCGTTCAGTTGTAATTTGCGTTCAAATAATGTCCGCAGTTCCTGAGCATATCTGGCGTCGCGGGCTTTAATTACGTAACGTCGGCGCTAAAAGTGACGTCATCAACGTCGTTATGACGTGCGAACGTACGTGGCATAATTTCTGACACACTATTTATGTAAAGCTAAATGATATTGAATAAACACAGTAAATTTGCTATTTTTAGATGATACATCGACTTCAAAAATAGTTAAAATCCAAAAATCGTATCTTCACTGTATCGTGAGAAATCTCTATTCTTGAAAAGCATTCTCTCATAGCAGAATGAATGTCATTTTGTCAGAGACATTTTGAGATGTGTATCAGATTAAAAATTACATGAGATGGGGACCCCTATATACCCCACACTTTATACAGTAGAACTTTGATGGCTCGAACACCGATGGCTCGTTTACCATGGCTGAGTCGAACCCGTCCTTGAGTCCCTAGGGAATTTCTTTACATAAGAAATAGGGAGGGTAAGATTTAGGATATTGTCTTGTTTTATCTTGAAAATGTATGCTGTGTGTACTCATTAGAATCGCCTCGATGAGGCGATTCTAATGAGTACACACAGCATACATTTTTCAATACAGAACACCGAAAAGATGTCCAAAAGTATCTCGTTATGCCCCCCTGGCATTAGCCCTCAGTGGCTCGAACTACCCCTGTCTCGAACAGATTTTCATGGTCCCAAAGGTGTTCGAGCCATTGATGTTCGACTGTTTATTAAACAAGGGTTTACAGGGGAATCCATAATTTTCCTTTTTCTTGGTCAAAACATACACTGTGTGTACTCGTTAGAACCTCCACAATGAGGTGATTCTAACGAATACCCGTGAAAATCTGGGGTCAGTTGTTCAAAACTTATGACGTTGTAAGTTAACGAATCGTTAAAACTTTTATCATTAAATATGGCAAATATGCTAATATTTTTGCTGAAAAAATGTGAGCAGCTTTTGCGGATGCAAAATCTGCTCACATGTTTTCAGCAAAAATACCAAAAATTTAGATATTTAACTTGCTAGAATAGTTAACAATATGACCACTAACGAGCTCGTTAAGCTAACGATGCTTTGAACAACTCAGTGGCCCCTGTATTTGAAGCAGAAATAAGAGGGATGTGCAATTCTAATGTTTGTTTCTTCTGCAGCTCCAAATATAGATTGTGAGTGCCCGTTATAGCCGCCTCACCGAGTCGGTTCTAACAAGTACCACAATATATGGCTTGGAGGAGAACTGATTGATTGTTGATTGTTTTGGGTTTAACGACACGTCAACCCTTGTGGGTCATTCTGCGTCGTCTCCCAGAGAAAGGGAGAAAAAAATATAAAAGATAGTAGAGGTGTAGTAAGTTAGGGGCCGATGAGAAAGAGGAAAATGAATGGAAGTGTAGAAACAGAAGAAATAACAACACTCCCCCTCTACCCTTACCTGATGCGAAGACAGCAGGCCTTGCAAAACTGTAAGCCAATATCAGTTGGACGCCCAAGTGACGCAGGATACACGTCACCTTTGACTCACCCAAACAGCCCCTGTCTTGGAGGAGAAATAAGAAAAATAAACAGACCTGTAAACCCTACTTTTCTTCAGATAAATTTCGGGTTCCAAGGGCGCCCAGTTTACAATGTAGACGCCATGTCCTTGTCCTCATGCAGAACGAGGCTTTACGATGCGCTGGCGTACTCAGAGATAATGAGTGCCCGTTAGAACCGCCTCATTGAGTCTTTGTCTTGGAAGAGACATTACGATAATACATCCATGAGGCATAATCCTTGTTTCCTATCTCAAAAACGGACATTATTTCTAATGATAATTCGTGATATTTTTTCTTATTTTTGCTCCAAACATAGGTTGAGGGTACTCGTTAGATTTGCCTCAATGAGGTGGTTCTAACAAGTACCCACACTCTATGTCTTGGAGCGGAAATAAGGAAAATAATGCATATCCTCGTAAACCCCACTTTTCTCTATATACAGTGGGGTATTCGTTACACAGACTATTCATTCACTGATGTTGACCCCCGCCCATCGGGGCTTGAAGAAATAGATTGACTGCATGATGCTTCCACGCAGAGCTGAAACCGACCCGCACACGAGTACTGGTAAACCGCTCAGAAGGTCCAAGCATGACCAGGCAAAGTGGTGCTAGTCGGCCCTTCCATTAATATAAACCCTATTGGTTTGATTGAGATGTCATTTCATCTCAGTGTCAGGTAAAAGGCCCACAAAATTGGAAGCAACGTTCCCAAAATGATCTAAACAGTATTGACGGGGACGTTAAACCGCAAATCAAACAAAACACTCCATTCTTTTCTGTTCCATGGTGTATTCCTGGCTTCCAAAGGATAACCCTTTCATAGAACACATTTGTTAACGCGGTGAATAAGAAAAATAAACATTTTTCCTCACATAAGCTTGTGGTTTCCAGGGCGCTCATTTTACAATGTACAGTAAAACGCCTATATTAAGACCACCTTTGGGACTGTTCAAAAGTGGTCTTTAAGACCACTTTTGAACAGTCCCAAATGTGGTCTCTGGCCAGAGGACAGTGCATGCAGAAAAGACAAAGAAAGAATAACTGCAACCTACTAAATAGACTTCTAAAAGCAGATTTAGTCTTAATTTTAGGTGCTCTTAATAGCATACTTTTACTATATTCTCCATTTTCTTGTTCTTTTGCAGAATGAGTTTGTACGACGAGGTGGCGTACTCAGAGATGGTGAACCCGTGCTAGATGTTTATCCGGGCAATGTTGTTACTGTTAAGACATCAAAAGATGTTTATAAATGCAGGAGTGTGGTATTAGCCCTCGGGCCTTGGGCAGCAAAGTTTCTGCCTCCGCTTGGTCTATCCCTACCTTTGCAGGTAAATGCATCATGTACACTGTAGCAAAAGAAACGCATTATGAAAACACGCCTATGCAACATCATTGTAAATTTTATCGCCGAAAAAACGAAAATTTTAAGATGGAAACAATCTATATTTTATATCAGAAATGAAATAAGAAACATAAGGTTTACCCCTGTAAAACCCAGTTTTACAATATAAAAGTGGGTTTCAAGGGGTCAGAATTATATAGGCGTGTTTTCGTGATGGCGATATTAATTTTCTTTTCAAAAGAAAATATATATTAGGATCACACGCACCTGTGATATAAAATTTCTGGCACTGTCGAAAAATAAAAATCCGGGATAACTTTGATGAATTTTCTTTTTTGTCATTTTTGCTTCCAACATACCTTGGGGGTGCTTATTAGAATCGCCTATTTCAGACAGTTCTAACGAGTACCCACGCAATGAGTTTTCAGCAAGGATAGATAACATAAAGAACGCCCTTATAAAACCTACTTTTTGGCATAAATCGAGATTTACAAGCGTGTTCATCTCACGCAATACGATAACACACCCGTGTGATAAAGTACCTTCTTTCTTACCTCCAAACTGGTTACTTTTCTGAAGAAAAATTGTGATATTTTTGTCACAACTGCTTTAGCATGAAGACATAGGCGTGCAAGTTTCCGTCCGTTCGTCTATCCGTCCGTCCGTCCGGGCGTCCGTCCGTCCGTGTTTCCGTCAACATTTTACACTGGGTGTCTTGTCATTGCAACTCCTGTTACAGTTTTATATCAATCATTTTGAAACTTGGCATGTGTTTTTGCCATGGTATGAGGATGTGCATGTGGTTTACACATAATTGTCGGATTAATTTTTGTCCATTTTTCCGCATTGTGAACTTAGTCACTTTTAACCTTCAATTGATATACAGTAGGTACCTCTTACCATCGCGTCTCTACCAATCATTTTGAAACTTTGCATGTGTTTTTGCCATGGTATGAGGATGGTTTGGATATAAATCTTGGATAATGTTTTGTCACTTTTTCCACATTGTGAACTTGGTCAGTTTTTATCCTTCAATTTATATACAGTAGGTACCTCTTGTCATCGCAACTCATCTCTCAGTTTTATTGAACCTTGACATGCGTTTTCTCCAAGGTATGGGATGTGCATGTGGTTTGGATTTAATTCTTGGATCACATTTTGTCACTGTTTCGACATTGTAAACTTAGTCATTTTAACCCCCAATAGATAGCTTGTCATTGCAACTCCTCAAACATTTTGAAACATGTGTGGGAATACTTTTTGTCATGAACTTAGCTATATTTTAATGTAACTTATCAAAATATGGATGTGCTTTCAATGAAATACCTATATTTGTTTCTTCTACCTGAAATAAGCTTCACTTTTTCATTGATGGGAGGCTTGGGTGGGGTGGAGGATATAGTAGGAGGTGGGGGGTGGGGGGGGGGGTGGGCAGGTGCGACATCAACTTCACCGAAGTTTAAATGTCTTGGAGCAAAAATAAGACAAATAATGTATACCCCTTCACACCCCAGTTTTCTTCTATATAAAATGGGGTTTACAGAGGGCGCTCATGCCACGGACTTGTTCAAATGATGCGGACTAGTCAAGGTGATTATAAGACTGTTCCGATTTCCAGAATTTGAAAAGGCAAGAAATTTACATGAGTCAACCATGCCTTTCATCACGAAAACACGCCTATATAATTTTGACCCCCTCGAACCCCACTTTTATAAAGTAAAACTGGGGTTTGCAGGGGTGAACATTATTTTCTTATTTCTGCTCTAAAATATAGAGTGTGGGTACTCGTTAGAATCGCCTTATCGAGGCGGTTCTTACGAGTATCCACAATCTATATTTTGAACAGAAATAAGAAAAAGAGGCCCATGGACCACTATGCTCACCAGAGCTCAGGTGCACACTGCCCAATGGCAGCCATGTATTTTAACATGATATCATTTTAATCTACAAATTGTGAAGTCTCCCAAATGAACCCCCGTATCCAAAAATGAGCACACATGTGGACTCAGTATCTGAAGCATTAGGCCTTTTATGAAGTAGAGAGGGTGGGGCATGGACCCAATGAAGCCCTTGATGGTATCACTAAATCCGTCTTATCATAAGGAACAAGAATATATATGGTGTAGCAGTGGGGATCTGTATGCCGGAGATATAAGGCCTCTTAAGAGGTAGAGGGGTTGGGGCATGCCCTGTTGATCGAAAGAAAGCCCTAGATTGTTGCCCCTAAATGTGTCTAATCATATGGACCAAGACTATATATGGTTTAAGGGTGGGAATCTGAATGGTTTCTGATATATGAGGCCCTTCTAGGAAGTGGAGAGGAGAGGAATGGCCCCTGCAGACGACCCCTTGTTGGCATGCGATTGATAAGGAACAAGAAGATATATGATTATGGGTTGGGGATTTGAATGGTTTCTGAAACATATGGCCTTTTAAAGTGGAGGGGCGGGGCACATTGCCGTAGCACAAAGAGACCCCCAGGTTGGTGTGATTGACCGAGTCTTATCATAAGGAACAAGAATATATATAGTTTAAGGGTGGGGATCTGAATGATTTCTGAGATAAATGGCTTTTAATGAAGTAAAGCAGTGGGGCATGGCCTGAGCACCCCGGAGGACTCCCAAGCTGGTGTCATTTGAATGCGTCTTATCATAAGGAAGACGAATACGTATTGTTTAGGGGTGGGGTTCTGAACAGTTTCTTAGATATATGGCCTTTTGTGAAGTGGAGGGTGTCAATGAATGTGTCTAATAAGGAATAACAATATAAATGGTTTAGGGGTGGGGGATCTGTAAGGTTTCAGAGATATTGGGTCTGTTATGAAATGAAGGATTGGGACACAGGGCCGGCAAAACCCGGAGGACCCCAAGGTTAGTGTCACTGAATGCGTCTTACCATAAGGTAACAAGAATTTATAAGGTATGGGGATGGGGAGCTGAATGGTTTCTGAGATATATGGCCTATTGTGAAGTGGAGTGGTGGGGCAAGGACCCGGTGCACCAAGGGAGACCCCTAAGTTGGTGTCAATTAATGCGTCTCTTCGTATGAACAAGAACATATATGGTTTAGGGGTGGGGATCTGCAAGGTTTCCTAGATATAAGGCCTTTTATGAAATGGAGGGGGTGGGGCATGACCCCAGCGCATCCCGGGGGACCCCCAGGTGGTGTCATCGAATGCGTCATTTCATAAGGAACAAGAATATATATGGTTTATGTGTGGGGATCTGAATAGTTTCTGAGATATATGGTCTTTTGTGAAGTGGAGCGGTGGGGCAAGGCTCCGGCGCACCCCGGGAGACCCCTAAGTTGGTGTCAATGAATGTGTTTTTTCATAAGGAACAAGAATATATATGGTTTAGGGTGCGGATCTGTATGATTTCCAAGATACTGGGCCTTTTATGGAATGGAGTGGGTGGGACATGACCCCGGCGCATCCTAGGGGACCTCCATGCTGGTGTCACTGAATGCGTCTTATCATAAGGAACAAGAAGCTATATGGTTTAGGGGTGGGGATCTGAATGGTTTCTGAGTTATATGGCCTTTTATGAAGTGGAGGGGGTGGGACATGGCACCGGCACAACCCCTGTATTGGCCTTAAAGCATATGGCTGAGAGAAGTTTCCTTAAGGAACATTTCTATAAAGGTTTTGTCAAAGTATCTTCAATGACTTGGCAGCAAATGCCATTTTTTTTTCAATTTTCCCCCTTATAAGTCTATGGAAACTCTTAAGTTGCCAAAGCAACCAAATTAATGTGCCGATTTTCATTAAAAAAGACAAACTTTCAATCCCCCTGCCCAAGAATGCTACAGATAAAATTTGGACTGAATCAGACCTGTGGCTTCAGAGGAGATGTCGTTTGAAAATGTTGTCGTCACACGACGTCAGACGAGGACGACAACGGACAACAGCCTATGCTATAAGCTCCCCCGGAGCCTTCGGCTCTGGTGAGCTAAAAATGTCACAATTTTTCATCTTAAAGTTTCATTTTGTCGGCGATAAAGATTGCAATACACTTGTATAGGCGTGTTTTCGTAATGTAAACCACCATCTGCTGTGCAATTGGGAGGTTTTGAAACTTATTTCATGCTCAACTCAAATGAACATGCATACGAGTAAATAGTGATACTAACCTATACTGTTCACAAAAAGAGGGGATATTTTACTTTCAGGCTGAATATTTGGAAATAAATAAAATGTTACCTGGTCAAAATGCATTTATTTCAAAGGACTATCAAATATCCATAAATTGAACCAAACATTAATTCCATTTATCACGTCATTATGTAGCGGCATGGCGACAATTCTTCTACGCGTCAACGTCATTTTTCACAAGATCTCAATAACGTGTTGGACCGCCTCGATTGTCACAGGCATTTCATGGTCGTCGCATACTTCCAATTTGTCTACGAATCGTGAACTGAGGAATCCTTCGCCACTCAGGCCATGGTTTTATCCGAATATTTTGTCGTTAAAGGTACTCAATGACGACACGTGCCATGGTACACATGTAATTCTGTTTTTCCAGTCATAGTGACCCCACCACATACCATAACAGACCCTGCTCCATATCGGTCATGAGCAACTCTAGCCGGGTCTGTATGACGTTCACCAGTGTGACACCAGACTCTTCTACGACCATCAAGGAAGTGTGTGTGTGTGAATTCGGGTTAAACGTCGCTTTCAACAATTTTTCAGTCATATCACGACGGTGTCTGGTTGCGACAGGGAGCTCAATTCTGATTCAATGCTCACTTTTATAGTGCTGCCTCACTGAAGTATCATTTCCCAGACATATTACATAATACCACACCCAGTCACATTATCCTGACACTGGATCGACCAGTCCTAGCTCTACCCCGTAAAACTGAGTGCCAAGCGAGGAGCAGCTAGTACCATTTTTAACGACTTTGGTATGTCGCGGCCCGGGATCGAACCCGTGACCTCCCGTTCCCCGGAGCGGACACTCTACCAACTGAGCTATCGGGGCCGGTCCCATCAAGGAAGTCCATATTAAACCAGGAGTCGGCACTGAACATAACGTGAGACCACTGATTACTATTCCAACGTCTATGCTGCGTACACCACGCAAAACTTGCTCTGCGGTGCCTAGCTTTCAACGGCAGTACACTGCAAATCCGCTACTGCTCCGGCCCTACGATAGCGTACCCATAGTCGACTGACAACTGACTGTGACGTATTCATTTACATTGCCGTCTGCAACTGCGTACTTCCGGTTTGATCATACCAACGGCTCTGCACTATGCTCTGCAACGTTGAACCTCCGTTAGCCGAACCATGGTTCTACTAACGAATTTGTTTATTAAACCGTTTCATACAACACTTCAACAGTCGATGCAGAAAGTTTTATCGAAATCTCGCATCAATAAACCGTTTTGTCGCCAATGTTAAAATTCACGTGTTACCCCATGTTCAATTAATGCCCCCGTGCTGCGCCACTCGGGCATGAATACCATACTGCTCAACGATAGAATACACGCATATGATATACCTGTGGACACAATACCGTTCAAACTCCTATGAAATAACTTTCAATGAATCTCTTTGCATCAAGTTAGTTTTGCAAGCAAATGTCACTCATCAAAGAATTCTAAAATTAGATTAAGCAATTGATTGGTCTCATTTTGGCAAAAACTTTCTGATTGGAATTTGAGATGTACTTTGATTGGACAGTGCAGGAGTCAGCAACGAAATGTATTTTGAATTTATGTCTGTCTGGCAGTTGACTGATAGGATGTTAGGATATATTGGATGATGTTTCAAGTCAAAATGAAATGAAGCTCATCAAAGTTTGAACGGTTAAAAACGTGTCCACAGGTGCAGTCAATTATCATGGTATACCAGATATTTGAGTATGCCTAATGTTTAGGCTGATGGGCTCGAAAAAAAACACGGAATACGCCTACTTTTTGTGAACAGTATATAATGCTGTCTTCATCCTCATATCAGTTGAGAATGATATTGGTCTTGTTAATTAATCAACAAATTGTTGGAATTTTAATATTTATGAAGAGGACAAGATTCATATTCAGCAAGAGTTAAGATACACCTTCAGGGGAGGCAACTTCTGCAAAGTATTTTTGTCTCCAATGTCAAGAGGGGTCAACTGTTAAAGGAAAGAATTTGCTCATAAGGAGCAAATTCCTTCCTATAAGAGCAGACCGCTTTTTCAGCCGGGCAGGGCTTATAGAAAAGCGAGCAGGAAGTTCAGAAAGTTGTCCCCCTTTGAAAAATGGCGGAAAAATCAGCCAGGTGTTCCCATTCCCCTTAAGTCATGAAAATTGTTTATAGCGTTGGGTTCTGGCTTTGTATGCTCATTTAATTTGGAGGGCCACTAATCGTTAATCTTATGACATGATAAAATTATTGTAATGAAAATTAATTGACTTTATATTATGAAATATTTGGGCCTCAATGGGCTAGTGGTTAAGAGCGCTGACTGTTAATCATTAGGTCTCTCACCGCTGTGGTTCGAGCCTCGCTCGGGTCATATGTGAGACGCCAAGTTCTGCAACGGAAGGTCAGGTGGTTTTTCTCCGGGTACTCCGGTTTTCGCCCACCTCTGATTAACGATCGGCTCGATATGAGTGAAATAATCTTGAAAGGGCCGTAAAACCAACCCCCCCCCCCCAAAAAAAAAAAAAAATAAAAATTCGGCACTCGTTCATATGGCGGAGGAGCAAGCTTGTGCGTCCAATGCCTTACGCTAAATAATTCATGATATATAAAGTGAGTACCTTACCACTTATTTGTTTGATTTAAGGTTTAACGTCCCCGTCAACACTGCATATGTCATTTTGGAGACGTTGCTTTCAATTTTGTTGGACTTTTACCCGGCAATGAGAGGAAATGACATCTCAAGCCCTGTCGCCCAATGAAAACAATATAGTTTATAAGCATGGACGGTCGGTCCGACTCGCACCGCTTTGCCTTGGCAGGCTTAGGTCCTCTAAGCGGTTTACCAGTACTCGTGTGCGGTTGAATTCAACTCTGCGTGGAAGCATCATGCATCCCATCTATTTCTTCAAGCCCCGATGGGCAGGTGCCCTTATGGTATAAATAAAGTGCTAAGGATTTTTTCTCTGAGTTGGCTCAGATGATGTTCTTTCTTGCAGCCGGTGAAGATCAGTGTCTGTTATTGGAAGGAAAAGTCACGTGGTCAGTTTGGTCCCTCCTCTTTTCCTTGTTTTCTCGAGCATGGCAGAAGCACAGGCCATAGTTTTGACATCTATGGATTACCTGCAGAAGAATATCCAGGTTTGGTTAAGGTATGAAATCACAGACATTGTGCTTGAAGTTTTGAATTACAAGACCATGTCATGAATGCTTGTGTTACCACACCCCTCACCACGCCCCCAGCCTGTAACCCATATAAGACAATGGAATCTTCACCTTATAAGTTTGGAGTGGTCCATTTTTCAATTATAGGGGAGCCAGGTTTGTCCTGTTAGTAGAAAGTTTTGCAACAATTTATGTACTTCAGCAAATAGTGTAGATACAGATCAGACGCCGCGTCCTGCGGCGTCTGATCTGGATCCACACTGTTGGCCAACGTCCTACAAAAGCGCTGCTAGGCATAATACATGGGTTAATGCATATAGGAAAAGTTGGTATTGTAGAAAGGTAAAATACAGTGTCAATACGACAACACATACGTGTGACATAATGGATTCTATCATACATGTATCTCCAAAACGGTTATCCTTCTCATGAAAATGTGTGTGTCTTTTTTTCTTGTTTATGCTTCAAGCATTGGTTGTCGAGGAAAAGCGAATGCAGCTAATGTTTCTTGTTGTGATATGGCCGACGTTAAATAAAAATACTTGTATCTTGTATCGTTAGAACAGCATCAATGAGGGGGATCTAACGTTTAGCCACAATATATGTCTAAGAGCAGAAATAAGAAAAATAGTGCATTACCCTGTAAACCCCAGTTTTCTCTATATAAAGTGGGATTTAGAGGGATGCTCATTACACGGACTTGTTAATATGATCGAATTAGGATAGATTCTGTTTACCAGGAGTGATTCGAAATCGTTCTTCAGTCCTAAGGCAATTCTTCCTATCTCTCTAGGTCAGATATATCCAGGGATAATTTAGGGAGATTTTTCTTAATTATATTGTGCCAAATGTATAACTTTGCACTTTCTGGGGTTGAAGTCCATATGCCATTTTAAGCACCATGCGCTTAGCCTGTCCATGTCTTCTTGGAGCATTTTTTGCAACTTTCAGGTTACACACTGACAAGTAAAAAGCAGTGTCATCTGCAAATAGCCTTATCTTTGGTCCTAATCCTGTCAACACCGAACCCTGTGGTAACAGTTAATTGGAAGGACTTTTCGTTTTCCAATAACTACATTCTGAAAGCCGTTAGAAAGTAAAGCTTTGATCCAGTAAAGGACATCGCCTCTAATGCCATACTGATGGAGCTGATAGTCACGATTTCTCATGACTGACTTTGTCGAAGGCCTTGCTAAAGTCCAGTAAGACGAGACGAGGCCAGTCTGCTGACCCTCCATGGCACTTCGAGACATGTCCTCCACCAGCATAACCAAATGTGTCTCACATGATCACTTAGCTCTAAACCAATGCTGCAGATCATATAGCAGATTATTGTGATCCAGGTGGATTACAAGGCTGATGCAACATGCATGTTCCAGGACTTTGCAAAGTATACAAGTCAAGGAAATTGGGTTGTAATTTGAGGCAGTGATCGATAAATTATCACCTTGTTTGAACAAGGGGCATACATTTACATCATTCCAGTCTTTAAGAACCTGTCCTGTCGCCATGGATCTCTGGAATATGATCTTTACCATGGGGACACTTACCTAACGAAGCTCTTTCAGCACCATTGCAGGGCTTTAGTTCGTCGGAACTAGCTGCTTTGTGTGGGTTTAAGTCATGGAGAAGCCTCAGTATTCCAGTCTCAGACAGATAATTTTTTGGCTTGATAGACTTTTTTTAAGCAGCCTGCTGGAAAAGATTGTGCACTGATTTTACCAGCAACAACCTGATCCTGAACTGTAATCTGAGCTAGTTTACTGAGAGCCACTGGAGTTTTGGGATGACGACAGACTGAAACTGGTTACTACTACAGAGTTTCCCGTCTATACTGAGTGATGATATACCCTTAGTGGCATTCTCGACCTATTCAGAAGGGTATACAGCTACTTTGTTGAATAGGAGGGTTTTCCTCAGACTTACTAATTCCAAGTACCGGTATGTTTTCTATGATTGTGTGCCTGACTGTTTGTGTCTTACCTGGTACCTCATGGAAACACGCCCCCTCCCGTCTCTGCGGGTTCTACATTTCTTGTATTTTTGATATCCGTATTTAAGGCTAAATGTCCATGTCCCGAGTTGTCCATGGGAGAGAGTCCTTGCTGCTAATCGTTTTCTTTGGTACATGCCTGTCGATACCATCTTGAAGTGCACTTTTAAAGACGGTCCATAGTCTGTTAGTGCTGGGGTACATACAAAGTTTTAACGAAACTTGACCTAGTTACCTTATTTTTGATCCCATATGACCCATATTCGAACTTGACTGAGCTATCATCAGCTCAAACATTCAGCTGAAGCCTCATGAAGTTTGAAGCAAAATTTTGATCTCTAGGGTGCACACAAGGTTTAACGAAATATTCAGGCGAAGTTTCATGAAGATTGAAGCAAAAATGTGACATTTAGGGTGCACACAAGATTTAACAAAGATTGACCTCGTGATACAGATTTTGATCCGACATGACCCATATTCAAACTTGACCGAGACCTATATTATCAAGAAAAAACATCTTGTAAAGTTTCGTAAAGATTAGACTAGGTTTAGACTGTTTCCTCTGTAAATTGCACAAGGTAAATATTGAGGACGGACGACGGACACAGGGTGACCACAATAACTCACCTTGAGCACTGCGTGCACAGTTGACCGTTTCATAGGTATGAAGAATGCACTGTGTCGCACGCATGTGCTATCGTAATGCTTATGTGTAAGTTTCAGGAAGATCAGCCCCAAACAGAAGGGTCAACGATGATGACACGGACAAAAATAGGCATTTTCATAAACCAAGGGGACATAACTTCGAACTCATCCGAGTTTTTATCCCCAGGCTACTTAATGTATGTTTTAAAAAGAGCTGATCAAAACTGAAGGTGCTACAGTGATGACAAGCACTTTCCCGTTGTAAAGCATGGGATCTTGTAGTTGCTGTAGGAACCAAATTTCTCATTCAGTTTCCATAAAGAAGCTTATGTCATCAATCCTCCACCAACGGCAAGCTACAGATGAGAATTGAATAAGGTAAGCCTGCAATTTTCAGAGATATAACTGGTCAAAGATGTGGACGGATGGACAGACGAGGGACTTACGACGGACGGACGACAAATAAACTGCCATCCTTGAGCCTTCGGCACAGGTGAGCTAAAAAGAAAGAAAAAAGTGTTTAGAAGGATGTTCATTAGTTTATATAGTTTTGCTCAAAAACAGCTTGATGTACTTAGAACTGTCACAAGTAACAACAATTTATATTTGTAGCAGAAACAGAGATAAAAATACATGTATAACCAGAAAGATACTAGATTTTGAGGCATGAAATGAGAAGAGCGTCTCACGTGTGTTATGTTCATACTTAGGGCACAACTGATTTGAAAATCGTCATTTGGGGAGGTAAACTGTGGGTTACATGGTCGAATATTTTGCTTTACGGCGACAAGTAAGCGAAGCTGTAGGCCCTAAAACGGAGTTTGCGACCGTAAACCTCCCTAAATGACAGTTTTCAATATGGTTATTCCCATTCAAATGCATTTAATCATTTTTATTGTCTGCACAATGCGGCATTTGTGCTTTGTGGCAAGTGCTGAACCAAAAAGCGACGTTACGTGATGTCGGGTTTCGGGCAAGATTTTGACGCATCCAATCAGACGTAGCATTACAGATGGAAGTGCATTGTACTGTGTCATTTTGTATTCTTCAGGTTTGTCTTCATTATGGACCGACTGTGGATCCTGATGCACGTGATAAGGGAGACAGTTCCTGGGTTTTGAACAGAGTCACTGAGTATGTTGTTGCCAATTTCCCAGGTTTAGAGAGCGAGCCCAGTGTCATAGAAACCTGCCTTTATACGGTATGTTGTTTGATTTGTAACTGGATTTATTAACCCATAAGATACCAATCACAAAAATAGTCGTCTGCTTTTGTCGTCTGCTGTAAACTTTAAAAGTTATTTTTGCAAGATCAGACTGCTCCTGAAGGAGCAGTCTGGTCTGGGTCCGCACTGTTTGTCTATATGCAAAAATATTTTTTAAAGTTTGCAAGAAGATTCAGCAGACGACATAAGCAGACAACATTTTCAAATGTAGTTTTTCTTGGCGTCTTAAGGGTTTAGGGTGCACATAAACCCTTTATAACTTTCTTAATAAACTGTTCGATATAACACGGTTTTGGCTGTAACAGTTTGAAGATGAATCCTAAGTTTAAGGGAATGGATACACCTTCAGGGGAGGCAACTCCTGCAAAAGTATTGTGTCTCCCATGTCAATGGGGGTCATCTCTTAAAGAAAAGAATTTGTACCTGAGAAACAATTGGGACAGGGCTTATAGAAAATCGAAAGGAAGTTCCGAAAGTTGTCTCCCTTCGAAAAATGGCGGAAAAATCTGCCAGGTGTTCCCATTCGCCTTAATAAGAAGTGCAAAGGAACGTGTTTATAACACTGTTATAACGCACAGATGCTTGGGGTCCTCTGGGTCATTAGCTAATGTTTTTTTCAAAGTTATTTTTGCATTTTGCTATAATTGGGACACTTACCATCATCATAAAACATGTTAAGGAACTTCTAAACATAGTTTTAAAAAACGTCTTTTTACTATCAAGGCTCATATTAGTAATTGAACCTTGATAGTTATGTCTCCCCCGAAAATTTTTTTTTCGGAGAGACATATTGTTTTTCCCCCGGGCGTCTGTCTGTCTGTCTGTCTGTCCGTCTGTCCGTCTGTCCGTCTGTCACACTTTCGTGTCCGCTCTGTAACTTGAAAACCGTTAGAGTTATCGTCACGAAACTTCGTATAAATATTAATCAGCATTAGACGACGTGCAGTGCACAAGAACCATAACTCTCGCATTTATACTTTTTGAATTATCTCCCTTGGAAGTTTGTTGGTATGTATATATGTATGGGCAAATCGTGTCCGGTCAATAACTTTCTTATTTTTTGATGGATTTTAAAATTACTCGGCAGAAATATTAACAACCATAAGACGATGTGTGGTGCGCATGAGGCAGGTCGGTACCTCAAAGGTCAAGGTCATACTTAGAGGTCAAAGGTCAAAAAAGGGGCCTTTTTTTCGTATTTGGTCAATAACTTTCTTATTTTGAGATGGATTTTAAAATTACTTGGCATAATTATTAACAACCGTAAGACGATGTGTGGTGCGCATGAGGCAGGTCGGTACCTCAAAGGTCAAGGTCATACTTAGAGGTCAAAGGTCAAAAAAGGGGCCTTTTTTTCGTATTTGGTCAATAACTTTCTTATTTTGAGATGGATTTTAAAATTACTTGGCATAATTATTAACAACCATAAGACGATGTGTGGTGCGCATGAGGCAGGTCGGTTCCTCAAAGGTCAAGGTCATACTTAGAGGTCAAAGGTCAAAAAAGGGGCCTTTTTTTCGTATTTGGTCAATAACTTTCTAATTTTGAGATGGATTTTTAAATTACTTGGCATAATTATTAACAATCATGAGACGATGTGTGGTGCACATGAGGCAGGTCGGTACCTCAAAGGTCAAGGTCATACTTAAAGGTCAAAGGTAAAAAAGTGGGCCTTTTTTTCATATTTGGTCAATAACTTTCTTATTTTGAGATGGATTTTGAAATCACTTGGCAGAAATGTGAACCAATATAAGGCGATGTGTTGCGCGCATGACCCAGGTTGGTACCTCAAAGGTCAAGGGCATACTTAGAGGTCAAAGGTAAAAAAAGGGGCCTTTTTTCGGGTTTTGTCAATAACTTGCCTATTTTTAAATAGAATTTGAAGTTACTTGGCAAACATGTTAACTATCATGGGACGATGTGTTGCATGCATGATTCAGTTTGGTACCTAAAATGTCAAGGTCATACATAGAGGTCAAAGGTAAAAAAGGGGCCTTTTTTCGTGTTTGGTCAATAACTTTCTTATTTTTAGATGGATTTTGAAATTGCTAGGCAGAAATGTTAACCACCATGAGATGATGTGTTGCACGCATGACCCAGTTTAATACCTGAAAGGTCAAGGTCATACATAGAGGTTAAAGGTAAAAAAAAGCCTTTTTTGTGTTCTGTCAATAACTTTCTTATTATGCCCCCAACTTTAAAAAAGTTTGAGGGGCATATTGGTTCTGGTTTGTTCGTCCGTTCGTCTGTCCATTACGCTTTTGATGCATAGCATAACTAAAGAACCGTGTATGCTAGGATTTTGAAATTTCATATATGGATTCCTCATGGAAAATTAGCTGACGCATATTTTTTTTCTCATCCTGATTATGCCCCCTTCAAGAGTTATTGCCCTTTGAATTTGTTTTTTTTTTTAATAAAATCTTGTCAGCAAGATATCTCAAAAACTATAGGAGCTAGAGCCTTGACAGTTGGTGATTATATTGATGGTGATAAGTAGATGAACTGATTAACTTTTGACAAAATTCCGAAAAATACTTTGTGAGTTATGGCCCTTTGTCATTTTGGTAATTTGTGCCCATTGTAATGTATGCTAAAAGTGATGCATAGCATAACTTTAGAACCATGTATGCTAGGGTTTTGAAATTTCATATTTGGATTCCTCATGGAAAATTAGCTGACGCGTATTTTTTTTCTCGTCCGGAATATGCCCCTTTCAAGAGTTATTGCCCTTTGAAATTTTTTTAATAAAATCTTGTCAGCAAGATATCTCAAAAACTATTGGAGCTAGAGCCTTGAAAGTTGGTGAATAGATTGTTGGTGATGAGTAGATGAACTGATTAACTTATGACAAAATTCCGAAAAATACTTTGTGAGTTATGGCCCTTTGTCATTTTGGTAATTTGTGCCCATTGTAATGTATGCTAAAAGTGATGCATAGCATAACTTTAGAACGGTGTATGCTATAATTTTGAAATTTCATATATTCATTTCTGATGGAAAATAAGCTGACGCGTATTTTTTTTCTCGTCAGGATTATGCCCCTTTCAAGAGTTATTGCCCTTTGATTTTTTTTTTAATAAAATCTTGTCAGCAAGATATCTCAAAAACTATTGGAGCTAGAGGCTTGAAAGTTGGTGAATATATTGGTGGTGATGAGTAGATAAACTGATTAACTTTTGACAAAATTCCAAAAAATACTTTGTGAGTTATGGCCCTTTGTCATTTTGGTAATTTGTGCCCATTGTAATGTATGCTAAAAGTGATGCATAGCATAACTTTAGAACCGTGTATGCTAGGGTTTTGAAATTTCATATATGGGTTCCTCATGAAAAATTAGCTGACGCGTATTTTTTTTCTCGTCCGGATTATGCCCCTTTCAAGAGTTTACGGCCAATAACTTTTTTATTTTTCTATGAACATTTTTAAAGTTACTATGCAGAAATGTTCATCTTCATTAGATGATGTGTTGCACACAAGACCCAGCTCAATACCTCCAATGTCAAGGTTATACGTAGCAGTCAAAAACGGGGGAGACATCTGTGTTTTTGTAGAAAAACAAATTCTAGTTAAAGTTCCTAAACATGTTTTATGATGATGGTAAGTGTTCCAATTTGAATTATAGCAAAATGCAAAAATAACTTTGAAAAAAAAAATAGCTAGTGACCTGACCCCAAGCATCTGTGTTATAACGCGGTTTGGGTGAAAGTTACGTTAGCAAGTCGATGAAATAAACACCCCTCTAAACCCCACTTCATATAGCGAGAGCTGGTGTTTACAGGGGTATGCATTATTTATCTTATTTCTGCTGCTAGCCATAGGTTGTGGGTACTCGTTACAACCGTGAGCATCAACAACCCATGTTCGGAGTATAAACAAGAAAAATATCACAACTTTTCATCAGAAAATAACTGTTTATGGGATATAATAGAATGCATTATAACACACGGGTATGTCATCATAATGACAGTTTAATAGTGTTATAAAGAGGTTCATATGTACCACTGATTTGAAAATTAGAACTACATATAAACCTTTTTATAACAGTGTTCATTATAACATTGTTCAATATAACATGGTTTGGGATATAACACTATTCTTTTTGTGCTCCAAATGAATCCTTTGTTTTTGTTTTTGGAGTTTAAAGGCCCATTCAACACTATTTTAAGTCATTTTGAGCCGGTCAGTTTACCCATCCACACTTTTCCTGGGCAGGCTTATACGTAAGCGGTTAACCAGCACAGTACACATTCTTTCGCCAAAAACTGACAACTGCCCTTCTTGAATCAGCGGAAGGAAGACAATGATCGTAGAAACGATTTCATGCTCAATCTCCAAGAAAGAATGTTGCTGACCCCGGCAGGTATCGAACCCGCGTCCTCCTGGTCACCAGTCAGACGCGCATCCAACTGAGGTACCGAGGTCAGCCCGAATGAATCCTACAATACTCGTTAACTCAGATTCCGTGGTGTCCCTGGGATATGCTAGTATGTAAAAGGGTTTCTTTCTTTATTTCTACTTACGAGCGTCGGTCACATCTGACCATTACTCGCAGGTGTACATTACATACACACCACGTTTGCAGGATGAAAGCCTACACAGTAATCATGTAATTACAGTAGGGGTCTTTAACCTGCACAGGGCATGACTCTCCCTGCACATGGGATCTCCAGTTAACGTCCCGATCCGACGGACAGTGCACTTAATGACATAGTTGAATAAACTATCTTGAACCAGGCTTTTAAGATTAATTCTAGTTGCTCTCCTGACTATATATGTATTTGAACATTTTATACCCGCAATCTCTGTTAATGCATATGGAACTAGATTTAGAAATAACGGATGTTTTACTCTTCCAAGCATCAAAGGGTTTGGAAAGAAATCGTTTGCTTATTACGACTGTGTTTTATGAAATACCCTTTGCAATGATATAAAAAGTATACAGAAACATATGAAACAGGTTGTTACTCTCTCTTTTAAGATAGCAGTACTAATATTTTTTGCTAATGCAAAAGCTGCTCACATTTGTTTCAGTAAAAATGATACTGAATTAGATATTTTACCGTCTGGAACAGTTAACATTTTGAACAATGCTATGCCAACAATGCCTTAAACCCATTGCATGCGGGGAAACCCCTAAAGAGTACCTTGGCAAACAGTGCAGGCTCAGATCAGACGCCGCAGAACGCGGCGTCTGATCAGGGCCTACACTATTTGCTAACTGAATTTCCATCAAAAATAGAATAAAAACGAAAACATAGGCCTGACACCCCTTATATGACAAATGGACATGTCCAACATATAGCAATGGAAGAGTCCACTAGTATACAATGGATTAACCCATTTAGTACCAGAAACCCCAAAACGGCTACCCGTTTGGCAAACAGTGCAGGCCCAGATCAGATGCCACAGAACGCGGCATCTGATCAGCGCCTCCACTGTTTGCAAAACGTTCAGCCTGTTTCCAAATAGATTTTGAAGAAAACACAACCCGACACCCTAAATTTTAAAATGGACTCCTGCTATATAGAAGGAGGAAGATTCCATTTCCTACAAAAAGGGTTAAACAAGTTAAATCTGTCTTCCAGAACACACCAGACTATCACCCAATCCTAGATCGCCATCCAGCCTGGAGTAATATTGTCATAGCAGCAGGATTTTCTGGTATGTAGTTTTTTGTTTAATTTGAGGTTTAACGTCCCCGTCAACACTGTAAAGGTCATTTTGGAGACGTTGCTTCCAATTTTGTGGGACTTCTACCCGGCATTGAGATGAAATGACATCTCAAGACCTGCCGTCCAATGGAAGCAATAGGGTTTTTAAGCATGGACAGTCCGCCACACACCACTTTGCCTGGGCAGGCTTAGATCCACTAAGCGGTTTACCAGTCCTCGTGTTTGGGTCATTTTCTTCTTTTTTTTTGTAAGCTTTTTATTTGATGGAAAAAAGCAAAACACAGTTAAAAAGGCTAATTTCTATCTATATTACCTTAAACATTCAAATAAAAGTGGTTCAAAGCATCAAGGAAGCAAAAGAACAGGGTTTCAATTATCAATTGGGCCATTTTGACAGTTTTATGAACTTTCATCAAAATTGCTAGAAAATATTAAGGTCGGTAGGTAATAAAATCTTTTTATTTTTTTCTGGATGGCAATAAAAATTGCAGAGTCGGCAGAAAAAACAGGGTCGGTCGGGTTAGCGGAAACACAGCTTTTTGTATTTAGGACTTAGTAAGGCCAACTAGTATTAAAATGTTCGTTAGAACCAAATATACAGAAAAAGAGCCTTCTCATTGTGAGACGGCACAAAGTGATTGTAGTTTTCATGTCCATATTTTTATCATTTTGTCATTTTATCAGTGTCGTGTGGTATTTTCCTAACTATAAATCAGCCACACCACAAACAAATGTTTTTATACCATGGTAAGCTAGCAGGGACTCAGATCCGCCTGTTCATCAGCGCAGGCTTATCCGAGCCTCCGCTGTAAGCATGAAACTTCAGCATACTCCAGTCTTTATCACATCCAGCAATATCCCCGTCTTGCATTTTGTTAATGCATGTATTAAAATAAAATGCCAAAACCAGCATCCAGCAGGCACACGTCGCTAGTGCCATGTCACATCAACGTCGGTGCAACGCCACGACGTTGCACCGATGTTGCTGTGACGTTGCATGTCATGACGTTGCACATACGTTGTTGTGACGTCACAATTGTCATATACCTGCTGGGCAGTGTAGATCCTAATGAAATGGCTCATAAACAGTCCCCTCCTTCATCGAGATCTGCACTGCTTTTCATCCAAACAGTGATCATCAGTTTTGACTAAACCCCCTATTTTCACAAATGATGTCCAAATTCAAAGATGGAAGATTCTAGATAAAAAACTCAAGTGTGTTACGAGCCAAGCATAGCAGAAAGAAAAAACAAACAAGTCTTTTAGGAAAAATAAAATTTATTAAAAAATGTTTTTATACTATGGTTATTGCTGTAAGAAGTAAGAAAGAAAAAATACTTAGATCCATTATTAAATATCCTTTCCCACACTATGTACACTAAGTCCTAAATGGATAATAATCCACAAGTAACCAAACAAAGAATTTAAAGTGAAATTTTCTTAAAATACCCAAAACTGACAAAAAGAGAAAAATCTCTCTCTTTTGTATAAACTAAGTGAACTTTCCAGAATGCTGTGGAAAGAAAATTAGACCATATGTTAAATTAATGTGATCTGGAACCTTCTGAATTATGCCTAAATCCTTTTTCTTGTAAACAAGTTGTTTACCAACTACACATGTATACCAAAATCGCTTGACGAGGCCCACATGGCTAGTGTGAAAAGGTTAAGGGTGTTTCAGTATTATCAATGAGAATTCTATTTTAATGCCTTCACATTCAGAGATATAGATGCAAGTTGCATATTCTCCAACATTTTCACGAAGCAGGCAAAGTTTGTACCTTCAGGGATATGGATAAGACTTGCATAATTATTCTCCACCATGTTTAACTGGGCAGAAAGCATACATACCTTCAGGGATATAAATACAACTTCCATATTCTCAATTTTTTTAACTAGACCGACAACATTCTCAGAGATATGGATACAACTTGCATATTCTCCGTGATTTTCACAAAGCAGACATAAGCCCCCGCCCATCGGGGCTTGGAGAAATAGATTGGGTTGCATGGTGCATGAAATCGACCGCACACGAGTACTGATAAACCGCATAGAGGTTCTAAACCTGCCCAGGCAAAGTGGTGCATGTCGGACAGTCCATGCATATAAACCCTATTGATTTCATTAGGCGGCAGGGCTTGTCATGTCATTTCATCTCAATGTAGGGTAAAAGTCCCACAAACTTAGAAGCAGCATCTCCAAAATGACCTATATAGGGTTGAGGGGGGGGGGGACGTTTAACCTCGAATTAAATGAACAAACAAACAAGGAAGGCAACATCCACATCTGTGGACACAAAACTGTTCAAACTCCTAAGAAGTACCTTGCAATATATTCTTTGCATCCAGATAGGTTGACAATTTAACCCATTCAGTACCAGAAACCCCTAAAGGGGTACCTAGGCAAACAGTGCAGGCCCAGATCAGACACCGCAGAACGCGGCATCTGATCAGGGCCTACAATGTTTGCAAAAAGTTCAGCCATTTCCAAACCAATTTTGATGAAAACACAAACTGACACCCTTAAATTTTGAAATGAACTTCTGCTATGATATAAGGAGGAAGATTCCATTTGGTACAAAAAGGGTAAATGTCAATCATCAGAGAATTATAAAACTGGATCAGACAATGTATATATTGATCTCATTTTGGCAACCAAGTGTTCCATTTTTAGGTCCTCATCATGTGAACAAGTCCGTGAAATGAACACCCCCTTACACCCCACTTTGTATAGAGAAAACTGGGGTGTACGGGGGGTAAACATTATTTTTCTTATTTTTCCTCCAAGACATAGGTTGTGGGCACTCGTTAGAACCGCCTCAATGGGGCGGTTCTAACGAGCACCCACGACCTATGTTTGCACAATATATAAGAAAAAAATATCAGGGATTTTCATCAGAAAAGTAGCCATTTTGGAGATGAGAAATATGAACTATGTCGTTGCAGGGGTGTGTTATCATAATGTGTCTATGGTCTTCAGTGACATTTGATATGTGTGTTACAATTTGACACTGCAGGAGCTCGCCATTTTGCATTTGCTGACATCCTGTCAGGATATATTGAATGACGTTTCAAATCGAAATTAATGTTTGAACACGTTAGTGTCCACAGATGTAATTTAGCCACACCAATTTCTGCCTTTTCACTTATCAGAGCATGTGATGTATTTTATTCCTACAAAGCCAGCAAATGAATGTCAAACAGTGTAGCATCACGAAAACAAACCTTTATTAGTTTGCCCCCCCCCCCCCCCCACCTCCCCCAATAACCCCCACCTCCCCCCATAACCCCCACTTTTATATAGTAAGACTGAGGTTTACATGGACAAACCCTATTTTTTCTTATTTCTGCTCTAAAATTTAAATTGTGGTTACTCGTTAGAACGGCTTTGATGAGGCGGTTCTAACGAGTACCAACACTTTAAATCTTAGAGCAGAAATAAGAAAAAATTCACAATTTTTCATCTTAAAATTTTCTCTTTTTTTCGGCAGTAAAGTTTACAATGTATTTGTATAGGCAAGTTTTCGTAATGGCACTGATCAGCCGGTTCCTTCAGAAGCCATCGGGTCCAGTTGTTCAAAGCATCAATAGCTTAATGGGAAGAAAAAAAAAAATAAAATAAAAAAAAAATGTTTTTTTTTTTTTCATCTTTTATGAGCCTTGTTATGGGGAGGTCGTGATACATGTTATTGTAAGTTTTTCTTGTTTCATTGTTTCTTCGCATTAATCTAGTTTCATTCTTTCACGTTAATATGTCCCTCAGAGCTTTCCTGTTTTCAAAAAGGGAATAATAAACTTCCTTAATAAACTTTGAAACTTTGAAACTAGAAACTTAATTATTAACTCTTGGCTTGCTGTTCACGACAACCCCTATCTTTGCAAACAGTGTAGATCCAGATCAGATGGCTTCTGAAGAAGCCATCTGATCAGGATCTACACTGTTTGGCATTCAGTTTATGAATTTGTAGGAATAAATTACATGAAGAACTCTGATTGGTTCAAAGTCAGAAATGGGCGTGGCTTAACTGAATATTCAGCAAGAGAAGGGTTAAGAAATAATAAACTTCCTCAATAAACTTTGAAACTTTGAAACTTAATGAGCTCGTTAGTGGGCAAAATATTACCTGTCCCAGTAAGTTAAATATGTAGTACAGTGGTATTTTTGCTGAAAAAATGTGAGCAGTTTGCAAAAGCTGCTCACATTTTTTCAGCAAAAATATTGGTATATCTGTCGTATTAAATGATCAAAATTTTAATGATTTGTTAACAAACGATGTCATTAGTTTTGAACAACTGGCCCCTGATCTATATTTACACAGTCACATTGTTTGCAATGAAAATGGTGATAAATGTATTGTTGTCGGCCCACGCCCATCGGGGCTTGAAGAAATGTATGGGCTGCATGATGCTTCCACGCGGCTTGAAGAAATATATGGGCTGCATGATGCTTCCACGCAGAGCTGAAACCGACTTGCACAGGAGTACTGGTAAACTGCTTAGCATGAGGATCTAAGTCTGCCCAGGCAAAGCGGTGCATGTCGGACTGTCCGTGCGTATAAACCAAATTGGTTTCATTGGGCGGCAGGGCGAGAGATTTCATTTCATCTCAATGTCGGGTAAAAATCCTAGAAAATTGGAAGCATCGTCTCCAAAATGACCTTTATAGTGTTGACGGGGACGTTAAACCTCAAATAAAACCAAACAAACAAAACAAACAGTAACACTGTTTGCAAATCAAATGTTGATAAATCTATTGTTGTTGCTTGCAGGTCATGGGTTCAAGCTTGCCCCAGTTATTGGAAAAATACTTGCCCAGTTAGCGACTGGAATGGAGCCAGAGTACAACATGGCTCCCTTCAAGATAGACAGATTTTTCAAACATAAACTTTAACCCATTTCGTACTGGAAACCCCAAAAGGGGTAGTTGGCAAACAGCGCAGGCCCAGATCAGACGCCGCAGAATGCGGCGTCTGATCTGGGCCTGCGCTGTTTGCGACACCCCTAAATTTTGAAATAGACTCCTGCTATATATAAGGAGGAAGATTCTACAGTAGAACTTCGATGGCTCGAACACCGATGGCTTGTTTACCATGGATGTGTCGAACCCATTCTTGAGCCCCTAGCGAAATCCTCTACATAAGAAATAGTGGGGGATAATTAAGGAGATTTTAGTCTTTTAGCTTGCAAATTTTTTTTTTTTTTGGTTTTGGGTTTACGGCCCTTTCAAGATTATTTCACTCCTATCGAGCCGATCGTTAATCAGAGGTGGGCAAAAACCGGAGTACCCAGACAAAACCACCTGACCTTCCGTTGCAGAACTTGGCGTCTCACATGTGACCCGAGCGGGGCTCGAACCACAGCGCTCTTAACCACTAGGCCACGGAGGCCCGTTTTATCATGCAAATGTCTGTTGTGTGTACTCATTAGAATCGCCTCGTTGAGGCGATTCTAATGAGTACACACAGCATACATTTTCATCATAGAACACCGAAAAGATGTCTAAAAGTATCTCGTTATGCCTCCTGACAGTAACCTCAGTTGCTCGAACTACCTCTGTCTCGAACAGATTTTCGAGATCCCAAAGGTGTTCGAGCCATTGAAGTTCGACTGTATCTGGTACAAAAAGGGTTTATAAACGTTGTGCATCAGCTTTTGTCACATATATTATCATGGACCAGCTTCCTCAAGAACACAGGCCCAAAACATGTGTAAACATTACGGAAACATGCCTATTCAAATATATTGAACATTTCACCACCAAACAAGAGCTGTCACAATAGGTGACCAATGCCCCCTGTGGGAGCCAATTTCTCAGTTTCTGCAAAATTTCAAGGGGCGATAATTCAGCCAAAAATGACAACATAGTTATGGCCCTTGGTCAGAATGTAGCCCATGTGATGGTGAATAAGTGTGTGAAGTTTCATGGGGCTAGGTCAAATACTTTTGAAGTTATGATCAAGGTTAAAGTTTTTGTGACGGAGAGACAGACAAACAAACAAACAGACAGACAGGGCAAATACTATATGCCCCCCGAATCAAAGATTCTCGGGGGCATAAAAATGAAAATTTTCGGATAACAATACTGACACTTGTTTATATTTCTGCTTCAAAACATAGATGTGGGTACTCGTTAGCTACTTCGGACTCAAAACATAGGTTGTGGGAACTCGTTAGAACCGCCTTGGCGAGGTGGTTCTAACGAGTACCCACAAGGTAGGTTTTGAGCAGAATAAGAAAAATAATATACCACTGTAAACCCCAGTTTTTCTATATGAACGTGGGGTGGGGCAAAATTATATAGGTGTGTTTTCTTGATGGAATGGGTATAACAAGAAACAAGCAATATGGGCTTCAATTATAATTTAATATTCTATCAAATGTTTTGCACAAGTTTGTTTCATATATATATGCATCTATCATTGTTTTCCGCATAGAGGTGGCCTGATGGGCATCCCTAAAGCTTTGACAGCAGAAAAAATCTCAGCCTTCAGAAAGTTGACAAATTGAAAACTCTTAGATTCTTGAGCGTGATAGTAGATATTCTTAAGGGGAATAGATACACCTTCAGGGGAGGCAACTCCTGCAGAAGTATTTTTGTCTCGCATGTCAATAGGGATCAACTTTTGAAGGAAAGAATTCACTTCTGAGGAGCAAATTCTTTCCAATAAGAGTAGACACCTTTTTAGTGGGACAGCGGGTCTAGAAAGTTGTCTCCCTTTGAAAAATGGCGGAAAAATCTGCCAGGTGTTCCCATTCTCCTTAAATAATGATATACGAGAATTTTACCCATTTATATGTGAAACCCTAAGCCGGGACCTTAACAAACTGTACAGGCCCAGTGAGGCCTCTGACCAGACCTATACAGTTTGAAAAATGTTAAGCCATTTTCTAGATAAATGTTTGAAAATATCTAAACCATAGATCCTAAAATTTGGTAAAATTTGTATATCATGCGGAATTTTAGGCGGAATATAGTGGGTTAACCCTTTACCCACTGAACCCTTTGCAGTAAATCACGTTAACAAGTCCGTGATATGAAGACCCCCCTAAACCCCACTTTATATAGAGAAAACTGGGGTTTACGGGGGTACACATTATTTTTCTTATTTCTGCTCCAAGACATAGGTTGTGGGTACTCGTTAGAACCGCCTCAATGAGGCGGTTCTAACGAGCACCCACAACCTATATTTGCAGTATAAATAAGAAAAATGTCAAATATTTTCATCAGAAAAGTAGCCAGTTGGAATGTGAAAAAAATGCACTATGTCGCACGGGTGTTTAATCGTAATGAAAATACAGATCAGAAGCTATCTGATCAGGATGTACAATGTTTGTCATTTAGTTTGTGAATTCGAATGAATACATTATTTCAAGTAATTTGATTGTTTGGTGTGGCAACTTAATTTGTTCAGCCAGATAATGGGTTAAAGGTCAATCCATTACGATAACACACCCGTGCGACATAGTGCATTTTTTCACATCTCCAAAATGGCTACTTTTCGAATGAAAATCCATGATATTTTTCTTATTTTTACTGCAAACATAGGTTGTTGGTGCTCGTTAGAACCGCCTATGTCTTGGAGTAAAAATAAGAAAAATAGATGTTTACCCCATAAACCCCAGTTTTCTCTATACAAAGTGGGGTGTAAGGGGGTGTTCATTTCACGGACTTGTTCACGTGATGTAGGTGATTTTCAACTCAAAATAAGAAGTAAATGGGACCGAATGTTTGACCCAAAAGTCTGAAATATGTTGAACTGCGCAGGGCAAGCCCACCATCCCCCATCTTGGACAGAACATTGACAATTACAGTACTGAGAAACATTGCAAAATCGCTGTTGTGTTTTAACTAATCATAAATAGAGTCATATGCACGGAAATCAAAATTACCCACATCCCCCCCCCCCCACTCTTTTTTTTTTGAAAAGGGGCATGTTTGAACAAATTGCATGTTAACAATATTTCTCTATGTCAGAGCACTGCCTATTGTCGTTTAATCTTTATCCTGCTGAAAATGACAACTCCCTACCCTTGCAAACAGTGTACATCCAGATCAGATGGCTTCTGAAGAAAGGATCTACACTGTTGGTCATGCAGTTTGTGAATTTAACAAATTCATTATATCAAGTAATTTGATTGGTTGATAGCCAGAAATGGGAGGGGCTAAACTAATTTATTCAGCAGGATAAGGTTTAAATTTGTGTTTCATCAGTTCTGTTCTATTCTGTTCATTAACAGAATGGCAATCACTTCACAGCCAATCATTGTTCTTATATACATGTTATAAAAAGTGAATAAACAATGAATTTTTAAAAATTAAACAAATTTTGTTTTTATTTTGAAAATTCAGTTCCAATACAAAAACACGCCTATACATTATAAACTTAACCGCCAGAAAATGAACATTTTAAGATGACACATTGTGATATTTTTCTTATTTCTGTTCAAAATATAGATTGTGGGTACTCGTTAGAACCCCCTCATCGCAGCGGTTCTAACGAGTACCAACAATCTATATTTTAGAGCAGAAATAAGAATAATAAGGTATACCCATGTAAACCGAAGTTTTACTCTATAAAAGTGGGGTTTAAGGGGGTCAAAATTAAAATTTACCAGTACTTGAGGCGGTTCTGACGAGTACCCACGATCTATATTTTAGAACAGAAATATGAAAAACTAGAGCTGTCAGTGAAACTGACTAGGGCCCCGGCAGCGCTATCAGAAATTTGTGGACGGACAGACGGACAGACAGAGTGATTACTATAGGGCACCCACACTTTCAGTGCGGGGCCCTAATAAGGTATACCCCTGTAAACCCCAGTTTTATTATATAAAAGTGGGGTTCCAGTGGGTCAAAATTATATAGGCGTGTTTTCTTGTCGGTAAAATATGACTTTAGAAATATGACCTTATTTTTGCATCGAAACTCCACCCCCTCCCTCCCCCCTGGCCCCTCAAATCCCTGCAGCTGGAATCATCATATCCAAAGCTTACAAGCCTGCCCTGTCCAAGCTCTGAAGCCTGCATCACGTTAACATATCACTAAAATAAACAACCTTCAGAAATCCACTTTACTGCAGAGAAAGGCCCCCGCCAATTGGGGCCTGAAGAAATAAATGGGCTGCATGATGCTTCCACGCAGAGCTGAATCCGGGCCGCACACAAGTACTGGTAAACAGCTTAGAGGATCTAAGACTGCCCAGGTAATGCGGTGCGAGTCGGACAATGCATGCTTATAAACGCTATTGGTTTCATTGGGCGACAGGGCTAGTGATGTCATTTCATCTCAATGTGGGGTAAAAGTCCCACAAAATTGGAAGCAACGTCTCCAAAATGACCTACATAGTGTTGATGGGGACGTTAAACATCAAATCAAACAAAACAAATAATGCAGAGAAATCTTGGGTTTACGAAGGTATCCATATTTTTTTCTTATTTCCGCTCAAAGACATACAGTCAAACTTCGATGGCTCGAACCACTTTGGGACCATGAAAATTTGTTCGAGACAGCGGTAGTTCGAGTCAGAGAGGGATACTATTAGTGCCATACCAGGAGGCATAATGGAGATAATTGTGGGATATCTTTTCGGTGTTCTATATTATAAATGTACGCTGTGTGTACTCATTAGAATCGCCTCATCGAGGCGATTCTAATGAGTACACACAGCATACATTTGCAAGATAAATGATGAAAATCTTCCTAAATTACCCCTATATCGTATTTCGAGGAACTCCCTGCGGGCCCCAGAACGGGTTCGACTCATCCATGGTAAACGAGCCATCGAAGTTCGAGCCATCGAAGTTTTACTGTATGTTGTTGGTAAAAGCAACCCATGACATAATGTTTAGAGTATATATAGCTGAGAAAACATCAGAAATGTTTGTCAGAAAAATGTCAGGTTTCATCACTTGAATACTTTTGTTTTTGTTTGATTTGAGGTTTACCGTCCCCGTCAACACTGTAAAGGTCATTTTGGAGACGTTGCTTCCAATTTTGTGGGGCTTTTACCCGACATTGATATGAAATGACATCTCATGCCCTGTCGCCCAATGAAAGCAATAGGGTTTATTAGCATGGACGGTCCTCCTCGCACAGCCGTTCCTGGACAGGCTTAGATCCTCTAAGCGTTTTACCAGTACTAGTGTGCGGGCTGGATTCAGCTCTGTGTGGAAGCATCATGCAGCCAATATATTTCTTCAAGCCCCTATGGGCGGGGGCTAACATCACTTGAACACGTCCTTGAAATGAACACAACCCTAAACCCCACTTTAAATAGAGAAAACTGGGGTTTATGGGGGTATACCTTATTATTCTTATTTCTGCTCCAAGACATAGGTTGTGGTACTCATTAGAACCGCCTCAGTGAGGCAGTACTAACGAGCACCCACAACCTGTGTTTGTAGTATAAAACAAATAATGAAAAATTTTCACGGATTTTCATCTGAAAAGTGGCTATTTTGGAGATATGAAAACATGCACCATGTCGCACGTGTGTGTCATAATGTGAAGACGACAAAGAATGGCCTATGCTACACAGGTCTATGATGCTGAGCCAAACAGGGTCACTAGTAAGTTTTACAGCTTCCTGATGTTGAGCCAAACGGAGGGTCACTAGTAATAGTTTTACAGCTTCCTCATGTTGAGCCAAACAGAGAGTCACTGGTAATAGTTTTACAGCTATGTGATTATCAAATATGATATTTTCTAAAGAAGCTTCATTTTTACCTTGAAAACAGAGACAATTGTAAAAAATAAAATAATCCAAATACTCAGGATACGTCACAAACAAAGGAAACAGTCATCGCAAGCCGCTGAATGAAGGCAAACACAAAAGCTTGAAACAAAAGATGTACGAGGGTAGGCTGAAAAGTTCTGAGCCTGACCAAGATCCAATGTCTTGTCCATGCTGAAAGTGCCTTATTTTTCAACAGAGTCTCCCTTCCTGTCCACACACTTCCTCCAGCGATGCTGGAATCCTTGGATCCCAGTGGTATAGAAGGTCTCATCTTGGTCCCTGCAAAACTCCTCCACAGCAGCTATCACCTCCTCGTCTGACCGATAATGCTGCCCAGCCAAGTGCTTTTTCATGTTTGGAAACAGGAAATAATCTGATGGAGCTAGATCAGGTGAATACGGAGGGTGATCGACAAGTGTGAAGCCACAGTCATGCACAGCAGCCATTGCGACAACCGATTTATGAGCAGGCGCATTGACCTTATGGAACAAGACCCCTTTTGTCAATTTTCCGGGTCGTTTAGCCTTAATTGCTTTTCGCAATTGTTTTAGCAGATCTGCATAATACTTCCCATTAATTGTTCTGCCCTTTTGAAGGTAATCTTTGCATATTATACCCTTGGCATCCCAGAACACTGATGTCATCACCTTCCCTGCAGAGGAGACGACATTTGCCTTCTTTGGAGGGGGTGAGCCAGAGTGCTTCCATTGTATGGATTGTCTTTTGGTCTCTGACTCAAAGTGATGAACCCAACACTCATCCTGAGTGACAAAACGGTCAAGAAAACCATCTTGGTCTGCTTCAAAAATAGCCAAGTTGGCTTGTGACAGGTTCAGTCTGGTCAACTTTTGGTCAGGCGCCAAAAGCCTTGGCACCCATCTGGCGGAAACCTTCGACATTCCTAATTCACTGTGTAGAATGTTCTCTACTCGTTCACGGGAGATGCCAACAGTATTAGCTAACTGATTCACAGTTAAACGCCTGTCATCCATCACGGCCCTGTGCACTTGGCTGATGGTTTCCTCAGTTGTTGCCGTTGTGGGTCGTCCACACCGGTCATCATCTTCAAGGCTGTCCTTGCCCATCTTAAAATTTGCTGCCCACCTTTTCACGGTAGCATACGAAGGAGCATCATCCACTAATGTAGCAACCATATCGGTATGAATGTCCTTCGGAGCTACCCCTTTTTATGGAGGTACTTGATGACACCACGATACCAGATTTTGTCCATTTTCTCAAAAACGTGCTAGTATCAATTTTCAAAGTCTAGAACTTCTACGTTATCGCAGGTAAACTTGAACTCATTTGAGTCAAATCAAGTAATAAAGGTTTGGATTTAATGAATACAAAATTTCATGGCTGTTCGATGCCTGCTTCTTGGTCAGGCTCAGAACTTTTCAGCCTACCCTCGTAAAATCACAACAAAGCCAATTTAGGGAAATGGGATCACCTGGCAGACTTTTCCGCCATTTTTCAAAGGGAGACAACTTTCGGGACGTCCTGTTCGCATTTCTATAAGCCCTGTCCCACTGAAAAAGGGGTCTACTCTAAAAGGAAAGCATTTGCTCCTCATGAGCAAATTCTTTCCTTTAAGAGTTGACCCCTATTGACAAGGTTAACAAAAATACTTTTGCAGTAGATATCTCCCCTGAACAGGTTCCCATACCCCTTAAGATAAACAAATGAGCATTCATCTTGGCATCACCTTAACAAGTTCGTGAAATGAACACCCCTGTAACACCCCCCCCCCCTTATACAGTAAAAATGTAGTTTATATGGGTATTCCTTATATTCCTTTTTTCCCCGCTCAAAAACACAAATTGTAGGCTCTCGTTAGAACGGTTTAACGAGCACCCACAACCTACCTTTGGTGTATTAATACAAAAATTATCACATATTTATTAGGAACTGTTTTGTAGAAATGACAGAGCGCACTATGCTGCCAGCAATCGCCGTTACGGGTTGACAGCAGCTAAAAAGAACTGGTGAGTTTCCGGAGTTTATGACGTCGCGTCTGAGGCTGTAATGACGCCATTAATCCTTTGCACATGTGCGGCGTCCTTAACGACGTCGCGTTAACTTATTTAATGGCAGAATATTGACATATTTATAAAGGAAAAAATCGTGAAGAATCGCGCCTTTTAATGTCATATGATAATAGAATCTTTCATTCGTGCTCAAGAATTGTTGAATTTATTCAACTCGTTGAGAAAAAGGCATATAATGTTCGGGTAAGCCTCGAATTTTATCCCTTTTCCTCAAATCGTTTAATAAATTTAATAATACAGTCGAACTTCGATGGCTCGAACCCCTTTGGGACCATGAAATTTTATTCGAGACAGCGGTAGTTCGAGCCACTGAAGGTCACTGCCAAGAGGCATAACGAGATACTTTTGAACATCTTTCGATGTTAGATAATGAAAATGTTTGCTGTGTGTACTCATTAGAATCGCCTCGGTGAGGCGATTCTAATGAGTACACACAGCACACATTTGCAAGATAAAAGACTAAAATCTCCTTATCATCCCTCACCATTTCTTATCTTGAGGATTTCCCTAGGGGCTCAAGTACGAGTTCGACCCAGCCATGGGAAACGAGCCATCGGTGTTCGAGCCATCGAAGTTCTACTGTACATGAACACTTATGTAAGATCCTCTGTATACCACCTTCGCGCTCAGTTCCAATACTGATTCATATATAACATTGATAACAAAATGATGCACAGGGAAGAAGTGAGTCATGATTACAGAGCAAAACAAATATCATGTATAAATTAACTTTTTAGCCCCCGCCAGTCGGGGCTTGAAGAAATAGATTGGCTGCGTGATGCTTCCACGTAGAGCTGAAACCGGCCCGCACACGAGTACTGGTAAACCGCTTAGAGGATCTAATCCTCTAAGCCTGCCTAGGTAATGCGGTGCGAGTCGGCCCGTCCATGCTAATCCCTATTGGTTTCATTTGGTGGCAGGGCTTGAGATGTCATTTCATCTCAATGTCGGGTAAAAGTCCCACAAAATTGGAAGCAACGTCTCCAAAACTACCTTTACAGTGTTGACGGGGACGTTAAACTTCAAATCAAACAAATAAATTAACTTTTAAGATTAAAATACGCTTCTGAAAACACCGTGATGTCCAAATGAACAAAATAAAACTGAAAATGAGCAAAAGAACTAATGATTCCGATCCCAAATTGCAATAAGTTCTGAAGTTAGATCCTTAGGTCTTTAGGAAGCAAAGAATGCACCTAAGAAACGAAAATAGCAGACTCGGGTTTTATGGAGTCTGTTCATGACCAGTACTGAAATGTGCAACGCCGCCCCCACCCCCTCCCCAGCGCCGGCTTAAGCAGAACTCTATTTTCAAAATGATTCAAAATGAACTCAATTATCCCAAAGAACCAGAAAATATAATCTGCACTATGATGACAAACAAGACTGCAAACAAAGTCCATAAAATCAAATAAACTTTGGCATCAACAGTTAAAATTCTATATAAAATAAAGTTGCATATAAGAGTAGACAAATCTTATTAGCATCCTTTTCATTTATAAAAATAAACAATGTTTGTTATCAAAATAGAATGTTAAATCTGCATGCCTTATACAGTACAAACTAGCTTTTCTTACAACATATATCTCAGTAAGTACAAGAACATGAATATTTTGTCAAGATTCACATATAAATGTACAAATGTATCAAAATAGTTTTATTTACAGTACAACGGAATTTTTAATAAATTCAAACATATAGCATATCTTACCATCACGAAAACACGCCAATATAATTTTGACACCCTTGAACCCCACTTTTATATAGTAAAACTGGGGTTTACAGGGGTATATCTTATTTTTTTCTTATTTCTGCTCCGAAATATAGATTGTGGGTACTCGTTTGAACCGACTATGAGGCGTTCTAAAGAGTACCCACAATATATATTTTGAGCAGAAAGAAAAATATTACAAATTTTCAAACGAAATTTTTTTTTTTTTCGGTGGTAAAGTTTACAATGTATTTGTATAGGTGTGTTTTCGTTATGCAATGTTTGTTATCAAAATAGAATGTTAAATCTGCATTCCTTATACAGTACAAACTGACGTTTCTTACAACATATATCTCAGTAAAACGTTTTTGTTTTGTACAGGAACGTGACTATTTTGTCAAGGATTGCTTATTAGGGCCCCGCACTGAAAGTGTGGGTGCCCTATAGTAATCACTCTGTCCGTCCATCTGTCCGTCCGTCTGTCCGTCTGTCCGTCCACAAATTTTTTTATCCTCCATAACTTTTTATTATTCCTGGATGGATTTAAATATTACTTGGCATCACTCTGTCCGTCCGTCTGTCTGTCTGTCCGTCTGTCCGTCTGTCCGTCCACAAATTTTTTTATCCTCCATAACTTTCTTATTCCTGGATGGATTTTAATATTACTTGGCAGAAATGTTAACCATAATGTGATGGAGTGTTGCGCGCAAGACTCAGGTCCGTACCTCAAATGTCAAGGTCATACTTAGAGGTTAAAGGTCAAAAAAGGGTCTTTCCTGTGTCCAATTAATAACTTTGTTATTATTCCTGGATGGATTTAAATATTACTTGGCAGAAATGTTAACCATAAAGTGACGAAGTGTCACACGCAAGACCCACAGCCGTACCTCAAAGGTCAAGGTCATACTTAGAGATAAAAGGTCAAAAAAGCGTCTTTTTTATTGTGTCCAATCTATAACTTTCTTATACCTGGATGGATTTAAATATTACTTAGCAGAAATATTAACCATAATGTGACAGTGTGTCACGCGCAAGACCCAGGTCCGTACCTCAAAGGTCAAGGTCATACTTAGAGGTGAAAGGAAAAAAAAACGTCTTTTTTAACATCAACATTTTCCTACTCCTCTGATAGCGCTGCCGGGGCCCTAGTCTGTTTCACTGACAGCTCTAGTTCAATTCACATATAAATCTACAAAATGTATCAAAATAGTTTTATTTACAGTACAACGGAACTTTTAATAAATCGAAAACACGCCTATATAATTTTGACCCCCTTTAAACGCCACTTATATATAGTAAAACTGGGGTTTACAGGGGTATACCTTGTTTTTCTCATTTCTGCTCCGAAATATAGATTGTGGGTACTCGTTAGAACCGCCTCGATGAGGCGGTTCTAACGAGTACCCAAAATATTTAATTGCATCGAGGCGGTTCTAACGAGTACCAACAATCTATATTTAGGAGCAGAAATAAGAAAAATATCACAATTTTTCATCTTAAAATGTCCGTTATTTTCGGCGGTAAAGCTTACAATGTATTTGTATAGGCGTGTTCTCGTAATGTAAAGCATTAATGAAAAAATAAATATACATGTTTTTCTGTCAAACATTTAAGAAATGAAATTTATTTTTCTGCAGTTCATGGAAGTATGAACGAAGTGGGTCGCGTGCAAAGTAAATGAACCCCGAAGGGGTTCATGTAAACTTTGCTAACGACCCACTGTCGTTCATATTTTCATGAAAAGCAGAAAAATTAAGTTTATTTTTTATATTTACATTATTTGCCCCTCATCACTGGGCGAAAAAATGCTTGTTGGGCAATGTTTTAAAGCTGAAAATCATTTACACGCTGTTTTTCTACAAAGAGCAGAGCAGCGTTGACGTCATCAACGCCCGTAGAGAACAATGGTTTAGAATGACGTCAGTTAACGTCACTGAAAACCATGTGATTCGATGCGTTCATGGACGTATGAACGCAATTGTTTTCTATAGGTTTACATTAGACTTTACATTGGAAATGTACATATTGCTTGATGGGTGATTTTCAAAAACTTTGAAGCCAGAGTTTGACATAGAGGTAAAAAATTAAATCACCTTTCAGCCAAATACTTTCGGTGTAAGTTTCTTCTGAACAGCGAAAACTGTCTGAGAACATTCATTTGTTTTGTCTTGAAGTTTCTGTTATTTAGTTTTAAATATTGGTATAACCCTTCTGGACAATACTACCTTTATTACAAACATGTTTGAATTAATGTTTATGTTGAGTTTGATAACATATATTAGGACATGACTATACGCCATAAATTTGAATATTGTTTGCGAAAAGAAATATCACCTTTCCTTGACAAATGTGACACAGAAATTTCTGTTTCCACCTATAAAAGATTTTAGATTCATTTAAAAAAGTATTGAATACGTTTTCACAAGCAATCAAGACATTCTTTAATCACCTTATGAAATTCGTTTCAACCAGAACAAACATTATTTCAATTGAATGTTGGACTTTAAAAAGTCGTTTGGTAAATTTTGTTGCACTTGGGACAAAATCGGTCTATGTGCATTTCTTTCAATAGGCAAGATTGTGCTTACTTTAGGACGGCGTGCTATTTTCATTTCAGATAACCATGAAGATGTATACGCGGAATAAATTTTTTACAAATTTGACACTGAAATGTCTGTCTCCACCTAAAAAGCTTTAGTATTCTCTTGAGCCATTCAAATATTATTCATAGAAACATTTTTACTCATATTCAAGGCATTCTTTTATTTTATCAACTAATATGCCGTTTTAGTTTTAGCTACCTACCCAACCGGAGGAACTATAAATTTTGAGCATGAGAAATAGCAGAGCTAAAACCATTATTCTAACACAGCGAGCCTATATAGGCAATGCAAAATAACTGTGTTTTATTCTGCAACAAATCACAGTTCGGAAGAGCGTGACTTGTGACGTCATTAAAAACTGCAAATTTATGACGTCACTAGTCGATTAACTTGACGTTAGACGGTGTAACGTCATTTTCTCGCATCGAAAACGTTAGAAAAGGATATAAATGCATGTGTTTCAGTCGATAATTTTAGCGGGATTTCTTCTAACAATGGCGAAAAGTTGTGAGATTTTGAAGGAAACAACAACATTATTGCCGTTTTTCAGCGTGTTAGAATCGAAATAGATCAGCTCTAGCCAGTGATTTGTTGTGTAATAAATCACAGTTTGTTGGTCAGTTGTAAGTAGACAAATCACGCGCGCTACGCGCTCGTGATTTGTCTACTTTACAACTGACCTCCAAACTGTGATTTATTACACAACAAATCACAGTTAAAACTGATCTATTTCTTAAATAAATATTTTTTTTGGATTTCGCTGTATGGATATCGGTATTCGTACTGTAACGATTTTCCCAACACGTTTCCCACTTCATGAAAGCTTAACTTCAAGTAAATATTTACTTTCTTACGAGTTCAATTCCTCATACATTAATACTGTTCGTTATAAGATTTGTATGTCCAAAGTGCAACGTTTGAGGCTGATTGTAAAATGGCCTTTTCTGTAAATGTGTAGGCAGTTTAAGTCAAAGTTTTGAATTTCCTCATGTCTGCTTTCAATATGTAATACACCAGGGAAACAGAAACTGCTTTAAAAGGTTCATGTTCTGTAAAATAGAAGTGGAGGCTATGATCAGGAATCGATACAATTAACCCACAGCTCCCATCAGAGACACCAAAGGGAAAGAAACACAAACATGAAACAACAGATGGAAACATCAATAGCGGAAAACCAAAAGGACAGATACTTTCCCACTTTCTCACAAAATGGCTTAAAGGCTATCCAAAATAAAATAATATAAGCTACACAAACATCCAAAGACAAAGCATAACAAAAATAAAGCGCGACAGAAGATCCGCCTTGGAACGGTCAGCGGAAACGAATTCCACTTGTGGGGGGGGGGGGGGGGGGCTTAAATCGATTTCACGTGGCCACAATCCTCGCCCTTACTTCCGTCACGATTAAAAAGCTGTTTTGAATTTGTTCGTAAGCAGAAAAAGACAAAAACAAACAAAATCCATATTTTTAAATAATTTAAAAACAATGGCTACTCACAGATATAAGAATACATCTATCTCTTAGATATATGCTTTATCAATCATGAATAAATGAACAGACCGAAAGATAAGTGTTTTTGTAGACATTCATACTGTTTTAAGTAAGCATGTTAGAAGGCAATGCATTTTGTACATCATTTTTGGCGGCCTATTGGAAGCTAATGCTTCTCTCTCTATATATATACACATTGTAGGACTGCTTGGCCCCCGCCCATAGGGGCTTGAAGAAATATATGGGCTGCATGATGCTTAAACCGCTTAGAGGATCTAAGCCTGTCCAGGAACCGCGGTGTGAGGCGGACCGTCCATGCTAATAAACCCTATTGGTTATTGGGCGACAGGGCTTGAGATGTCATTTCATCCCAATGTCGGGTAAAAGTCCCACAAAATTTTGAAGCAACGTCTCCAAAATGACCTTTACAGTGTTGACGGGGACGTTAAACCTCAAATCAAACAAAAATTGTAGGACTGCTTTAGATGTTTTCCTCCTAACTTGCAGGTCTGAAAAACCAAGTCCAAATAACATGCTACATGTATGCAGGTTATGCTTAATTGATGGATCAAAAATACAAAATGCTGCACTTGGGACAAAGCTGGGTATCAGATTGGAGAAGCTACACATTTTCTAAAATGCTATGCAAAGTAGCAGACACTCAATCCAAATACATTATACTTTGTCTCTAATACCTTGAAATGCTCCCAATGATAGTAAGCTGTGAAATATTTCTTATGCAAATTCAAAGTTAGCTACTTTTAGCTTATGTTTTTAGGGTTATCATCATAATTTTATCATGCCTGAACTTGTAGATAAAATTACTTGAGAAACTTTTACACACTAAATGAGCCGGTGCATGACAAAATCTACAATAAGACCTGGACGACCAGCTAAGACTCGGATCAGCCTGCGCATTCGCGCAGTCTGATCAGAGTCTTCGCTGTTCGCATGGGCCTCCTATAGCCTCTGGCAACAAGAGAATGCTCCGACCAGGCTGTCCTGACGGGCCGACTGAACTGAGCCTTCGACCATAGCAAAGGTCTCGAGGTAGGTTTTGTCATGCGCCGGCTCATATGGTATTTGACATCTTTGCATTTTTGTGATTTCTTGTGAGTGATTCGCCGGAGCTCACTCACAAACTGCCGAATCACTCACAAACTGCATAAAGCCGCTAAGTTTGTGAGTGATTCGCCAGAGTTTACACATCGATACAATCCACAAAAATGGTTATTCATTCTATATAATTTCAACTCTGTCATCGAAATCTTAAACATGCCGCAAAATGGTCTTTTTAGGAATTCTTTCGGAAGTGTAAGACTGAACCTACTAACGGTCATGGCGGAATGATTATTCAATTAGAAGCTGCCATGTTTGAAAGAAATCCAAGCGAATAAAACGATTAGTCTATAAACTTAGTTCATTTGTCTTCTAACATTTTAATACGATTTCAATAGTTTTCCATCGCTCAATCGAACACGTATACAAGGACGTAACGCGCGGGATCTTAACATGCTCTTTGACGTCACGTACTACCTGTCGCTAAGTGAAACAGATCTGAGAGTTTACCGAAGTATACAACTAAAATTACTTTTATTTCAACCAATCAAATCGTTCGACATGAAATGTACATAATGATGGTGAATTGGAAATATGTTGATATTAATGACAATAATTTTAGTACTGAACCCAGGGGTCATTGAATCGGCGTACCACAAAACCTAAAGGTATAATTTACACATGTGCGACAGGCGAAGACTCGGATCAACCTGTATATCTGCTTATCAGTCTTATCAGTTGTTCGCTTCTGCCTTCTATAGCGTCCATTCCATCCAACCTTGATCGGCGAAGACTCTAGCAAAACTAGGCGGGTGCACAGATAGGTATTAAGTCTTTGCTTGTCGCACGTGCATTCTTGAAAGTTTTGTCATGCTCTGGTCGCCACTACACGTCAATATATTGATGCGAAAATGCCAAACAAAACTTGTAGAAATGCTTGTGTCGTTTTGGAATAATGACGTGTGAACATGAACGTTTCGAAGGCTAATGGTTCTAAAAGCGTTTTTCAGAAAATTTTGATTAAACCTTTAAACGTTTATCTACCGCATTGATATTTCTAAGTTGTCTGAATAGAACTTATTTCCATAATGTGTGGTGTGCACAAACTTTGCTGTTCTCACAACTCCGCAATGAAGGAGTGGTCTTGGCAACTTGATGGCTGTTCAGGGCTTGTAGTAGGGTGACAATGGCCAGAAAAGTTGCTTATTTCAATGAGTAGATGGTCATAAGAGTACAAAAATGAATGTTATATACCAAAATGTTTGTTATACCCTGAAGTTTACGAAACCGACGGGATCAATTTTCTGACATTGGTGCGAACCGATAAATCCAAGATGGCCGCCCAAAATGGCCGCCATGCCACAAAATGAGGGTCATACAGAAAATGTATTTAATTCTTTTTGCTTAATTCTTCCAAGGATATGACAGCAAGTGGATTTGATTCAAATAAGATGTGCAATTTTACGCCCGTTAAATATATGGGATCGAGGTCAAAGGTCAAGGTCAAATTCAAGGTCAAAGGTCAAATTTTACCAAAAATCACTACCACTCGTCATTTTTTTCACCCAAAATGTATGTAAATGTAGGAAATTTGTTATTTTAGTTGTAATTTATTGAACTAGAATTAACATGCTTCTGTTCTATGCAAAAATAGCGGGAATATAGTTAACCCGCTTTGAAAAAATTAAGGGGATAGAGTTAGGGGGTCTTTCATAATAATCAGTAGTTTTTCCTGAAAATCAGCAGTTTTCTGAAGATGAAAGTCGTATACGACATGCTTATCAACAAGGTAAGTTTTGTATTCGTGATTTTATGATTTTTTTTTTTCTAATTTTTATTTGGGTTGGTTAACTTTAATATTGCCAGGTAGGACCAAATTAACTGGGTTATGTTATTGATGACACCGGTCAGAAAGTTTCAAGGAGGGAAAATTTGAAAGTTTAAATGTAAAAAATTATAACCAATCCTTTTCACCCGAAGTTAGTCCCCTACACAGTGTAAATATTGTGAGAAGACCTTACAAACAGTATCTTGATAAAACTGGTTTAAGTAAAAGAGATGAATGTTATTTATTTTTTTTTTCACATTTTCTGCACTCCATTTTCTGCAATCAACAATGTAAACATTTCTCATCGACATTGTTTGTAGACAGCATGAATGCAAGAAACACATTCTTGGGACAATGTTTTTTAAGAATTATTCTTTAGCATACCTTCCACTACGTTACACAAAAATGTTGACATATTTACATCTCATTCGACAAAAATACAGGTATATATTTTGTCATTCAGTTCCGGTGTTGAGATACATTTTTACCCCTTTGATATCCTATACAGCGCATTTGCCTTTGCGAGAATCCGCGTCTTTACGCCCCGAAACAATTTCAATTCCATGTTGTTTCACTCAAATATATTTCACGCCTGAGCACACTCAGTTATTTTGTCCCCTAACCTAACCCAAAAACTTCCAGCCCCCCCACCCCCCCCCCCCCCCACACACACACACCCAAACGAAACTACAATATATATTCCGACCAGTTCAACAACTTCAGGAAGCCCCGTCATCCTGTCCAGTGATTCCCCATCCAGCCACCCCTAAAACATATGTATACTTTTATGTACCCCATCCCACTACACATTACTACAACACCCCATTTCACCTTCAAAATATTCCAACCCTGCCCTTCACCCACATACTGATCTAACTCAATCTTACCATACCCTGCAATGATAACCTGACACACTGTACCCCACTTCCTTTGCATCTTTTTGTGTTTTTCTTTTTCAGAGTGCCTAGTTTGAGATAGTTTAAAAGCACCCTGAAGTCATTTAGATTGAAAAGACATGATATAAAGAACAATACTGAGGGGATATAACATACATAAGACGAAACCATGACTTAGATCAGCTGTCAATAAGATGCATTTTACTAGATCTATCAAATTTTTAATGAAATATCCCCGGCCTCTGGGTCCAGGCATCACTTTTATCATTTCTTAAATGACTTTCTGTGATATTTAATATTGAGAGCTACCTTCCCAGAATTACCCGGTGCTATTCTGATGTATTCAATACAGAAATGTTTAACGAAACAAAGCTGAGAACAAGAGGACCATGATGGTCCTATATCGCTCACCTGAGCTAAGAGATTTATATGCGAGTGCCCGGGCAGGGCGATCTTTGGCTTCAGGTCCTTAAATTGAACAATTTTGGAAGAGGTCAACTAAATGAAGCTAAATAACAAATATCAAAGTCCTGGGCCTTCTGGTGGTTTCAGACAAGAACATTTCTAAAAGTTTAACTATATAAGTCTATGTAAGACCAGTGGGCCCTGTGGTGGGGTGAATTTTGCCCCCCCCCCCCCCCACCTTGGGATATGATTCGAACACTCGTGGTAGAGGTCCACCAGATGAAGCTTCAAACCAAATATCTAAGACCTGGGCCTTTTTGATTCAGACATGAAGATTTTCAAATGTTTTCTCTATGAAAGTCTATGTAAATCCAGTGGGTCCCAGGCTTGGCAACTTTTGGCCAAAGGGCTATAATTTGAACAATCACGGTAGAGGTCCACTAGATCAGGCTTCATATCAAACATCAAAGACCTGGGCTTTATGGTTTCAAACAAAAAGTTTTTAAAGGGTTTCCTATAATGCCTTTGTGAAACCAGGGGGCCCTGGTGTGGGGGCATTTTTGGTCCCAGGGCTATAATTTGAACAATCTTGGTAGAGGTTTACTAGCTGAAGCTTCATACCAAATATTAAAGACCTGGGCCTTCTGGTTTCAGACAAGAAGATTTTTAAATGTTTTCCCTATAATAGCCAATGTACAACCAGTGGGCCCCAGTGCGGCAGCCTTATTGGCCCCTGGGCTATAATTTGAACAATCTTGGTAAAGGTCCATTAGATAAAGCTTCATACCAAATATTAAAGGCCTGGGCCTTCTGGTTTCAGGAAAAGATTTTTTAAAGGTTTTCCCTATATAAAGCTATGTCAAACCAGTTGGCCCCGGGGCGGGGTCGTTTTTGGCCCAAGGGCTATAATTTAAACAATCTGGGTAGAGGTCCACTAGATGAAGCTTCGTACCAAATATCAAAGACCTGGGCCTTCTGGTTTCAGACTAGAAGATTTTTTTAAAGGTTTTCCCCATATAAGCCTATGTAAAACCAGTGTGCCCTGGCATTCAGACAAGACGATTTTTAAAGTTTTTCCCTATATAAGGCTATGTAAGACCAGTGGGCTCCGGGGCGGGGGGGGGGGGGGGGTTGGCTCCAGGGCTATAATTTGAACAATCTTGGTAGAGGTCCACTATATGAAGCTTCATACCAAATATCAAAGACCTGGGTCTTCTGGTTTCAGACAAGAAGATTTTCCCTATATAAGCCTATGTAAAACCTTAGGGCCCCGGTGTGGGGGCATTTTTGGCCCCAGGGCTATAATTTGAACAATCTTGGTAGAGGTCCACTAGATGAAGCTTCATACCAAATATCAAACAGACAAACAAAGATTTATAGGCAGGCAAACAACCAGTGTCCGTGGGCGCATGCATCGCATGAACAAGTCCGTGAAATGAACACCCCTTTAAACTCCACTTTATAGAGAGAAACTGGGGTTTACGGGGGTATACATTACTTTTCTTATTTCTGCATATGCTCTAACGGCTGTTTTGTTTCGTTTAATTTTAGGTTTAACGTCCCCGTCAACACTTTAAAGATAATTTTGGAGACGTTGCTTCCAATTTTGAGGGACTTTTACCCGACACTGAGATGAAATGACATCTCAAGCCTGCCGCCCAATGAAACCAATAGGGTATATATGTATGGATGGTCCGACTCGCCCCGCTTTGACCGCGCAGGCTTGTATCCCTTAAGCGGTTTACCAGTACTCCTGTGCGGTCGGTTTCAGCTCTGAGTGGAAACATCATGTAGCCCATCTATTTCTTCCAGCCCAGATTGGCAGGGCCGTGCGTTCTATATATTGAACGTATTGATATATATTTTGATGGCCAATATGATTTAGTACAAGAGTTACAGCTGTACATTTTTTTCTTTCAATATTCAGAAATTAAGAGATAGCTTTCTTCAAAATTGTCATTTGGGATGGAAAATCGGTGGTATTTCGGTAGGATATTTTTTTTTAACCGAGGAGTCAGTGCCACTCCGAATGACAATTTTCACCACAGGTATCTCCATTCAAATGCAATTTTTCTATTATAAATACAGATATCTGCTTCAAATCCAAACACTGTTACTTGCGAAAAACAACATTTTAGCCAATGAAAAGTGACATGATGTGAGATGAGAAAATTTCTGACAGTATACAGCAGTGTAAAATGTTAAAATGTGTGACATTATTGAATTAGGTATTGCACTAAACATGCAGATGAATAAGAATATGCTTTAGATATCAGGGCGGATAAGATTGTTTTTGAAATATAGTACTACACACAAACATAGTATGCAACTTAGAAAAGCCAACAAAAAATACTAATGGGATAGAACTTTTAGAATGGAAATGTGCTTTGACCCGTGAACATGACTGTACTTCGATCCTGAACATGACCTTGACCTTGGTTATGTTAAGAACAATGGTGTGGTTTATTTTTTCTTTGTGTTTACATGAACAAAAGTTATGACATTATAATACATTATCATATGACGTTGTTGATAAGCAGTGAATAACGTCGTGTAATTAAAATCGTATGACCACACGTATAATAACACGTTGGCGGGATTAAGTGACGTCATGACGACGTCCATGTCAACAATGCATTTTTTGTGGAAAAATTGTCAAATTCAAAGGCGATAAAATCCAATTTAAAGTGGTCATATGATAAACAGAATCTTACACTCGTGGTCATTTCATATGAAATTTATGAAACTCGCTGAAGGTTCGTTTCATAAATTTCATATGAAATGATCACTCATGTAAGATCCTCTATATATGTTCATACACATTTTCAGCAGTTTTAACCATTAGGCCTGAGTAGGTTGTCTGAGCTTAAAATTTTCATAGTATGGTATCATAATGGGCCAACATCGTGGCTGTTTCCATGGGAACATAAACAATACATGTTTTAGCCCAATACTTAGAAATCAAATGGCATAACCATATAATGCATAAACGATATCCAAAAACGGATTTTTTGCTAATGAGTTAGTGTATATATTAAAATGAGTGGGAGAATACAGTTTTTTTTTTATTAAAATGACCTTTGACCTTGAATATGACCTTGATCTGGATAATTTCAAACCCACATTACTTTGTTTTAAAATGCCCCTTCAGATTAGGGAATGGATTAGTGCAATGATATTTTTGTAGTTTTTTCCTACCTGATCCTACAACAGTTTAAGTTACCACACCCTCCTTTTATCAATATGGCGGCCTTCTTGGACGCCATCTTGGATTTATCAGCTCGCACCAATGTCAGCCACATGATCCCGGTCATTCCATAAACTATAGGGTATGACGAACATTTTGGTATATATCATTCTTTTTTGTACTCTTATGACCACCTCAACCAAAAATGAGTCATGATTGTCACCCTACTATTGACTGAAGTATAATTATGTGGGGCATTCAAATATGCGCCGTTTTGACAATGCGCACATTCATTAGTGTAACAGATGTACATAATTATTAAATGGTGAAATATGTTTAAGAAATAAATAATACGCAGACATCAATTCTCCAAAGACGTAGACTCTCTACTGTCTGCATCAAGAATTTATTTTATACATAGCAGTGAAATCAATGCATATCTGAAACAAATAAAAGTGATATTTTCACACTGTGAAAATATAAATGATAGTCACAGTGTGAAAAATAACATGACCATGTTATTTTCACAGTAGCAGCCCGGACTATTTAATCGCCAAAATTCAAATGTTATCTATAATAATTCTGTAAAATACCTTGAAAAAGCATTCTCTGAACTGTAAAAATGCTGTATTAAAAATGGCGACTGTTTATGGTTAGCAACTGACACTTGTGACGTCATAGCCAAGTCAAAAATTGATACGTAAGAACCGATTGATCAATTACAGTAAGTGACCTAAAATATTATCAAATAAAAAGAAAATTTACTTTTTTCGATAAATATCAAAAACATTTCATCTCGTGTGTTGAAAACATCAGAATTTTCACTCGTGCTTCGCACTCGTGAAAATTCTGATATTTTCATCACACTCGATGAAATATTTTTGATTTTCATCTCAAAAAAGTAAATATCCTCTATTTATTCACTTGAATCATGTAAAAAAAGTATTTCACTGTCTACACTCTAAGGCTTATAAATAGAGAATCTTACATGAGTGCTCATGTATTATTGAATTTATTAAACGAATTGATGAAAAGGGATAAATGCGAGGATTTGCCGAGCATTTTTTCTCTTTTCTTCAACGAGTTTAATAAATTCAATAATACATGAGCACGAATGCAAGATTCTATTTATCATATGACATTTAAAATGCATTTCATTCACGACTGTTTGCTAAAAATGTCACTTTTCCGACATTAGTAAACGCGACGTCAATAAGGACGTCGTACATGTAACGTTACGGGACGTATCTAGCTAATTTGCATATTTAATCCACTAGTGGATTATCGAAAATATTACATGGCGTTATTACACTCTCAGACGCGACGTCATATGATAAAGTTCCTTCACAATGGCTACGAGGCCTGTATCTACGCTGTAAATAGATAACTGTGTTGAGATATTTTCAGTAACCTTCACACAAATGTGAAGCCTCATGACAGGATCTGCAGAAAAAGTTGAACTTTAATTCTGGTTTACTTACGTTTGGAGCTATGGACTTTTGAACATTAAAAATAGTCATCTCGGTCGTATATTCATGTCAGCTTTACTTAGGGAAAGACTAATGCACCTTTATGTTGAATTCATTTGTGAGAGTATTATCGTACTTGCTTGATGGAAGTGCAGTGGCGGGGCATGCTTGCAGCGCTTTTATTTCTTGAGTTATGGCCCTTTCAAAGTTTCGACATTTTAACCTTGTTAGCAAGATAACTCAAAACCTGTTTAAGCTACTGTCGTGAAACTTGATACCTAGGCTGATAAAGAATAATGAGCAGATGACCTGATTAACTTTTGAAACAAAAAATCTGATTTTTTTTCTTCAATTATGGCCTTTTGATAATTTCGGCATTTTGCAAACACTTTCTAGTATTCATTATACCCCCGACTTCGGAGAAGTTGTTGGGACATGTTGCTGCCTCCGACTTCAGCGAAGTTGTGGGACATATTGCTTTTGTCGTCCATCCATTCGTTCGACCAGCCGTCAGTCCGTCCGTCACACACTATAGAATGTATCATATCCTAGGAACCATAAATACTGGGGTTCTGAAATTCCATATGTGGATAGTGTATGAACAAGTAGCAAACCCATATATTTTTATTTACTTTATCTTGTGTATTTTTGGAGGTCAGACATCTTGTTGCAGAGTTAAGGGTCTTTCCTCACTTAAAAGAAGTGAAGGCAATGATCATGAATCGATACAATTAACCCACAGCTCCCATCAGAGACACCAAAGGGAAATAAAAACAAACATGAAACAACATACCCTATTAGAAACATTATTAGCGGAAAGCAAAAAAGGCAGTTACTTTCCAACAAAATGGCCAAATGGATATCCAAAACAAAATAATAAAAGCGATATAAACACTCAAAGACAAACCATAACAAAAATAAACCGCGACAGAAGAACCGCCTTGGAATGGTCAGTGAAACGAATTCCTCGCCCTTACTTCGCGATTGAGACAAATAATTTGTTCAGACCGCAAGGAGACCTCCTAATTAAATAAATAAATAAATCCGGTTTAAAATCTTGAAGCCTAGCAAAAATGTCACTCAACAGATGATACGTAGAACACAAAAACATTACTCTTGACTTCTTATTTAACAGAGTTATGGCATATCATAGGCACCAACGGGAAAGAAATACAAACATGAAACAACAGACCCTAATGGAAACATCAATAGCGGAAAGCCAAAAGGACAGTTACTTCCCCACAAAATGGCCGATGAAATTTTGCATAAGAAAATGTTGTGAGCAAAATATCTCATAAACTGCCTAGGCTAGACTCTTAAAATTTTGCAGGCGGTTTGGAAATGATTTTAAGATGTGACCTGATTTAATTTTGGAATAATTTTATTAAAAAAAAGAAAGAAAAAAGTATGTCCTTTTTTGATGTAGGCATTTTAACGCTGGAAAAAAGCTTTTAAGCAAACTATCTCATGTATCGCATGGGCTGGACTCTTGAAATTTTGAAGGCTGTTTGGGATCAGTGCGTAGATGACTGGATTAAATTGTGTAATATGTTTATGAACAATTTGACCAAATAATGCCCCTTTGTAGACGTAGGCATTTTGGCATAGGAAAAAAAAAGACTCTGACAATGAATGAATTCACTCAGTTAATGTTTCCCATCCAGCTGACAATGAATAACCTGCCGATGTTTCCTAGCCAATGAACCAATCAACCAATCATATGGTTGGAGGTTCAATGTTTTATAAACAAAAATATTTACTGCTCTTTTCCGTTTGCTTGTGTGTGTGTGTGTGTGTGTGTGTATGTGTGTGTGTGTGTGTGTGTGTGTGTTTGGAAGGGGGTCTGTAAACTTGTTGTTCCGTCAAAGATTTTTCAAGAACCTTTTTGGTTATGAACTGAAGTATTGTGGGTAACATATTTAGCTTTCTAACTCTTATTTCCATCTTTTTGGCTTTTCATGATTCGCATAATAGAACTTATGTTGGAAAAAAATCCAACTGCCAATAAAGATATGTTGTTGATATTCCGTATGCAGGTAAAGGGTGATTAGTTACAGTATAATCAAATGAATATCAGTAGTTTTGTTCTTTCTTCTGTCCAACTTTCAGAGGCCTGGAAAAGTAGAGATTTTACAAATTCAATGATGTTTTCTGTCGAAGATTTCTCAGGAGCCGTGGGAGCTGAAGTTCTAAAATGAAGCATATTATTAACCCTTTTTGTACCAAATGGAACCTTCCTCCTTATATATAGCAGGAGTTCATTACATAATTTAGGGTTGTCAGGTTGTGTTTTCATCAAAATCTATTTGGAAAATGACTGAACTTTTAGCAAACAGTGGAGGCCCTGATCAGACGCCGCGTTCTGCGGCGTCTGATCTGGATCTGCACTGTTTGCCATGGTACCCGTTTTGGGGTGTCTGGTACTAAATGGGTTAATCCTAAATAGTTGTATTGTGTAAGAGACAATGAACTGTCTATTAGTAAGAATTGTTTGTTCGTTTGTAATTACACTTTTTTTGTTTATCCATAAAGGAAAGTGTTAAATTTTCTGTCAAAGAATTCTCGGGAATTGTTGCAACTAGAATTCTGAAAATTAATAATTATGTTGAGTATTACTTGCCAAATTGTGGGGAAGATCATTAACTTTCTGGCTTTATTTTATGGAACAGTATTTAGGTAAAAACTCAATTATGCAACATTGAGATTGCAATATGCAATTTTGATATTGAGTTATGCTTTATGCAGTTACAATTGTGCAACACTGCATTATGATATTCATTGTTGTTGTCTGATTTTGCAATTTGTGTAGTTTTCTTTCTGTTTCTCGTCCTATTTTGCAACTGGAAATTCCGATTCTGCTTCTTCTAGTTCACATTATTCTCGTTCAGTGGCGCTGTGATCGTTCTTTCGTACCGTTCCCGTAAACGTCCGCCTGTATTCGGCAGATACCCAAAAACATCTGCAAGCGTATTGGTGACACGGAGGAGTGAAAGAAATGAGAGAACTATATTTTTGGCATAAAACGGACGATTTGGGGACACTACACCCTTCCCGATAAAATCATTTAAACATAATTTTTATTTTATATGTCAGACCAGGAATCAGCTTTGCTTGGTTTGTTTTGTGTCCAAGTTTTATCTAAATATATCGCAAATGTGTTCAGGCCATTGCACCTCTAAAATATAAATTTGTTGTAAATACTTATACTAATTTTGTATGGCACAGAAAGGCTCCAGTCTTAATCGTGTAGACCTTTGTGAGACTGCTCCTTTATGATCACTTGATACAACTCCTCTAACATTTATTTCTGATTTAGGGCATATCCAACGGAATTTCTAAAACTAGGCATTTTGGTTCTGTTGTTTGATTTGATGTTTTAACGTCACCGTCAACACAATATAGGTCATTTTGGAGACTTTGCTTCCACTTTTGTGGGACTTTTACCCGGCACTGAGATGAAATGACATATCAAAGCCCTGTCGCCCAATGAAACCAATAGGGTTTGTAAGCACCGCTTTGGCTCGGTAGACTTAGATCCTCTAAGCGGTTTACCAGTACTGGTGTGCGGGTCGGTTTCAGTTCATGCAGCCCATCTATTTCTTCAAGCCCCGAGGGCCGGGGGTATGATTCCCTGTTTATTTTGTCACATGTTTATATAGATGTTCGCAACTGTTTGTGTTAAATGCATTCATTAATTTATAAGAAAATAGAAAACTATCTGACTTTTTATACTAGATTTTTGGCTTCAAGTGACAAAACGCAAAGGTTTCCACCTTTTTGACAAAACACAACGCGAAGCAAATACTTTCATACCGGAGTGCAGGTGGAAAACCCGCACCTGCTACAATGTAACATATCAAGCGCTGGAAGCCTCTGTGGTGTTGTGGTTATGCTACTCGCCTTAGTAACCAGGGATCGCAGGATCGACCCCGGGCTTCTCCAGAATTTCGGATCAGTCTTTAAACCCAGGTCCCATCTCCGTATGACCTTAGCTGTTGGTGAGACGTAAAACTAAAAACGCACTCACACACCAAGCGCATCCCACCATTAAACACATCTTTATAATTCTGACCCCCCCCCCCCCACACACACACACACACACATACACTTGATCCCCACTTTTATAGAGTAAAACTGGGATTTACAGGAGTAAACATTATTTTTCTCATTTCTACTCCAAAATATAGATTGTGGGTACTCGTTAGAACCGCATCGAAAAGGCGCTTCTACGTGTACCCAAAATGTATATTTTAAGCAAGTCAGAAAAATATCATCACGACTTTTCATCTTACAATTTTTGTTGTTGTATTTTTCGGCGGTAAAATGTACAAATCTAATGCATCAAAAACATTTTTTTCTAGATTCTGTACACTTTAATAATAAGTGAATAAATAAATAAATAATGTCGTTAAGTTCCGCCAGGTAAACCTTGGTACGCTGTACGCGGTCTAACTGTAATAAAACAAGAAGAAGATAAAACTTTGGCGTAGACCTAATACATGGAAATACATGTACGTACAAAATGGTTTGGATTCAGCCACTCCATTTGCCAAATCGTTACATGTAGAACTTGAAGAAATAAGTAGTAGACTAGCTTTTTTTGCGTTGTGATTCTGTTGGATGAAAGCCATCATGCCCAAGTCTAACTTATGACGACAGACGGACATATGAATACGACAGCTGTCATTGTGACCACAGGTGCGTTTCTATGGTTGTGGGTCGGGGCTGAGTATGAGTAAGTAATGTTCATCAGAGTAACAATGGGAATAGAGGCACTGGTTGTTGTTTACCAGTTTCCCGCACGGGCAGCTGGTAAGGTCCCAGGGAACGAACCCATGCCCCCGAACAGGGAGACCATCGCGCAGTTATTCTCTGAGCGGACATATACATACTTCTATAATATCCAAGCATTTGAGTTTTGAGTGAGGTTGCAATTAGTAACTAATATCTTTATAAGTAACACCTCAGAAGGATCAGATTTATGGAAATTGTATGAATTAATCAATTTTAACAATCTATGCTCATTTCAAATCCATGGATTCGGCACATGGTAATTTATTTTAGTAAATATTCAACGATAGAGTACTTTCCCCTTCGTCAAACAAGTATTAACTTTTAAATAAAAATCCTGTTTCTCATAAATATATAAATAAGGAACCCCGCTGTATTTTTTTTTTTTAAAGATGCAAACGTACACATTATTGTAAATATCCGAATTATTATATAGCCGGATAAAATTTATTGCTGCTGGCTTGAATTTTGCCCCTGGAAAAGCGAATGCGATCTTCTCAAACGGACGCTTGTCATCGGAAAAAACTACGGCAAATCCACGGACATTACCGAACGTTACCGTCACCTCAATGACTGGTACCCCGTCTAACCACAGCAGAATCGAAACTGAATATTGCAAAATAGGACGTCCAAATGCCATATTTAAATACAAAGGTCTCAAATTAGAATGTGCATGTTGCATATTCGAATAAAGTAGTAAGATATGGAAAGGTTCATAATGCAAAGTGCGGTTTCAACAATTCATTTTGTAATTGCACATTGCATAATTGAGTTTTTACCTTAATACTGTTCCATATTATTTCTTCCTTTTATTTGCCCACCTTCTTTTCTTTCTTTGGAGATGCAGATAATACAGGCCAAAGGAAAGAAAAACACTCTTGATATGTTTCAATAGTTTTCTGTCACATTCAGTATATGCTTAGAGGGGAACTATTGGTATTGTCAAGGTAACGAGGTCAACGATTATGGTACCACTGGAAAGGTCTTGTGACAAGGAATGCACATGTGAAAAATGAAAGCCCTATCAGTTACCACTCAAAAGTTATGCCAAATGTTAAGGTTTTTTGCGGGCAGACAGAAAAACAGAGATACAGACGGACAGACAAAAAGTATATGCCCCCCACCCCAGAATTTTTTATTGGGGGGGGGCATAATAAGGTTTGTCATTTATACAAGACGTCTGTGACTTGAACATTCGCAGGTTTTGCGTGTCAGCTACAACCGCCATCTTGAATACTCTTCAGTACTTAGCAACTCTACCCCAGATGTGGGCGGAACTGGTAGATCGATGACGTCACTTGGTAGCTACCTTGGCTGTTCGGCTGTAACTTTGGTTACTACGGTAGCTACCTAAGTTCCAGCCGAAGTCGCTCCTAGTTGAGACGATATCTATATATGGATAAATCCCGTGCAGCCAACGAAGCGTCCGACTGAAAGGACGATGTACATACCATTGGAGTGAAGACAGGCAGAACATGCCATACCTGGTTTTAATCAACATACCCACAGTAGAGACAACCTTTGATCTATATTGTTCGAATATGAAACATACTACACCAGTAACTGCGACTTTCTGTTACACTCTCAAATGTGCACATTGAAATCCTGCAGGATATTTGAATAATCCTCATAATTCCATCAGTCAAGCACTGAACAGACGACAAATCGACACACAACATCAAGGCAGGACGTGTGGAAACAGAAAATTTGACACAAAGTTGAAATCGCAGAAATCTCCTTCTGATAACAGCTTTATTTTGATAACTTAGGGACATGAAACCCCGAAACTAAATTACTGATAGACAGTTGGCGGAGCTTGTCTCCTACAACTGTCTAGCTAGATATCTTGATCAGAAATAAAACAATAAAGAAGCTATCATCGAAAAACGCGGCAAAAAGATAACAAGAGGCCCATGGGCCACTACGCTCACCAGAGGTCATGTGGTTTATACCATATACAGGCATGGCGCCGATCTTGGTCATGTGACTACAATCCCACGAAAAAACTTTCATTGCCAAAATAGGCTCTTCATGTAATTTGGTTTCAATCAGCACAACAGTTTTAGTGGAGAAGAAGATAAACATACTGAATCTAAGTCATCCAGGAGAAAGGTCAGTAAATAACCTTGACCTTAGGAATCGATAAACTTCCATTCAGCTGTTTGCAAATAGCAATTCTGATGCCACAGGCTATAATAGAATCATAAAAATCCGCTGTTTCGTTTTTCTTCCATACAAATGTCTAAATGGACAAATTTGACCGTGACATAAAACAGGTCAATGTCAACAAAAGGTCATCATTTAAACAAATTTGATAGGACCCAAGTCCATGATGCTGGACACCAAGTTCAAGGTCATCGGTCATTTGGTTCCTGAGCAGAAGATTTTTAAAGGTTTTTACCATATATGGGCATGGCGGTCATTTTGGTCATGTGACCCAGTCCTTACGAACAAACTTTCGGCCCCCTCCTTCCTATAGAGTCCCACATGTAGTTTAGTTTCAATTGGCCAAGTATTTTCATAGGAGATGTCGTTTGAAAATGTTGACGACGCAAACCCAGACGCCGCAGACGACGGACCACTACCAATAATATAAGCTCTCCCGGAGCCTTCGGCTCTGGTGAGCTAAAAATTTGACTTTAGTTTTTGTGACCTGTGTTGGTTAGTAGACGATATACTGTCTTTTTATTTAGTCCATGCATATTACCGTTTTTTCCTGCTATTATCGAGACTGATCTATACTTAACCCTTATCTTGCGGTTCAAGACGACCTCTATCTTCTGAAGAAGCCATCTGATCAAGATTTACACTGTTTTGCATTCAGTTTATGAATTTGTAGCAATAAATTACATCAAGTAACTTGATTGGTTGATAGACAGAAATGGGTGTGGCTTAAATGAATATTCAGCAAGATAAGGGTTAATTCACGAAGGAAGTGTGGATCCTCATTAGTTCTCGAAAGATTCTGATTAGGGAACAGTCTGATGATTTTATCCGCTATCGCACACGGAATTCAGGTTCTCCAAAGTAGTTCTCTGTTAATCCATGCAAAGACTGAAATGTAATTAGCAATGCATTTTAAACATGGAAATGAAAAGTACAAAAGTTTCCTGAAAAGTACAACAAGAGGCCCATGGGCCACTATGCTCACCAGAGCTCAGGTGGGCACTGCCCAATGGCAGCCATGTATTTTTACATGATATCATCTACCAAATGAACCCCCTTGTCCAAATGAGCACCCATGTGGACTCAGTATCTGAAACATTAGGCCTTTTATGAAGTAGAGGGGATGGGCATGGACCCAATGGAGCCCTGGTTGGTATCACTCAATGCGTCTTATCATAAGGAACAAGAATATATATGGTTTAGCAGTGGGGATCTGTAAGGCCTCTTAAGTGATGGAGGGGTTGGGGCATGCCCTGTTGATCCCAGGAAAAGCCCAAGATTGTTGTCCCTAAACGTGTCTTATCATAAGGACCAAGTATATATATGGTTTAGGGGTGGGAATCTGAACGGTTTCTGAGATTTGAGGCCCTTTTATGAAGTGGAAAGGATAGGAATGGCCCCTGTGGACCCCCTCCAGTAGGTGTGCTAATAATAAGGAACAAGAAAATATATGATTATGCGGTGGGGATTTGAATGGTTTCTGAAATATAAAGTCTTTTATGAAGTGAAAGGGCGGGGCACATTGCCACAGCACATAGAGACCCCCAAGTTGGTGTGATTGAACGAGTCTTATCATAAGGAACAAGTATATGGTTTAGGGGTGGTGATCTGAACTATTTCTGAGATATATGGCTTTTAATGAAATAAAGCGATGGGGCATGGCCCCGGCGCAACCCGGGGACTCCCAGGTTGATGTCACTGAATGGGTCTTATCATAAGGAACAAGAATATATATGGTTTAGGGGTGGGGATCTGAATGGTTTCCAAGATATTTGGCCTTTTATTAAGTGGAGGGGGTGGGGCATGGCCTCGGCGCATCCCTGAGGACCCCCAGGTTCATGTGTGTCACTGAATGCGTCTTATCAATAGGAACAAGAATATATATGGTTTAGGGGTCGGGATCTGAATGGTTTCTGTGATATATGGCCTTTAATGAAATGAAAGGGGTGAGGCATGGCCCCGGCACAACCTGGGGGACCCTCAGGTTGGCATAAAAGCTTATGGCTAAGAGAAGTTTACTCAAGAAATATTTCTATAAAAGTTTTGTCAAAATATCTGCAATGACTTGGCAGTAAATGCCATTTTTCAATTTTCATAGCAACCAAATTAACTAGACAAAAGTGCCCAGTGGGGCACGTATACCCCCGGCCAGTGCCATCACCTCAGCTGAAAATAGCAATGTCAAAAGCTTCTTTGCATATACAGAACTACAAAGGGAAATAACTCTAAAAGGCCTGACCCCTTGGCCCTTATTTTCTTTCCCATAATACAACTAGTCATACTGATCATGTTTGCAAAATTTCAAGTTTCTATGTACAGTAGTTATTGAGAAATCTTTGACACAAAATAAAAATATACACTATTAAACAGCAAGAACTACAAAGGGAAATAACTCTAAAAGGCCTGACCCCTTGGCCCTTATTTTCTTTCCCACAATACAAGTAGTCATACTGATCATGTGTGCAAAATTTCAAGTTTCTATGTGAAGCAGTTCCTGAGATATCTTTGACACAAAATAGTCAAAAGCTTCTTTGCATATACAGAACTACAAAGGGAAATAACTCTAAAAGGCCTGACCCCTTGGCCCTTATTTTCTTTCCCACAATACAACTAGTCATACTGATCACGTTTGCAAAATTTCAAGTTTCTATGTACAGTAGTTATTGAGAAATCTTTGACACAAAATAAAAATATACACTAATATGAAATAGGTGCGACCTAACTGCAACCAACTGTTTTAATGCTTATAAACCTCCCATTTTGTGTATTCTATATTAGGTGGGTCTTTTTGAAATGAAAAGATTTTCTAAATGGACATTGCAGTATTTCCGTAAAACTCCTATATTAAGATCTCCTTTTGGACTGTTCTAAAGTTTAACAGTCTCAAAGGTGGTCCCAGACTGAACAACGACAGCAACATATTTAAACTTGAACTGTGCAGTAGATAGTTAATCTAAATAATAATAATAATTATAAATAATAATAATAATACTACTACTAATAATAAAACAAAACAAGAGCTGTCACTATAGGTGACCAATGCCCCCTGTGGGAGCCAATTTCTGAGTTTTTCCAAAATTTCAAGGGGAGATAATTCAGCGAAAAACGACAACAAAGTTATGGCCCTTGGTCAGAATGTAGCCCTTGTGATGGTGAATAAGTGTGTGAAGTAACATGGGGCTAGGTCGAATGCTTTTGAAGTTATGATCAAGGTTAAAGTTTTTGTGACGGACAGGCAGACAAACATACAAACAGACAGAGCAAATACTATATGCCCCCCGAATCAAAGATTCTCGAGTGGGGGGGGGGGGGGGGGGAATAAAAATCACTCCGCCCAGAGAATGGTATCTGTCTTTAGTAGAACCAGTATTACATGATGCTTCCACACAGACCTGAATCCGACCCACACACGAGTACTGGTAAACCGCTTAGAGGATCTAAGCCTGCCCAGGTAAAGCGGTGCGACAGGGCTTGAGATGTCATTTCATCTCAATGTCGGGTAAAAGTCCCACAAAATTGGAAGCAACGTCTCCAAAATGACCTTTACAGTGTTGACGGGGAAGTTACACCTCAAATCAAACAAACAAAAGAACCAGTATTATTTTTGAAAACTACAGTTGAACTCTACCAGTATTAATTTTGAAAACTGCAGTTGCATATATACATCTTTAGGGTAGGGAAGAGTTACTATTTCTGTTCAAGAGATAGAAATGTACCTTGTTCTATCTATCAGAATTCTACCAGAATTCTATCTATCTATCTATCTATCTATCTATCTATCTATATATCTATGTATCTATCTATCTGTCAATCTATCTGTCTGTCTGTCTGTCCCATCTATCTATCTATCTATCTATCTATCTATCTATCTATCTATCTATCTATCTATCTATCTATCTATCTATCTATCTAAGCCCCCGCCCATAGGGGCTTGAAGAAATATATGGGCTGCATGATGCTTCCGGGCAGAGCTGAATCTGGCCCGCACACTAGTCACTGGTAAACCGCTGAGAGTATCTAAGCCTGTCCAGGAACCGTGGTGCGAGGCGGACCGTCCATGCTAATAAACCCTATTGGTTTCATTGGGAAACGGGGCTTGAGATGTCATTTCATCTCAATGTCGGATAAAAGTCCCACAAAATTGGAAGAAACGTCTCCAAAATGACCTTTACAGTGTTGACGGGACGTTAAACCTCAAACAAAATCTATCTATCTATCTGTCTCTATCCCCGAAGTGGCCCCCGCCCATCAAGGCTTGAAGAAATAGATGGGCTGCATGATGCTTCCACGCGGAGCTGAAACCGACCGCACAGGAGTACTGCCTGGTTAACCGCTTAGAGGATCTATGCCTGCCCAGGGAAAGTGGTGCGAGTGAGACCGTCCATGCTTATAAAACTTATTGGTTTGATTGGGATACAAGGCTTGAGCTGTAATTTCACGCAGAGCTGAATGCGACATCACACAAGTACTGGTTACCCACTTAGATGATCTAAGCCTGCCCAGGGAAAGCATGCAGAGCGAGTCGGACCGTCCAAGCCTATAAACCCTATTAGTTTCATTGGGCGACAGGGCTTGAAATGTCATTTCATCTCGATGTTGGGTAAAAGTCCCACAAAATTGGAAGCAACATCTCCAAAATGACTTATATAGTGCTGACGGGGACATTAAACATCAAATCAAACAAACAAATTGAGATGTCATTTCATCTCAATGTCAGGTAAAAGTTGCACAAAATTGGAAGCAACATCATCAAAATGACCTATATGGTGTTGATTGGGACGTTAAACATCCAATGAAACAAACAAAACTCCCAATGGGGATGTAACATTGGTCTAAAAGACGATTCTTCAGGAATCATGATTCCACTATACACAAGTTACAAGTAGGTCACATTCGGTGTACATTATTACATACACTCCGAAAGCTTACACAGTAATTCTGAAATTACGGCATCTATAACCTGCACAGGCACTGAAAATTCTTTATCAGAATATAGATGTGACTAATTCAGTATCACAGGGTTTGTTAAGTTGGCCCGTTGATTTGTCCAGTAAACTTATTGAATGTGTAAAAAGTCAAAATATGGGTAAAAAATATATCTACCATGCAATCCAGTAACATTGTGTACATTAATTTTTAATAGCTCTTATGTGTGACTTTGTCAAAGCCACCATTGACAATCACAAACATTGCAACACTTTCCCTACCAACTATCAGCAATGAAAATTGATCTCGGAATTTTTAACAAACAGGACAAAGGGATACCCCTTGAAATGGAACTACCAATTTTGTCGCCCAACACTGCACACTAAAAAAGTTTTGAGCTATTTGAACATGGGGCTTGTCACAAACAAGTTGTTGATTAGTTATTCTGCAATGTTGTTAGATGCAGTGAGTTGAGATATAAAATATTTGTGCCTTTGGCTAGTTTAAACTCAGTCTTGTCTATGGAAATCTTCGGATTTTTCTTATTTTGAGAAAAACTGAAAAGTTCTGCGAAACTGGCACATCTGCATGTGCAAGCTCATGTTTTCAAGGCTTTACACAACTTAATCTGACCATCGGGGCTTGAAGAAATTGATGGGATGCATGATGCTTGTGCGCAGATGAGTACTCGGCTTAGAGAATCTAAGCCTGCCCTGGCCCAGGCAAAGCAGTGTGTGTCAGAACATGCATGCTTATAAACCGTATTGGTTTCGTTGGGTGACAGGGCTTGAGATATCATTTCATCTCAATCTCGGGGGTAAAAGTCCCACAAAATTAGAAGCAATGTCTCTATATAGTGTTGATGGGGATGTTAAACCTCAAATCAAACAAAACACTCCTGGTGTAAATTACATACACTCCAGGTTTGGCAGGATGGAGCTGCCTACACAGTAATCACGCTGTTGTTAATGTAATTATGGTAGGGATCACTCATATTTTTGCTTTTTACACATTCCACAAGTTTTTAGGGCAAATCAAGGGGCCAAGATAGAAACTATAGATGGGAAGATGTGTTCTTAGGGGAGATTCTGGGTAATTGATAGTATTTTTTTTTTTTTTTGCTGTCCAAGCAATAAAGCGGCAATCATTTTGGGTCAGGCCTTGGCAAAAGATAAGAATAAGACCAGATTTAATATCATTTGATCCAACATTATTTTTACACCAGGAGAAATATATTTGGCTGCATGGAGTTTCCCGGTAAAGCGAAATCAACAGCACCTTTACATTATGAAAACATGCCTATACAAATGCAATGTTAACTTAAACGCTGCAAAAAAAACCCTGAACATTTCAAGATGGAACAGTGTGATGTTTTTCTTATTTCGACTCAAAATATAGATTGTGGGTACAAGTTAGAACCGCCTCATTGAGGTGGTTCTAACCAGTTCCCATAATCTATTGTGGGAGGTCGGGTTTGATTTTAAGATTATTTCACTCATATCGAGCCGATCGTTAATCAGAGGTGGAAGAAAACCGGAGTACCCGGAGAAAAACCACCTGACCTACATGTACCATTGCAGAACTTGGCGTCTCACATGTGACCAGAGTGAGGCTCAAACCACAGTGGTGAGAGACCTAATGATTAAGAGTGAGCGCTCTTATCCACTAGGCCACAGAGGCCCGTCACAATCTATATTTTAGAGCGGAAAAACGAAATGTAAGGTTTTCGCACTGTAAAACCAAAGTTGTACTATTAGGGTTCAAGGGCTCAGGATTATATAGGCTTGTTTTTGTGATGAAACTACTTGTAAACTCCTTAAAGGATCTAAGCCTGCCCAGGCAGAGTGGTGTGAGTCTGACTGTCCATACATATACACTGGTTTCATTGGATGGCAGGGTTTGACACAATGATTTGTATAGACTTCTGATACATTAGATGCATGCATTGCTGTTATCTATCAAAGATGTTTTATTAGCCAGAAAAAATGAAATGGTTAAAGTGCTAGACAGATTCTAAACTCTAGCTCAGGCAAATACTTTAATGCACTTCTAAATGAGAACTTCTAATAAGCAGGGCCTGACAAATTCATTGCCCAGCAGCCATAAGGGCAAGTCCAAATTTTTCAACATAGTCATGTTTATATTTTTTTTTTGTTTTTTTTTCATCTGTCCATTACTTTTATAATACATTTGTATTTCTGTCCCTAAATATTATATCTCGTGGAAAATGAAATACAATGGTCAATGGTTTCGAAAAGCTATCCATTTAATTATTCTGCTACTTTTATGGCATGAGAGTATGGCAAAATATGAGCTGTTGATAGTAAGATGGAAAAATATGGTTTTAATTTGTGGGTGCGGTAGGGCTTGAGATGACATTTAATACAACGATCAGTTAAAAGTCCCACAAAATGTGAATCAACATCTTCAAGAAGATGTAAATAATGTAAACAGGGACGTAAAGGTAAATTCAAACAAATGAAAAGGTAGCGTTATCTGTGTGGTAATTATTAGCTGTATGATCTTTGTCAGTTTCATCCTGGTTTAGTAAACAAACTGGGGTGTAATAGCTCAGTGGTTAGTGCACTTGCCTCTGATGCTAGAGGTCCCGGGTTTCATTCCCGGCAGCGACTATAAAATTTGGGTGTTCTAACACGCCCCGTTGGCATCATTTGCAGGGATGAATGTCATAAATGGAAACCGTCCTTCGGATCTGGATGTTAGCTGGAGGCCCTGTGCAGAGCGAGTTATGCCCTGCAGTGCAGGTTAACCCTTTTTGTACCAAATGGAATCTTCCTTCTTATAATATATTGCAGGAGTTCATTTCAAAATTTAGGGTGTCAGGTTGTGTTTTTATCAAAATTTATTTGGAAAATGACTGTATTTTTAACTAACAGTGGAGCCCTACTAACAGTGGAGGCCCTGATCAGTCACCACATTCTGCGGCGTCTCAGCTGGGCCTGCACTGTTTGCCAGGGTAACCATTTGGGGGTTTCCGGTACTAAATGGGTTAAAGACCCCTACAATAATAATTACAAGATTACTGTGTAGGCTTTCATCCTGCAAACCCCGGATGTATGTAAAGTACACCTGAGAGTAATGGTCAGATGTGACCCATTGCAGTTAAAGTAGAAAGAAAGGAAAGAAACTGCTGCATACTTCAAGTATGTGAAATGAACATAAGGTGTAATTTTTGGACGCCTATTTTTGACCAGGTATTGAAGTTTTTCTGGGCAGTATGTACAATTGGATAATCTTTGTAAGGAGGCGTATTGAGACCACCTGCACTTCCACATTTCACTAGTGCTGGAATTTATAATGAAAATGGTGGCCTCAATAGAATGTTAAGAATGTAAAGAACTTCAGCAGTTGAACAAAGTATGTGACCTCCAATGCTGCTTTGTTTGAACAAGTGGTACTTTGAAATGAAACACCAAAATTTGAACAAGATGTCTGTAATGTATTTTTAATAGCCCGTATGTGGGACCAGGACTGGGGACAGGACAACGAAGAAGTCTTACCTGGGTAAATGGTTGAAAATCTCCCTGGCAGAGGCTCTGGTCTTGTTTGTTTGAGTGGCCAATCTAGACTGAGGAGCGTGGTCTCTTCTGCATGCTTTTCTCGCTTCCCGGGCTCTGTGTAATATCCAAGTGGGTAAAAACCATCACCTTCCGGTCGGCGTTTCTGGATAGCTCACGACACAACACTCCTCCCCACTTTATCTTGAAGGCCTTGTCACCAGCTGCCAGGTTCATCCTTGAGTGGGACTGATGTCCCACCGTTTCTCAAGTGAGACTGATGTCCCACTGACACTTCGGGCTTGGACGAGACTAGAAGTCTCAGTCTATTGTCTGGCTTGAAGGAGACGAAGAAGCCTCACTTGCAAGCTGCTGTGTTGAGTCTAGCTTGTTATTTGACAGCTTGAGCGGACAAAGAAGACACACTCAATTTGCTGTCTGGCCATCTCGTTAAGTCCAACAGATTTCGAACTAGAAGTCCAGAAATCGTGACAGAACTAGAAGCTCAATGTCATTTAGTGGACTATTACAGAAATCCGCGGATAGACTGCCGTCTAGAAGACACATTTCTGGATTTGTGCGATCTAGAAAATCAATCTTTCCTTCATTCTTAGTGGATACTTCCAAAACATCAGCACAGTTTGTTAACCAGTGAACTTAAGTAATCAGTAAACCTAATGGTTACCGGGTAATTCTTTATCCGTGTGCATCTTCTAGTAACAATTTGTCTTTCATCTTTGTGGTTGTCTCCTTATGGCATATCCCATTATTTTTCCTCCCTGCCCAGCTAATTGTACCCGAATGGAGCCACCCACATTTACAGTGAACCTGACCCATTAAACATCTGGCCTGGTGCAGTAATGACAACCATCGCAGGGCAAAACTACAGCTTGTGTGTCAGATAGATTCATTTTCTGTTTACCTGACCCCGAGACCCAACGTCCCCATCAACACCACCTAGGCCACCCCGGAGACGCCGCCCTCAACCCTGCATGACCCTTACCAGAGATGAAATGACATCTCAATTCCTGACACCCAAGGAAACCAGCATAGCCTATACATGTATGCATCGACAGTCAGACTTGCACTACCCCGTCCAAGCAGGCCCTGAACCCCTAAGTAGATTACTAGTACTCATGTGCAGTATGCTGCACATGGCATCAGAGGATCTGAATTCCTTAACTGTCTGAACTTCAATGTTAAGCTTTATTGGGATAATCCCTCAACCCATTAAGCTAGCTGACCCTTGAGGCTCCCTGAACAATAAAAACCATGTTAAACTTGAATGAGCCTTTCTCACTTTCAGAATCTTGCCTACAAGATAGTACCCAAGATAACTGGTAAACAATACTGTGGCTAAACAGAGTTCTAGTTAATTCCAAACTTGGAGTAATTTACTCCCACTTTGTCATTTCTGACTCCCAACTTTTTGAAAAGTATGGTAAAACTCCATCTTTTTCTGGAATACTGCATTTTTACTCCAATTTTAAAAACCCTGGGGAGAACCCTGCTAAAATCTCATTCCTGTTCATTCAAATGTTTTTTAACGGAGGCAAAGAGAAACTGCTATTTATAAGCCTATACTCTTTCAACTCCAGCTAAAATCTATTTTTGTTCATTCAACTGTATCTTTCTTATGGAGGCAAAGAGAAACTGCTATGTATAAGCCTATACTCTTTCTACTCCAGCTAAAGTCTTCAATTCGTTCAATTGCATCTTTCTTTAAAATGGAGGCAAAAAGAAACTGCTATTTAAAACCTATACTTTTTCTACTCCATTTTAAACTTGCAAACGTTTGGAAGCATTCACATATCAAAATAAAGGGACCTGTATCATTAGGTTTGGACAAATTTTCTTTGTTGTTTTAAAAGCCTTATTTGCCATCATTATTTTGACTATTTTTGCCTGTCATAGTTTGCATTTGTCAAATTACTTGCTATTTTCTTGCCTTGCACTTAAGTGGAAGCTTTTCTTAATGACTAGAAGCCTACTTAAGAAACTGTTTTCATCACGCCATTTCAAAATTTAGTGTAGAAGTAAGACAACTGGTTCTTCCACCGATGATCTCTAAATACCAACGTGGATCATTCCATTTGATGTTTCATTCTTCTGTCGTTCAGATCTTGTCCATCAATCCCATTAGCAGTCAGTCGTTGTACCCGGGATTCTGTTAGTGAGCTGACTTAACGGAAAACATCTTTTCTTTACCCATTGGAATGTCTCTTTCCTTCCACATCTTGGGATTTGCACTGGTGTTGTTTAAATCCATAAAGAGCAGCCTCCATACTTCTAGAATGTTCAAAACAAGTTTGCTTGGCTGTCTATTCATCAGCACATCCCTGACAGAATTTTGAAATAGCCTCCTGCATCCGATGCTCTTCAGGCGGGTTTAAATGTGGCAGTGGCAAGGGTCAGAACTCGGTCAGGTGTTCTTCCAAAGATCTTTCCTGTCTTGAAATGATTGCTGGAATTTCATTCTTGCTGTTTCCCAATCTATCCTCAAATCTCTTCCCAGTCCTGCAGTGATTGCGAAGAAATCCAAAGCTTTGCCCTCTATAGACCAATTTAGGCAATTACAACATTCTCTGTCGAACCATTTTAAAACTGACCAGCAGCTTTCAAACTTGTGTCTGTCAGAAAAACATCCACCACACATTTCCATCAAATTCATGTTCTTTGGAAGCTGTTTCAGATCACCACGCCTCTCTCTCCATGAGTGTCTAGAAGACTCCTCAGGAGATATGTTATCATCACTCACTTTTCCCACATCAGTAGCGGTATGCCATGGTGACCTTGACCTAGAAGTACTATATCATTAGTGTCTTGACACGCTTGACCTTGAATATGTCCTTGGTGACCTTGACATCCGGTGTCGAGCGTATGATCTTGTATGCGACCCTGCCCTTGCATATCTGGAGCATGACCTTGGCTTCTCATGCTTTCTTGGTGACCTTGACCCGTCATACTTTCTTGATGGTGACCTTGGCCTGCCATGCCTTCTTGAAGAGTCAACCTGTCATGCCTTCTATGTGTCCTTGACATGTTATGCCTTCTAGATGTCCTTGATATCCCTGCCTTCTTGACGGTGACCTTGACGCATCACGTCCTCTTGAAGGTGACTGACCTTCCTTACCCTCCTGAGGGTGACCTTGACATCTTGACCTTGAAGGTGATTTCCTCAACATGCCTTCTTGAAGGCGTTCTTGACCTTCCTTGCCCTCTAGAAGGTGACCTTGACAATTCCTGTCTGCTTGAAGGAGAGCTTAACCTTCCATGCCTCCTAGGTGCCCTTGACAATGCCTGTCCTCCTGAAGGTGTGCTTGACCCTCCCTCCTAGGTGACCTTGACAATTTCTGTCTCCTTGAAGGTGAGCCCGACCTTCCATGCCTTCTAGAAGGTGTCTCCAGTCTTGGCTTAATCTGCCCCCTTTTGGTTGTTCCTGACCTTTAACCCATGGAGTTTAACCCTGGTCTGGTTTGCCTTCTTGACTCTTCGAACTTCCTACCATGTGATCTTGACCATGAATGTCACTCTCCGCTGTAGGAATCATATTCACTGGCATGAGGCCCCTCTTTTCTTATCAAGTCCATTTTCATATCTGCTTTCGGAGAGACCCAAGACTATTTTTTCACGTGAAACTATTTTTTCATTCTTGTCTGATGATGTCGACCAAAGCACATGTGTCTAGAAGACTCCAAGCACTCTGGTGAACCATCTGGCTGATCAGAATCACTACTTTCTGTTAATTCTTTCTGAGATCCAATGCATGTCCTCTTCTGTTCCTTCCTAGCCATGAGGATTAGAAATCAACTCCATGACTGCTTTACTGTTCTTGGCAATGGGGATTAGAAATCAACCCAATTAGCTCTACTCTTCCTAGCCATGAGGATTAGAAATCAACTGCATGACTGCTCTACTACTGTTCTTGGTCATGGGGATTAGAAATCAACGCCATGCCAACTACATTCTTCTATCAATTCTGTTCACGTGAAAGCATTTCTTCATCCTTTGACTGATGGTGTCGTCCGGCGCCTGTGTATCTAGATGACGACTAATGCTCCATCAAGCCATCTGTCTGGTCAATAATCTTTGCCTCAACATTTGCTATCTTATTCGTGCAAGGAGTGACAAATACAAACTTCTGTAAAGTGTAATATAAATATTTCAAGAATAACCTCTGTGTATAGAATACTCAAGAGATTCTTTCCCAAAATATTTATCCTTTTTTTTTCTGGCTTTTCGACAGGCAGAACACTTTTCAATAATTTTCGCGTATAGAATACTGCGAAAACCCTAGAAAAGTCTGTCTTTTAAGTGATAAGCAGTTATTTACTAATAATTTTGAGAATATATTAGTCGAGTCCGGTAACTTTGCATGGCCGTTTATCTTGCGCACCCTGCATTCGCATTTTCACAAACTGTATCCCTAATTATCAATTCCACTATATTCAGTGCATCGGCATTAAGTTTAACTTTAACCCGAAAAAGATGTCCTGCATGTGCAGATGAAATATCCTCGCGGAACCCCCCAATTTTTCTCAAAATACGAACTCTTAAAGTCAAGACAGTTTAAAACTAGCCAAAGTCGCTATTCCCTTGATTCTAAACTTACTGCTTCTGACAACATTGCAGAAGAACGAATCAACAACTTATGAGTCAACCCTCATGTTCAAACTGTTCAACAAACATATTGTGCGCAATGTTAGGCGACAAAATTGGTAGTTCAATTTCAAGGGGGCATCCCTTTTCATAGTATTCTTTGTCCTGTATATTAATAACTTCAGAGGCCAATTTTCATTGCAGCTGGTCGATAGGGAAATGTTGCAATGTTGTTGACTGAAAATTGAGTGGTGGCTTGAACAAAGTCACACATAGCTATATAAACTTTATATGCGCAATGTTACCGGACCGCACCGTACTTCTAAAACGTTAGAACAATGCTTTTTAATGGATGGCTGGCTTCTTTTAAGTAATAAGCAGTTCTTTTTAACTATTTTGGGTATAGAATACTCCTAAAATGTAAGAACTATGCTTTTTCAATATATGGCTGTTTGCCAATACTTTTCAATACAACAAAATTGAAGAAAAAGGACTATTTTCGGTTTAGAAAACTCAAGAAAATAACCCCTTCTCGTCTGCAACCAACCAACCAACCCTTTCTTCAAAAATGCAGACAGTTATTTGTCACCAATTTTATTCAAGAAAGTACTTTGTGTATAGAATACGCCAAAGATTTTACGTCGGTTTCTTGAATTAAAACCACAATGATACAGGTTAGGGATTTCTTTTATAATAATGGTCGCGTATAAAATACAGCGAACAATCGAAGAAAAGTACATGTAAATCTTGGTTTAGAAAACACAGAGATTACCTTTTCTTCTTTCTTGACAACCAGGTATTCCTCTGCCATTCCACGGAGAAAATCAGCCACCTAACCAGGCAAAACTAAACCCCAACTGGCAAGGGACAATTTAGAATTTTTCCAAACTGAAAATTACCCCAAGAAAAAACTGGCAGAAGACAAACAAAAATCAATCCAATTAGCTAAACTTAAATTAATTTAAGACTGCCTTAAGAATTGGTTTATTCAGCTAAATGCCAAACTCACCGGTTGTCCCCAAAACTGACTGGCTCCACGTTGTTGAAAAAATAAACAGGCCAAACCAAGAAGCTAAATGCCTCAGAACTTCACCTGCCTACAATTTCAACCTGTCAGGCTATCAAGAGTTGAACCCTTCACAGTTCCCTCTGTAAACAAAAGGAACCGCGTATCATGTTCACCGTCCCTCACGTCCGAAAACGTGAAGTAAATCTGAACCCTTCACAATCCCCAACGTTAAAAAAATAACGAAGTGGACCGCGTATCATGTTCACCGTCCCTCACGAATCCGAGGATAACTCGTGAAGTAGTAATACACCTCTAACGAAATGACCGGAGAATTCCCCCTTCCGTTTTATCGCTCGTCGCCAAATAATGTATTTTTAATAGCCCGTATGCGGGACCAGGACTGGGGACGGGACAGGAAGAAGTCTTACCTGGGTAAATGGTTGATAATCTCCCTGACAGAGGCTCTGGTCTTGTTGGTTTAAGTGAAAATTGAGTGGTGGCTTGAACAAAGTCACACATAGCTATATAAACTTTATATGCGCAATGTTACCGGACCGCACCGTACTTCTAAAACGTTAGAACAATGCTTTTTAATGGATGGCTGGCTTCTTTTAAGTAATAAGCAGTTCTTTTTAACTATTTTGGGTATAGAATACTCCTAAAATGTAAGAACTATGCTTTTTCAATATATGGCTGTTTGCCAATACTTTTCAATACAACAAAATTGAAGAAAAAGGACTATTTTCGGTTTAGAAAACTCAAGAAAATAATCCCATTCTCGTCGCCAAATAATGTATTTTTAATAGCCCGTATGTGGGACCAGGACTGGGGACAGGACAACGAAGAAGTCTTACCTGGGTAAATGGTTGAAAATCTCCCTGGCAGAGGCTCTGGTCTTGTTTGTTTGAGTGGCCAATCTAGACTGAGGAGCGTGGTCTCTTCTGCATGCTTTTCTCGCTTCCCGGGCTCTGTGTAATATCCAAGTGGGTAAAAACCATCACCTTCCGGTCGGCGTTTCTGGATAGCTCACGACACAACATCTGCATCATAATTCACCTATTGCTGGGATTCTGGCCATCATGGTGTAGAGTCTCATGTTTTCTTCTGGAGCTAGGAGCTGCATGCTTAGATTGTTGGTCCTGATTTTCTTCCACTGCAGTGGAAAAATCCTCACTGAGCATTGTTGGCTGTATTGTTTTACAACAGGTACATTGAACTGAAACACCAATTTTTAAGCAAGATGTTTCAAGAAAAATGTACCTACTGTATTATTTTATTCACTCATTTCACAGCAGGAAAACTTTTGTTTACTTCCTCTCGCCAACACTAACGGCTATTAGTTTTTACACGGTCTGTGACACTGTGTGTGTGGTGCTACCTTATGTGAGTTATCTCGGCCAGTAGAAGGCTTTGAAATGAAATGAAATGAAATACCTTATGCAGTGGAATATACCAGCGAAAGGGTAAAGAAGACACGTTTTTATCGTCGAATTAGATGCAGCTGTCAAACTGGAAAAAGCTGTATTGTGAGTTGATGGGCCAGTTGATGTTGTTGTTGTTCATTTCATTGTGTAACTGTGTAATCAAGGCCCTATGGCCGCAATGACTCTCGGGTAATATCTCTTCGTAAGTCTACAGTAACTGCTCTCCGGTATATTTTTTGTATCGGTGTTGCGACGCAGATGGGTATTTTTTTTATTATTATTATTATTATTATTTTTGTTTATTTATCATTTTTTTTTAATTTTTTGATTTTGTCAATCTTCGTGTTCGTTCTAAAAACTCGTCGAAGATATCCATGATTATTTGTCTTTGTTGATATAGCCATGATAGCGCAGCCAAGTTTGTTTATTTCGAAAAGATGAACGTGCGTCCATGGTAACAAGGAAGTTCAAGTTTTATCCGGAAGCTGTAAAACCGGAAGTACGAAGAAATTTTTGGCCTTAGTCCTGTTGGCTTTTGAGGTTTTGAATGGGTGGGGTATGTTCATAAATAAATACACGTGTTACCGTTAAGCAACCAACTCTCGTTGTTTGCCGCCTTCGGCGGCAAACAACTCGTTGGTTGGTTGCTATTAAACAGCAAGAACTACAAAGGGAAATAACTCTAAAAGGCCTGACCCCTTGGCCCTTATTTTCTTTCCCACAATACAAGTAGTCATACTGATCATGTGTGCAAAATTTCAAGTTTCTATGCGAAGCAGTTCCTTAGATATCTTTGACACAAAATAATCAAAAGCTTCTTTGCATATACAGAACTACAAAGGGAAATATCTCTATAAGGCCTGACCCCTTGGCCCTTATTTTCTTTCCCACAATACAACTAGTCATACTGATCATGTTTGCAAAATTTCAAGTTTCTATGTACAGTAGTTATTGAGAAATCTTTGACACAAAATAAAAATATACACTATTAAACAGCAAGAACTACAAAGGGAAATAACTCTAAAAGGCCTGACCCCTTGGCCCTTATTTTCTTTCCCACAATACAAGTAGTCATACTGATCATGTGTGCAAAATTTCAAGTTTCTATGTGAAGCAGTTCCTGAGATATCTTTGACACAAAATAATCAAAAGCTTCTTTGCATATACAGAACTACAAAGGGAAATAACTCTATAAGGCCTGACCCCTTGGCCCTTGTTTTCTTTCCCACAATACAACTAGTCATACTGATCATGTTTGCAAAATTTCAAGTTTCTAAGTACAGTAGTTATTGAGAAATCTTTGACACAAAATAAAAATATACACTATTAAACAGCAAGAACTACAAAGGGAAATAACTCTAAAAGGCCTGACCCCTTGGCCCTTATTTTCTTTCCCACAATACAAGTAGTCATACTGATCATGTGTGCAAAATTTCAAGTTTCTATGTGAAGCAGTTCCTGAGATATCTTTGACACAAAATAATTGTTTACGGACAGACGGAAAAGACAAAAACTATATACCCCCATGGCATACTTCGTATGCCGGGGGTATAATGAGCCGATTTTCATAAAAAATACAAACTTTCAATCCCCCAGCCCAAGGATGCTACAGATAAAATTTGGGCCCAATTGGCCCAGTGGCTTCAGAGGAGAAGATTTTTCAATTTTCCCCATTATAAGTCTATGGAAAATCTAAGTTGCCATAGCAACCAAACTAATGAGCCGATTTTCATAAAAAAAAAACCCACAAACTTTCGACCCCCCCCCCCCCGGCCAAGGATGTTACAGATAAAATTTGGGCCCAATCGGCCCAGTGGCTTCAGAGAAGATGTCGTTTTAAAGTGTTGACGACGGACATACGACGCAGACGACGATGAGGGCAACTGCCTATCTTTTAAGCTCCCCCGGAGCCTTCGGCTCTGGTGAGCTAAAATTAGAAGTGGAGGCAATGATCAGGAATCGATACAATTAACCCACAGCTCCCATCAGAGACACCAAAGGGAAAGAAGCACAAACATGAAACAACAGACCCTAATGGAAACATCAATAGCGGAAAGCCAAAAGGACAGTTACTTTCCCACAAAATGGCCAATAGGCTATCCAAAATAAAATAATATAAGCGACACAAACACCCAAAGACAAACCATAACAAAAATAAACCGCGACAGAAGAACCGCCTTGGAACGGTCAGCAGAAACGAATTCCACTGGTGGGGGGGGGGGGGGGGGGGGCTTAAATCGTTTTTACATGGCCACAATCGATTTTACATGGCCCTTTCTTCCGTCGCGATCTAGACAAATAATGTGTTCAGTCCGCATGAAGGCCTCCTAACTCACCAGTGCAACATCTCCGTGAACACCAATACCGCGCCCAGCAAAAATATTTCCAATGAAAAGGGAAGAGCCACAAAGCATCACCGGGGTCTGACTTTTTTGCTGAAAACTACACGGATGACAGCACCCTGAATGCTTCTTCATGCGGACGGGGAAGGTTGGATGAGAGGGTATGCAGACTGACATAAATCTTCGCAAAACGCACATGACAGGCGATAAATTTTATTTGACTTATTATGAAAATACCATGACTAAAACAGATACTAAATATTAGATGCACGTTTGCCATTATCCATGCCTGCTGGTAAAGGACTATTCTTTGGTAATTTCTATGGTTTCATTCGGAATGCTTATATTTCCTAGTGTGTGGGTTATATTTTCAATTTCGTTTGAGTCAGTGATTCTACTGCGGGAGTTTGAAAACAGTTGAGGGTCACATTTTTGTGTTCACGGAGATGTTGCACTGATGAGTTAGGAGGCCTTCATGCGGACTGAACAAATTATTTGTCTAAATCGCGACGGAAGTAAGGGCGAGGATTGTGGCCACGTAAAATCGATTTAAGCCCCCCAGTGGAAATCTTCCACTGACCGTTCCAAGGCGGATCTTCTGTGGCGATTTATTTATGTTGATGTTTGTTACTTAGTGTGTGTATCACTTGTGTCTTTTAATTTTGGATGGCCATATGGCCATTTTGTGGGAAAGTAACTGTCCTTATGGCCTTCTTTTGTTTAGGTTTCCATTATGGTCTGGTCGCTTAATGTTTGTATTTCTTTCCCTTTGGTGTCTTTTATGGGTGGAGTAAGTTAATTGTATCAATTCCTGATCTTTGTTTTACTTCTACTTCACAGATGCGTCTTAATTGAGTGAAACTAGCAAGTTTGTATAAAAAAACAATAATTTAACATGGTATTTATTGTAGTTCTAATTAAGAAAGACGCTTTATAGCTCAATACAAATAAAAAGAGAAACGATCAGGAACTGATGCAATCAGATCCCAAATTCTTCCCACAATATCACTAAGTCGAAACATCGAGTGGCGACAGTAAACATAACGAACAACAGGTAAACAGAGTCAGCAGCACTTTCCCAAACAGGTGGTCACTCAGAATATCCAAACCTACCTAAACGGAGCAATATACATACTGGGGTAAAGAGTCAGAATCACCGGCATGACAAAACATTAAAATGGAAGGACAAACGTAACTAAAAATGAACAAACAAAAAGGGGGAAGAATCCGAATCATCAACGTAACAACATATATGTTGTCAGGGAAAGAATCAGTACCACCAACATAAAACATGTAATAGCAACGGCAAAAATACCGACTTGGAACGGTCAGTAAAAACTACTGGTGGGTTCAAGTTAACTTTACGGGATCTCACCTCACTGTGGTTCAAACAAATATTTGTTTGGTCTGCGCGAAGGTTTTCTAGCTCATTAGAGAATCAACTCGGTAAACAAATCATAATGAAAACCAAGTTGACACAAGGATGAGGACTCGACAGTAAAACGCCCTGCATCCGGTGCTGAACACAACGCCACAGGAACACTGGGCTTAAAGAAATCCAACAGTTGAACCCCCGTTGGACCAAGCAACAGACATAAAAGTTCCGGAATAGCTTTAGGACAACGCCATCGTGGAGTCTGAACCCCCATCGACCGGCGTGCAATTAAAAAAAAAGCATAATGGCTGACAGTGATTGGGTCAAACACAATGCATGCAGACTGTGGAATAGCATTTATATTATATCCAATGCGTTTGTAACGTTTAATAATTTTCTGAAATTGTTCCGAAATGTTAGATTTGCCTTTAATTTTTCTTACTTTTCTACAATGTAGCCAAAAACCCAGGATGTGATATCCCCTGCAGCAAAAGTCTATTTAATCCAACCTCAAATTTAGAAATTAATTGATAGCGTCGGCGATAAATCTTAGACAAATGCATATTATTATATCGATATCCCTGATGTAGAAGTAGAGCAGTTAAACTTTTATTACCAGTGTTAAAATCAGCGACATGACCTGACACTCTTGCGAAGCGAATAAGCTGCGAATTATAAACACCGTAAGATGGCGAACGAGGAATATCACCATCTAAAAATGAGAAAATAAAAATCATCACGCTTATGTTAAAACGCAAATCCAGACACGGGAATTCGATATCAGAATCAGAATTATTGGCTTTGATTAACTGCAGCTCAGATGGATAAATTTGAGTGTCCATTCCTTAAAGTAAGGGCTGTCAATATTTTAAAGATCATCTAAATATCTTGAGGTAGAGTTAAAGGCTTCAATAATGTTACCTTGACTTTGATTAGAAAGTGACATAATAAAATCTCGTTCATAAAAAGATAAAATTAAATCAGCTACAAGGGGAGCACAGTTTGCACCTATTGGAATGTCTACGATTTGTCTATAACTTTGTTCCAAATCTAATCCTAACCTAAAATATAAGATAAAGCGCCACACATAGTCTGACAAGACCAAACTGTATCCTTTTCTAGACTTGTATCTGATGTAAAGAAGGCACGTCTGTCACTGCATGCAAGGAAAGTAGCGCACTCTCTTTGAAAAGTGCTTTCAATTAAACTTTATCAAGTTTTGAGGTAAAGTTGTGTTAACACTTGAAAAAATCATATGCAGACATACTAGTCGCTCGAAAACCTCTTAAATTTAATTTATTAAGTACCTCGCCAGAATTCTTCATAGACCAAAACAAAGTTTTACCTGATCTCTCATAGACAGTTTCACAATATCTACATGATTCTTAATAGCGGCGAGACACGAAGTTATTAATTTAAACAGTTCAGTTTTTGTTTGTTTTGTTTGATTTGAGGTTTAACGTCCCCGTCAACACTATAAAGGTCATTTTGGAGACGTTGCTTCCAATTTTGTGGGACTTTTACCCGACATTGAGGTGAAATGACATCTCAAGCCCTGTCGCCCAATGAAACCAATAGGGTTTATTAGCATGGACGGTCCGCCTCGCACCGCGGTTCCTGGACAGGCTTAGGTCCTCTAAGCGGTTTACCAGTACTAGTGTGCGGGCCAGATTCAGCTCTGCGTGTAAGCATCATGCAGCCCATATATTTCTTGAAGCCCCTATGGGCGGGGGCGGTAAACAGTTCAGTAGTCGTACAAAACCTGGAGTTTGCAATAAAGTGGGGTTTCTATGGTCCCTTTGATAACCAATACATCGTAGGAAGGCTATTCTGTCGTTCCTTAACAGTCACAGAAAATCTTATTGTTGCTGTGGCCATCAACAACTGACTCTTCGTCTAATAGAGGCCAGCCTCGGTATCTCAGTCGATGCGCGTCTGACTGGTGATCTGGAGTACTTCCGGGGTCTGCAAGATTGTAGAGATTGATCATGAAATCATTTCTACGGTCGTTCTCCCCATTCCGCTAATTCAAGAAGGGCAGTTGTCAGTTTCTGGCTAAAGAATGTGCACTGTACTGGTTAACCACTTACATAGAAGCCTGCCCAGGAAAAGTGTGGATAGGTAAACTGACCGGCTAAAAATGACCTAAAATAGTGTTGACCTGGCCGTTACAAAGAAACACATCGTCTAATAGGGTCTCTCCGTAGGTCATGGTGCCATATTTTCCTGTTTTAAAGTGTTAATATAATGCAACCGTCAAACAACGACGACATTATTAGCAGCCGTATCTACTGGAACCAAAAACGTACTTCCCTTGAAATGATCGGATACCATGCTACAAATGACGGAAAGTAGATTTAGGTTTTGGCGGTAGAAGATTAGTATTTTGAGTATACAATTTAATACGTGTATCAATTAATTTAAAAATATTAGTTTTTCTCGCTTACACAAAAGAAACCGCCGAAAGTGTTCATAGCCTGGTCAATTTCATCCCGACGACATTTATTAAAGTCAATACGAGAAGGTAATCTTTATTGAGGACATTTATAAACTATATTTCGAATTATTTTGTCAGATCTGATTTTAAGATTTCCCGTTATAACATGACCTCCACAGGATACATGAATTTGGAATTCTGACAGGCTCATGTATCATGAGTGTTAGCATAAATGTCAAAATCTGATACTAGTTAATTAAAATTAAATAAAGTATTTCTTATAGGTTTGTTATATTTATAACAATAATAGGTGTGTGTGGGGGGGAGGGGGGTCTTTATTATTAATATAATCAGGCAATGAAGAAGCTACAGATTTGTCTCTAAATATGCTAGGTAAATCAGTAAACTTAATTTCCTTGTTTATAATAGTTTTTTTATATATTAAACAACGTGGGTGATCTATTTCAGAACCGAATGTTTGACGAAGAAAATGATGAGTATAGCATCTAGTTAAAAGTGCTGCATAAAAAATTGAGGAGCTTTATCATAGAATTTATTAGGCTCTTGGTGTCATTTTCGTTTGACTGGAACAGTAAGAGAACTTAAAAATGACATCATAGCGTGAAGACCATGTGTGTTTAATATTTCAGCTAAAACTTTAAGAGAAGTATTCTTTGTCTCTATTGTGAGACATTTCCGTTTAAAAAATCCCATTCTGCCTTAAACTTTGTCATCTATATTTACGTATACGTTTTCTAGAATTCTTAAAAACGTCAAAGTCTGGCATCCTAGAAATATTGCCTTTCCAAGAAATATTATCCTTTAATCCCAGTAGTAAAGGTGATTGTAACAATTTTAATTCAATTTCATGGAATTTGGCGTTTTTGGAAGCTTTCTCGGCGTTTTGATCAAAGGTTACTTTTCCACTGGCTGTACAGTAACATAACGAAGAGAATGACCAGTTCGTTGAAAATGTTGATAAAGAAAGGTATCAAATTATTTAGGCTTATTGATTCTACGAAATCGAGTTTTCAATGCTCGTGTAATCTGTCCAACATATTGCATGTTACAATTATTTGCATTTCAAGTTAGAACATAAATCAAGCTAGAAGATTTTCAGCCCATCTCCGATTTATGGATGGCTGAAAATTCATCACGAAAACACGCCTATATGATTTTGACCCCCTTGAACCCCACTTCTGTATAGTAAAACTAAGGTTTACAGGGGTAAACCTTATTTTTCTTATTACTGCGCTTAAATAGAGATTGTGGGTACTCGTTAGAACCGCCTTGATGAGGCGGTTCTAACGACTACCAACAATCTATATTTTGAGCAGAAATAAGAAAAATATCACAATTTTTCAACTAAATAATTTCAAATTTTCGGCGATAAAGGTACAATGTATTGTATAGGCGTGTTTTCGTGTTGATTTGCGACCACTAACTGGTGAAATAATGGTAGATTCGTTCGATAACTGCTTGCACTAGTTACACGTCTTGGTATAGCACTTTGAAATATTTGGAGGAATTCCAGGTCTCCTGAATGGATTAGAGTATTTGCGCAAAACTGGTGATTTCAGTTGTGATAATCTTACCCTAATGTTAAGTATTAGTTAAACCATGTAAATTAATTGCAGATGCAGAAGAAAGATTCAAGCGCCTAATACTGACGGAAGAGTTCAGATTCCTCAAAAGTATTGATAGAATGTGGATGACGCAAAGGAGACACAGAATGTAACAAAAGTGGAGTTACGTTGTTTTCGTAATTGTTTTCCTAGAGTCAATTGTGAATGTAATGTGGTCATACAATCAAGAGAAAAGCGATACTCATACCGGTTAAAGATAAAGCAGCATATATGAAGATTCCGCTGATATAGCCAGCGCCCACAACAGAATCTAAGTCTAATACAAGGCATTTTTGATTTTTATTAAGAAATAATAGCAAGCAATAGTTAAACAACGAAGAACGAATCTCGGTCAGCTAATGCCCTTCATTACAGTATCAGTTGGGTGCAATATCCTGAGACAGATGGAGACGTTTACGGCCTCCACAACTGCACAACCAAAACGTCCTGGTATGAAAGTTAAAAAAATCCAAAATTTAATCAGTTCATCTACTTATCATCCCGAATCAGTCTGTAAAGTTTCAGGGCAACAGCTCAAATAGTTTTTGAGATATCTTGCTCACAAGCTTAAAACGCTCAAAGTTTCAAAGGGCCATAACTCAAGTAAAAAAATTCATATTTTTTTTTCAAAAGTTATCTGTTCATCTTCTCATCATCCCCAATCAGTATGTAAAGTTTAAGCGTAATAGCTCTAATGGCTTTTTAGATATCTTGCTTACAAGATTAGATATCTTGCTTACAAGCTTAAAACGCCCAAAGTTTCAAAGGGCCATAACTCAAGTAAAACATCGGATTTGTTTTCAAATGTTGATCAATTCATCTTTTCATCGTCCCCAATCAGTCTGTAAAGTTTCAGGGCAATAGCTGTAATGGTTTTTGAGATATATTGCTTACAAGCTTAAATGTCCAAAGTTCCAAAAGGTCATAACTCAAGAAATGTTTTTTGGATTTTTCCGAAAGTTAATCAGTTCATCTACTCATCATCCCGAATCAGCCTGTAAAGTTTCAGGGCAATAGCTCAAATCGTTTTTGAGATATCTTGCTTACAAGCTTAAAGCTTAAAGTTTCAAAGAGCCATAACTCAAGTAAAAAAATCAGATTTGTTTTCAAAAGGGCCATAACTCAAGTAAAAAGAATAGATTTTTTTCAAAAGTTAATCAGTTCATCTTCTCATCATCCCTAATGAGTATGTAAAGTTTCAGCACAACAGCTCTAATGGTTTTTTTAGATATCTTGCTTACAAGATTAGATATCTTACTTACAAGCTTGAAACACCCGAAGTTTCAAAGGGCCATAACTCAAGTAAAAAAATCAGATTTTTTTTCCCAAAAGTTAATCAGTTCATCTTTTCATCGTCCCTAATCAGTCTGTAAAGTTTCAGGGCAATAGCTGTAATCGTTTTTGAGATATCTTGTTGACATGCTTAAAATACCCAAAGTTCCAAAGGGCCATAACTCAAGAAAAAAAATCGTTTTTTTTTAAAGTTAATCATTTCATCTACTCTTCATCCCGAATCAGCCTGTAAAGTTTCAGGGCAATATCTACAATCGTTTTTTTTTTTTAGATATCTCTCGCTTACAAGCTTAAAACGCCCAAAGTATCGACGGGTCATAACTCTAGTAAAAGAAATCATTTTTTTTTTCAAAAGTTAACCAGTTCATCTTCTGATCATACCCAATCAGTTTGTAAAGTTTCAACGCAATAGCTCTTATGGTTTTTGAGATATCTTGCTTACATGATTTCATAACATTTTTTGCAAAGGGGCATAACTCCAGTTAGGGGCATAATCCAGATGAGAAAAAAAAACAAGGGTCAAATATTTTTCATAAGGAATCCATATTTGATATTTCAAAAACCTAGATTGCACGGTTCAAAAGTTATTCTATGCAGTAAAAAGCGGGATGGACGGAAGGATGGAAGGACGGAAGGAAGGACGGACGAACATGGTAAAAGCAATATGTCCAAACAACTTCTTCGAAGTTGGGGGCATATTGAACAGCCAAAAAGGGGGAAGAATAAAAATTAACAACGTAACAACATAACTAATTAGGGAAAGATTCATCAATACAAAACATGAAGGAACCACAGCAAAAGCACCGACTTGGAACGGTCAGTAAAAATACTTGTGAGTTTAAGTAAACTTTAGGGGATCCCAACTCTCACACTCACTCCCACTGTGGTAAGGATGCTACGTTATACTTATATGTCGTCTTCTTCCAAATGTATATTTTGATATGCCATAATGATTATGCTTCTGAGGAACTTTATATTATGTTATCTATATATATGTGGTCATTTTTAAGTGACAATGAAAATAGTGGTTTAAGTTATGCCTTGTTTCTAGTTTGAAAACCGTTTGATATTTTTAATGAAACTGAATCTTTACAGAAATGAAAAGCCAAATGAGTCGATGTGCAGAAGACGGGATCAATAACTCTGACTTTACAACGTTTCAAATAATGGCCCATTGAACATTGCAAAAAGTGATTTTGTTTATTACTCGTGTCTGCCATGAAACTTGTAGACATTTTGAGATATATTTTCAAGACATCTTAAGAAATGTAAAGCTTCTTAATACGACGCGCAGAATTCAAGAACCATAACCGAACAAATTATTTGTCTAAACCACCACAAAGGTAAGGGCGAGGATTGCGGCCGCGTAAAAACGATTTAAGAACCCCTCACCCCGGTGAAATACTTTTCACTGACCGTTCCGATGCGTTTCTTCGGACGCGGTTTATTTTTTATTATTGTTCGTCTTTGAATGTGTGTATCACTTATATATTTTTGTATTGGATAGCCAATTGGCCATTTTGTGGGAAAGTTACTGTCATTTTGGTTTCCGCTGGTGATATTTCCATTTGGGCTAGTTATTTCAAGTTCGTGTTCCTTTCCATTTGATGTCTCTGATGGGAAGTGTGGGTTAACTGTATCGACTCATGATAATTGCCTTCATGTTTTTACCTATGTTGGACTAGTGCCCTTCGAATATTTCAAGAGTCAATTTTGCCATTTCTCTCTGCTGTTCTGTACCTTGAAATTTTCTCATCAAAAGCAGTAAAGTCAGAGATATGGTTCATGATTTCTGCGTATCTACTAAAGCCTTACTTAAATGGTTATGTAGTGTCGGTTGGCACCTGTTGCTCTGTTTCTGGTCGTACCCACCGGAGTCTAACTGTTGGTTTTTGTTTCGCTCCAGCTTTCCAGTTATTTCATGCTGTTGAGTCCTTATCGTTATTTCATCTCTGTAGTCGTTTGATTGTTATGTTCTCGGAGATGTAGAACTGATTAGTAAGAAAGCTTTCATGCGGACTGAACACATTATTGGTCTAAACAGCGAAAGGACCAAGGTTCGAGTAAAACCGATTTAATCCCCACCCCCAGTGAAATACATTTTACTGACCGTTCCAGAGTGGTTCTTCTGACGCGGTTTATTTTTGTTATAAGTTGTCTTTGCATGGATGGATTGCTTATTTTTTATATTGGATAGCTGTTTGGCATTTTGGCTTTCCACCTGTGATGTTTGCATAAGGGTTTAGTTATATCAAGTTCGTGTTTCTTTCCCTTTGGTGTCTCCAATGGGAGGTTTTGGTAGTTTTATCGTTTTTAAGTTAAAGGGAGGACATGGGTAACAAGAGGACCACGATGGTCCTATATAACTCACCTGAGCTAACAGATTCAAAGTTGCAGGAAGCTCCTGTCTTATCTGATGACAAGGTCAAAAAGAGATATTTGCAGCACAGGATGGGACATACCTCTATGAGAGATAGACAGACATCAACAGTTTTCAAACTCATCCGAACTTTCATTCCCAACCTATTTATATGCTAGTTTCAGAAAGATTCCGATCAAAACTAAGGGACTTATCCAAAGGATTACCCTTTCTAGAACATATTTAACGTCACTACAGCTGGTGTCTGGGAATGTGTGGCGGTCGTAAAAAGTCTCCCTGTCCTATATCATAGTGAAGTTTATATTTTCTTGTCCTTTGGGATCATTGGTTCCATTGTTGGATTTTGAAAATATTTGAGGGCCACTGATGAGGCCTAAAAGACCGAAACTAGCTAGTCCGGCCCAGTAAACATGTACACCCCATATTTTCTAGTTCTGTGGTGTATTTCTTGCCCTTTCTAGAACACATTTATGGTGATGGCACGGTACAAAATATGTATTTTCAGCAAAGAAGGGGACATAACTCTATGAGTAAAGTGCCAACTATGTTAGTTTGAAAACACATTCAAGCTTTTATCCTTATCTTACTTAAATATAAATTTCAGGAAGATCCGTTCAAAACTTAGGAACCTATGATGATGACAATGTCAAAACTAGGCATTTTCACTAATCAAAGGGACATAATTCTATGATAACGCCTTTAGGCCAATCTGTTCTTGTTTTGTTATGAGAGACTTCATAAGAGAGTTCATGAGAGTTTTCCGTTGAAAACCAAAGCCTTTAGCACGACTTCTAGATATTTGAATGATTTATGAAATATTAACAATACCCATTTCGATGGTTTGATCAGTCAAATTTACCCCCCCCCACCCCCCCCACACACAGAACTTAAGTTAAATAAAGCAAATTCTTCTTATACCGAGGCCCCGTTTTTGGATTTACATCTATCTATTGTAGATGGATTTTTTCTTGCAAAATGTATGATAAACGCGATGATTTCGATTTTGAGATTGTAAATTTTCCTTTCTTGGATGGTGATGTTCCTCATACGGCATCATATGGCGTTTTACATATCACAATTTATTCGATTAGCCAGAGTGTCTAGTCATGTAACTGACTTTACCACTCGCAATAAATTGTTAACTGCTAAACTTCTTAATCAGGGTTATCCGTATCATAAACTACACAAAGCATTTTCTAAATTTTATAGACGTCATTCCGATTTAATTTTAAAATTTAATGTTGGGCTCAAATCTCTTATGTAACAAGGTCTATCGGAACTCGAATTTTATGGTGACTTAATATATAAATTCGGAAAAATATATAAGTGCAAAGACTTCAGCACACAATTTCGTAAAATCATTTTTCAATATAACAAGATTGGGTACAACATAAATATTGTACGACAGACTGCATGCATGGTAGTTAACCCAATTGCGTCCCTCTATAATTGCACGCCGGTGGGTCAGGCCTCAGATTCTATGACAGTTCCAGCGTAAAGGCTTACTGAGAATCAGAGGTAATCTAATTTTATATAATGTTGGTTGGTGCATGAAGCTCTGTCTCTCGTTGGGCCCATCGGAGTCCAACTGTTGGCTTTCAACGCTCCAGCATTTCAGTGGTTTCTTGCTATCGAGTTCTCACCGTTGTTTCATCTCTGTGGTTGTTTTATTTTTGGGTTCACGGAGATGTTGCAATGGTGGGTTAGGAGACCTTCTTGCGGACTGAACAATTCATTGGTCTAAATCGCGACGGAAGTAAGGGTGAGGATTGTGGCCTCGTAAAATCGATTTAAGCCCCCCGCCCCCAAGTGGAATTCGTTTCACTGACAGTTCCAAGGCGGTTCTTCTGTCGCGGTTTATTTTGTTATGGGTTGTCTTTGAGTGTGTGTATCGCTTACATTATTTTGTTTTGGATAGCCAATTGGCCATTTTGTGGAAAGGTAACGGTTCTTTTGGCTTTCCGCTACTGATGTTTCCATTAGGATCTAGTTGTTTCATGTTTGTGTTTCTTTCCCTTTGATGTATCTGATGTGAGCTTTGGGTTAATTGTATCGATTCCTGATTTTTGCCTTCACTTCTATTTTGTATATGTTTTTGTTCTGGTGGCTATCAAGTTCAGTGGAACATATGATTTTGAGCAGTTTTGTCAGATGGTCACCCATGGAACATACGGCCATTTAGTGGGAAAGTAACTGTCCTTATGGCCTTCCTTTGTTTAGGTTTCCATTATGGTCTGGTCGCTTAATGTTTGTGTTTCTTTCCCTTTGGTGTCTTTGATGGGTGGAGTAAGTTAATTGCATCGATTCCTGATCTTTGTTTTACTTCTACTTTACTGACCTAGTTTTGACTCGAAATGACCCATTTTCGACCTTGGACAAGATATTGTCAAGATCATTCTGAGCAAGACTTATGATGATCAGACCAAAACGTGGAGTCTTAAACGTTCACAATTTTTTCTATGATTTGACCCAGTGACATATATTTTGAACCGAAATGACCCACATTCGTACTTCACCAAGCTTTTGACAAGATAATTATTCTGAGCAAGATTGATGATAATTGGTCCAAGAATGTGGCTTCTAGAGTGTTCACAATGTGATCTACTGGCTTACGTTTTGATTCGACATGACCAAAATTAGAAAGTGACAGAGATATTGTCAAAAATATCATTCTGAGGAAGTCAAACCTGACTGAAATATTGTCTTGATGATCATTCTGAGCAAGTTTGATGATTAGCGGACCAAAACTGTGACCTGAAGAGTATTCAGAAGGTGTTTTTTTCATCCGATATGACCCATATTCAAACTTGATTGAGATATTGTCAAGATTATCATTCTGAGCAAGTTTGATGATGACTGGACAAAGTAGAAGTAAAACAAAGATCAGGAATCGATACAATTAACTTACTCCATCCATCAAAGTCACCAAAGGGAAAGATATACAAACATTAAGCGACCAGACCATAATGGAAACCTAAACAAAGGAAGGCTATAAGGACAGTTACTTTCCCACAAAATGGTCATATGGCCATCCAAAACCTGTGTCCTCTACAACGTTCACAACGTTTTTGCTATGATTTGACATACTGGCCTACTTTTCGACCCGGCATGACCCATAATCACACTTGACCAAGATACTGTCACGGTGATCATTATGAGCAAGTGTGATGATGACAGAACCAAACCTCTGGCCTTTAGAATGTTCACAATGTTCTTCTATGATATGTAATGCTGACATACTTTTTACTTCGACATGACCCATATTCAAACCTGATCGAGATATTGTCAAGATGATCATTCTGAGCAAGCTTGATGATGCTTGGACAAAAACTGTGCCCGCTAGAGTGACAACAAGGTTTTTCTTAGATTTAATCTACTTTCCTACTTTTTGACCCTACATGACCAAGATATTGTCAAGATGATTATTCTATTTAAGTTTGATGATGATTGGACTAAAACTGTGACCTCTAGAGTGTTCACAAGAAACAATAAGTGATGGCAATGATCAGGAATCGATACAATTGACCAACAGTTCCCATCAGAGACATCAAAGGGAAAGAAACACAAACATGAAACAAAGGACCTTAATCGAAACATCAATAGCGAAAGTCAAAAGGACAGTCACTTTCTCACAAAATGGCCAATTGGCTATCCAAAACAAAATAATATAAGCGATACAAACACTCAAAGACAAAGCATAACAAAATTAAACCGCGCAAGAAGAACAACCTTGAAACGGTCAGTGAAACGAACGCCACTGGTTGGGGGGGGGGGGGGAGGTTTAATCGATTTAACGTGGCCACAATGCTCGCCCTTGAAGTTTACGCATGGACGAAGAACGACGAACGACGACACTAGACATAGAACGATGACAAATAAACAAACAAACACACAAATAAATAAATAAAACAAATAAAACATTCACTTACTTGTTTTGATTTACAAGAAGTCTCTCGATGTTTCAACTTCGGCTATTCTCACCTCTACCCGCCAATTTATGTCGTTATTCAATCGTGTTAATATGTTTTGTAATTCTCTCCTCTAAAATCGAAAAGTAAAATAAAATAAAAATTCTTCAATATTAATATTAATAATAATAACATTGCATCGCAGGTGATACAAATCCCCTCGCACAAGCCTACTTGGTGGTGGCAAACACTGGATTAGCGAAAATCGAACTTGACGGAGCTATTAAGAGGGCGAGTCAATACAAAAACAGCCATCTTATTTCTGTGTGAGATCGATCTCTTCTTTTTCGATGTAATTGTTCTCTAGAATTATACACTTGGGCCAACGCTGTTCCAGTGCCATCAGCCCAGTTTTAAAGAAGCCAGGTTCGAAGTCTCCGACCTAATCCTCAACTGCCGCCACGGCTTCTTCGTTGGACGGGAAATGATGTCCTCGGATATCCTTTTTCAAGTTTGGGAACAGGATATAGTCACTAGGAGCTAAGTCCGGAGAATCGGCGGGGTGCGGTATTAGCTCTTACCAATTCCGCTCAACAGCATCCATTGCAATTTCGCAATTGTGAACTCTTGCATTGTCCTGTAGGAGCAGAATCCCTTTGGAGATTTTACCTCGACGTTTTTCACGGATCGCACGTTTCAGTTGGTTGAGCAAATTTGCATAATACGCACCTTTTATTGTACTTCTCTTTGCTATGTGTTTGTTTGAATTGAGGTACCCGGCAACATTATTTAGGTCATTTTTGAGACGTTGCTTCCAATGTTGTGGGACTTTTACCTGACATTGAGATGAAATGACATCTCAAGCCCTACCACCCATTGAAACCAAAAGGCGTATATGCATTGGTCGGTCTGACTCACATCACTTTGTCTGGGCAGGCTTAGTCCTTCTAAACGGTTTACCAGTACTCATGTATGGTCAGTTTCAGCTCTGCGTGGAAGCACCATGCGGCCCATCTATTTTACAAAGCCACGATGGACGGGGGCGAAGCACAGTGTCGCTTTCTGAACTTCTTCGGCCTCGAAGACCCTGGCCCTATCCACTTGAGACTTTTGATTGTTATTCTCTGGCTCATAATAATGGACCCAGGTCTCATCTACAGTCAACAAACATTAAAGAAATTCACCTTCCTTTGACCTGAACCGCTTCATCAATACGCTGCATACTGAGGCTCTGATAGCCATTTGCTCGTCGCTAAGGGACTTTGGAACTCAAAGGGTTGTTAGCTTGCGCATATCTAAGAGATCGTGCAAAATTGTTGAAACTCTACCATGTTAAATGTGTAAAGCATTTACTATTTCTTCCACCTATATTCGCCTGTCAGAGTACACCAGATCCCGTACTTTGTTACTCATGTCTTCATCGTTGGTATCCAATGAGCGTCCAGTCCTGGGTTCGTCTTCTAAAGACGTTCTACCGCGTTTGAATTTTAACTTGTGCGTACGATGGTGCAGAAGACACACAAACATTGGTCAACTCGCAATGTTTTTCCTGACCTGTTTTCCCTTTCAAATAGAAGTACCGAATTACAGAAGGTACTCAACTTTTGACGAAAAGCTTGCTTTTGCATCGCTAGCCATGTTTGACGTTCAATATCTTATGAGTGGTTGACATGATAAGGGTGCAATTTAGCCCTCATGCCCAAAATATGTATTGAAACAAGGCATGAAAATCTTGGTTGTCTGGGTCAATTGGAAATGGCATAGGCTGGTTACTTATTGACTTGCCCTCGTATCGTACCCAGCATTTGTGTGAAGTTAACCTCAACCGTCGTGATCAGGGCCCCGCGATAGCACATTTGAATGGTTGGGTAGGGGGTAGTGTGTGTGAGAGGGACAAATTAGTGAAAAGTTTAGACATACAATGGGGTTGCCCTGCCAGTAGTCTCATGTTTCTTGCTAGTTGGTTTAAACATTGTTTGCATGATTTTAGAACTACAGCGGATGTAAAAGTTTTTAAGTCGTTAAAGGGGCATAAGTCAAAATTTAATAAAGCTGGGGCTGTGCCCCTTGCTTCGCATGTGCTTACTGTCTTTCTTAAAAAGTACAGCAAGTTTCATTGAAATATCTTTGACGGTTTTGAAATTATGAGGAAAATAAGATTGAAAATGCTGAAAATTTGAATTTTACAAAGGGCCATTACTCTAATAATGTTGTGGCTAGAGTAACATTACTTGACATAAAACTGTATATGGTTGTTGCGACTTTATGTTTAAAGTTTCAAATTGATGCGATTCATGGTTTAAGAAACAAATGGACCATGATGGTTATATCGCTCACCTGAGCTAAGAGCTAAGATTTTTGCACGTGCCCCAGTGTCCTGTTTGAGACAAGACTTTAAAGGGTTTTCCCTGATATGTCTATATAAAGCGAGTTGGCCCCGGCACGGGGCCATTTTTGGTCCCGGGGCTATAATTTGAACAATCTTGGTAATGGTTAACTAGATGAAGCTTCACACTAAATATCAAAGACCTGTGCCTTCTGGTTTCAGACAAGTAGATTTTTAAAGATTTCCCTGCATAAAACCAGTGGGCCCCGGCACGGGGCATTTTTGGCCCCAGGGCTATAATTTGAACAATCTTTGTAGAGGTCAACTAGATAAAGTTTCATATCAAATATCAAAGGTCTTGGCCTTCTTGTTTCAGGCAAGAAGAGTTTTAAAGATTTTCGATCCCTATATAAGCCTATGTAAAATCAGTGGGCCCACGTGTGAGACCATTTTTGGACCCACGACTATAATTTCAACAATCTTCATAGAGGTCTATTAGATGAAGCTTCATACCAAATATCAAAGACCTGGGCCTTCTGGTTTCAGACAAGAATATTTTCAAAGGATTTCCCTATATAATTGGTGTTCGTACCATCTCCGTACGTAGAAATGGTGTACTTAAACCGACAGCCACTTATGTGCTTACGTTTAATACACCAGTTCTACCCAAGAAAATCAAAGTAGCATATCTTTCAGTTAATGTAGAGAGTTATATATACCAAACCCTCTCAGATGTTACTCGTGTCAGGTTTTTTGGCCACCATGAAAGTAAATACCAGAAAAACCTCTTTGTGCCAATTGTGGTGAAGAAAAACATGTGATTTGCACCAGACTTGTCCTAATGAGGCAAAATGCGTCATTTGTGGTGGCAAACATACTGTTTTCTCTCGAGAATGTCCAGCATGGAAAAAAGAAAAAGAGATACTCACAGTTAAATTTCAAATGTCAGTTACATTTACAGAAGCGAGAAAAATTGTTGAAGAACGTAACCCAACATCAACCGTCAGTCACGCCAGCATCACTAAAGGTGCTGGTGTAAAATTAACCAACACTGCTACGCAGACTGCTGATACGTACATTGCAGAACTGAAAACATCCGGTACATGGAGCACATCTACTCCAGCACCACCAGCTGCAACAAGTTCATTAAGTTCGTCAAATGGCGCCACCCAAGTTGCTTAGACTCGGTCGACAGCGACCGGGCCGAGGCCGGCACCGCATGTGAAAGAGAAACCCGACACGTATCGAATAAAAAAGGGTCGGAAGATCCGATCAAAACACACAATACGTTCGGTCCTCTTGACGAGGAAGTCTATATGGATACGGAAGATGTTCCAACCAATCCTCGTCAGGGTACCAAACTTAAGAGACTACCTACTGGAAAGTAGGTTATTCCTAGAGAACGACGCATTAGTTTTTAGTCATTTAAATATCTCTCCATAAAATGGATCCAAAACACAAAATAATATAATGGAATTGTCAAGGTCTTAGGTCAAACTATAATGAGCTCTTACTACTTCTTTCCCTACTGAACCCTTTTGTATTGTGTTAGCAAGAAACATTTCTAAAAACTGATGACACAATCGATATTCGAGGATTTAAAACATACAACTATATCTATTCTGATGGTAACAGACCATCTATTGGCAGTTCAATTTTTGTTAAAACTCGTTTACCACAAAGAGAGATCAAATGAAAAAATCACTGCAAGCTGTGGTAGTATTATCGGTTTCTTTGGATAAAGAAACTACAATTTGCCCTATATATATATACCTCCTTCATGTTCGCTAGAACCTGAACAACTTGAATCATTATTGGGCCAACTTCCATCGCCCTATCTTTTAGTTGGGGCTTTCAATGGTAACAACATTCTATGGGGTTGTAAAGATAACAACAACAGAGGAGCTCTTATTGAAATTTTATTGCGAAGAACGATCTTTGCCTGATGAATGATAAATTCACCATGCAACAGGTCATTTGTCTTCTTTTGATCCTTCTTTGTGTCAACTATCTCTCTTCTTGTACTATGACTGGTCTGTCTATGATGATCAGTGCGAAAGTGATCACTTCCCTGTTATAATTGAGAGCGTAAACGAACCAGATGAGGACTGTAACCAGAAATGAATAAAGCCGACTGGGAATTATTCCACAATTTATGTGAAGAAGAGTTATCAGTTGATCAGATTAATGAATCATCTGACATTGTTTCTGATTTCACAGATTCGCTTATTAAAATATCAGAACAATGCATTCCAAAGACATCCACTAATCCTAAGAAAAGCAAGCCTTGGTTTAATAATGACTGTAAAGGAGCTATCAAAAACGCAAACAGGCTTTAAATAAGTTCTGCAAATGTCCAACAACAGAAAAAATTAAACGACGTAAATGTTTTTAGAGCTAAAGCTCGACGAACAATCCGAGCTTCAAAACGAAAGTCATGGAGGGAATAGGTATGTTTCAAAATTGAACTCTAAAACCCCCATTAAAACGGTTTGGAAAATGGTACGAAATATATCAGGAAAAACAAAGTCCCACAGTTACAGACACTTGAATACTGGTTTTGACACAAAAGCTTCAACTAAGAAAGATATTGCACGACCCGCAGAAAAAGCGACCGACTGAAGTCGGTTGATTTTCTAAGAGTGCCCTAAAATCACCGTGTCATTCTGTCAGTCTGTCTGTCCGTCCGTAACCCGTTTGTGAAAATTGGTGATAGTGACTTAACAGATTGGAATATTTAAATAATTTTTGGCATACTGGTAGATATCAATGAGATCTAACCAATGAACTTACCAAATATTACATTCCATTTAGTATAGCCTCGCCGAGGCGAAAAAATGGGAAAATTTTCGAACTGCTTCTCCTCGAAAACCGTTGGGCCGATTGAAGTAAGTCTTCTCCAGAACCACTGGGCAGATTTCCACGAAACTTGATAAATAGCATTTGGGACGTAGGCCCATCATAAAGTGCTAAAATGGTGACCCTAGGTTGACCTTGACATTCTTTGTGCCTAGGTCAAACTTTGACACATATGCTTTTGTATTGGAAAAGTAAGAATGCATTTTATCCTGCAAACGATTCAGAATACAGTACTAAAATATAAGATATATTTTTGCTCCTTACGTTAAGGCGCATTTATTGGGGGAACCGTTTTATGTCCAGGTCACATTACCAAAATGGCCGCCATACCCATATATGGTAACACTCAAAGCTAAAAGCATCCGGCGGGTCGTGCATTTCAGCTAAAACACTGGTTTCAGTTACTCTTGGTAGCACATTCTTGAGCAATTCATCATCGCGAAATTATTCTGACACTTTTAGAAATTTCAAAAAGGACCAAGAGAAAAGAAATTTAAACTTCAAATCCCTCAATCACGAAGAATACAACAAACCTATTAACTTAACCGAACTAGTTGAAGCCATTGAAAAATCTTATGATACAGCAACCGACCCCGATGAAATTCATTATAAGATGCTTAAGCATCTGCCAAAAAATTCTCTTTCAACTCTTTTAGATATCTTTAATAATATTTGGGAAACGGGAGTCTGTCCTGAGAGCTGGCGTTTAGCTGCAGTTGTAGCAATTCCAAAACCAGGGAGAGATCATGCAGAACCTACGAATTATCGACCAATAGATTTGACAAGTTGTTTGGGTAAAAAATGGAGAGAATGATTAACAAGAGAATAGTTTGGTACTTAGAGTCCAACAACCTCATTTCAGAATATCAGTCAGGTTTTCGTTCGGAACGTAGTACCAACGACAATTTAATTAGACTAGAAACATTTATACGTAATGCTTTTATAAATAAAGAATACGTAGTAGCTATCGTTTTCGACTTGGAGAAAGCATATGATACCACATGGCGTTATGGAATATTGAAAGATCTCCATAACTTCGTCTTAAGGGGAAAACTTCCCAGTTTTATTCAAAGCTTTTTAGGTGAGCGCGCATTTCAGGTGCGTGTGGGATCCACACTGTCAGATTTCTATGAACAAGAACAGGGTGTCCCGCATGGTAGTATTCTCTCAACTACGCTATTAAACATCAAAATAAATAATATTGTACAATGTTTGGACGACAAAACCGACTGTTCATTGTATGTTGATGATTTTTGTATATGTTACCGTTAAAAAAATATGAAAGCAATTGAACGAACGTTACAACAAAATATAAAAAGAATAGAAGCATGAACTGATAAAAATGGTTTTGAAGTTCTCCGAGTCGAAAACGCAGTGTGTTCATTTTTGTAAGCTACGGAAGAAGCACGAACATCCTTCCTTGTTTTTTATACGGGTCACAAATTCCTGTTGTTGAAGAAGCCAAATTTCTTGGGGTCATATTTGATCAAAAGCTACCCTTTATTCCCCATGTCAATTATCTTAAAGCAAAATGCTTAAAAGCTTTGACTCTTTTGAAGGTTGGAGCTCATACAAGTTGGGGAGTAGACAGGTATACCTTATTACATCTTTACCGGTCTTTAATAAGATCTAAATTAGTTTATGGGTCTGCTGTTTATGGTCCTGCCAGAAAGTCCTATTTAAAATCTTTGGATACTATCCATCACCAAGGCCTTAGTCTGGCTATGGGAGCCTTTCGTACTTCTCACCCTATTAAGCCTTTATGTGGAAGCAGGTTAACCGTCTTTAACTTCGCGCAGACAAAAAAATTCTCTTCAGTATACTATCAGTCTTGCTTCTAATCCATCTTCCTCATAATCTTATAAAAGAAAAGCTGAATGATTTAATTGAATGGGCTTTTCACAGAGAAGATTCTCTCTATCTTGCATGTAATGTCAGAAATGCATTTTTCACTTCTAAAGAGCATAAGAATTATACACTTTGGTCATGTCAGAAAGTGTGTGATGCCCTCACCTTTCTACTTTACAATATTTATATTAGATTCGGTACTAAGTTATTTAGACAAATTGTGGGTATTCCGATGGGTACGAATTGCGCACCTCTTGTGGCTGATCTATTCTTGTATTGTTATGAAAGAGACTTCATGTTGTCGCTTTCCATTGATAACCAATCTGAAATTATTGAAGCTTTTAGCTCCACTTCTAGATATTTAGATGATTTATTAAATATTGATACTACCTATTTCGATGGTTTGATTAGTCAGATTTACCCCCCAGAACTTCAGTTAAATAAAGCAAATTCTTCTGATACCAAGGCCCCGTTTTTGGATTTACATCTATCTATTGTAGATGGGTTTGTTTCGTGCAAAATTTATGATAAACGCGATGACTTTGATTTTGAGATTGTAAATTTTCCTTTTATGGATGGTGATGTTCCTCGTACGCCATCCTATGGCGTTTATATTTCGCAATTAATTCGATTTGCTAGAGTGTGTAGTCATGTAACTGACTTCAACACTCGTAATAAATTATTAACGGCTAAACTTCTTAATCAGGGTTATCGGTACCATAAACTACGCAAAGCCTTTTCAAAATTTTAAAGACGCCATTCTGATTTAATTTCAAAATTCAATATTGGACTTAAATCTCTTCTGCAACAAAGTCTTTCGGAACCCGATTTTATGGTGACTTAGTATATAAATTCAGAAAAATATATAACCGCAATGACTTTAGCACCCAATTTCGTAAAATCATTCTTCGATATAAAAAGATTGGGTAACAACATGGATATTATACGACAGACTGCATGCATGGTAGTTAACCCAATCACGGTTGGCAACTTTGCTTCCCACTTTAATTGCACGCCGGTGGGTCAGTCCTCAGATTCTATGACGGTTCCAACGTAAAGGCTTATTGAGAATTAGAGAGATCTAATTCAAGGTAATGTTGGTTGGTGCCTGATACTCTGTCTCTGGTCGGGCCCATCGGAGTCTAACTGTTGGTTTTCTTTTGCTCCGGCACTTCTGTCGAGACCTCACCGTTGTCTCACCTCTGTGGTTCTTTGATTATTTGTGTTCACGGAGATGTTGCACTGATGAGTTAGGAGGCCTTCATGCGGACTGAACAAATTATTTGTCTAAATCGCGACGGAAGTAAGGGCGAGGATTGTGGCCACCAAAATCGATTTAAGCCCCCCAGTGGAAATCTTTTACTGTCCGTTCCAAGGCGGTTCTTCTGTGGCGATTTATTTATGTTGTTGTTTGTTACTTATTGTGTGTATCACTTGTGTCTTTTTATTTTGGATGGCAATATGGCCATTTTTTGGGAAAGTAACTGTCCTTATGGCCTTCCTTTGTTTAGGTTTCTATTATGGTCTGGTCGCTTAATGTTTGTGTTTCTTTCCCTTTGGTGTCTTTGATGGGTGGAGTAAGTTAATTGTATCGATTCCTGATTTTTGTTTTACTTCTACTTTCAAAATTTGATTTCCACCTGAATTTGTAGACAAGTATGAATTAAACCCGCAGCAATCAAATCTTTTGGATGTCATATATTGCCACTGCTAGAAAATTCAGGTATCGACCTTAAACATATTCAAAAACATGAAACTGCCGAAGTTCCATCTTGGTATATTAAAAAAAAAAACCTTCTATTCTGTTTGACTTACATGATGGAAAAAAATCCAAATAAAATCCAATACTACTCAAACAAAACTTTCAGGTTCTGCAGTCAAGTTATGATGATTATCAGCAAGTCTATACTGATGGTTCCAAAGAAGGAGAAAACGTTGGTTGTGCGTATGTTTATAAAGATACGCATCACACCTTGCGCCTTCCAGATGGTTCATCTATTTTTACAACTAAAGCCAAAGCAATAGACCTAGCTTTAGATTTTATCAGTTCTTCAACAATTCAAAAAACAATTATATTTTCTGATTCACTTTCTGTGCTTAAGGCTTTAGACCATTCATCATCTAAAAATCCTCAAATAAAAAAATTGATCGAAAAACATCATGAAATTTCTAAAACACACCAAACTTTGTTTTGTTGACTTCCGAGCCATATTGGCATTGTCGGCAATGAATATGCTGACAAGAAAGCAAAGGAAGCGCTCAATTTTAATCCGTCTGTTTTTAAAATTCCTTTTAATAATTTTAAACCATTTATCAACAGATACATCTTGTCGGAATGGCAAGACAAATGGGACCGTGCAATAAATAACAAACTCCATGCCATTAAACCTGCCATTGGAACAAAATGGTATCCTCCACAGTTTTCCAGAAAAGAGGATGTAGTATTAACGCGACTGCGCATTGGTCATACAGTCCCGTAACTTATACTTTAAAGATGACACTTTGCAGCAATTGTTTCAATATGTATCTGTTGATAATATTATTTTATTCTTAAAAGAAATTGGACGTTTTCATAAGATTTAATTTTGTTTCAGATTTTTATACCTTATCATTCTGATTTTTTGACGTATAATATCCTCATAATTCTGCACAGTTTTTGTTCATTAACCGATTGGCGCTTATGACCCACAAGGAGGGTTGGCGTGTCGTTAAACTCGAAAACATCATCATCATCAAGCATAATAACGAATCAGAAATAGTTTTGTGCAGGAGCGTCACCGATGATTATCTACAGTCGTGTCACGCAAGTTAGTATTGAGTGAGTGAGTGTTTGAGTTTTACGTACCACCAACAGCTAAGGTCATACAGTGACGGGACACCGGTTTAAAGACTCATCCGAAAGTCTGGAGAAGCCCGGGTCGATCCTGCGATTCCTGGTTTACAAGGCGAGTAGCGTGACAACTACACCACGGAGGCCCCTAAGTTTTTATTGACGTTCTCCATAACACCAGCCCTTATTTTGACGAAATTGGATTTCAATTGACTGATTAATTTGAGGTTTAACGTCCCTGTCTACACTATTTATGTCATTTTGGGGACGTTGTTTCCAATGAAAAAAGTTAATAAGCACTACTTATTAGATACCCCCGCAAACAAAAGGCTGATAAAAATAGTAATCATATTTAAAAAGTAAAACATGCTTAATCTTAAGATCTGCAATTTGGTAAAAATGTTTTTCAGCTATAAAGAAGCACCCATATCTAAAAGTTCAATCTTCATGCATAGTTTTAAAGTTCAGTTTTTTAACTTGTAGCAGAGAAAGCTTACTTTAATTTTCAAGAAAACTAGGGAATGGTATAGCTGCGGATATCCGAAGGTGATCACCGTACTTGCATATTCTGGGTACAATACCAAGAATTCACTGTACATGCATATTCTGGGTACAATACCAAGAATTGCAGAAAAATGGCTAAGTTCATAAAGCAATAATTTTGTCAAAAAATAAAATTCCAACATAAAACTTCTTCGTGCACATACCCAATACATCTAGAAAGTGTATGCTAAGAATCAAATTCCTTAGACTAAAACTGTGGGAGGAGTTGAGTTCACCGTACATGCATATTCTGGGTACAATACCAAGAATTGCACAAAAATGGCTAAGTTAAAAAAGCAATTATTTTGTCAAAAGATAAAATTCCAACATAAAACTTCTTCATGCACATACCCAATACATCTAGAAAGTGTATGCTAAGAATTAAATTCCTTAGACTAAAACTATGGGAGGAGTTGAGTTCACCGTACATGCATATTCTGGGTACAATACCAAGAATTGTACAAAAATGGCGAAGTTCAAAAAACAATTATTTTGTCAAAAAATAAAATTCCAACATAAAACTTCTTCATGCACATACTCAATATATCTAGAAAGTGTATGCTCAGAATCAGATTGCTTAGACAGAAACTGTGGGAGGAGTTGAGTTCACCGTTCATGCACATCTGGGTACAGGCCAGAACAATTAGTTAAAATTAACAAAGGGGAATAACTCTAAAAACACTAGCCCGTAGAACCTTATTTTTCTGTAGCATAAGCAGCTCATCAATGTCAATGTTTATGCAAAATATGGTGACATTCCTTAAATTATTATGTAGGCTATGCTGGAAAAATCAAAGTGTTACGGACATACGACTTTCGGACGGACAACGTGAAAACAGTATACCCCCCCCCCCCCCACATGCATTGAACGGTCTTACTCATACCGCTTTGCCTGGGCAGGCTTAGTCCTTCTAAGCGGTTTACCAGTACTCATGTGTGGCCAGTTTCAGCTCTGCGTGGCAGCATCATGCAGCCCATTTTTTTCTCCAAGCCTCGATGGGCGGGCGAACTATCGCTTGTTGTCACCCAGTATATAGACATTCGCGAAATGGGGAATTAGCCTTTGAATTTCCCCGCGGGCAGAAAACTCAACTTGGGAAAGTAGCTGTCCTTGTGGCATCCTTTGTTTAGGTTTCCATTATGGTCTGGTCGCTTCATGTTTGTGTTTCTTTCCCTTTGGTGTCTTTGATGGATGGAGTAAGTTAATTGTATCGATTCCTGATCTTTGTTTTACTTCTACTTTGCTTATTGGAAAATACGGTATTTCATACGCAAATATTGTTTCATTTGAGGTTAAACGTCCCCGTCAACACTATGTAGGTCATTCTGAGACGTTGCTTCCAATTTTGTGCGACTTTTACCCGACATTGGGATGGAATGACATCTCAAGACCTGCCACCCAAGGAAACAAAGAGGGTGTACATGCTATACGGTCCATCACGCATCACTTAGCATGGACAGGCTTAGATCCTTAGACAATCTTCAATATGCTATTATGACAGCGGTAAACAGAGTTACCTCTTCAGATTGTGTTGGATAGCAGATATAAACTATGCCCAAGTGATTAACCGGGCCTTCCTGGCTTGATGGGTCAGGGCGCTGACTCATAATCTTTGTTGGGTCTCTAACCGCTGTGATTCGAGCCCCACTCGGAGCACACATGAAACGCCAAGTTCTGCAATTGAAGGTCAGATGTTTTTTTTCTCCGAGTACTCCCGTTATCGCCCGACTCTGATTAAGGAATGCCACGATATGTGAAATGATTTTAAAAGGTCCGTAAAAGCAGAACAAAAATATCCAAAAGGAAATGGTTAAAATGTGGCATGCATTTTAGCTGGATTTGGTCCATTAAATATTTTAGCTCACACGTGGTCACTTAGGCTTCCCATCTATAATTCTTTTCATAATTGTTTGGTCTAGCAACACATACGAATGCACATCTGTCGCACTGAATTCGGTAAAGTTACACTCATGATCGAGTAGCCAACACTTAACGGCCGGCCTCGGTAGCTCAGTCGGATGCGCGTCTGACTGGCGATCAGGACGACGCGGGTTTGATGCCTACCGGTGTTGGCAACATTCTTTCATGGAGATTGATCAGGGAATTTTTTCAACGATCATTCTCTCCATTCTGCTGATTCAAGAAGAGCAGTTGTCAGTTTTGGGCGAAAGAATGTGCATTGTACTGGTTAACCGCTTACGTATAATCCTGCCCATGAAAAGTATGGAAGGTAAACTGACCGGCTAAAAATGACCAAAAAGTGTTGACTGGGCCGTAAACACCAAAACAAGCAATACCGACACTTAACGATTTTATAAATAATCTTATGTTGCTTTGTTGCATTTTGTTCAATTTCAGCTGACAAAAAGGTTAAGGGCTACATGATTTCAATGGATTACGAGGACTGTTCAAATATAAATGCAAGTAAGCACATAAAAATGATTACGTGATAGATTTCGATGAAAAACTTATTTTGTCCCCTCAAAGTATTCCACTTTAACAGATATACAAACTTTCAGTCTTCTGATCCAATCATTGAATGCATTTTGGTAGTCTTTTCGAGGTATACTATGAAGGCACTGGAATATTGCAGAACCGAGGTGTTTGCGCTGTACAAATTTTCGACCCAGAAAGGTATTTTTCAGCCGCGGGAATAAAAAAAGTCACACGGTGCAAGGTCAGGGGAATACGGGGGTGAGGTTCAACAACCTTTTCCTGCTTCAGATAGTCTTGCACAAAGAACGCCTTGTGCGATGACGCATTGTCATGTAGCAATCTGACATTGGCCAAACCAGTTGCGGGTCTTCGTTCTTTGAAAATTGTCAATTTTCGAAGAACTTTAATCTTGCAAAAACTTCGCAGTTACAGATTTGCCTTTAGGCACAGCAACCTGAATAGCAGGGCCCTGATTTGAAAAGAATATGGCATACATTACCTTCTTGACGCTCATGGTCCGCTTTGCAATACATGGTCTTTTGCAATACTTTGTTGCCCATATTTTGTTCTGAATCTTTCGTTATGGCTCACAAAAGTGAACCCATGTCTCGTCACCTGTGACGCATTAGCGTAAGACCGTGCATTGTAATTTGGAAACTTTTTAAGCAACTTCTTGGCGCACTGAACGCGTGTCTTTTTCTGCTCATCTGTCAACAGATGGAGAATCCATCTAGCACAGACCTTTCTCATTTTCAAATCCCGTTTCAGAATTGTATGAGCTGCTCCTAATGAGATGCCAACCATACTAGCTATTTGCCTAGTGGTGTATCGTGCATCGGTAGCAACTATTTCTTTCACTCTAGCAACCATCTTTGCAGATGTTGCTCTTTTCGGCCGACGATCATGTGGTGCATCTTCTGTTGAGCCTAGCCCACAGCTGAATTTCTTACACCAACGAAAAACTGTCGGAAAAGACATTTCATTATGCCCATAAACCGAACATATTTCATCAAAAATGTCTTTGCACCGTATACCAAGAATACAACGATCCTTTATATAGGACCGTATTTCAACGGCGTACTCTGACCTTCTTCCAACCATGTTTTGTATTAGTATACAAGAATAGACAGTGTTTATCGAACGATATACATGGCTAAAGTGTACGGATTTTAACAGGTTGGGTATCAATGTATAGGTAAAATGTTTTTTGTGATATTTATTTCCAGGTGATTTTCGCATTAGTGCATGAGAAAACGTTCTACTTACATTCATATTTGAACAGTCCTCGTAAGTCACTTAAACTTTTTTGAGTTGCCTAATCTTCCTATTGGGTGTTTCGGCATGAACTCAAAAGTGATCGGTAACTACAGTGAACTTAAAAGTCCGTAAACTCCGTTCAGAAAATCTGAATCATCGATTTTTTCGTTTCTTCCTTTTAATACTCATTTAAGCCCATACATCACTATGGGAAAGTTTTAGACCTGACTCTCCGCCGACTTCTCCAGCAAGTCGAATGCCTCTGCGACAGTCAGGAAAGGCTGTGATTATTTGGAGAAAATCGCAAAACAAAGAAATGAGATCACAGACTAAGTCCATTTGATGATGATTGTCAGGTAAAATAATGCATATTCAAATCCATGTGATGCACTTTATAAATAGATATGCAGTCACGACATACCATACATTCGAATGGCTAGATAGAAGCTCACTATGAACGGAGAGCCACTAGTGCGATGTGCTGTCAACAGTGGTCAAAATGAATTATAACGATATCAGATGTGGTGTCACAGCTAATGATTTTCCATGAAGTGATCGTGCAAATAAAATATAGACGCCCTTGTAATTTACAAGAGCAGTAACCACTTCTATATATGATTTAAGGACTATGAAAATGTCTTCCTGGCACGTGGGCTACAATTCATGGGTGTTTAGCATGTTGACATATTTCTAGAAAAACAACCAATGATGTTCCAAATTAAAAGAAAAAATATAAAACATGCATATTAAGAAATGTATTTTTGTTGTTGGAAGAAAAAAATAAATATTTACTTTGTAAGAAAATTACATTTAAAAATGGTCCATTTTTGAACGTATGTTTCTCCATTGTCCTTCATTAGAAACATACCATTTTTACACCAAAATATACTTTAGTGTGTGTACTAGCAACGACGAGACGTGATTTTTCCAAAAACTGGCATTATAACATTATATCCATGCCGATAGAACCCCTATCAACATGTAGAGTTCACTATACATTGTCATCCATGTACACAGTATGACACACGGATTAAATTTAGCACTGGGGTAAATAAGCGTAGCGATAATAAAAATTCTGTCAAATCGTCATTATGGCTTTTGGACAAATCAAACAATTTTCCCCTCTTGTATTTATTTAATGCATAATAATATTTACCAACTTAACGGAAGAATAAAGGAAATCATGATCTAGGCATAAAAATAGTTAGAATAAAATCCGTTGTGCAGGATATTTTTACCCACGATTAGCATGTTTATACCCCTGTTTTACCTGGAGAATTTACCAACCATGTATACAGTAATGGCTGTCAAAATGACCGTTCGATGGGTGTTTAAAAGAATGGATATATTGTTATTGTGGAAGTTTTTGGAAAAACTACTTCTCGTCCTTGCTAGGACATGGAATATACTTTAGGTTAATGTAAAAACTGAATATTTCCGAGGAAGGACAATGGAGAAACCGATGTTCAAAAATTGACCATTTTGAAAGGTAATTTTCTAATAAAGTAATTTATTATTTTTTCTTCTAAAAACAGAAATACACTTTTTAATAAGCATATTTTATGATTATTCATATAATTTGGAACATTATGAGTTGCTTTTCTAGAAACTTGTCGACATTATAAACAACCGTAAATTTTAGCTCACGTGTCTGGTTGACATTTGCATATACCTTAAAAGGGTGTGTCGAACCTGTCAGAATGTCTTAGTCTGTGAACGAAAATTTAGATTTTGCAATTTTCTCCAAATAATCACAGCCTTTCCTGGCTGTCGCAGTGGCAGACGACTTGTTGGAGAAATCGGCGGAGGGTGCGGTCTACAACTTTCCCATAGTGATGTATGGGCTAAAATGAGTATTAAAAGGAAGAAACGAAAAAATCGATGATTCAGATTTTCTGAACGGAGTTTAGTCAATTTGGTAGAAGCAATGGCTTCTCGCCCCCGCCCATCGGGGCTTGAGAAAATATGTTTGGCTGCATGATGCTTCCTGACAATACACGAGTACTGGTAAACCGCTTAGAAGGACTAAGCCTGCCTAGGCAAAGCGGTTTGATGCATATAAGCCTTCTGGTTTAATTGGGCGACAGGGCTTGAGATGTAATTTCATCTCAATGGCGGGTAAAAGTCTCACAAAATAGGAAGCAGCGTCTCCAAAATGACCTAAATAGTGTTGACGGGGACGATAAACACCAATTCAAACACATTCAACGGTAAAGTTTATCTCCTTTCGTATAGATACAGGCGAATCGCGAGTCAATTTTGTGCACGTGCAAGGTATGATCCTGTCACAATTTGACCTGATATGGTGTTGTTTTCCAGCAAGAAGTCGTGTCATATACAGAGCCCCCGGACCAGAAGAAGCACTCGTTCTTACATTGTCGGCCCGGCCGACCTCGGTACCTCAGTCAGATGCGCGTCTGACTGGTGATCAGGAGGATGCGGGTTCGATATCTGTAGGGATCTGCAACAATATTTCCTAGAGATTGATCATGAAATCTTTTCTAAGACCATTCTCTCCCTTATGCTGATTCAAGAAGGGCAGTTGTCGGATTCTGGCGAAAGAATGTGCACTGTACTGGTTAACCACTTACGCATAAGCCTGCCCAGGAAAAGTGTGGATAGGTTAACTGACCGGCTCAAAAAATGACCTTATATAGTATTGATTGAGCCGTTAAACTCCAATACAAACAAACAATACATTGTCGGCCCACCAGTGTTGCCAGTGCATTGATTGAATAATTTAGTGGTTTCCAAAGGGCCTTATTTACCTTCATTACAGTGATGTTATGAGACTGTGTGGTAGCGCTGAAGCATCGCCCTGACCTTCATTTTGATGTATATTTTGTTTTCGTTTGAGTTCACTGAGCTTATTCGGAAAAGAATAGTTTAGATGATTTTGCTGTTTGGAATATTATATCAAGTTAGGATAAGTTTCTTTTGAAGTATGCAAATAGTTTATTTTTAGACTTTTTGGGATGCAACACACCGTTCCAATAATTGTGCATTTTGAAATTCCAATCATTTTGATAACCGATACTAGCTAGCTAGTCTGACTTGATTCGGCTATTTCGATTGTGAATACATTCATGGCTCTCAAAGGAAATCTTTGTAAGCATTATAGGATCCGCGATCCCTCATCCCACGCCGAATAACAAGGCGAGTGTCTTATTGACTGCAGCACAGCCACTCCTACGCCCAGCGTAACTATGTCACGTAACAAATGATATAACATGCTATGTGTTTTGGCAAAAAGCTGGACTTTTTATCACTTTGGCTGCGCCGAGCGACCCTTAGAATTTAAATGTCGCATACAGGGTTGGTCCCAAAAACGGGGTTGGTCCCTCAAACGGGGCCGGCGACCCCGCCCATCGGAGTTTCCGCGATCCCTTCCACACCCCGACGTACAAGGCGAGTGACTAATCCACTACACCACAGTTACTCCTACGCGCAGCGTACATTCTGTGTTTTGTCCAAAAGCGGAAACTTTGGACCACTTTGGCTGCACAGAGCCCCTGAAAACTTTATCCATATTACAAACATGTCGAATACAGTGTTGGTCCCACAACCGGGGTTGGTCAATCAAATGGGGCCGGCGGTCCCGCCCATCGGAGCTCTGAGAAATAGATTGGACTGAAACCGGCCAAGATTGAGTAATGGTAAACCGCCCGGCAGGAAAAATATTGCGAGTCGGACCACTGTTTTCTTTCTGCGGTAGCCTATGATGTCATTTCATCTCAATGTCGCGTAAAAGTCCAACAAAATCGTAAGTAACGTTTCCAAAATGACAAAGTGTTGAGTGTTGACGGAACGTTATTTTTTTCTTTCTCCATTGGCAAGTTAATGAAACGAGATTCATGATATTAACCAGTGCTTCAGCTGAAGTGCACGACCCGCCGGATGCTTTTAGCTTTATGAGTGTTACCATATATGGGTATGGTGGCCATTTTGGTAATGTGACCTGGACCTAAAACGGTTCCCCCAATAAATGCGCCTTATCGTAAGGAGCAAAAATATATCTTATACTTTAGTACTGTATTCTGAATCGTTTACAAGATAAAATGCATTCTCACTTTTCCAATAACAAAGCATATGTGTCAAAGTTTGACCTAGGCACAAAGAAAGTCAAGGTCAACCCAGGGTCACCATTTTAGCAATTTATGATGGGCCTACGTCCAAGATGCTATTTATCAAGTTTCGTGGAAATCTGCCCAGTGGTTCTGGAGAAGACTATTTTTGAAGGGTTTTTACCATATATGGCTTGGCGGCCATTTTGGTCAAGTGACCTGGACCCCTTGAGCAAAGTTTGGTTTCCCTCATCCAATAGAGGCCCCATATGAAATTTGACTTCAATCGGCCCAACGGTTTCCGAGGAAAAGCAGTTCAAAAATTTTCACATTTTTCGCCTCGGCAAGGCTATACTAAATGGAATGTAGTATTTCGCAAGTTCATTGATAAGATCTCATTGATATCTATCAGTATGTCAAAAATTGTTTAAATATTCCAAACGGTTAAGTCACTATCATCAATTTTCACAAACGGGTTACGGACGGACAGACAGACAGACCATATATGGCTTGGCGGCCATTTTGGTCATGTGACGTGGACCCCATGAACAAATTTTGGTTTCCCCCATCCCATATAGGCTTCATATGAAATTTGATTTCAATCGGCCCAACGGTTTCCGAGGAGAAGCAGTTCGAAAATTTTCACATTTTTCGCCTCGGCGAGGCTAAACTAAATGGAATTTAATATTTCGCAACTACATTGGTTAGATCTCATTGATATCTATCAGTATGCCAAAAATTGTTAAAATATTCCAAGCGGTTAAGTCACTATCACCAATTTTCACAAACGGGTTTCGGACGGACCCAAACAAGGTCAAGGTCAACCCAGGGTCACCATTTTAGCAATTTATGATGGGCCTACGTCCCAGATGATATTTATCAAGTTTCGTGGAAATCTGCCCAGTGGTTCTGGAGAAGACTATTTTTGAAGGGTATTTAACATATATGGCTTGGCGGCCATTTTGGTCATGTGACCTGGACCCTATGAGCAAATTTTGGTTTCCCTATCCCATAGAGGCTCCATATGAAATTTAACTTCGATCGGCCCAACGGTTTCCGAGGAGAAGCAGTTCGAAAATGTTCACATTTTTCGTCTCGGCGAGGCTACACTAAATGGAATGTAATAAATCCCAAGTTCATTGGTTAGATCTCATTGATATCTATCAGTATGCCAAAAATTGTTTAAATATTCCAAGCGGTTAAGTCACTATCACCAATTTTCACAAACGGGTTACGGACGGACAGACAGACAGACCATATATGGCTAGGCGGCCATTTTAGTCATGTGACCTGGACCCCATGAGCAAATTTTGGTTTCCCCCATCCTTATATAGGCTCCATATGAAATTTAACTTCAATCGGCCCAACGGTTTCCGAGGAGAAGCAGTTCGAAAATTTTCACATTTTTCGCCTCGGCGAGGCTATACTAAATGGAATGTAATATTTCGCAAGTTCATTGGTTAGATCTCATTGATATCTATCAGTATGCCAAAAATTGTTTAAATATTCCAAGTGGTTAAGTCACTATCACCAATTTTCACAAACGGGTTATGGACGGACAGACAGACTGACAGAATGACCGAATGACAGAATGACACGGTGATTTTAGGGTACTCTTAGAAATCAACCGACTTCAGTCGGTTGCTTTTTCTGCGGGTCGTGCAATTACAACATGTCGTACGTATGTCGTCGATTCTGCGAGCCTAAGCCATTACGTAAAAATCAGGAACCAGTTGTTCAATAGTAAAAACCTGGAAAAATGATGTGGCAACTATACTAATGTCTTTGCAGAAATATGTAAACAGCTTTTGGAAATGAAAATGTTGCCCACATGTTTTAAGCAAAACAACCAGATTATTAGATAATGTTCTTATCATAACATTCACGAGCTTGTTCAGCTAACGAATGACAGTTGAAACAGAAAACAAGAGGGCCCAGAGGGCCCTGGTTCGCTCACCTGTGTGTCACTGTACATTCTATTTTTAGCTCTGGTGGCCATCTTGTTAATCAGCAGGGTGATTTTAGCTTATTTGGTAGGGAGTAACCTAGGCAACATTCCTGTGAAGTTTGAATCAAATTGGCTTCAGGGTTTAGGAGGAGTTCACGTTTTAATCAAATTTACAATATTTTTCTATTTTCAACTCCGGGGGCCATTTTGTTCATCGGAGTGGGATCGTTTTAGCGTGTTTGGTAGAGGGTCATCTGAGCAACATTACTTCGAAGTTTGAACGAAATTGGCCCAAGGTTACAGGAGGAATTGTCGTTTGAAGATTTTGCATGGGTGGGAAGCCCTTGTCACAAGGTACCCACATGCCAAATATGAAGGCTCTGTCTTAATTGGTTCAAAAGTTATGAGAAAGAAGGTCAAAGGTCAAGGTCAAAGGTCAAAATTTTTGTATTGGTGGAAAGTCCTTGCAACAAGGAACATACATGGCAAATATGAAGGCTCTATCTCAAATAGTTCAAAAGTTATGATAAAGTAGGTGGCCATTTTGTTCATCTGAGCGGGATTGTTTTAGCCTGTTTGGTAGAGGGTCATCTGAGCAACATTACTTCGAAGTTTGAACGAAATTGGCCCAAAGTTACAGGAGGAATTGTCGTTTGAAGATTTTGCATGGGTGGGAAGCCCTAGTCACAAGGTACCCACATACGAAATATGAAGGCTCTGTCTTTATTGGTTCAAAAGTTATGAGAAAGAAGGTCAAAGGTCAAGGTCACAGGTCAAAATGTTTGAATTGGTGGAAAGTCCTTGCAACAAGAGTTCAAAAGTTATGATAAAGTAGGTCACATGTCAAGGTTAAAGTGACAAATCATTTTTGTATGAACAGGATGCCCTTGTCACAAGGAAACTACATGCCAAATATGAAGGCCCTATCTCAAATGCTTCAAAATTATGACAAAGTAGGTCAAAGGTCAAGGTCATAAGACACAATTTTAGTATGGGTGGGAATACCTTATCACAAGGAACACACATGCCAAATATTAAGGCACCATCTCAAATGGTTTAAAAGTTATAATTAAATAGGTCAAATGTCAAGGTAAATGTCACAGATCATTTTATGTACGAATAGGAAGCCCTTGTCGCAAGGAACCTACATGCCAAACATGAAGGCTGTATCTCAAATGCTTCAAAGGTTATGACAAAGTAGGTCAAATGTCAAGGTCATGGGTCAAAAGTTTTGAATGGTTGAGAAAACCTTATCACAAGGAACATACATGCCACATATGAAGACTCTATCTCATATGGGTCAAAGGTTATGATAAAGTAGGTCACAGGTCAAGGTCACGGGTCAAATCTTTATATGATCTACTTTTTGATTTGATGTTTGTTTGTTTGTTTGAGGTTTAACGTCCCCGTCAACACTGTAAAGGTCATTTTGGAGACGTTGCTTCCAATTTTGTGGGACTTTTACCCGACATTGAGATGAAATGACATCTCAAGCCCTGTCGCCCAATGAAACCAATAGGGTTTGTTAGCATGGACGGTCCGCCTCGCACCGCGGTTCCTGGACAGGCTTAGATCCTCTAAGCGTTTACCAGTACTAGTGTGCGGGCCGGATTCAGCTCTGCGTGGAAGCATCGTGCAGCCCCTATATTTCTTCAAGCCCCTGTAGGCGGGGCGACACTTTTTGATTTGACATGACCCATATTGTCCAAAGGATCATTCTGAGCAAGATTTATGATGACTTGACTAAAAATGTGGCCTCTTAGAGTGTTCAAAGTAGAAGTAAAACAAAGATCAGGAATCGATACAATTAACTTACTCCGCCCATCAAAGACACCAAAGGGAAAGAAACACAAACATTAAGCGACCAGATCATAATGGAAACCTAAACAAAGGAAGGCCATAAGGACAGTTACTTTCCCACAAAATGGCCATATGGTCATCCAAAATAAAAAGACACAAGTGATACACACAGTAAGTAACAAACAACACAATAAATAAACCGCCACAGAAGAACCGCCTTGGAACGGTCAGTGGAATGATTTCCACTGGGGGGCTTAAATCGACTTTACGTGGCCACAATCCTCGCCCTTACTTCCGTCGCGATATAGACAAATCTTATGTTCTTTAGAAGTGAAAAATGCATTTCTGACATTACATGCAAGATAGAGAGAATCTTCTCTATGAAAAGCCCATTCTATTAAATCATTAAGCTTTTCTTTTATAAGATTATGAGGAAACCTTTTTCTATGATTTGACCTGCTGACCTACTCATTGACCCGACATGACCCATATTCAAACTTGATTGTGATATTGTCAAGATGATCATTCTGAGCAAGTTTGATGATGATCGGACCAAAATTGGGGCCTCTAGTGTGTTCACAAGGTTTTTCAACAATCTGACCCACTGACCTACTTATTGACCAGACATAACCCATATTCGAAATTAACCGAGATATTGTCAAATGATCATTTTGAGCAAGTTTGATGCCGATCGGACCAAAACTGTGGCCTCTAGTGTGTTCAGAGGATTTTTCTATGATTTGACCTACTGACCTACTTTTTGACCCGACATGACCCATATTCGAACTTGACTGAGATATTATCAAGATGATCATTCTGGTTCAGTTTGATGATGATCGGACCAAAACTGTGGCATGTAGTGTGTTCACAGGGTTTTTCTATGATTTGACCTACTGACCTTCTTTTTGACCCGACAATGACCCGTATTCAAACGTGCCCGTGATATTGTCAAGATGATCATTCTGGGCAAGTTTGATGATGATCGGACAAAACTGTGGCATCTGGTGTGTTCAGAAGTTTTTTCTATGATTTGACCTACTGACCTTATTTTTGACCCGACATGACCCACATTCGAACTTGACCGAGATATTGTCAAGACTATCATCCTGAGCAAGTTTGATGATGATCGGACCAAAACTGTGGCCTCTAATGCGTTCACAAGTTTTTTCTCTGATTTGACCTACTGACCTACCTTTTGACCCAACATGACCCATATTCGAACTTGTCCGAGACATTGTGAAGATGATCATTCTGGACAAGTTTGATGATGACTGGACCAAAACTGTGGCCTCTAGTGTATTTCACAAAGTTTTTATATGATTTGATCTACTGACCTACTTTGTGACCCGACATGACCCATATTCCAACGTGACCAAGACATTATCAAGATGATCATTCTGAGCAAGTTTGATGATGATTGGACCAAACATGCGGCCTCTAGTGTGTTCAGAAGGTTTTTCTATGATTTGACCTTCTGACCTACTTTTTGACCCGACAATACCCATATTCGAACTTGACTGAGATATTATCAAGATGATCATTCTGGGCAAGTTTGATGATGATCGGACCAAAACTGTGGCCTCTAGGATGTTCACAAGGTTTTTCTCTGATTTGACCTACTGACCTACTTTTTGACCCGACATGATCCATATTCGAACTTGACTGTGATATTGTCAAGATAATCATACTAAGCAAGTTTGATGATTATCGGACCAAAACTGTGGCCTCTAGTGTATTCACAAGGTTTTTCTATGATTTGACCGACTGGCCTACTTTTTAACCCGACATGACCCAAATTCGAACTTGACCCAGATATTGTCAAGGCGATCATTCTGAGCAATTTTAATGCCGATCGGACCAAAACTGTGGCCTCTAGAGTGTTCGGAAGTTTTTTTTTATGATTTGACATACTGACCTTCTGTTTGACCCACATGACCCATAATCGAACTTGATCGCGATAATGTCAAGATGATCATTCTGGACAAGTTTGATAACGTTTGGACCAAAACTTTGGCCTCTAGGGTGTTCACAAGGTTTTTCTTTTATTTAACCTACTGACCTACTTTTTGACGTGCCGTGGCCCATATTCGAACTTGATCGAGATATTGTCATGGTGATCATTCTGATGAAGTTTGATGATGATTGGCCCAAAACTGTGACCTCTAGTGTGTTCACAAGAAAAGTTTATGCACGCAGGTACGGACACACGACGGACCAAAAGTGATCCCAAAAGCTCACCTCGTCACTACGTGACAGGTGAGCTAAAAACATATAAAAGACGGTTTTTCCATTCGATATTTTTAACTCGTCCAATAATTTCAATCCGTTATTTATCTCATCGGGGTTTAAATTTTTGCAGTTGACGTCCACATACAACTAGGTTGGTAACCTCTCACGTCACGACGCGAATGTTATGGCGCCATTTTTGGAACGCCTCCGCGACTGAGACTTCGATCGATTCGAAAATAATGAAATTGCCAGGCTCCAAACCTTTGATCGCACTTTCTTCAGTGCTTTCCACTTTCAGAAAGACATCGGTTTCTTCCAGTTTGCCATGTCCATAACAGAACGAGTTTCTAAGGTTACAAAAAGCAAAACAAAAAAGTCATGCATGAGAATTCAGAGAAAGAGCAAATCATGCTGAAAATCGTTTCCGTAGCACACTGCATGGCAACATCACTAGTCCAACACTCTGTATTATTCGCAAAACAGTATGATTTAGATCTAGACTTTCAATCTGGACTACGCATCATTTTGACATTTAATCTCTCTCTCTCTCTATCTCTCAGCCTGTCTGCCTCTCTCTCTCTCTCTCTCTCTCTCTCTCTCTCTCTCTCTCTCTCTCTCTCTCTCTCTCTCTCTCTCAGTACGCACCGAGTACTTGTTAACTGCTTAAAGGTTCTACGCCTGCATTGGAAAAGCGGTGCGAGTCGGACCGTTCATGCATATTAACCCTATTGGTTTCATTGGGCTGCAGGGGTTTGGGATTTCATTCAAAAGTCCCACAAAATTGGCCTAACAGTGTTGACAGGGACGTTAAACCTCAAATAAAACTGTCATCCTCTCTCTCTCTGTCTATCTGTCTCTCTCTCTCATACACACACGTGCGCGCGCAAACACATCGCCCCCGCCCACCGAGGCTTGAAGAAATAGATTAGGCTGCATGAGGCTTTCACGCGAGCTGAAATTGACCGCACATGAGTACTGGTAAAGTAGAAGTAATACAAAGATCTGGAATCGATACAATCAACTTACTCCACCCATCAAAGACACCAAAGGGAAAGAAACACAAACATTAAGCGACCAGACCATAATGGAAACCTAAACAAAGGAAGGCCATAAGGACAGTTACTTTCCCACAAAATGGCCATATGGCCATCCAAAAGACACAAGTGATACACACAGTAAGTAACAAACAACACCGTAAATAAACCACCACAGAAGAACCGCCCTTACTTCCGTCGCGATTTAGACAAATAATTTGTTCAGTCCGCATGAAGGCCTCCTAACTCATCAATGCAACATCTCCGTGAACACAAAAAATCAAAGAACCACAGAGGTGAGATAACGGTGAGGACTCGACAGCAAGAAACCACTGAAATGCTGGAGCAAAAGAAAACCAACAGTTAGACTCCGATGGGCCCGACCAGAGACAGAGCACCAGGCACCAACCAACATTACCTTGAATTAGATCTCTCTAATTCTCAATATGCCTTTACGTTGGAGCCGTCATAGAATCTGAGGCCTGGCCCACCGGCGTGCAATTAAAGAGGGAAGCAAAGTTGCCAACCGTGATTGGGTTAACTACCATGCATGCAGTCTGTCGTATAACATCCATGTTGTACCCAATCTTTTTATATCGAAGAATGATTTTACGAAATTGGGTGCTGAAGTCATTGCGGTTATATATTTTTCTGAATTTATATACTAAGTCACCATAAAATTCGGGTTCCGAAAGACCTTGTTGCAGAAGAGATTTAAGTCCGATATTGAATTTTGAAATTAAATCAGAATGGCGTCTATAAAATTTTGAAAAGGCTTTGCGTAGAGGTTCTAAGACTTCCCAGGAAAATTGATGTGAGTCGGGACCGTCCATGCATATAAACCCTATTGGTTCATTGAGCGGCAGGGCTTGAGTTGTCATTCCATCTCGGTCCCACACAAGTGGAAGCAACGTCTCCAAAATGACCTATAGAATGTTGACGGGGACGTTTTGTTTGTTTGGTTTGAGGTTTAACGTTCCCGTCAACACTGAACAGGTCATGCTTTGGATACATTGCTACCAATGTTGTGGCGCTTTAACCCGACATTGAGATGGAATGACATCTAAAACCATATCGCCCAATGAAACCAATAGGCTTTATAAGCATGGGCGTTCCGACTCACACTTCTTTGACTGGGCAGGCTTAGATCCTCTAAGCGGTTTATCAGTACTCATGGACGGTGGGTTTCAGCTCTGCGTGGATTCATCATGCGGCCTATCTATTTCTTCAAGCCCCGATGGGCGGGGACGGTGACGTAAAACCTCAAATCAAACAAACACACATATGTATGAACACATGTTCGTTCGGACCACGCCCATCGGGGTTAGGAGAAATTGACTGTGCTTCATGGTGCTTTCACACAGAGCTCAGACGGACCGCACATGAGTGCTGGTAAACCGCTTAGGACGTCGAAGCCCTCTCAGGCACAGTAATACCAGTCGGACCGTCCATGCATATTAACCCAGCTGGTTTTCATTGGGCCGCACGGCTTGAGATGTCATTTATTTCTTTGTCTTTCTCTATTTGCTGCCATACGCCATCGCGCACATTCTAGCCAGGTGTACTACTGAGCAACCACTCTCCCGTTGATATTTCATCTCAATGTCGGGTAAAAGTCCAACACAATTGGAAGCAACGTCTCCAAAATGACCTTAATAATCCTGACGAGGACGTAAACCTCAATTCGAAAACTGATATTCATTCGGAGCCGTTGAACATCAACCGTTCGACGCTTATGACCCACAAACAGGGAATGCGAAAGCAACGTTCGCAGCCGTGGGGTTTTTGAAATAGGCTATAATTACTCTCTAACTTTCCATCCAAAAATAACTTGCCTACGTGACAAACACGACAGTTCAAGTGCAGTTTGTGGGTCAGTCAAATAGCTAAATCTTTCTGCAATCAATAATATTATCATACCCAACATTGGTTTGAAGTTATATTAAAATCCTTCAATAACTGTAGAAGCTAGAGCGATGACAAAGTGCGTACATATACGTATGTACTAACGTACGGGACAACGGCATATTCCCTCTCCACTAGGCTGTGCGCGGGGATTTTAAAAGTAAAAACATCAGGCCCTATTTGTGTTCTAGGCGAGCATTCTGTGCGCAGGGAAAAGGAATAGTGTGGGAATGCGACTATTTAGAATAATGTTTGCCTAAAACGTCCTTATTTTCTGAAGGGTGTTGGCAGTTAAATGTTTTAAATAGGCAAGTCGGCAGTTGACCATAAGTTTTCGAGGACCTAGTTTTAGGAGTTTCGAAGGGTATAATACATCTACATGGCTGGTAAACAGAAAAGATGATTATATTCCAATGAATTACATTAAACCCATAAGCCAGCTGAGTGTAAGAGGGTTGTGCTATAAAGCATTTTAATCACTCTGCATTCTAACGGTCATTCTGAACGGCCAATTTAGGATTTTGTTAGTCACCACAGCTGGTGCTAAAATGTGTGCCGGTCGCAAAACGTCTCCATGTCATTCATCAAAGTGTAGATTATTTTATCTGTTCCATTGTGGACTTCTCAAATATATGGGGGTCACTGATGAGGTTTGAATGGGCGGAACTAGCCAGTCTGACTCGAAAAATACTGATACATATCAAGTCTTTCAGTTCCGTGTTGTAGTCCTTGTTTTTTAAAGAATTACATTTTAAAAGAACATATAATGTCCGCTTGTATTGGAACGGCAAGGGGGCGGCCGCGCTGGCACGGTAAGCACTAAATCTACGGAGCGGAGGGATCCAACGCCGGCTGTTTCTGAAGTTTAACCATCGACATTTATTCCAGTTGCGTATCATTCATATTTAACTAACTGAAAACGACCCCACACGCGGGCTTCGTAGTTCTTCCTCGAATCTTTACAGCAGTAAAAAGACTACATAAGAATAAAAACGATAATGAGTCAAGGAGGATGTCTAAAACATATCTAATGCCAAAGCAAAAACAAACCACAAGGTTGATCAGAGAGGGTCGATCCAAGGATATGATACATTGGGCTCCACCCCCTATTTGGAGTGAAATTCTTAGAATTATGCATAATGTAGAGAGACCGAAGTCCACTCAACTAGAACCTTGCTGCTTAACTCCGTTGCGAAGTTTTCTATTAAAATAGATAAGTTGTGAAGATAAGGGTTTAGGTGAGACATTTAATAATTACCGTTACCTGCTGTGAATGTTGGCAGTGATTCAGTTGCTCCTGTACACTCCAGAACCTCTGTAGAAGGGGCTGAATAGTGTCTTGGTACCGCAAAACGTCACCTTCCTGTCTATTCACGTGTCCTATATGTGTAAGAGTTTGTTGCTCGCCAGTGGGCTCACGGGTACGTCTAGGGATTTCAAAAGCCTGTTCCTTTAACACATCAAGAGATTCTGTTGTTACATCGTAAACAAATATTCCAGACATGCCAAGACCAACTACGAAATTAACCTTCTTATTCCATTTAGTTTTGTTTGGAACTGGTGTAGCTAGAGGGAGTTCGATCTTCAAAGCTCCTTGATTATTCGAAGATTGGAAGTTAACAGATACTGCCTTCCCACCAGATGCAAGTATTCCCTCAAATCTTCTTAACCTTTCGAAAGCTACTTTGCTCCTGTGTGGATTTTTTGCTTTCGCTTTATCGTGCAATTTCAGACTATGCGAGAAGACTACTCTGCTATAGTCATCACCCTGTCCTATAAAGAACAGTGGCGTCTGTTTACGTCTTTCAGTCTGTTTTTCAGAGACAGCAATCATAGAATCCATTGCTGATCTCATCAAAGTGTGATTGATAGGATGGCATGACTGATCCACTGAATGTGGCCAGTTAAAAAGAACGACGAATAGACTGGCTTCAATGCATGGCTGCATTCTTACTTTCTCAAAGAATGTCTTGCTCCATAACTGGCATGTATTGAATGGAATGCCCGAGTCCATGCTTTTGTTGAATCCGCCGCATTCTAATTTCAGGATACAAGATATGGCAACCACGAAATCAAACAAGTCCTCGTTCCCTGTTTTGATGTTTTCTTTGATATGTTTTAAAGCACCTTGCACCGATGTCAGTGCTTTCTTATTCTTTTTGACAATTCCAGGCAACGAAACACAATCCAGCGTTTTTGCTCGGTTTCGTCTGAAAACTGCTTTTTCTTTTTCACTGAAGTTTTCGGGAACATCGTCTCTGCTTTCGCCAAAGTAATTATTTAAGTTTACCTTGATCTTTTCCAGTGAGGCAGTGGATGCAAATGACATGATGTTTTTGCGTTCTGTTCTTCGCTCGTTTTGAAGAGTCCTTAGGTCTGACTCTAAGGTATACATGGTTTCACCAACGAAGTTTTGAAGGTTTTTCAAAAAAGATATTTTCTCACTACCTAATATATTCAAGCTGTCGTTCCTATAGTCCGCTTGTACCAAAACTCTGTGAAGGTCTTCAAATGATGGAAAGCTTTCAGACATACTAAGAATATCTAGAAGATGTATGACTGTTTCTAGAATTCCTATTAATCCAAATGGGTCAAGTGATGAACCATGACTCCCATGTTTTGCAACTTCTTCAACCCGCCGATATTTCTCAATAGCTTTTCGAGCCAATTCAATAGCATGCACTGTAGGTTCTAATGATAGGCGGCTAATCGTTTTTTGTTCCTTACGTTGCCTTTGTATCGACAGAAGTTCCTCTCGATACAAGGTCCCGTAAGTATGATATAGGTAGGAATTGTTTGGTGATATTTTGATAGCTTTAGAAATGAAATATTCAGCTCTTCTGAAGTCTCTGAGCTCAGTATGTAGTCTTGCAGCCTGCTGTGCTATCATAGGGTCGCCAAACACGTCAAATCCAAGCTCGACGACTTTGATAGCCCCCGACTCATTTTTAGCATCATAGATGTCTTGTAGCAAAGGTGACAGAAAATCATGCACTGCCTTCTCATGACCATCTACCTCCTTTGTGACCCAACGGCGTCGTTTTAACAGCACTGCAGCGCATTTAAATAGTACGTTATTTACGGCATTTCTACTGCGGAACAAGTCGCTTTCCAGAAACATGCAAGCCAGTTGTTCCAAATCCAAAGATCTTATATTCATAAGGTATTTGAGTATTTCCTTTGAAAGCAACTGAGAAATTATTCGGAAAGACACGACGGTACCTCCCATAATGCCAGGTCTTTGCGTGCGATTGATCAATACACGTATCGGTTGTCCTAGTCTCTGTTCCCATCTCTTCCCAAGAATCTTCCCTCGTACTTCCCTACACATGATTGGATCAAAGCACGAGACTGGCAGTGGTTGATAATCTAGATCATATGCATTTACAAAGGACAAGATTAACAGGAACTCTCTCTCACTTTCATGTATTGCTTCGACAAATTCCTTAACCGATCTTTGAATTGCGTCCCTATTGAAATTTGACTTCATGATGTTGAATGCGATAAGAAATTTAGGGTTTATCCCAGTTCGGTCCTCAAATGAATCATGAAGTTGCCGATTTTTATCTTCAAACCAGCGAATGTCATCCGGTGCAAGCTCATGTCTTAATGTCATTCTAATGGAACATTTTTCAAAGGGTAACTGCATCTGTCTACAACAAATTAAGAGAACGCAATACACGTCACTGTCATCATTCTTTGCTTTCTTCAACAAATTGTCAGTTAGTTTTTCAATGCTTTCATCGTCTTCGTTGTCGAGCAATACTACCGGAGGTTTGGGGAAATCATCATTTGCGTAAGTGCGTAGCCTTTCTATTTGATCTGCAGTTTGATCCGTGATTCTGTTTACTGTACAACAAGGAGACTGTTTTCGTAAATCCCATAATACTTGTCTGGCAGATGTGGTGCCACCTGCACCTGGCTGATGATAAATGACGGCCTTTGCTATTTTTTCTCCAAACTTAATTTGACCTTTTAATGCGTCCTCAATATGAGTGATGAACGCCCGGTGATCCCTCCGAACAAGAACCTGGCCTTGGTAATAAAAATTCCACCATGTTACTTGTACTCCTCTGTAAAATTCTTCTTCAACCGCTTGCTGATGTTTTTCAACCTCTGTATCATCCATTTGTTCGTGTTCACATTCATTACGACTCAGTATTTGAATGTCACAGAGATCGTTTTGCACTCGCAGTGGAATACCGACGAATGCACCTTTCGCCGTTGGTATTTCGGCTGTCTTTGAGTTTGGGATTTCAGTAAACTGCATTACAGTCTCGTTTAACAATGACCAAGATATGCCGATGAGGCATTTAGAATCAAGCAAATCTTTATCAATGCACGTAGAATAATTTTTTAACATCGTGTCCTTCCAAGCTTTAGCAATACATTCATTTGCAGCTATGACTATCCACTGATTCTGAAATAACAGTGATATTTCACGAACTGCTTCTGATATTACGTCAAAGTCTTTAGACAGCAAAAGAACAATTACTCGTGCTCGATCAGGTGGTATTTCGTCTTTGTAGAAGGTCAATATCTCTCTAAATCCTTTTGTCTTTTCTTGTGTCCATCGCAGGGCGGGTAATGGAAGGCTATTCGTCAACTCAAACCCATTGCAGTAAATCCATGTTTTATGTGATGATTCCTTGATATCTTCGAGAGTTTTCTGGATTTCTTTTTTCTTCATTTCGTTTCGGCCATCATCAAATTCATCAACGACTTTTGTCACATAGATTTCTCCAAGTTCTCCCAATGAGGAGGCTAAAGTATCAGCACCTGTCCTGTGTTCGAAGTCAAATATTGCTTTTGCATCTACGTTTCTAATGAATTCAAAATTTTTCCTAAGGTAATCAGTCGTCATAGTTTGATCTGTAGGGCTTGAAAAAATTAGTGGATAAACATCCCCTTCCAGATACTCGCCTCCACCGCAAAGGAAGTCTTGCAACTCAACTCGCAGATCCCGCTCGATACCACTGTCTTGAAACCGTTGCTTTTCTGCATCTTCGCGTTGTGCTGTCAGGTTTGATTTTTCTTGCATGAAATGATGCAGCCTGGGGCCTTTTATTTCTACAGAATCACCATTCTCGTTGATTCGAAAGAGATGAAAATCCTCAGAATTCTCAGACGCCCGAAGGAAAAAACACTCATTCCCAATAACACTGGCAGATGGGACAATGTCCACCTCTACAACAAAAACGTTGTGGTATTTGCTTCCCAATACGGGGATAAACTGTGGTGGCCTAATACAGCGCATGGCGATTTCTACTTGATCATCGAAAAAATGTTTTTGTATTCCACTTGTACAAGCTTTAGAACACTTGTTGACATCAACCTTTATACCTTCAACTTTTCCATTTGCTATGCCAAAATGTATTGAGCCATTAGTTCGTTCATTCATGCATGCCGAAGCATACTTTACCATTTCATTCACAAGTTCAGTAATAGCGTTTGAGCCACTATCCTTTGGCAATATAGCAAACCTGTGGATCGGGGAGATTTTATTCGTTATTCTTTCTTGAAGATCCGGTATTTGAGCGCCATATGTATAGTTGTCTGCAAGTTTAACAGTGCTTCCAAAACGCCTCAAACATTCATTTTTTGATGGTTTTATAACCTTTGGCTGCTTAGTGTCATGCGTTAATTTTGGTGAGATTTTAGCGTCTTGTTCCCACGTTGTTATCTGCTTATCTCTATCTACCAATATGTGTTTACACTTTACCCATTTTAGTTCAGGAACAAGCTCTCTAAATTCGGAAACCGTCATCTTTTCGAAAGCTTTACCATCTATTTCTTCGTTTCTGAACACTGATAACACGTCTGTCGATATGTTATTAGCTGCAAGAACAGGCGTAAGCCACTCTGTAATTTCGTCTACGGTCAAGGCAGTAAAGGAAGTTTTTCTGTCAGTTCCTGTATCATCGCAAGATAACCCTGGTGCACCTGAAGAAGAAAAAAAATCATAATTTCAAATTCCTGAAGCAATCATTGATCAATTCATTTGCGGCAGAATTTGTTTGTTTGTTTGGTTTGAGGTTTAACGTCCCCGTCAACACTGTAAAGGTCATTTTGGAGACGTTGCTTCCATTTTGTGGGACTTTTACCCGACATTGAGATGAAATGACATCTCAAGCCCTGTCGCCCAATGAAACCATTAGGGTTTATTAGCATGGACGGTCTGCCTCGCACCGCGGTTCCTGGACAGGCTTAGATCCTCTAAGCAGTTTACCAGTACCTGTGTGGGGGCCGGATTCAGCTCTGCATGGAAGCATCATGCAGCCTTTGCGGCAGAATTAAAATGAGAGTTGTATTCAAACATTTCAGATGGAATTTTGTCACTTAAGTTTACGTAAGACATGACGGAGCTTTAACTGGCCGAAAATAGATAGCCTTACCACAAAACAACATGTACAGTCTTCACTTTTGAGTTTTGTGGCGTAATCTTTGCGACCAAATAATAGATATGTTATCTTCACATCTGCCTTACCTAAACAGAATTTTCGCTTATCGCTCGAGACCTTCTATCCAAAGCGAGATTATTTAGTTAACAAATAGATGTAATGAACACCCCTCTAAACCCCACTCTATATAGAAGCAACATGTATTTGTGAAACACGTTCAGATCCCCGGGCCGAGGTCAATGTTTTATTTAAAGTAGGTCATATGTCAAGGTTACAGCTCAAAATGTTTTGTATGACTGGGAAGCCCTTGTCACAATGAACCTACATGCCAAATATGAAGGCTCCATCGTAAACGGTTCACAAGTTATAACCAATGTTATCCCTTCTTAAAAGTAGGTAGCAAGTCAAGGTAAAAAATATTGAAGGCTCTATCCCAAACGGTTCACAAGTTATGGCCAATGTTATTTTTTTCTTAAAGGTAGGTCAAGGTCAAAAAATTATTATATTAGTGGAAAGCTCTTGTCACAAGGAACCTATATGCCAAAAATAAAGATACTATCCCCTTGTCATAAGGAACATACATGCCAAATATGAAGGTTCTAGCTCAAAGTGTTAAAAGTTATGATAGAATAGGTCTCAGGTCAGTCAAGGCCATGGACACAGGTCAAACTTAAAACTATGAATAGGAAGCCTTTAACACATGCCAAATATGAAGGTTCTATCTCAAACCGTTCAAAAGTTATGATAAAGTAGGTCACAGGTCAAGGTCAACGCAGGTCAAAAAGTTTGGTATGAGTGGGAAGCCTTTGTCACAAGGAACCTTCATGCCAAATATAAGGTTCTACCTCAATTTGTTAAAAAAAATATGACAAATATTATTTTCTTTAATGTAGGTCACAGGTCATGGTCAATATTTTATATGGGCGGCAAGATCTTGTCACGAGAAGCCTATATGCCAAATATGCAGGCTCGATCTCAAACGGTTCAAAAGTTAAGACCAATGATATGTTCTTTCTTGGAAGTTGATAGTAGGTCACAAGTCCAGGTCAAGGTCAGAGATCAAAATTATTGCACGAGTTGGAAGCCATTTTCACAAGGAACATACAAGCTAAATATGAACGCTATATCTTAACCGGTTCAAAAGTTATGACCAATGTCAAAGTTGTCCACGTACAAACCAACAAACAAGCAAACAGACAGGGCAAAACAATATGCCCCGGCTATCGCTACCGGGGACATAAAAATGTGGCACCCTTTTAGCTTTTTTATTTTACGTTGGTATTTATTAGATTCATTAAGTTTGCTCAAAACATAGATTGTGGGTACAGTGAGGCCGCTGAGGCGGCTCTTACCTATGTTTGGCGTATAAATATGAAACATATCACCAGATTTCATCTGAAAAATGACCTGTTTTGAGGTATGAAATAATGCAATATGTCACATGAATGTGTTAACGAAGTGACACTACATCTCTGGTCATATTTGGGTGGATGTGAAGTCTATCAGAGACATTATTGATCGCAAAAGAACAAACGTAAGCACTAAGCAGTTGCCCATGTTATCGTCGTATGAAATTATTGGGTTTAAACATGTATATATTGTATTAAGCCAGATTCGAATTACGACATTCTTAGTATTTCTTATTTGATCCAGACCAGATAGGACGCCTTTTTCTAAAATATGTTCTTTAAAGGGTTATCCTTTGGAAGCAAAGAGCGCACCACAGAACTGGAAAATATGGAGTGTACATATGTTCCAGGCCAGACTAGCTAGTTTTGGCCATTTAGGCATCATCATTGACCCTCAAATATTTTCAAAATTCCACAATGGAATCAGTGTCCTAAACTCCTAGGGAAAATCCGGATCTCATCGCGAAAATACGCCTACATAATTTTGGCCCCTTAAACCCCACTTTTATATGATAATACTGAAGTGTATTACAGAGGTATACATAATTTTTCTAATTTCTGCTCAAAACATAGAGCTGCATCGCCGAGGCGCTTTTAACGTATCCAAAAGCTGCTCACATTTTTTCAGCAAAAATATTAGCATATTTGCCATAATAAATGATCAAAGTTTTAACGATACGTTAACTAACGATATCGTTAGTTTTGAACAACTGGTCCCAGTATTGTAATTTGTACTTTATTTTACATTTATTGTTAAAAGCTTTCTACCAGTCAAATAACATGTTACAGGAGTAGAGGGTTGATTGTTACGCATGGTAAACGCCGCTTTTTGTAGTCGCAGTCTGTGATTTTTATTCTCTTTTTCCTGGTTCTAAGGGTGGGTTACGCCTTGGGATTGTGGCTTAATTATTGTGATGATTAATTATGCTTGTGTTTCTACCCTCTTGTATCTTGGATGGAAAGTGCGGTAATTGTATCGATTCCTGATCATTGCCGACAGTTCTATTATCGTTATGGTATAACTATATACAAAAATTCGTTCAGCCTGATGAGATGCCGGAGACATCCAAATTTTCAAAGAGGCTTTTATCAGCTAAGATTTGATGGAATGTAACCTTAAAACATCATGCCCTTCTCCACATCGTGTTTCAGTTTGATCCAACATATAGTAAATGCACGGTTAATTAAATTGTCGGGGCGAACCGATTATATTTTAATATTAAAGACATTATCCATGTATTTAGTTTATACCGCAATCCAAAACAATCAATGGGTTTTGCAATATTGTAGCAAATTTAACCAAATAAGACAGCAGACGGCTTGGCTTGTTAAACGGCATTCAGTGCCATGGCGCGCACACGTATTATAACGTGACGTCAACGAATGCAAAGTTTCTGACGTCACCGCGCAACAAAGACGTAGGAAACAACACACACGCTCAAATAAAAGTTTATCAGCGCTTTACTTTCTTTACGAAAATCTGCAAATAAATAGTTTATTTTAGCTTTAAAAATTATGTTCCAGGTTGAGACGCAGATGCACTGCCAATATGGTCTAACCACAAATTATGATCCAACTTGATCGGTGCAAACTGTAGGAGTTATCCAGAAAGAAAAGTTTACGGACAGACGGTCGGACGTGTTGGTGGACTGCCGGAAGAAGTTTAACGCCAAAAATAAACGGTGTACTTAATCTAGAACTAGGATGTACACTTGGGAAACGCAATTTAAAACATTATCCGTAAATAAACGTTAATATACTGAAAGATTACATTGTTAGATAACGGGTAATTCTGTGAATGAATTTTTAAATGAAAGGCATTAATTTTCGTGACCATTTTATCCTAGATTTAAAACCTACAGCTTTAAATTTAATGTATAAATACTTTTGGCTTTAAGTATATAAATGAGTGTTTAACAACCTGATTTGGAGCTTAAATTTTTCCTCAGATAAGGCAGTTAGTGCATGTGATGTTATATATACGAAGGAGCCATCTTATCAAAGCTTCAAGTTTTGCAACAGACAATCAAGCTATCCAGGTCATACAGCATGTATTTTTTTCAAACCTCAAAACAATTAATCGAAGTCAGACGCTTTCAAAATATTATCAAAATTATGCTATAAAAAAAAGAAACAGAATGAAGCGGTTACTCAAAACAAGCAATCATCAACGGCCATTGTCACTGCTAAAATGTATATTGCAATCCACCGGAGGAACAAAAACTAAAAGTGACACAAAAATAACGCAAACTCCGCTCATCAAGAAAAGCAAACCAATCGGTGGCTGCGTTCGAGCGTTAATCAGTCTGAATATATTTGCTGGAAATCAGACAACCAAAGCCAGACTGATAGAATTCTTAGACTGCAGGTTGGTCAACCAAAGCCTACCAAGAATGATAGGATGGTAAGACTGCCGGATGACTGACTCTCAGTATTCCCTAGCGAACAGCATAACACTAGAACAAGTGATTTTGATTCGTCGTCATTGATTGGCTGTTTCTTTTAAAAGGGAACAAGTGCTAATACAAGTAAATGCAACTGCTCTCAGTCAACCCTCACACTTAATTTCAATGCAATGTTATACATAATAGCCACACCAAAATTGATAAAAATCGAGTAATCCTAACTCACCTGCACTTTGATCTCTATCGGCTTTCCCTGACAGACTCGTATCTATATGGACTTCTGCAAGCTGGAAATTCTTAATAATTTCACGTTGACGTCCTTTCCTGTAAAAATAAAAGGTCCCAGATCGCTAATTTCCGAATTTTCAATATAACTTAAATGTGTTCAAGGGGCACGGATGCCACCCCACCCCACCCCACGCCTGGAAGCGGAATTCAGAAAACATAATGTAAATACAAATTGCTAACTCGGACGCGGACGGAAGGACGGACAGGGTAACACTTTATACCCTGTTACAATTATTCAAAAGTTGGGGACACAATCAGAATATTCAGAACAGATCACAACCCAAAAACCCATTGTGTCTGACCTTTGCAGTTTTCGGCGGATTAGGGCTTGTACGCATTGAATCATAGTGAAAACATACAAAAAGCTTAACAGTTTTCCTGTGGGCAGGGTATCTGAAATATAGGTAAAGGAAATGATCAGGAAGCGATACAATTAACCCACAGCTCCCAGCAGTGACACCAAAAGGAAAGAAACACAAACATGAAATAACTAGACACTAATGGGAACATCAATAGCGGAAAGCCAAAAGGACAATTGCCTTCACTGGCTACCCAAAACAAAATAATATAAGCTAAACACACACTTAAAGACATAACAAAAATAAACCGCGATAGAAGAACTGCATTGGAGTGGTTAGTGAAACGAATTACAACGGGTGCTTAAATCGATTTTACGCAGCTGCAATCCTCACGCGTCGGAAGCAGATGCAAGCAAGTTCATAATAATTACAGCTTTGCTTTCTATTGTCTGTGTTCGTTATACGTAATGTTTTATTTGCCTTTTTATGCCAATTCTAGGTTATGTTCGAATTTTGTGGCACTTTCTTTCCATAGCAATTTTATCTAATGTTTATAAAATCTTAGTGATAATATTGTTTGTTTGTTTGATTTGATGTTTGAAATCCCCGTCAAACATATATATGTAATTGGAGACGTTGCTTCCAATTTTGTGCGACTTTCACCCGCCATTGAGATGAAATGATATTTCAAGCCCTGCGCCAAATGCAGCCAAAAGGGTTTATAAGCATGGACGGTCCGACTCGCACCGCGTTGCCTGGACAGCCTTAGATCCTCTAAGCGGTTTACCAGTACTCGTGTGCGGTCGGATTCAGCTCTGCGTGAAAGCATCGTGCAGCCCATTTATTTCTTTAAGCCCCGATGGTCGGAGGTCGAGCGAAAATAGCGGATTAATAAATAGACGTGAAGGAATCGATACAATTTACCCACAGCCCCCATCAGAGAAACCAGAAATTCAACTTCGGTGAAGTTGATGTCGCACCTGCTCCCCACCTGCCCCACACAAAAAAATAAAAGTTTATTTAAGGCAGAAGAAATGAATATAGGGCTTTGAGAAGAATCCATAGCCTATATATGTGAGGTAAAAAACTGACTAAGTTCACAATTTGGAAAAAGTGATAAAAATTGATCCCAAGATAAAGTCAAAACCACATGCACATCCTCATACCATAGGTAGAAACACACTCAAAGTTTTAAAATGATCAATATAAAACTGTAAGAGAAGTTGCGATGACAAGAGGTACCTATTGTATATCAACTAAAGCTTAAAATTGGCTAAGTTCACAATGTGCAAAAGTGAAAAAAAAATATTCTGAGAATTATGTCGAAATCACATGCACAACCTCATACCATGGCGAAAGCACACGCAAAGTTTCAAAATGATCGGTATAAAACTGCAAGAGGAGTTGCGATGACAAGAGGTACCTATCATATATCAATTGAAGGTTAAAAATGACTAAGTTCACAATGTAGAAAAAGTGAAAAAAAATGATCCGACGATAAAGTCCAAACCACATGCGCATCCGCATACCATAGCGAAAGCACACGCAAAGTTTCAAAATGATCGGTATAAAACTGCAAGAGGAGTTGCGATGACAAGAGGTACATATCATATATCAATCAAAGGTTAAAAATGACTAAGTTCACAATGTGGAAAAAGTGACAAAAATTTATCCGAAGATAAAGTCCAAACCACATGCGCATCCTCATAGCATGGCAAAATCACACACAAAGTTTCAAAATAATTGGTATGAAACTGTAGGAGGAGTTGCGATGACAAGAGGTACCTATCGTATATCAAATGAAGCTTAAAAATGGCTAAGTTCATAATGTGCAAAAAGCGGAAAAAAATATTCTGAAAATTATGTCGAAACCACATGCACATCCTCATACCATGGTGAAAGCACATGCAAAGTTTCAAAATGATTGGTATAAAACTGCAAGAGGAGTTGCGATGACAAGAGGTACGTATCGCATACCTAAAAATGACTAAGTTCACAATATGGAAAAAGTGACAAAAATTGATTCGAAGATTAAGTCCAAACCACATGCGCATCCTCATACCATGGCGAAAGCACATGCAAAGTTTCCAAATGATCGGTCTAAAAGTGTAGGAGGAGTTGCGATGACAAGACATCCAGTGTAAAATGTTGACGGACGGACGGACGGACGGACGGACGAACGGACGGACGAACGAACGAACGGACGGACGGACGGACGGACGGACGGAAACTTGCACGCCTATGTCTTCCTGCTAAAGCAGGTGCGACAACAAAAGGGACAAAAGCATAAACATGAAACAACTAGACCCTATTGGAAACATCAAAAGAGCCAAAATGACAGTTACTCTCCCACAAAATGGCCAATTGTCTATCCAAGACAATATAATATAAGCGATACACACACTCAAAGAAAAAACATAACAAAAATAAACCGCGACAGAAGAACCGCCTTGGAATGGTCAGTGAAACGTATTCCACTGGTGGAGAGGTGGGGTGGGGCTTAAATCGATTTTACGTGGCCACAATTCTCGCCCTTATTTCCGTCGCGATTTAGACAAATAATCTATTCAGTCTGCATGATGGCCTCCTAACTAACTTCACAGTGCAACATCTCCGTGAAAACAACAAATAAAAAATCGCAGAGATGAAACAACGGTGAGGACTCGACAGCAAGAAACCACTGAAATGCTAATGCAAAAGAAGACCAACAGTTAGACTCCGATGGGCCCGACCATCTTTGATAAACTCTTTAATACGGACATGAACATGTCCGTCTATAGACTAAGAGGTTCACGCGTTGTCATAACAACGTAATTCGCTTCCTTGATAAATATTTTTTGATGGTCAATTCACGTGAATTCTCGGTGAGACTTTGCGGGACAACTTCCTGTGTATGGTTCACGCGTTCTTCCATCTAATAAAATGTCTGCCTTTCACACAGTCGGTCCCCAGTCTAGTACAACATTCATCTGTTACGATTCTTTTTTCTCCTTTTCGTATTTCAATCCGCTATATGTATTACTTTTTGACGTATCCGACCAAATAAAATAAATAAATAAATAAAAACTGTAAATTCGGATTCTTCAAAAACGTCACGATGACTGCTTCTCTATTATTGATCCATGTTGCAGAGACGCTTATTGCATTTTCATAGACAAACTGTCTGACAGTTGGCGCAAAATAAAAACATCGAGTACCAATCTTCTGTTTACCTTCCGGCAGCGTTATTTGACAGAAACAGGTTAGTTTTCGTTTATTTCCAGTATTTCCATGGTAGTTCCGACTCGCAGTGTGTGATACAATCAAGCATGAAATAATGCCTGATGGGGGCCTTGGAATTCCTTTTCTTCTTTTACTGCAACTCCCTCACACAAGGGTTATGTGCAGGTGTACATTACACTCGAAGGAGGGGTTGGCAGTAAACAGAGATAGATAATTAAAAGGAACACTAAAAGATTTTGAAGGGCATCGTAATAGGAGTATCATGTGTTTTTCTCATAGGGAAAAGCACAAGTGACTTATTTAAGTACAAGGAGATTATAGGCAGCGATAAAATGCCTTAAAATGCTCTGTCTCTGGTCGGGCCCATCGGAGTCTAACTGTTGGTTTTCTTTTGCTCCAGCATTTCAGTGGTTTCTTGCTGTCGAGTCCTCACCGTTGTCTCACCTCTGTGGTTCTTTGAGTTTTTGTGTTCACGGAGATGTTGCACTGATGAGTTAGGAGGCCTTCATGCGGACTGAACAAATTATTTGTCTAAATCGCGACGGAAGTAAGGGCGAGGATTGTGGCCACGTAAAATCGATTTAAGCCCCCCAGTGGAAATCTTTCCACTAGATTTCCACTGACCGTTCCAAGGCGGTTTTTCTGTGGCGATTTATTTATGTTGTTGTTTGTTACTTACTGTGTGTATCACTTTTGTCTTTTAATTTTGGATGGCCATATGGCCATTTTGTGGGAAAGTAACTGTCCTTATGGCCTTCCTTTGTTTAGGTTTCCATTATGGTCTGGTCGCTTAATGTTTGTATTTCTTTCCCTTTGGTGTCTTTGGTGGGTGGAGTAAGTTAATTGTATCGATTCCTGATCTTTGTTTTACTTCTATTTTTTATACAACAACAACAACATAGATAATATTGGAAGGTATCTTTTATTTGTGCAGGGGAATGTTCTCCCTGCACAAGGGGCCTCCAGTTGACGTCCCGATCAGAAGGACTGTGCACTTTGTGGCTATCATCCCTGCAATTGATGCCAGAGGTCCCGGGTTCGATCCCCCGCAGCAGCGATCAAATTTCGGTGTCCGAACACGCTCCATTGGCATCATTTGCAGGGATGAATATCACAAAGTGCAACATCCTTCGGATCGGGACTTTAACTGGAGGCCCCCTGTGCAGGGAGAACCATCCCCTGTGCAGGTTAAAGAACCCTACCGTAATTACATGGTTACTGTGTAGGCTTTCATCATGCAAAACCTTTAGTGTATGTAATGTACACCTGCAAGTAATGGCGAAATGTGACCGATCACAGTATCAGTAGAAAGAAAGAAAGTGTAGCAGTTCGGACACCACGATGTTCTTACGTTCTTACGTACAGCAGTCTCATTATCTGGATGAAGAAGAGAGCAGTTAGAGCCTGACCATGAAAGACACTAGTCGCATGTCATTAGTAAACATTGTCAGTTAAAGAAGTGTTTCTTTGACATGCTTCTTGTGTACCCTTAAGGTAGCTAATTTGATTTGGATCTGTTCATGAACAACCAGATTGAGACGGATGTTCGTACGACCCTGCAGATCCCAGCACATGACTGGCAGATGTAGATGACTTGGTTAACAGACAAATTTACCGTCCACGGGATCTGAACTCGAATATTCATGATAACAGAAAGTAGTGCAGCACTTTGGTGCAGTGGTAGCGCATCGGATTTGTGATCAAGAGGTTGCGGGTTCAAGCCTTACGCTGACGAAAGTGTTGTGCCCTTCAGCAAGGCACTTCATCCACATTGCTTAAAAAAATAAAAAATAAGTACTGGTTACCACCCAGGAAATCCTGCTCGTAATGCCCAGATGTGAGCGAGTAGCAGTATAAATAGGAGAAAAGAAAAAAAAAGTATTTGCGATTCAGATAAAGAGAAAAGATGGGAAAATGGTGACAATATTTTTGACTATTTGAAAAAGATTTTATGGATAACCGTGAAATGCCATGTTGTGATTGTTCCAACAAGCACCCACAACTTTCCCTTTTTAGTTCTACTGTCACATAGTGACAAGGTGAGCTTTTGTGATCACTTTTCGTCTGTTGTCCATGTGTGCGTCCGTAAACAATTCTTCAAACGACATCTCCTAAACCACTGATCAGATTTTGACCAAACTTCACAGGAATGATTCTTATCTGGACCCCTTTCAAAGTTGTTCAAATGGTTCCGCTCTGTTGCACATCTAGGTCACAGCAGCCAAATATAGATTTTGTTTTCACTGAAAACTTGAAAAATCTTCTCTGAAACCACAAGGCCCAGGCCTTCGATATTTGGTATGAAGCTTCATCTAGTTGGCCTCTACCAAGATTGTTCAAATTATAGCCTCCGCCCCAGGGGCCTTTAGTTTTACATAGGCTTATATTGGGAAAATCTTTAAATATCTTCTTCTCTGAAAATGCAAGATATTTGGTGTGAAGCTTCAACTAGTGGACCTCTATCAAGATTGTTCAATTTATAGCACTAGGGCCAAAAATGCCCCCGCCCTGGGGCCCTTTGGTTTTTTCATACGCTTATATAGGGAAAATATTTATAAAATCTTCTTCTCTGAAACCACAAGGCCGCCGTCTTTGCTATTTGGTATGAAGCTTCATCTACTGGACCTCTACCAAGACTGTTCAAATTATATCCCCAGAGCCCTTTGGTTTTATATAGATTTATAGGGAAAATTTTTAAAAATCTTCTTCTCTGAAACCGCAAGGCCCAGTTCTTTGATATTTGGTGTGAAGCTTCATTTACTGAACCTCTCAAGATTTTTCAAATTATAGGCCTAGTGCGATAAATGCCCCTGCCCTGGGGGCCTTTGGTTTTACAAAGGCTTATATAGGGAAAATCTTTAAAAATCTTCTCTGAAACCGCATGGCCCAGGTCTTTGATATTTGGTATGAAGCTTCATCTAATGGAGGGCTACCAAGATTGTTCAAATTATACCCCTGGGGCCAAAATTGCCACCGCCCCAGGGGCCTTTGGTTTTGCATAGGCTTATATAGGGAAAATCTTTAAAATTTTCTTCTCTGAAACCGCAAGACCCAGGTCTTTGGTATTTAGCGTGAAGCTTCAGCTAGTGAACATCTATCAACAGTATTCAAATTATAGCCCTAGGGCCAAAAATGCCCCCACCCCGGGGACCTTTGGTTTTATAGGCATATATAGAGAAAATATTTAAAAATCTACATCTCTGAAACCATAAGGCCCCGGTCTTTGATATTTGGTATGAAGCTTCATCTACTGAACCCCTCCCAATATTGTTCTAATTATAGCCCTAGGGCCAAAAACGCCCCCGCCCTCGGGCCCTTTGGTTTTACATAGACTTCTATAGGGAAAATCTTTAAAAATCTTCTTCTCATTAACATTATAGGGAAAATTTTTCGGGGAATAGAAATTTTCCCTGTATAACAGGGAAAATGTTTAAAAATCTTCTTCTCCGAATCCGAGATTGTTCAAATCATAGCCCTTGGGCCAAAAATGCCTCCGCCCCGTGCCTTTCGGTTTTTACATTGACTTATATATAGGGAACTTTAAGAAAATCTTCCAATCTGAAACCGCAAGGCCCAGGTCTTTGATATTTGGTGGACCTATATCAAAATCAAGTGGACCTCTATCAAAAGTGTTCAAATTATAGCCGTAGGAAATAGAAGTCAAGGCAATGAAAACATTTGAAATCTTCTTGTCTGAAAGGAGAAGGCCAGGGTCTTTGATAATTGACATAAAGCTTCGTCTTGATGATTTCACCAAGATTGTTCACATTCTCAGTGGGAATTATTTCTCTGTGAGAAATATCGTTTTTTCTTTTTCATAGAAAATCCTGTATTTACTTGGTAAAAATTTAATATTCATATTTATTTCAAAATTTCTATGACAGGCAATACATATATACATACAATAATAAGTCATAGGAACGAAAGCTTAATACAGTGTTGATGGGGACATTAACACATTGTATGCTAGTAGACTTTTCCACTGCCATACGTTGGACAAGTCCATTTGTCATATAAGGGGGTCAGGCCTATTTTTTTTTCGGGAGCCAACAACAGATTTTTTTAAATAGAAACTTAAAAAATATTCACCTCTGAAACCAGGCCTTCAATATTTGGTGCGTAGCTTCATTTAGTGGACCTCTGCCAGGATTGTTCAAATTCTAGTCCTGGGACCAAAAATGCCCCCCACCCCGGAGCCCTTTCGTTTTACATAGACTTTCGTAGGGAAAAGCTTTAAAAATCTTCTTGTTTGAAACCAGAAGGCTCAGGTGTTTGATATTTGGTATGAAGCTTCTTCTTGTAGACCTCTATCAAGATTGTTCAAATTATAGCTCTGGGGCCCCTGGGTTTTACATTGACTTATATAGGAAAATTCTAAAAAAGAAAATCTTCTCCTCTGAAAGCGCAAGCAAGGCCCAGGTCTTTGAAATTTGGGGTTTAGCTTCATCTATTGGACCTCTACCAAGATTGTTCAAATTATGCCCCTGAGGCCAAAAATTCCCCCGCCACATTTAACTTCATCTGCTAATCGGCCTCCCACTGTGCAAGTTGATCCAGGTCATCTTGTAAAAGACATTCAGACGGAGAATATATACAGGAAACATTATCAACAAACAAACTGACTGATAACCTGATATTATCAGTCAGATCATTGATGAAAACTAAGAAGACCGGTCCAAGGACTGAACCTTGGGGGGGGGGGGGGGGGGGGGGGGGGCTCCAGATAAAACAGGGACTTGATCAGATGCTTGGCCATCAAGTACAACTTCTTGTGAGCCCTCAGAGAGCCATGAGCTTATCCACCTATGTGTGGATCTGCTTATCCCATAGTAGTCAAGTTTATTTAATAGCCCTCTGTGAGGTACCTTCAATTTTGTCAAAGGCCTTGGCGAAGTCTATGATGATCAAGTCTGTCTGTTTGTGGCCACGATTTATGTCCCCATCCAGATTGCCCACAATGTCTTGGTAAAATTGAACAAGTTGCATTTCGCAAGACCTTTGACTTCGGAAACCATGTTCATTGGTGAAGGGTTGTCTGTGGACGTGTCACCAGTAAACAATTCTGATTCTGACAGGAAGAATGCTCACAAAGGCTATACAGTCAGCAGTCAACAAGAATGCTCTCAAGTAAAGCTATACAGAACCAAAAATGTTGTCTGTTTCAACAAGGGACGTAAGTTAACCCTTATCTTGCTGAATATTCATTTAAGCCACACCCATTTCTGTCTATCAACCAATCAAATTACTTGATGTAATTTATTGCTACAAATTCATAAACTGAATGCCAAACAGTGTAGATCCTGATCAGGTCTGGATCTATGCTGTTTGAAAATATAGGGGTTGTCGTGAACAGCAAGATAAGGGTTAAAGCATATTGGTAAAATGGCTTGCAATTATTCACTCGGACTTCAAGTTCAGGTAGGTTAAAACACTATCATCTTTGCTTTTAAACATTAACTGACCGGTAATGTTCATGTCCGTATCTAGGCTGTGCCTAAGTTCATATTAACCATGTGGATGATGGATGGGTGGTGCAGATGATGATGATGATGATGGTAATGATGATGATGAAAGAGACGAAGAAGGATATGATGATGGTGATGATGATGATGATGTTTTACCACATCCTCCATAAATTCCAGTCCTTTCTTCCTTAGATTTCTGACTCAATCCATATATTAACACATGTCTGCGAGGACGTCGTTTTGAAGGCCGTCATACCTTGGGTAGTGCGTTGTTCCGGTGTATAAATAGTATACCCCAAAATGACTTCGAAAACGCATTCCAAGTGGATAAAAAGATTTGAAAAGAGCGTATAGGTCAAAGGAGAATACTTCGAGGGACTCCACTATTTGATTTTTCACCTTTGATAAGGTGAGCCTTATATTTATACGCCATGACCTCTACTAATACTTTTCAAATACCCCTCGTATATACAAGCCTTTCTACTTGTAATCACATCAGGTTAGTCTTTCTGTTTGTGCACACCTGTGTTAATTTCAGGAATCACTGTGATTTGGAAGCGCTTTTTTCACATTTTATGTGATTAAATTCTAATCATGTAACTAATCCGCCTTTGAACATGTCTTTGATTTGTTGACATGCAAACTTACCTTCCCTTTACGTTAGTAACTTCAACATTTACAAATTGATCACGCTGATCACACAGTATCGTCTTAATCATTTTTTCTGTGTTTGCTGGAGAAGCATATTCTCCTCGTTGTCGAATCTCTGTGCTTACTATGTCACCCACTTCCACAAGTTCTGTAAATGCATTTTCCTTTGTTTCAAATCGCTCCTTCAAAACGGCAAAAACAATGTCGTTAAGGTCCTGAACTGAAAATAACAATAAGTATTTTCAATTGATTATTTGGCTACTTAACACTATTTAAACAAATAGTTGCAGATGTTTACAATTCAGTAGAGGACTTTTTTTTCAATAGGTGGCCTTCTGTTCAATCATTTTGAACATCAAATGCCATGATTAAACAAATGCGACTACCCTCAGTTGGTCGATCAGTGCGGACGAATGAAGCATATGAGACTGGACCCAATGCTCTGTTTAGGCATTCGACCGTTTAGTCCCTTTCATTTCATTAACATTTTCTAATTACCGTTTCAGAAATAGAAGCAAGATATTAATGTGTCATGATCTTTTTATACACTCTAGTTTGTCTTTCATGCGATATGTGATGTACAATGTGTCAAAGGAAGTATCCATTATCTTTGTCAAGGAATGCCAATTGACTAAACAGGATTTTATTTAACGTCCCCGTCAACACTGTATGGGTCATTTTGCAGAGGCTGCCTCCAATTTTGTGGGACTTTTAAACGGCATTGAAATGAAATGACATCTCAAGCCCTGTCGCCCATTGAAACCAATAGGGTTTATAAACATGGTGTGACCGACTCGCAGCCCTTTGCCTGGGCAGGCTTAGATCCTCTAAGCGGTTAACCAGTCCTCCTGTGCGGTCAGTTTCACCTCTGCGTGGAAGCATCATGCAGCCCATCTATTTCTTCAAGCCCCGATGGGCGGGGGCCACATCGCGGCTTTTAGAAATAGATTGGGTTGCATGGTGCTTCCACACAGAACTACAACTGACCTCACATGTGTACTGGTAAACAACTTAGAAGGTCTAAGCCTGCCCAGGCAATGTAGTGCGAGACGGACAGTCCTGTTGCGATCGCCTGGCGCAAAAGTATCGTAATTTTGTCAATTTTCCAGGAGACTCAACAACGGTCCAATTTTTGCTTTTGAATCACAGGGAAATGTAATGATGTGATATATGCAAGCTAAATTGAAAACAAAAAATCCGAATATTTCCATTACGCAAACACGCCTATACAAATACATTGCCACCTTTTTCGCCGAAAAAAATGAAAATGAAAATTTTATGATGAAAATAGTGATAATTTTCTAATTTCTGCTCTAAAAATTCGTGCTTTAAGTCGGTCTACATATTATTTGTCTGCGCTTTACACTACATTTGCTCATTATCATTGATTGTGGCGCTTCTTGGGCATATATTTCTATATTTTTTACGATTTGGAGTCGTGATTATGTTTTCAATGTGGATGTACAGAGATGTAAATGATAAAGCTAGAAAAAGCTTCAAGACAGTTTAACCCTTTTTGTACCAAATGGAATCTTCCACCTTATATTTAGCTGGAGTCCATTTCTAAATTTAGGGGTGTCAGGTTGTGTTTTCATCAAAATTTATTTGAAAAAATGACTGAACTTTTAGCAAACAGTGGAGGCCCTGATCAAACGCCGCGTTCTGTGGCGTCTGATCTGGGACTGCACTGTTTGCCAAGGTACCCCTTTAGGGGTTTCTGGTATTGAATGGGTTGATGATAATTTATATGTAGAAGCCCGGACGTTCTGTGTTCCGCTGAATTTGTTGAATCTGGCGATTTCAGTTTATTGGCTGACTTGATCGTGATCAACCTGTGGACTGGCATATCATAGGCAGGTTTATATATTTCAACTACATACACAGCTTTATATACATAGAAATATCAACCCTCTGTCGAGGTATATGTCATATGTGATGAGCATAAGAACAGATTTTCCTTCATAATGACATTATGGAGGTAAAATCTATTCTCTCTCGATCTGCTCTTTGTGATGTACACTTTGAAACACTATCTCGTTGAAGCACTCCTGAATATTATGTTTTATTAATTGATTATCCTATATTACACAAGGTCAATCAATATTAAACAATCATAAATCTTGTTTTTAATTGCGTCAATTAATAAAATTGTCATTAATCAAGTAATTTCGTATTGGCCCAGGTACAGGTCCTCGGTCAGCTGTATTGGCCTCGGCCGACCTCGGACCTGTACCTGGGCCAATACGAAATTACTTGATTAATAACATTATATTATAAATTATTTTGATGATAATAAGTGTTACATTTTAAATTGTTTTGCGTGTCTTGGACCTGCAACCTATATTTTCTAGTCCTTAGGGTCATTGATTCTATTGTAAAATTTGAAAATATTTGAGGGTCACTAATGAGACCTAATTGGCCGAAACCAGCTAGTCTGGCCCAGAAAACAAGTACACACACTACTTTTTCAGTTCTGTGGTGTAGTCCTTGCTTCCAAAATGATAACCCATTTGTAGAATATATTCATACCAAACTATAGAAGGTAAGATTCTCTTGTTCCTGAACCTTTGTCCAAATCAATCGACTGGAAACGTTTCTCACTGGCAAAGCCTCTTTATTTTGAATTATTTTACTTATTTATACTTGTACGAGCACACCAAATATCAAATTTCAACAACTCGAAAAAGAAAAAGAAAAGCATGGAAAATGTAGTGACCTAAGGCATGACATGTAATAAGCAGCACATTTAACGTAAAATATTACAATGTATAAATCGCCTCAATTCGCCTGATATACTTACATCTTTGTTCTATATGTTTAATGTCGTCCTTTTCCGCTAGGCATTCAATAAGACTGTTATGACCCGCCTGTTTCAGCCAGTGGAGAAGTTTCTCAAATACTTTGTCAGGTTTCTTCTCCAAAATTTGTAAAAATCTAAAATTCTTGTCTTCGGATGATTTCTCATATCTAACTCTTTCAGCATCAGTCGATGTAATATGACCATCTTTTAAAAATTCGTCAACAGAATCATGGAGATCTGTATGCTTCAGTTCAAGTATATTCTTTCTCAAACGTTCTCTTAAATCCTCTCTCATTTTCTAAAAAGAAGACATACTTTTAAATGTGGATGTAAAAGAGGAAACACAATTCCACTACCTTACTTTGTTTTGTTATGTCGATTGAATGACTGATTGAATGGTTGATTGATTTTGGTGTACGACAGGTCAGCCTTTGTAGGTCATTTTGTGTTGTCTCCCAGAAAAAGGAAGAAAAGCAGATAGAAGAGATAATACAGCAGATGAATGTGAGGGATTGGGGAGAAAGGAAAAAATAAATGGAAGTATAGAAACAGAAGAAATAACATCACTACCCTTTCTACCCTTAACTATTGCAAGGACAGCAGGCATTGCCCAATTATCAGCCAATATCATTTGGACGCCTATGTGACGCAAATTACACGTCACTCTTGCCTCACCTAACCAATCCCGTCTTGTTAGAAGTGTACATGAATAAATTAGGATATATTAATAAGCGTGCTGTTATATCTTTTAGCTCTGTTTTATGTTGATTTGTTTTGTTCGAAATATGACTTCAATGTAGCAAAACATGATTACAAATTCTGGAGTCGATACCTGTTGGTCTGAACATTCATATTTGCCATTTGTCTATGGATTAATGATTGTGGATTAACGCTTTGGTGCTACGACCTAACCTACCGTGTTTCATGTTAGTCAGTAATTACAAAAGGGCTCTGGCACTAATAATGTGAACCGCGATATGCAAAATGTATCTTCGGGACGCAAAGACACTTAGTATGGCCTATGACAGTTTAATCCTTTGGAAACAAAGAGTAAACCAACTGAAAGGAATTGAAAACTCTCCAAGTGTGCAAGTTGTCTGGGCCAGACTAGCTAGTTTGAGTCAGTTATGCCTCATCAGTGACCCTCAATTATTTTCACAGTTCAATGTTGGAATCCCTATCCCAAAGGACTAGAAAATGTTATCTACATTATGATGAAAAATAGAAGTGAAGGCAATGGTCAGGAATCGATACAATTAACCCACAGCTTCCATCAGAGACATCAAGGGAAAGAAACAAAAACATGAAACAACTAAACCCTAATGGAAACATCACTAGCGAAAAGCCAAAAGGACAGTTACTTTCCCACAAAATGGCCTATTGGCTATCCAAAACAAAATACCCACACTCAAACCATAACAAAAAAACCAAGACAGAAGAATCGCCTTGGAACGGTCTGTGATACGAATTCCATTGGGGGTGTGGGTCGGCTTAAATCGATTTAACATGGCCACAATCTTCGTCCTTACTTCCTATGAAGCCTACGCATCCTGTACAGAATTATAAGAATCTTCGATGTGCAATATATGGCTGCCTGTTTACCCGAAGCGTCAAGCAGCCAGGGAAGACTGTCCTTACATAGCGATTACGCAAGGTTTCTGCGTCTTTTTGAGCGCATATTTTCGAAGACACTTTGCTGGTTGAGGATCGAGGCTCATATGTCGCAGGTCCGGGAGGAAGCGATCTTTTGAGTGCCTGAAAGCCCTTATGTTTTAAAATAAGAAGATACAAGCGCCGCCAGCTAATGCTAAAAAAGGGCATTGCCAACAGTCGAAATATATTGTTACAGTAGTTATATTATTTTAAAGAAGTAGTGCAGAGGCATATTATTTCAGGTACATAAATACAGTTTGTTTTTAAAAATCGGCAAAATAAAAACCGATACAATTAAAATTGAAACAAACGATTACCCAGGAAAGGCCAAGAACCCATATAACAGCCGCCGCCAGCCACCGAAAGTGCAATGGGGTATTGAAATGATGACACACACACACACGCACACACACACACACACACACACACACACACACGCACACACACACACACACACACACACACCACACACACACACACACACACACACACACAGATATATATATATATATATATATATATATATATATATATATATATATATATATATATATATATATATATATATATATATATATATATATATATATATATATATAAAATCAGGCGTGCACAAGATCCAATAAACATATTAGGACTTCAGCATCACGACCACCTTTGGACAGTCAGCAGTAACAATCTACTTGGTGGGGCTTCAACAGTGGCGTTTTCGAATATTTAACCCTCGCCCTCATTCCGAGGCTCTTGGAAGTATTTTTTTTAATCGAGACATGTCGAAATTCTATAGCGGAAACAACTCAAGCATAGGTGATCAGTTCTACCATAATTTTAGAATTAAATGTAAATGTTCGCCAAACCCATCGCGCCGATACAAATACAGTCGTCTTTAACACCTAGGAAGTCATGAAAAATCCATGATTGTCGCCATTTAACAACGTTATGGCGTCTTTCCGTGAAAATGAATAGGACGTTTACGCCAACAAAAAGTTCGGAAAATATGTTTTCAAGTGTGGCGGCATTATGCAGCAAGAGGCGTAAGGCTACTGCCAGCTTTAATTAAGAAGGTAACATTATCAGCAATGTTGAAAACTTAGACCTTTGTGAGTTGTTACTTCAACACAGATTTGTTATTTGAGGATAGAAGAGATTAAACAACTACTTATGAAACAGATGTGCACATCGGTATGCATAGACCTTTTCTAACTTGTATGCATACAAGTGTTATTCTTTACGCTGCAAAATTATGCCAAATGTAGAAGTTACAAAGGTACAATTGTTAGAAAAAGCTGCCAGACATTTGGCATAAAATTTTGAATTGACATAAGGTACATGTACATTTCCCATTTGAATAATCGATGATTTGTTTTGTTATTTTTCCCTTAAAACAGGTTTTGACATGTCTTGAAATTGTCTCTATTATGAAAAACAGGTCAAAATTGGTAGGCTGTAAACTTAAAAATTGTCGTCTCCAATGGAGACAATTTGAACGAAATTGACCCAATTAGTACCAGAAACCCCAAAACGGGTATTTCGCAAACAGTGCAGGTCCAGATCACACGCCTACACTGTTTGCAAAAAGTTCAGCTATTTTCCTAATAAATTTTGAAGAAAACTCAGCCTGACACCCCTAAATTTTGAAATGGACTCCTGTTTTATATAAGGAGGAAGATTCCATTTGATACTAAAAGGGTTAATTGGCTGTATGTTGTTGGTTTTTGTACTGTTTTGTGTTTTGTGTGTGGCAAACTTCTGTATGTGGATCCAACTAATAAAACATGAATGATTGTGAATAGAGCTCGGTGTATCCCATAGATGTTAAATTTGTACTTGACAGTTCAAGATGTATGAATCAACAAGGTTTTAGAGAGAGACTGTCTAGTTTCTGAATTCATGCCGCCGATTGAAGAGAATCCAGAAATTAGGTAAAGCTTCTAAAGGAAGAATTAACTAATTCCTGTTCCTGTTCCTGTTCCAAACAATAACTGATGCAAACCACTGCATTGACGAATTATCATCCGTTGGTGTATGCACATTGTAACCTGGCTTATGCGGACAGAACGTCAGCTATGGATGTTTTTTAAGAAATAGATCAGCTGTAACTGTGATTTGTTGAGTAATAAATCACAGTTTGGAAGTCAGTTGTAAAGTAGATCAAATCACGAGCGCGTAGCGCGCGTGATTTGTCTACTTACAACTGACCGACAAACTGTGATTTATTACTCAACAAATCAAAGACTAGAGCTGATCTATTTCGATTCTAACACGCTGAAAATCACTAATAATGTTGTTGTTTCCTTCAAAATCTCACAACCTTTCGCCATTGTCAGAAGAAATCCCGCTAAAATTATCGACTGAAACACATGCATTTATATCCTTTTCTAACGTTTTCGATGCGAGAAAATGACGTTACACCGTCTAACGTCAAGGAAATCGACTAGTGACGTCATAAATTAGCAGTTTTTAATGACATCACGCTCTTCGGAGCTGTGATTTGTTGCAGAATAAAACACAGCCGTTTTCCATTGCCTATATAGGCGCGCTAAGGAAAAAAAGAATACATACCGGAGAAAAAATAGAAGCCACATATCAAAGTTTTCTATGATCACAAGGAAAGTTTTCAAACTGGAAGTGTCGAGTACAGTGCACTATCGAACGTCCATGACTGTACCTGAAACAAGAAACGCACAGCTTTAAAAACTCACAAGTTGTACTGAAATTTTGCGAAGATAAAAATCCGTTTTTTGTTTTAGTTCGTAACTTGTAAGGCCCGACGAACGTCGACCGGTTAAACATCGACTTTATGAAGCGGCACCTCTCACTAGATGCTATACTCAACATTTTCGTCGACCAAGTACATCGACTCTGAAATTAATCATATTCGCCATTTTATCAATATTCCTTTTATAAACAAAAGAATAGAATTCATCGATCTGCTTAGCACTTTTAAAGATAAACCAGTAAATCCTTCTTACTTTGAAAATTCCGAACCTCCGATTATATGCTATAAGTATAATAAACCGATTCGTAACACTATTTTTAACTTTAACAAACAAGATTGAAACTAATACTCCAGTTCTAGAAATTGTAAGGAGTCCAAATACCAAATACTGATATGAACCTGCCGGACATGTCATAAGAATACATTGAGTCTAATGCTTTATATGAGTGGAAGCTTAATATTTTCAATATAATTGATAAACGATTTTCTTTTTATTCTAAGAATCTTGATCTTCTTCCTCCTAAACACAAATTCACAAACTCAATGTCAAACAGATGGAGCCATCTGATCTGGATCTACACTGTTTGCAAAAGTAGGGGTTATCGTGATCAGCGGGATAAGGATTAAAATATAACGGGTAGAAAGCCAAAAGGACTATGTCTTTACCTTTATGGCCACACGACTATCCAAAATAATAATAAAAAAAAATCACCAGGATTTATTTTATACTCTGCAGTGAAATCAATGCATATCTGAGACAAATAAAAATGATATGTTCACACTGTGAACGATATTTTTACACTGTAAAAATAACATGACCTTGTTATTTTCGCAGTAGCAGCCCGGACTACTTTTTCTTGCCAAAATTATGTTATCGATAAAATAATTCCGTAAAATACCCTGAAAAGCACTTTTGGAACACAGGAGCTCGGTTGTAATTGTATGAGCTACATAAACTTTAGATTTCCCCACCCAAATATCTCACACATTAAGTTCGATAAAATCCATTATATTCGTTGTTATAACTGTTTTTTCAGCTCATTTTTACCTTTGACCTATGAACAAACATAAAATCTGTTACACAATCACTACAGCTGATGTCTAACTCAATGTTTAACATTTATCAACAATGCGCCATATAGTAGAAAAAACACAAGGAATGACAGTCGCCATCTTTTCCGCAACGTTTCCAGCCGCTCAAGTGCGTCACAAATTTCTTGGTACCCGGTCAACCTTACACTGCTTATGACTTCGGGAAACAGCAGGTAGTACGTGTTACCGTTACAGCCTTGATACCTTTCTTTCTTTCATTCTACTTATACTGCGATCGGTCACATTTGACCATTACTCGCAGGTGTACATTACATACACACCAGGTTTGCAGGATGAAAGCCTAGATCTTGTCAAATCAATTGAATTCAATTATCTATCGGTCATGGCGACTTTTGAATTTTTGAATTTGAATTTTTACCGCGATACATACTACCTGCTGGTACCCGAAGTCATAAGCGGTGTAAGGTTGACCGGGTACCAAGAAATTTGTGACGCACTTGAGCGGCTGGAAACGTTGCGAAAAAGATGGCGACTGTCATTCCTTGTGTTTTTTCTACTATATGGCGCATTGTTGATAAATGTTAAACATTGAGTTAGACATCAGCTGTAGTGATTGTGTAACAGATTTTATGTTTGTTCATAGGTCAAAGGTAAAAATGAGCTGAAAAAAACAGTTATAACAACGAATACAATGGATTTTATCGAACTTTATGTGTGAGATATTTGGGTGGGCAAATCTAAAGTTTATGTAGCTCATACAATTACAACCGAGCTCCTGTGTTTTGGAACTGTAAAAATGCTGTATTCAAAATGGCGATCTGTTTATGTTTTTTTCAACTGACAGTTGTGACGTCACTGCCAGGTCAAAATTCTGACGTAGATACAATTGATCAATAACCGTAAATATCCGCATAAAAGTTGTATTTTTTCAACACACGATGAAATATGTTTGGTATCCACCTCAAAAAAGTAAATGTCCTCTATTTAAATGCAATGACATGCAATGAAAATAATAAACCACAACAGAAGCACCGCCTTGAAATATCATGTTATTAATCAAGTAATTTCGTATTGGCCCTGTTACAGGTCCGAGGTCTGCTGTATTGGCCCGAGGCCGAAGGCCGAGGCCAATGCAGCAGACCGTGGACCTGTAACTTGGCCAATACGAAATTACTTGATTAATGACAATTTTATTAATTGACGCAATTAAAAACATGAGTTATGATTTTTGAATATTGGTTGACCTTGTGTAATATCGGATAATCAATTAATAACGATCAGTAAAAACGTTTATTTCATAAAATAGCAAGAACAAATCAGCGCCACAAGGTGTGCGCAATTTGTATCCAACGAAAGTCCCCAAATTCGCCTGTATATTGTCAAGCAGAAAGAGAGTTTTAGACACTATTTGGCATGATCATTATGTGTAATGTCTTAACACTTCGGAAGGCGGCCCCGCCTATCGGGGCTTGAAGAAATAGATGGGCTGCATGATGCTTCCACGCAGAGCTGAAACCGACCTCACACGAGTACTGGTAAACTGCTTAGAGTATCTAAGCCTGCCCAGGCAAAGCGGTGCGAGTCGGTCCGTCCATGCTTATAAACCCTTTTGGTTTCATTAGGCGACAGGGCTTGAGATGTCATTTTATCTAACTGTCGGCTAAAAAGTCCCACAAAATTGGAAGCAACGTCTCCAAAATGACTGTGTTGGCGGGGACGTTAAACCTCAAATCAAACAAACAAACTCTTCGGAAGTGAAAAAAGGCATTTCTTTCGTATAAAGCAAGATAGAGAGGATTTTTCTTTCCAAATAGCCATTCAATTAAATCTATCATGGAAACATGCCTTTATAAATTTGACCCCATTATCCCCACTTTTATATAGAACTGGATTATTTTTCTTATTTCTGCAAAAAAACATACATTGTGGGTACTCGTTAGAACCGCCTCGGTGAGGCTCTGAAAATTTTCATTTTTCGGGGGTAAAATTTACAATGTCTTTGTATAGGCGTGTTTGTGTAATGTTAATATTTTTATTTCTAAGTCTGTGAGTTAGTGTAGTATAAAGCGTGGAAAAACTCACACATGCACGAAAACGTCTTGATTTTAGTTTTTGTTAAACCTCATTCGTTTTTTCATGGACCGAAACAGATTTTTGTCTGATCTTTCATAAACCATGGCCCAATATCTAATCAAACGCTTTTCGATTGCAGTTATAATTATGTGAACATTTTCGATGTTTGGGATAGGCTTTGGGTTCTGATTCGAGGAGTTCCTATAAGAATCTTATATGGGTGTGAGGGGTGGATGGAAAAAATCCGTCCCGAGGGACACTGTCCGGCATCACGAGGCTTGCCGAGTGATGCCGGACAGTGATCCCGAGGGACGGATTTTTCTATCCACCCCTCACACCCATATTGGATTCTTTTTTTTTTTTTTGCAAACCTTCCATTTCTTAAAGCGAATTTTTAATGCTGCAGTCACTTCGGTTACTTACGTCCGCCATATTGTGTTGATACTGCAGGAATGTTTAGTGACGTTGCTCTGACGTCACCCTTAACGACGGCGCATACGAGGTCGTAATCAACCAGTGCATTTATCAAACACGCGATTATATTCGATTTGGGTCGGAACACCAGGGCCAGAACATAAATTTCTATCCCAGGGTAAAATCACGGATGTTCATGTCTGGTGTGCAAGAATAAAAGATCTTGACTCATTTACTGAATTGGAAAGTTTAGAAACTGTGCAAGAGCTTGAAATTGCAATTAAAACTGCTTTGTTTGGTCTTTTGTGAGTTTTAGAAACCAATATACCATCTGAATAGAAGTAAAGGCAATGATCAGAAGCGTTACAAATAACAATAACTACAGCAAAGGGAAAGTAACACAAACATGAAATAACTAGACCCTAATAGAAGTATCAATAGCGGAAAGCCAAGAGGACAGTTACTTAATAGCGGAAAGCCAGAAGGACAGTTACTTCCCCACAAAATGGCCGATCGGCTATCAAAAAATAAATAAATAAATAAATAAATAAATAAATAAATAAATAAAAATAAAATAAAAAGCGATAAATGCAGTCAAAGACAAACCATAACAAAAATAAACCGCGACAGAAGAACCGCCTTCCAATGGTGTGTGAAAAGAATTTCACTGGGGGTCTTAAATTTATTTTACGCGACCGCAATCCTCGCCCTTACTTCCGTCGCGATTTAGACAAATAATTTGTTTCAGTCCGCATGAAGGCTTCCTAACTCATCAGTGCAACATCTCTGAGAACACAAAAGTCAAACAACCACAGAGATGTAAAAACGGCGAGGACTCGACAGCAAGAAACCACTGAAATGCTGGAGGAAAAGAAAAGCAAAAGTTCGACTCCGATTGGCTCAACTAGAGACAGAACATCAGGTACCAACCAAAATTGCATACGAGTAAGTAAGCCTTTAAACTGGAACCGTCATAGAATCCAAGGCCTGACCTACCGGCGTGCAATTAAAGAGGGGAGCAAAGTTATCAATCGTGTTTGGGTTAACTACCATGCATGCAGTCTATCGTATAACATTTATATTGTACCCAATAGTTTTATATCGAAGAACAGTTTTACGAAATTGTGAACTGAAATCATTGGAAGTACATTGCAAGTACATGTATATATATTTTTTTAATTAAGATACTAAGTCACCATAAAATTCGGGCACCGATAGACCTTGTTGCTTTGTTTGTTTGTTTGTTCGTTTGTATTTTTTTTTTTTTTTTTTGGTTTGTTTGCATTGGAGTTTAACGGCCCCATCAACTTTATGTCATTTTTGAGCCGGTCAGTTTACCTATCTACAATTTTCCTGGGCGTTTTACCAGTATAGCGCACATGCTTTTGCCAGAAACTGGCAACCGCCCTTCTTGAATCCGCGGAAGGGAGAGAAAGACCGTAGAAAAGATCCCTTGATCAATCTCCACGCAAGAATGTTACCGACCCAGGCAGGTATCGAACCGCGTCCTCCTGATCACCAGTCAGACGAGCATCCGACTGGGCTACCGAGGACGACCGAAAGACCTTGTTGCAGAAGAGATTTAAGTCCAACCCTGAATTTTGAAATTAAATCGGAATGACGTCCATAAAATTTAGAAAGGCTTTGCATAGTTTATTATACCGATAACCCTGATTAAGAAGTCTAGCACTTAACAATTTATTAAGAGTTTTGTAGTCAGTTACCTGACTAGACACTCTCGCAAATCGAATTAATTGCGAAATATAAACGCCATAGGATACCACTCGAAGAACATCACCATCCAAGAATGGAAAATTTACAATCTCAAAATAAAAATCATCGCGTTTACTTGTATTTTAAGCTTGCTCTGCAAATACGCATATTCTTTTAGTATTTTTTATAAAATTATTTCATCACTTTTTCTGCATTTTGAACTTAGTCATCTTTAGCCCAAATAGGATTTGTGTAGATGATGATATGTATCTTGTCAGCGCAACCTCTCTTACAATAGAGGATAAGACCTGTCGCTTGACATGACAGCTCGCCGGAAGTCGCGCTTTGGGCAAAGGCAAATTTTCAGACCCATAACAGAAACAAAGTCACAAAGAAAGAATCCGGTGTAAACCCTCACTTTCACTGCGATTCAAACAAGTATTTGTTTGGTCCGCGTGAAGGTTTTCTAACAAATCAGTGAATTAACTCGGTAAAAAAAGAAATCACAATTAAAGCCAAGTTGACACAAGGATGAAGACTCGACAGCAAAACGCGCTGAGCCATACGGTGCTGAACACAACGCCACAGAAAAACAGGAGTAAAAGAAAATCAACAGTAGAACCCCGATGGACCAAGCAACATACATAAACGTTCCGGCTCCGACCAACTACTAAATATCTTTAACATAAAGCCATCATGGAGAATGAACCCCGACCCATTTGCCTGCAATTAAAGAGGAAAGTATAATGTTTGACCATGATTGGGTCACACAATGTCTGCAGACAGTTGAATAGCATTTATATTATATCCAATGCGTTTGCAATACTTTTCTGAAATTGTTGAGAAAAGTTAGGTTTGCCTTTATTTTTTCTTAATATATAAATAATGTCGCCCAAAACACTCAGGCTGTGACATCCCCTGAAGCAAAATAGAAGTGAAGATAATGATGGGGAATCGTTACAATTAACAAACAGCTCCCATCAGAGACACCAAAGGGAAAGAAACACAAGATTCTATTGGAATTATCATTAGCGGAATTCCAAAAGGACAGTTACTGTCCCACAAAATGGCAAATTGTCTATCCAAAACAAAACAGTATAAGCGATACACACACTCAAAGACAAGCCGCGACAGACGAACCAGCAGGGAACGGTCAGTGAAACGAATTCCACTGGGGAAGGGGGGGGGGTTAAAATCGATTTTACCCGGCCGCGCAATCCTCGCCCCTTACTTCCTTCGCGAGTTAGACAAATAATTAGTTCAGTCCGCATGAAGGCCTCCTAACTTATCAGTGCAACATCTCCGAGAACACAAAAATCGAACGTCCACAGAGATGAAACACAACGGTGAGGAATTAACAGCAAGAAACCATTGAAATGCTGGAGCAAAAGAAAACCAACAGTTTGACTCCGATGGGCCAAACCAGAGACAAAGCATCAGGCACAAACTAACATTACATAAAATTAAATTCTCTATAATTCGCAGTAAGCCTTTACGCTGGAACCGTCATAGAATTCGAGTCCTGACCCATCAGCATGCAATTGAAGAGGGAAGCAAAGTTGTCAACCGTGATTGGGTTAACTACCATGCATGCAGTCTGTCGTATAACATTTATGCTGTACCAATTTTTATATCGAAGAATGATTTTGAAAACTTTGGTGCTGAAGTCATTGCAAGTATATATTTTTCTGAATCTATTCACTAAGTCACCATAAAATTTCGGGTTCCGGTAGACCTAGTTGCAGAAGAGATCTAAGTTTAAACTTGAATTTTGAAATTAAATCGGAATGACCACTATAAACTTTTGAAAAGGCTTTTCGAAGTTTATGATACCGATAATAGAAGTGAAGACAATGGTCAGGAATCGATACAATTATCCCATCAGAGGCACCAAAGGGAAAAAAACACAAACATTAAACAACAAGACACTAATGGAAACAGCAATAGCGGAAAGCCAAAAGGACAGTTTCTTTCCCACAACATGGCCAATTGGCTATACAAAACAAAAATATATAAGCGATACACACACTCAAAAACAAGCCATAACAAAAATAAACTGCGACAGAAGAACCGCCCCGGAACGGACAGTGAAACGAATTCCACCAGGGGGTGTGGGGGTATGGCTTCAATCGATTTTACGGATCTAGTCATTTCATGTTTGCGTTTCTTTCCCTATGGTGTCTCTGATGGGGTGGGGTGGGTGGGGGGGGGGGGATAATTGCATTGTCTTCGCTTCTATTTCGAATGTTCTACAAGACTGTAGCAAAAATAGCCAATGTGCTAAAAATAATGTGATCTTGAAACTACTGGATTATTTATAAATCCCCTTTCTTGTAAACAAGTTATTTACCAACTAAAATTCATCTGTGACTCATTTCTTCCTTACAGTAAGAAGTAAATAAAATATTACACAGCTTAATTAGGTCACCCAGTGGGGTGAATGTGAGTATAAAAAAATCCGTATACATAAATTAGTAGTAGTAGTAGTAGTAGTAGAAGTATTTTTACGTGTACACATTTCTCTAATGCTTGCATGATAATAAATTTCTTTTCTAACAAATTACATATACATACGTGATGGAGATTATCAAGGGATATCTTGTGTATCTTCTACAAATTAAAGCAGCTTAAAATCGTTTCATCGAGGCGACCATGAGGCAATTCTAATGAGTAAACACAACAGTACTTTTCAAGATAAGATAAACAGCTCTCTAAATTACTCAAAATATATTTATATCTTTAGTTATGGAATTCATATCTTAAGTTATGGAGAATTTAAAACTTCTAGGTCCCTGACATTGACCTTGGGTTCGTTGGAAGGGAAGTGAATATGCTAAAATAAAAATATGGGCGTATATCTATTAACATACGTGTACCAAACATAAAACTAAATCTTTCATATGATTTGGGCTAAAACATGTAAAAAGTAAAACGTCGCGGAAAAGCTCTTTCCGGACTTCTTCTTTGTCAGACGTGAGCAACAACCACGCAACTTGCAGTTTAGCATTACGACTTTTCCGTTTTAGAGATGACTGACAACGTGGGCGGAACGATTGCTTGTCTAGTCCTTCTCAGTTGATTGGCCGAAACTTTCAGACAACTGACGTAATGTTAAGATTTTTGAATATACAGCGCAAATCTGAAGTAGGCGAGATTGCAATGGTACAGAATTTTGACAATCGTTCCAACTTGCCTTACAGGTATGCAATATGCTCAATAAGGATTGCAGTTTCTTTGTACTGTGAAACACGTTTTACTTGCGAGGAAAATTCTTGTTCTTTTACGAACCGACGACAGATGTCGCATTGCTAAACTGCTAGTCGCGCGGTTGTAAATACCTAATTCTATACAAGGGAATAGTTTTGTTTTATTCTTAAGCAAAACACGGATTGTGGTACGCGTTTTTAAAGACGTTTCTTACGAGTACCTGCAATCAATATTGTAAGCTGTAAATCAAAACTTCATCGGTGAAATCTTATTTTACAACCATAAACAAAATTATTATATCAGCCTCCATGGCTTAGTAAATATTAAAGAAACAAATAACGGACCTCCGTAGCCTAGTAGGTAAGAGCACGGACTCTAAGTGATTAGGTTTCTTACCACAGTGGGTTTGAGCCTCGCTCGGATCACATGTGACGGAAGGTCCAGTTTACTCCGGGGACTCCGGTTTTTGCACTCATCTGCTTAACGATCGGATCAGAATACGTGCAAAAACCAAGAAAAAAGAAAGATAGAAAGATATATATACATAGACAGAAACCTACAACCATCCGAAAAATTGCTGGAGCACCAACTAAATTAAATTTAACAGTTCAATAATTCAATGTCGTCTTTCGAATGTTCGAGACTTCGAAAAGTATTGGGATCCTGTGATTAAAATAGAAGATTATCTGCATAATTTAGTCAAGATTTATCACCCCAAAATTAACCAGCCAAATAGACTACAATACGTATACACAAACTTACTTCAGCAAAATCCATTTTCACAACCAATTATTTAAACTGTAGGGCCAAAATGTAAATAATTTTATGCATTGGATTTGTTTTGCTGCAAAGTATAACCGACACCTATTCTTTCAATGAATGTTATCAGCTATACAAACAGATCGAATCATATGATTTTTATTTACAGGAAATGACACGAAATATAGTTTCAGTTTCAGTTTGACAGTAATATATATTTTTACCGAAAACAAACTGTTTAGTGATTACACAGCGCATTGCCCTTTTAGACTAAATGTTTGGTGCGCATTAAAAAGTTAATTCGGCGGTAGTTAAGTCCCAGCACCAAACATTGTTAACCCTTGTCCTGCTGAGCCCAGATATGCTTTATCTTTGAAACAATGTAGATCCAGATCAGATGGCTTCTGAAGAAGCCATCTGATCAGGATCTTCATTGTTTGCCATCCAATTTATGAATTTGCTGCAGTAATTTGCATCAAGTAATTCGATTGGCTGATAATCAGTAGTGGGTGTGACATATATGAATATTCAGCAGGACAAGGGTTAACACTGAGTGACACAGCCCATCAGGCACACGTCGCTATGGCAACGTCAAATCAACGTCGGTGGATATGACGTTGCATACACGTCATGACGTCGCACCGACTTTGACATGACGTCATAATTACGTCATGTGCCTGCTGGGAGTCGTCTAAACAAAATAGAAGTGAAGACAATGATCAAGAATCTATACAATTACCTCACACCTCCCATCCAAGACACCAAATGGAGTTTGTTTGTTTGATTTGAGGTTTAACGTCCCCGTCAACTTTGTATAGGTCATTTTGGAGACGTTGCTTCCATTTTTTTGGGGACTCTCAAGCCCAGTCACCCAATGAAACCAATAGGGTTTATAAGCATGGACGGACCGACTCGCAACGCTTTGCCTGGGCAGGCTAGATCCTCTAAGCTGTTTACCAGTATACTCGTGTGCGGTCGGTTTTAGCTCTGCGTGGAAGCATCATGCAGCCCATCTATTTCTTCAGTGGGCGGGGACCGACACTAAAGGGAAAGAAACACCAACATAAAACAACATCACCATTATGAAAACGTCACCATTCCACAAAATGGCCAATTGGCTTTCCAAACTAAAAAAGAAAAACAGCAATACATACCTGCAAAGACATAAACAACTGTTTACATTACGCAAACACGCCTATACAAAAACATGCTCACCTTTATCGTCGAAAAATTGAAAATTTTGTGATGAAAAATTGTGATATTTTTCTTATTTCTGCTCCAAATATAGATTGTGGGTCATCGTTAGAACCGCCTCATCGAGGCGGTTCTAACGAGAACCCACAATCTATATTTTAGAGCAGAAATAAGAAAAAATAAGGTATACCCCCGGAAACCCCAGTTTTACTATATAAAAGTGGGGTTCAAGGGGGTCAAATTTATATAGGCATGTTTTCGTGGTGAAAAGAACTGTTTCGGAACGGTCAGTAAAAAGTTTTTACTGGTAGGGGGGGGGGGGGGGGGGGGGGGCTTCAATGGATTTTACGTGTCCAGAATCCTCATCATTGGTTCTATCGTGCATGGTTTAGACAAATAATTCCTTCAGTCCGCAATCCATAGCTAAAACGTCGCTTTTACAGCGTCTGATCAGGGTATACGCGATTTGCATAATAATTTGACACCACAAAAATAAAAAAATTGACTGGTCTCCGGATATGTATTACATGCATGTGAAAGATTCTAGGTTCAATATTAGGGGCCAGTTGTTCAAAACTAACGATGTCGTTAGCTAACGTATCAGTAAAACTTTGATCATTCAATATGGTGAAAATACTAATATTTTTGCTGAAAAAAAAAATGCAAAAGCTGCTCACATTTTTTCAGCAAAAATAACACAATTTTTGATATTGTACTTACTAGAATGGTTAACATGACGATAACACACACGTGCGACATGGTGCATTTTTAGATCTCCAAAATGTCTACTTTTCTGATGAAAATCTGTAATGCTTTTCTTATTTATACTCCAAACATAGGTTGTGGGTGCTTCAACCGCCTCGATAACATAGGTTGTGGGTGCTCGTTAGAACCGCCTCATCGAGGCGGTTCTAACGAGTACCCACAACCTATGTTTTGGAGCAGAAATAAGAAAAATAATGTATACCCCCGTACACTCCAGTTGTCTCTATATAAAGTGGGGTGTACGGGTATGTTCATTTCACGGACTTGTTCACGTGATGCAATTTGACCACTAACGAGCTCGTTAAGCTAACGATGCTTTAAACAACTGGACCCAGATAGTTTTATTTCCAGAGCATCTGTTTTGTTTGTTTGTTTGATTTGAGGTTTAACGTCCCCGTAAACAATGTAAAGGTCATTTTGGAGACGTTGCTTCCAATTTTGTGGGACTTTTACCCGGCACTGAGATGAAATGACATCTCAAGCCCTGTCGCCCAATGAAACCAATGGGGTTTATAATTAAGCATGCACGGACCGACTCGCACCGCTGTGCCTGGGCAGGCTTAGATCCTCTAAGCGGTTTTCCAGTACTCGTGTGCGGGTCGGTTTCAGCTCTGCGTGGAAGCATCATACAGCCTATCTATTTCTTCAAGCCCCGATGGGCGGGGGCCTACAACAGAGCATCTGTACAGAAACGTCTAAACACTGGTGATGTTTTCGCTTCGGTATACTACTTATACTACAGCATAGCCTATATTGAATGGTTTGCGGTGCTATCTGAACAGGCCCCGAGGTTATAAAACTTTTTTTCATGTTCAACTCAGCTGAGCATGAAATTTGTAGTGCTCATAAAAATAAAATACTAAAACGCTGGGTGATTTTTCTTTCTTAGATAGCAGAGAATGTTGAGAACGTTTTACTGATACGTTATTTTTAAAATGCCAAAAATTGTTGGCATTTTAAAATTTATGAGCATGACATTTCATGCTCAAGTAAGATGAGCATGAAAAAAGGTGTATAACCTCGGGGCCATGTTAAAGTGGAGCTGAAATTATATAGGAAGGTGAATGTCGAATCCCTTGTAATAATGGCCACAATGCCACGTGCATCCATTCACCTTTAGACGGTTATGGTAACGAGGCTGAACGTTTATTGGTCACGTGAACTAGAGGAGAATATATGTTGTTTTTCTTGTAGGCTTATCCATTCTTAATTCCATCAAACCCCAATTCCTACTGCAAAGAGTTAACCCATTAATGACAAACATAAAAATCAAACGACTACAGAGATCGACGGCATGAAATAACTGAAATGCCGGAGCAAAAGAGAACCAACAGTTAGACACCGGTAGGCCCGACCAAAGATAGAGTATCAGGTACCAACCGGCATTACCTAAAATAAAAAAATAAGTAAGCCTTCACGCTGCAGCCGTCACAGAATCTGAGGCCCAAACCGCCGGCGTGCAATAAAAGAGGGAAGCAAAAGTATCAACCGTGATTGGGTGAACAACTATGCATACAGTCTATCGTATAACATTTATATTGTACCCAGTCATTTTATATCGAAGAAAGATTTTACGAAAATTGATACTGAATCAATGCCAGTATATACTTTTCTGAATTTATATACTAAGTTACCATAGAATTCGGGTTCCGATAGACCTTGTTGCAGAAGAGATTTGATTTAGAAACTAAATCGGAATGAGGTCTATAGAGCTAAGAAAAGGTATATCGTAGTTTATTATACCGATATCCCTGATTAAGAAGTTCAGCAGTTAACAATTTATTTCGAGTGTTGAAATCAGATACATGACTAGACACTCTGGCAAACCGAATTAATTGCGAAATATAAACACCGTAGGATGTCGCACGAGGAACAGCACCATCCAAGAAAGAGAAATGTACAATATTAAAATCAAAATTATCACGTTTATCATAAATTTTGCACGAAGAAACCCCAGCTACAATAAATAAATGTAAATCCAAAAACGGGGCTTCGGTATCAGAAGAATTTGCTTTGTAACTGAAGTTCTGGGGGATAATTTGACTAATCAGACCATCAAAATATCTGGACGTCGGGCAAAAAGCTTCAATAATTTCAGATTGGTTATCAACGGTAAGGGGCATCATGAAGTCTATTTGATACCGAAAAAAGAAAAATCAGCCACAAGGGCTGCGCAATACGTAGCCATCGGAATTCCCACGATTTGTCAAAGTAGCTTCGCATAGTGTAGATTTTATTTTCTTGTCCTTTGGGATCATTGATTCCATTGTGGAAATTTGAAATATTTGAGGGTCACTGATGAGGCCAAATTGTTTGGTTTCTTTTGCTCCAGCATTTCAGTGGTTTCTTGTTGTCGAGTCCTCACCGTTGTTTTATCTCTGTGGTTGTTTGATTTTTTTTTTGTGTGTGTTCACGGAGATGTTACACTGATAAGTTAGGAGGCCTTCATGTGGACTGAACAAATTATTTGCCTAAATCGCGACGGAAGTAAGGGTGAGAATAGGGGCCACGTAAAATCGATTTAAGCCCCATTGGAATTTGTTTCACTGACCGTTCCAAGGCGGTTCTTCTGTCGCGGTAAATTTGTGTTATGGTTTGTCTTAGTGTTTGTATCGCTTATATTATTTTGTTTTGGATAGCCAATTGGCCATTTTGCCGGAAAGTAACTGTCCTTTTGGCTTTCCGCTATTGATGTTTCAATTAGGGTCTGTTGTTTCATGTTTGCGTTTCTTTCCCTTTGGTGTCTCTGATGGGAGCTTTGGGTTAATTGTATCGTTCCTGATCATTGCCTACACTTCTATTTTGCCCAGAAAATATGCACTCTCTATACTTTTTAGTTCTGTGATGTATTCCTTGCTTCCAAAGGATAACACTTTTAAAGAACATATTCGTACCAAATCTTATATGAATATTGTCAAGTATAGAAAGGTGAGAGCTTCACACACTTTCTGAGATGACCATAGTGTGTAATTTTTATGCTCTTCAGAAGTGAAAAAAAGAACACATTTCTTACAATACATGCAAGATAAAAGAAATCTTCTCTGTGGAACATTAAGTTTTTCTTTTATAAGATTATGAGGAAGTGTAGCGTAAACTAAAAGCACGAAAACGTGTTGATTTTAATTTATTTAAAACCTCATTCGAATTTTATAGACCAAAACATATTTCTCCCCGATCTTAAGAAGTGGTGTAAAAAGTGGTACCAAGACCGTTACATTTCTCCCCTCATCTCTTGACTTCGCCTCGAAGCCATACATGTATCACGAAAACACGCGTGTATAATTTTGACCCCCTTGAACCCCAGATTCATATACGTGTAGTAAAACTGGGGTTTGCAGGGGTAACCTTATTTTTCTTATTTCTGCTCTAAAATATGGATTGTGGGTACGCTTCAGAAACGCCTCGACGAGGCGGTTCTAACGAGTACCAACAATTTATATTTTGAGCAGAAATAAGAGAAATATCACAATTTTTCATCTTAAAATTTTCGTTTTTTTCGATGATAAAGGTTACAACGTATTTTTATGGGCGTGTTTTCGTAATGTCTCACTAGGCAGGGCCGAGGGCGGAGCCCCTGGAAAACCCTAAACGCACTTTCTTCAATCCCACCGCTCCACTCTCAATGTAGCGTTTGCCAGGACGTCGACGAAGTCAAGCAACACAGACACCAACCGCTATGTCCGTTGCTAAACTCCATGGAAAATCTAACTACTCTGCACACGTCGCAAACGGCCGGCTTCTATGCACCACTCATTTTTTAACCACAGCTCCCATGGAAGAGCCGGGAATAACGTCCCCGCAGTACCGTGTTTGTACGGGAACTGCGTTATCGGTCCAAATATACATGTGAAGAAAGTTATGACATGTAAACTACTAGTCTGACTCCAGACCCTTTCTTTACTTTTTCTCTCTTTCTTTTTCCCTTTTCCTGGAAGGGACATAAAGTTTGCATAGCTTATAGAATTTTGTTTTACTTCACAAAAGTGTTTGTTCAGGGAGAGGTAACTTGAAATTGGATAAAAGAAAAAAAGATTAAAGAAACAGGTTAAAATAATATAAAGAATGAGATTGATAGATATAAACCAAAAACGACCGGTGCCAGTCTTGTAAACTGCATATTCTGCACGTAAATGTTGGATGTGGATAAAAGTCCTTCATACTGTTACGAGGACTGTTCAAATATGAATGCAAGTAGAACGTTTTCTCATGCACTAATGCGAAAATCACCTGGAAATAATATCACAGCGTAGAAAAACATTTTACCTATACATTGATACCAAAAATGTTAAAATCCGTCCACTTTAGCCATGTATATCGTTCGATAAACACTGTCTACTCTTGTATACTAATACAAAACATGATTGGAAGAAGGTCAGAGTACGCCGTTGAAATACGGTCCTATATTAAGAATCGTTGTATTCTTGGTATACGGTGCAAATACATTTTTGATGAAATATATTCGGTTTATGGGCATAATGAAATGTCTTTTCCAGTTTTACGTTGGTGTAAGAAATTTAGCTGTGAGCTAGGCTCAACAGAAGATGCACAACATGATCGTCGGCCGAAAAGAGCAACATCTGCCAAGATGGTTGCTAGAGTGAAAGAAATAGTTGCTACCGATGCACGATACACCACTAGGCAAATAGCTAGTATGGTTTGCATCTCATTAGGAGCAGCTCATACAATTCTGAAACGGGATTTGAAAATGCGAAAGATCTGTGCTAGATGGATTCCCCATCTGTTGACAGATGAGCAGAAAAAGACACACGTTCAGTGCGCCAAGAAGTTTCCAAATAACAATGCACGGTCTTTCGCTAATGTCGTCACAGGTGACGAGACATGGGTTCACTTTTTTTGAGCCAAAACGAAAGATTCAGAACAAAATATGGGCAAAAAAGTATTGCAAAAGACAATGCATTGCAAAGCGGACCATGAGCGTCAAGAAGGTAATGTATGCCATATTCTTTTCAAATCAGGGCCCTGCTATTCAGGTTGCTGTGCCTAAAGGCAAATCTGTAAATGCGAAGTTTTACAAGAATAAAGTTCTTCGAAAATTGAAGAAATATTCTACCAAAATGCATTCAATGATTGGATCAGAAGACTGAAAGTTTGTATATCTGTTAAAAGGGGAATACTTTGAGGGGACAAAATAAATTTTTCATCGAAATCTATCACAGAATCATTTTTATGTGCTTAATTGCATTCATATTTGAACAGTCCTCGTATACAAATGAATTCATGAAATAACAAAAACAAATCCTTGCCCCTGTTGATAATACCTCCCATTTGTCCAGCCAGTGTCGGGATTTAAGCAGTGTTGTGATGGTAGGAAGTCGTTGTCACCGCTATTTCCTACAGGGAGGGTGGCGAGGGGGGGGGGGGAGGTTCAAATGACTAGTGCACTTCAATCTTTCTACGCCTTTCCATTCGGCTGCACCGTCCCATTGTCAACGGAAATTTCCATACCATAAAAAGGACACCGACAGACACTTTGGTCAGCTAAAACAGTGGTCAATTGTCAATCGATGAACCGACCACTCTTAAGTATTTACATCGCTTGGATACATCGAAAGGTGCTACACAGTGATATGAGGGGGTTGAAATCCTGACACGTCAATCAACATTAACCGTAAAAAGACGGGTTATTTGGGTTATTTGATGTGAATTGATTGATTGTTTTGGGTACACTACACGTCAACCCTTGTGGGTCATTTTGTGTCGTCAGAGGAAATGAAAGTGAAAGCCAGAGGAGTAAGACGTAAGAAATAACAACCCCGCCCCCCGGTCCCCCACCCCGCTACCCTTATCCCAGCAAGCACACGTCGCTAGGGCAACGTCAAGTCAACGTCGGTGCAACGTCATGACGTCGATGTGACGTTGCATATGCATCATGGCGTTGCCTAACGTTGATGTGATGTCACAATTACGTCATGTGCCTGCTAGGATATACCTCCTGCAAGGACAGCAGGCCTTGTCGTATTTGATTTGAAAGATAGAGAATCAGGGAATGCGTAGTAAAAACGGGGTTTAGTCATTGATCAAAAGGTTGTCAAACAGTGTTGGCTCAATATTAAAGGGTAAAGGACTAGTTTATATGGAAAGTTGAAGGGGGCGAGCAAGGCAAATTAATTGCTAACAAAATACTTCAGATCGAATGGTGAGGCCACAGTGGGCCAAAAAGATAGTCATAGGTTTGATAGACACTGTATCTATTGACAATAGATACAGTGTCTATCAAACCTATGTCTACTTTTTGGCCGTTTTAGCCAAAAAATAACCCTAGTGTCTATCAAACCTGTCTGCTTTTTTACCATTTTAGCCAAACTAACCCTGTACGTGCCGGCCCCCTATGGGTGAGGCATTCAAATAATTATATTAATAATGATGTTGATGTTTTTTTTTTTTTTTTTCAATCAAAAAGCTCTACTTACCAGTTAAGGCTGTTAAATCACTACATGACATGTACTTACGCGAAATTCACGCGTGCTTTTCAAAAATAACTGTGTCATGCATTCCCAAAGAATTACCCAAGGACACAGGAAGTTAAATACAGAGGCTCAACAGGGAAACCTGTGCAAATATTTTACGGGGACATATGCTTAAAATAAATGAGACAAAAATTCTTCGATTTACCTGATTTAAAAGCGCGTGAGAAGCCAACTCATTATGACAAGTCAGTGTGATAATAACCCCTCTAAAATCCACTTTATTCAGAGAAAAGTGGGGTTTACACATTATTTTCGTTATTTCTGCTCCAAGACATACGTTGTGGTTACTCGATAGAATCGCCTCATTGTTCTAACGAGAACCCTCAATCTTCAGGCGGTTCTGACGAGAACTCTCAACCTATGTTTAGAAAAAAAGTTCGTTTTTGAGATATGAAAAAATGCAATATGCCTCACGGATGTGTTATCGTAATGTTCATTTTATAGGGCTTGCATGAGAAGCCTCCGTGGTGTAGTGGATACGCTACTCGCCTTGTAAACCAGGGATCGCAGGATCGATCCCGGGCTTCTCAAGACTTTCGGATGTGTCTTAAAACCGAGGTCCCGTCTCTGTATGACCGTAGCTGTTTGTGGGTCGTAAAACTCAAACACATATACTTGCATGAGGCCATTTCAATCTAATGCGCACCCAGCAAGCACACGTCGCAAGGGTAACGTCAAGTCAACGTCGGTGCACACCGACGCCGTGACGTTGCACCGAAGTAGATGTGACTTTGCACAGACGTTGATGCGACGTCACAATTACGTCATGTGCCTGCTGGGCAGGTTCGCCTGAGCCTTGCTGGTAGTCTGTGCGATAGCTGGTTGAATTTAGCTCTCGAAAATCAACTTTTAAGATGGTATTTTCTACAATATTGAGTTTAACCGCTAACGTTTCATACGCACGACCGTATTTATCATCCATGTAAACAGATGTGGTCATGCCGAACGGGGTTGGCTGGGTTGAATTTAAACCTATTTTTCCCAGAAGGTTTATATGAACATTTTGAAACGTGAAATCGGATTTATCTTAACCCTTGTCCTGCTAATCCCGGATATGCCTTATCTTTGAAACAATGTAGATCCAGATCAGATGGCTTCTGACGAAGCCATCTGATCAGGATCTACATTGTTTGCCATTCAGATTGTGAATTTGTTGCAATAATCTACATCGAGCAATCTGATTGGTTGATAATCAGTAGTGGGTGTGGCATATTTGAATATTCAGCAGGACAAGGGTTAAAGCACACTGTAAAAATACAAAAGAATGGATTTACAATAGGCGGCCCCGGACGTTGACCTGCGTATTGATCGTCATCTTGAGGAATTTCGGCCACCTTTTATGAATTTTATGTCTATAGAGGATCTTACATGAGTGTTCATGTATTATTGAATTTCTTAAACGAGTTGAGGAAAAGGGATAAAATGCGAGGCTTTGCCGAGCATTTTATCCCTTTTCCTCAACGAGTTTAATAAATTCAATAATACACGAGCACGAATGCAAGATTCTATTTATCATTTGCCATTTAAACGCATTTTATTTACCAGTGTTTTATTCAGCCATTAGTACACGCGACGTTGTTAAGGACGACGTACGTGTAACGTTACGGGGCGTATCTGACTTATTTGCATATTTAATCCACTAGTGGATTATCGAATTTTATCACATGGCGTTATTACTCTCTCAGACGCGACGTCATATGATAAAATGCCTTCTTCTTCATGTTTTGTTTATCAAAAATAAAGGCGGACTATATTGATGTAACATCCTTTGTTTCAAAGTGTGTGGCACATATCAAAGGACTGAAGTGCGAAGTATTTTTGCGCCGAGACTGTAAAGGGCGTCCGCGCCATAAAATCTTTTGTGCAAAAGCTGCCCAGTCTTTATTTAAAAGATACTTCCATGATCAGCGTAGCAAGTTGGTATCGACCACCAAATGGTACAATCGAAAACTTTCAGTTGTTTAAAGACCAATAGGCGAGGTACTTTAATTTTTATGGTCCAACTAATTCCTTGAGAAATTCTTTTAACATCAAAACACAGGGCTATGTTATATTAATTACCAAAAAAAATCCTCAAAAAATTTCCGTGCCAGTTCTGAGAAAATTAGGATTTAATCCGCAGAAAAAGCATTAAATAAGTAATGGCCAGATAACAGCACCATACACTGTTTTACCGGCTGTAAAGCTCCTCACGCGCAAACAAATGACGTCATCAAAAACAAAACTTACGTCAGAAATTGATAAAATGCAGTCTTTCTACATTCTTTTTTTTTAATACATGACATTTATATTTTCCTTGTATGCTATTGATAAACAAGATCTATGTTCAAGTTGTAAAAATAAGCATTTTTCTTTTTGGTCAGAAAATATATTTTGTCAATTTCTCATGGCAAAATTTTAATGTATGGAGGCACATTTGTGCCATCAGAATCAAATGAATTTTGTTTTTGTTTCATTTGCTGTTTAACGTCCCAGTCAACACTGTATAGGTCATTTTGGAGACGTTGCTTCCAATTTTTTTGGGACTTTTACCCGACACTGAGATGAAATGGCATATCAAGCCCTGTCACCCAATGAAACCAATAGGGTTTATAAGCATCTGGAACAATCTTCGTCAGATAAGTATGGGAGACAAATTTGCATTAAGCCGCAATTCACACTGGTCAATACATACGCACAGGCTGCGTAGCGGTCGCATAGGCTTCCTATTTTGGACGCAAAGGCTTCGATGAAAAATGGCGGATGACAGTTCGTTAATGCAGGTAAGAAACGGTTTTTACGTCAATCTAAATGTTGTATAGCGTTGCCCAATTCTGACATCTGTCTTACGGACCACTTTATTAACGTGTGGCTTCGTCTGTTGCAAGAAAAAGTTTGGAAAACGGAATATAGAAAAAAAAGACCCCAAAAGAAATTTGGCATTCAACACAGATTCACCTGTAGTTTCACTTTGGCCCGGTCGCCCTATGTAAATACACGTTTTTGGCTGGTGTTCTGGCCGATAAATTGTGAATAATGATAGTGAAATCGAAAAGCTAACATGCAACTTTCGTCACATCTTTTGCGAAAAAGAAAAATCATGATATTTCGATACAACGAACGTAGCTTCGTTACCTATTACACCGCAGAGGCTGCGAACTAAATTTGGAAGCCCTGAATTATGCAGTATAATAACGAATGATATTAAATTAATATCGAGAAATGAGCCAACCAGCGTTAGTTGATGATGCTCAAGACATTCTGCATCATTTATACCAAACACATTTTCATTCTCAGCTATGCACATACATTATTATGATTCGAATGCCAAAATCTGTCAATTTACAATTATTTACACTACCGTTCATTAACTTGGTAAGTCTTCGCCAAATCTGTTAAGTATTAAGCCAAATAATATATGCACTGTATGAATTTCTGTCGTGTTTTTATTACAACGCACGTGGCTTAGGAATTTACGAAGTGCAGGTTACAGAGATGGGCAGACGCATTACGAAAACACGCCTTTTAAAATACCACTTAAAAGATAAAAACATTCGGATAAAACATCCTGATAGTTTTGATATTTCTGCTCGCCCGGGCCAGGCGGTTTTAACGCGTATCCACAATCTGTGTTTCTGAGAATAAATAAGGAAATATAATAAATGCAGAAAATCTGTCAATGTACACTACCGTTCATAAACTTGGTAAGTCTGTCTTCGTCAAATCTGTTATAGGAGAAAGGAAAGAGATAATCTGTTACAATAAATAGGTAAACATCAATAAACCCTTTCTTCTACTGAATACTGCAGGTTTCTAAGTGGTCTGATAAGGATTTTATCACTGTGTAATCTTCAGCCATTTACTCTGCTAAAGAACTGACCTTGAAAATTCCAATTAACCACAGATATGCCCTGACGTCATCAATGAGGAATCTAGAAGCTTGGTGTGTACTGAATAGGCAGATGTAGCAATGTTGAGGTTTAAAACAGAAGCTTAAAATGGAGCAAAATAAGCAAGAACTGGCCACTCTTTGAGGGGACTTCACTTTAGATATTCAGCCTTATATGTTTGAGTCCAGGGAAACTTGTGATCAGGAATTTAGTGAGGGAAGCAGCAGCTCTGAAGATAGCTATCTTACATGTCAATCACAACAATTGTCGTCTGCATAGTCATCTGCTTCTTTCTTTAAATGTTACCTGAACCAATCTAAGTCTATAGTCTGATCTTGGTCCACACTGTTTGCCTATAAGCAAAAATTAAAAAAAAAAAAAAAATAAAGAAAGAAAAAAAAAAACTTTAAGAAGATGCAGCAGACAGTATAAACAGGGGCCATTTTACAATTCAGGTTTTTCTTACGGTTGATTCGTCCGGTTTTCCACCCATGCGCACTCATGAACACTCTTAAAATGGAGATAGCAGTCTTCGTTTTTGATTGGGTGTTTATGGATTTGCCTAACTGATATAGGAAAATGAAACCGCAACCAAAGTAGCCAAAGCTAGCCCTTGGCTCCAGATGAATTCGGCCTAGGTTGGTATCCCTAACGAACGGTTGTATGTCAATTCATTATTGGTAGAGAATCCTCTCATGTCACAGCGCATGACTCAGTGGAACCTTTTTGTTTGTGTTGATGTTAACGTCCCCGACAACATCATTCAGGTCATTTTTTAGACATTGTTTCCGAATTTATGGGACTTTTACCCGACACTGAGACGAAATGACATCTCAAACCCTACCGCATATAAAGCATACTTGCAATTGCTAAATATGAATGACAAATACTAGTTTTTGGGTCGATTATTTATCAATCGTCACAAAGTAATAAAGTGCAAGTAGCTCTACAGTGCTTAAGTCCACGTGATTATCACTGATTGGTCGGAAATCCAGGGAACTTGTATATAGAAAACAGCAGCGTTTATTTTTCTTCGAAGAGAGGTCAGCGTGTTGCGTAATACGGAAATCCATAGATCATGGATTGGGTTTTTCAAACAGTGTATGTCCAGACGCGGCATCTAATCAGGGTCTTCACTGTTTGCTCACATTACATGAATTGAAGGGCCAAACGCAGCGTCTTATCAGGGTCTTCACTTTTTGCTTTAAACTGTAGTTTAAGGGTTAAAGGAAGCAGTTTAAATCCATAAGTAAGCATCCAGCCGACAGACTTTCTTAAAAAAGTAAATCTTTGGGCCGGAGCCGTCATAGAGTTATGAAAGGGCCGTAAAGCAAAAACATTTTTTATCTATCTTATTATATCGAAGAATGATTTCACGAAATGGGTTACTGAAATCATTGCAAGCAAGTATTTTTCTGAATTTATATTCTAAGTCACTATGAAATTCAGATTCCGATAGGCTATGTTGAAGAAGACAGTCTGGTTAGCAAAAAATTATGATGTAAGGACAGAGATTGAAAATAGATCTGAGATAAAGAAAAGTCTTTTTTTTTTTCTTCTTTGATCCTACAAAGGCTAGAATTAGCTTATATGTTTACTGTTTAATGAGCAGATGCTTCTTTTTTATCAGAAACGAAGACTGGGATCAGACAGTGCAGGCGCGATTAATGAACCTTTGCTGAAGTTTTGTAGGAGCTGCATGTATTCGATTGAAGCATTTAAATAGAAGTCGGAGAATCACGAAAACATGCCTATATTATTCTGACCCCCTTAAATCCAACTTTTATATAGTAAAACTGAGCTTTAAAGGGATATACATTGTTTTCCTTATTTCTCTAAGAAATACAGATTGTGGATGCGCGATAAAACCGCCCGGACCAGGCGGTTGTAACAAGTTCCCATACACTATGTCTTGAGCAGAAATATTAAAACTATCAGAATGTTTTATCTGAAAGTATTTTTTTTTTTATCTTTTTTTAGTGGTATTTTAATAGACGTGTTTTCGTAATGCGTCTTCCCATCTCTGTAACCTGCGAAGCCACGTGCTTTGTAAAAAACACGACAAAAATTCATAAAGTGCAAATATCATTTGGCTTAATACTTAACAGATTAGACGAGGACTTGCCGAGTTTATGAATGGTGGTGTTAATAATTGTAAATTGACAGATTTTGTGCATTCGCCTCAAAATGTTATACATGTATTTGCATAGCTGAGACTGAAAATGTTTTTAGGTATAAATGATACAGAATGTCTTTAGCATCACCAACTAACGCTGGTTGACTGATTCCGCGACATTAATTTAATAGCATTCGCTATTATTCTACATAATACAGGGCTTTCAAATTTAGTTCGCAGCCTCTGCGTTGTAATAGGTAACGAAGCTACGCGCGTTGTATCGAAATATCAAGATTTTTATTTTTCGCAAAGGATATGACGAAAGTTGCATATTAGCTTTTCGATTTCATTATCGTTATTCACAATTTATCGGCCAGAACACCAGCCAAAAACGTGTAGTTACATAGGGCGACCGGATCAAAGTGAAAATACAGGTGAATCTGTGTTGACTGCCAAATTTCTTTTGGGGTCTATTATTCTATATTCCGTTTTTCAAACTTTTTCTTGCAACAGACGAAGCCGCATATTAATAAAGTGGTCCGTATGGCAGATGTCAGTATCGGGAAATGCAATACAACAGTTAGTTTAACGTAAAAACAGTTTCTTACCTGCATTGACGAACTGTCATCCGCCATTTTTCATCGAAGCCTATGCGTCCAAAATACGAAGCCTATGCGACCGCTACGCAGCCTGTGCGTATGTATTGACCAGTGTGCAATTATCCTCTGGCAAAAAAATGAAGTTATTTCCCTTAGAGTCACTTTAGCGGTTATCGGATTCTCTCTATCACATACCTGTCCAGCGTAGGATATAATCCTATAATCACCAACTGATTATTTGTTCGTTAATGTTCAGAATCGGTTTAATTTAGTGACAAAATTCATATCAGGGCGCAAAATACATGCATTTACTCAAATCGTGGGTCGTTATATTGAAACATATTTTTGCATTACTCAACTGGGCATGTAATTTATCCCGCTACAAAATGTTAAGATACCAACAATTTCAACATTATTTAGCATTACGAAAACACCCCTTTGTAATTTTGATCCCATTAAACCCCAGTTTTAGATAGTAAAACTTGGGTTTACAGGGGTATACATTATTTTTCTTATTCTGCGCACCCCCCCCCCCCCCAGACACAAAAAGATTACGGGTATAGTACTCATTGGAACTGCCTCAATGAAGTTCTAACGAGTTCCCACAATCTGTGTGAAAAATATCAGAATCTGTTATCAGAAAAGTTGAAAACTATCAATAATATCTGAAAAGGGGTGTTTTCGCAATGGGAGGACAGACAACTTCAGCCCATACAAAACTTTTAGCATTTATAAACAGTATTAATTTCATGCTCAGATGAGTCGAACATGAAAAAGTGCCATAAGCTCAGGTCAGAAGTTAAGAAGAGCAATTATTGATTATTACATGATAATTGTTATTATCTCTCTATTCAAACAATCATCAGCGGCCGATTCTACCGATTCCAGGACAAAATTCCCCCCGGGACATAATCCCCCCCCGGACAAAATCCACCCTTTTTGTAAAGGCGGACAAAATCCCCCCAACATTTGTTCAGGTGGATAAAATCCCCCCCCCCTGGACAAAATCCCCCCTCCCGGACATAATCCCCCCCCCCCCTGCTGTTTACAAAGGTGGACAGTATCCCGCACACATGCATAATTACTGGTTTTTGAAAACAGTCTGTCATTTTAAAAACTGCAGATTCCATATCAGATTTGTTGCAGTACTATCAAAGCTATATTGGTGCTCATGGAGAAATTATTGCCCGTCAACACTGTATAGGTCATTTTGGAGACATTGCTTGTAAGATCACAGTAAAAAGGGCATACTTGTATTAACTTTTTGTAATTGTACATGTGTGCTTTGGGGTTTTAGGATTATGTTTGGCATGATCAGTTAACCTAACCCAGTTCCAGGCACACTTAGATTCCAAATCTTAGATTCCTGGCCTGTACTGATTCCTGATCATTGCCTTCACTTCTATTTTAGAACCGCTACCATTACGAAAAACACCTGTTCAAATATATTGAAAATTGACATATTCCAGTAGCAGATTCCATATTTTTCATATTTCTGCTCAAAAACATAGATTGTGGGTAGTGGAAGGATAATTAACTAGAACAATTTAGAGCAAGGGTGATTTTTTCCGGGGGGGGGGATTTTGTCCAACCTGACATACAGCGAGGGGGGTTTTGTCCGGGGGGGTTTTGTCCGAGGGGGATTGTGTCCGCCTTTACAAAAAGGGGGGTTTTGTCTGGGGGGATTATGTCCGGGGGGGGGGGGGGGGATTTTGTCTGGCTACCACCTAGTGATTATTTTCATCATTCGTGTAGACTTTTATCGGACTGCTATATTGTCTAGTCTGTGTCTGTACGTATTCCTTTATCATTTTAGAGAAGAATCACAGCACAATTGGGCCCCGCCCATCAGGACTTGAAGAAATAGATTGGCTGCATGAGTCTTCCATGCAGAGCTGAAACCAACCGCACACGAGTACCGGTAAACCGCTTAGAGGGTCTAAGCCTGTCCAGACAGAGCGTGCTTGCAGAGCTAACACCGATCGAATATGTGTACTAGTAAACAGTGTAGATCCTGATCAGATTAATCGGGGCATACACTGTTAGTAAATGTTGGGGCTGTCGTGTTCTGCAAGATCAGGGTTAAAATGGGCACACATCACGCAATCATGCCTATACAATTTTGACCCAAATAAACTCCAATTTATATTGTAAAACTGGGGTTTACAGGGTATACATTATTTTTCTTATTTCTGCTTTAAAACAGATTGTGGGTACTCGTTAGAACTGCCTTGCCGAGGCAGTTCTAACGCTTATCCACAATGTATATTTTGATCACAAATATGAAAAAATATCACGATTTTTATCTGAAAAAAATCGTTTTTGGTGGATTACGAGTGCCCACAATATACTTTTTGAAAAGAACTAGGAAAACGTCCCAAATTACCATCAGGCAAATCCTGAAAAATGGTCTATAATCTAACATAGGTATGTTATCCCTATGAGTGATATTTTATGACTGAGTCGTCTACTGTGTTATTTGCTGTAAGCTATTTAACTAACAAGTTTTGACCCATATATGCCAAGCGTCCCCTTTGGGAGGCATTTGCAAGCAGTGTAAACCATATAATGCACCAAAGAAATTGGTGTCTGATCAAGGTCTACACTAGTTGCACATTCCTCATTTTTTAGAAACTTTTGACAAAGAAAAGAAATCGTTTAAACACCCCAAACATTGGAAATGGACCACTATAAACGTTATACCTGGATGGATTCCTTTGCCATTGATGGGTTAAGATATTCGGTTGCCTGACCATAAACTGTGTTTATCGTCACATTTATATACCCGAATTCTCTTTCAAGGTGTCCTTAAAGGCATTTATTCTTGATTATTGAGGACTATCATTTCATTTCATAACATTATGTAGCCCTAAGTGCTGACTAAAGAGGAGTCCTCTGTCTGCGACAGGTAAGGGGCCTCCTTCGGGAAAATCAATAATTGACTAACTGTTAACTAGAGTGTACCTTATTGATTTTCCCCTTTAGTGCCTCAGTCAAGGGATTCTACAGGAGCTACTAATCACCCTATTGAAGGCTGCCTTTGATCTGCTATATAGAGTATATCACAGGGGGCAATAAAACAATTATGAACACACGGTGTGTCCTACTGTCTAAGAATAAATGCCTTTAATAAGTGAAATCAATTTTTCGCGTATTCTTAATTTTGTTACAGTCCATTTTCTTTTAGTAATTGCTGATATTTGTGGTGTGCAGTATTTATTTCATTTGTTATTCTGCTTTTTTTCAGTTTTGATTTTCAGCCCTTTCTTTCTCCCAAAAGTCTGAAATTCTGAAATTTCTTAGGCAGATTACTACGCAAAAAAAAAAAAAAAAAAAAAAAACATTCGAAAAGTTTAGGATGATAAATTTGGTTATTTTCTTATTTCTGCTCAAAATATAGACTTTGTGTACTCGTTAGAACTGGTTGTAACGAGTACCCACACCCTGTTCTAGTTTAGAGAAGAAATGAGAAAAATAAGTTTTACTCCTTTTTAAACCCACTTTTTAGTAAAACTGGGGTTTATAGGGGTAACCTTATTTTTCTTAATTCTGCTCTAAAATATAGATTGTGGGTACTCATGTACGCACAATTTATATTTTGAAAATTAGAAAAATATCACAATTTTTCATCTTAAATTTTTCCTTTTTCGACGGTAAAATTTACAATGTATTTGTATAGGTGTGTTTTCATTATGTTAAAGTTTTTGAATTCATGTCTGCAACTTTGGGTCAACAAATTGTTAATGAGCCAATATGTAAATTAATGATGTTCTTCATGTGATAAGTCCGCCCGCCGGGCAAAGCGGCAAACAAAGTTCGGCTCTGCGAAGGCCTACTAAAATGATTGCAATAAAACTGTCTTTCTTTCTTTTTCTTTCTTTCTACCAAAACTGCGATCGGTCACATTTTACCATCACTCGCAGGTGTACATTACATACACACCAGGTTTGCAGGATTGAAAGCCTACACAGTAATCACGTAATTACGGTAGGGGTCGTTAACCCCTTTTGTACCAAATGGAATCTTCCACCTTATATATGGCAGGAGTCCATTTCGAAATTTAGGGGCTCAGGTTGTGTTTTCTTAAAAATTGATTCTGGAAATGGCTTAACTTTTTGCAAACAGCGTAGGCTCTGATCAGACGCCGCATTCTGTGGCGTCTGATCTGGGCCTGCACTGTTTGTCAAGGTACCCCTTTAGGGGTTTCTGGTACTGAATGGGTTAACCTGCACAAGAAATGGCATAGGGGGCCTCCAGTTAACGTCCCGATTCGAAGGACGGCACACTTTTTGGCATTCATCCCTGCAAATGATGCCAATGGAGCGTGTTCGGACACCGAAATAACCACGCTTCCGGGGATCGAACCGGGGACCTCTAGCATTAGAGGCAAGAGCACTAACCACTGAGCTATCACGCTCCAAATTATCACGCCAAACATCTAATTATGATTTTTTCTCAACGCCTTTTAATTTAAATTCTACATAATGGTAGCCAATTGTAGTTTCTTATGTATTATATTCAGCCTTTATATATAAATTACTTAGAGTCTTCGTTCATCCGTCCTTTCTTCTTTCCGTTCGTCTGCGCGCCTGTCTGTCTCACAGTCAGTCATTCGATCTTATTTTATATTTAAGACATGATACCATGCATAACCAACAATTAAGGAAAATCCCACATTCATTTCTTCATTTCTTTCTTTCCTAAGTTTTACAGCTTTTAGTCACATATTATCATGCAGATCCCGAGTTCTTTCTACAGATGGAATAAATAAATTAATTAATTGATAAATCTATAAATAAATAAATAAATAAATAAATAAATAAATAAATAAATAAATAAATAAATAAATAAATAAACATTATGAGACTGTGCTTAAGTAAATTTCTACCCATGACTATCTTGTCCTGCTGGCGCTCATGGACTTAGCCATTTTCACGAGAGAAAATGCAGGTGCCGAAAAGCTGACTTCCTTATTTTCAAATCAAAATGGAAGAACTATGTTTTTAATTGAGTATAAAATTGTATATATCATTGCAAACTTTGAGAAATTTTCTTCCTAGTCATGACTTATAAAACAATCAATGAGAAAGTTATAAGTTTTAAATTAGCATTGGAATGTAGGTTCAGGAGCATTTTGCCAAAATATATATAAGATGAATAGGAATACGACTTCCACTCTTCAAAGTAAAATGGAAGAACTAAGTCGTTAATTTATTTTTACAAATTTTATATCTAATTCCTCATTAATAACAGAACTTTTTGAAAATAACTTATAATGTTTTGTCGCATTCTTCTAAAATTGAAATTTAATCAATTTAATACGGCTTTCCTATTCATTTCTATATAATTTTGGTGGTGATGTTTACAGGTAAGTCTGCGGCGACTGTCGCAAATCGATATCGGATATTTTTGTGAAACTACGAGGATTGTTCCCTATGGCATGGGCAGTCCGACTCGCACCGCTTTGCCTGGGCAGGCTTAGATCTCTAAGCGGTTTACCAGTACTCGTGTGCGGTCAGTTTCAGCTCTGCTTGGAAGCATCGTGCAGCCCATCTATTTCTCCAAGCCCTGATGGGCGGGGGCTGCAATCAAATATGTGCATACAGTGTGTTCCGGTAACATGGCGCACGTAAGATTGCTATGTGTGACTTTGTGGAAGCAACCACTCAAAATCACAATCAGAACAATTGCAACACTGTCCTATCTACTTACTGCAATAGAAATTGACCGCTGACTTTTTAACAGGCAGGAAAAATAATAGGGGTGTGCCCCCTTGAAATGATCTACAAATTTTGTCTCCCAATATTGCGCACAATAACTGTTTTGAGCTGACTGAACACAAAGGTTGACCCAAACAACCTTAAAAGGGGCAAAATCCGGATGAGAAAAATATCTTTCAGCTAATTTGCCATGAGGAATCTATATATGAAATTGCAAAACCCTGGCAAACAATGTTCTAAAGTTTTGCTATGCATCACAAAGCACAGGCCTTCAATGAACCCAAAGTGACAAAGGACCATTAGCCACAAAGTATTTTTCGGAATTTAGTCAAAAGTTTATTAGGACATCTACTCGTCACCAACTTACAAGGCTATAGCTCCAATAGATTTTAAGATCTTTTGCTGACAAGATTTTATAAAAAAAAATTCAAAGGGCAATGACTTTTGAAAGGGGCATAATCCGGATAAGAAAAAATACGCGTTATCTAATTTTCCATGAAGAATCGATATATGAAATTTCAAAACCCTAGCATGCACGTTTCTTGCGTTATGCTATGCATCAAAGGCGTAAAGGAAAGTCGAATGGACGAACCAGAAGCAATTTGCCCCTCCAACTTTTTTAAAGTTGGGGTCATAAAATACATAACGAAAACACGCATATTCAAATCTATTTGAAGATTTGATCGCCCCTCAAAAATCCAGAGAAAAATTCTGAGTTTTTTTCTTATTCATCAAGTAAATGAGACGTTGCATCCAAGTTTGTGGGACTTTTACCTGACATGAGATGAAATGACATCTCAATCTTTGCCGCCCAATGAATCCAAAAGGGTTTACATGCAAGGACAGGCTGACTCGCAGCAACTTTTCTGGATATTCTCAGCGCTTTAGCAGTACTCATATGCGGCCGGTATCAGTTCTGTGCGGAAGCATTAGCAGCCCAATCTATTACTCCAAGCCCAGATGGGTGGGGTCAAAAACACGCCTGTATAATTTTGGCCCCTCGAACCCCACATTTATATAGTACAGGGATAAATATTAAATTTCTTATATCAGCTCAAAAACATAGACTGTGGGTACTCGGTAGAACCGCCAAGTTCCGGCGGTTCTGTCGAGCTCCCCAATGTACGTTTTGAGCAGAAATAAGAAAAACATCTTTTTTTATCTTAAAATTCCATTTTTGGGCTGAACAATTGACAATGTTTTTGTCTAGGCGTGTTTCGTAATGTCTGCTCAAAATCATAGATTGTGGGTACTCGATAGAAACCCCCTCCTACTGGAGTTTTAGTTTATACTAATTTATTTTAGTTCGATTACGATGAAAGCCTCAAGCTTACTTAATCACCCTCGAACACTCATTCCGGATGTTTTCACGCGAACGAGGGAGAGGCAGTTGACTTTTACACCACTGCTACCCATTTACACCTGGGTGGGTTGGGCAGTGGGGAGTTTTTGGGGGTGTACATGTAGATTATTTTTCTTATTTCTGCTAAAAGAAGCCTCCGTGGTGTAGTGGATAAGCTACTAAATAGCCTCATAAACCAGGAGTCTTGGGTTCGATCCAAGGGCTTCGCCAGACTCTCAGAGGGGTCTTTAAACCGAGGTCCGGTCTCCGCATGCAGGGGTTTCATCAATAGACGGGTAGTAGGGATTTTCCCGTTTACTTAGACATTATTCCCCTGCTACGCTTGATAAATTTGTAAGGGCTTTATTTGATAAATTTGTAAGGGCTTTATTCAGATAACAATGAAAATCACACTCCTATCTGTCCTTGAAATCTGGATGCCGAAATGTTTTTGAAACCACTGCATATGACATTTGCTGTTACAGGATGCAAACCTCAAACACACTCACTCACTTACTTCTGCTCAAAACATAGATGAGGCAGTTCTATTGGATATCAACAATCTCAGAAGCTATGTTTTTGAACAGAAAAAAATATAACCCCTAAACCCAAGTATTTCAAGTATATAGATAAAAGTGGGTTAGTGGGGGTCAAAATTATATAGGTATGTTTTCGTGATGTGTTTGCTTTTAATTCCCCCCCCCCCCCCCCCCCCCAAAAAAAAAAAAATCTTTGGATGTACCAATAACTTATAAATTATTTTGGCGCACAGAAACTATCATTTTTTAATGATTTCATGAAGTTAAGTATCGATATGGATTTTCTTTTAAGATATATGTCAGTGATATTATTTTTTTTTTCTTCTTTTAAGCGACTTTCCTTTATTGTCTACGCCCACGGGTGTAGACAATCTTAATGATAGCTTTTGCTCCGGAAGCATTTAATGAAAGGTCATGACTGGTATTTTGTTGACTGATTCTAATTTTCATTTTCCATCTGGTTACCCCAGGACATCCCAACTCTGGTCATACTGGAACGCCCACTTGCATACCCAGCAATTACATGCCTAAAGTTTATCACATGGATATGCACGATTGCTCTCACACTTGCAAAATTAACATATATTTGTCCTTATCTAGTTCTTCCCACATCCAATTTTTAATGTTTTCATTTCTAGACGGCAATCTTGGCAGATTGTTTGGGTTTTTTTTAATGACGTTAATGAAAGTTTAAACTAGAATGCGAAATGAAGAAACCGTAAATGTAGGCATGTAGTACAATTAGTTGTAATTGATAGTGAAAAAAAAAAAAAAAAAAAAAAAAAAAAAAATCAGAAATTTTGTTTTATGTGACATTGGTGATAAGATTTGGAAATCCTCATTTGATATCTGTGAGTTTTTTTTTTTTTTTTTTTTTTTTTACACTTTGAGGTAACTGGCACATTTTAGTTGTACACAAATTAATGTGTGCTTAGCATAGACTCAAGCTTTTTATAAAAGCTAATACTTGTTTTTCGAAATTTCACCAAAAAAAAAAATATATATATATATATACAAAAAAAAAATTAAAAGAAAACTTTTATCTTCAGAAATTTTTTTCCCCGGATAGAAATATTCATTTTGGATGATTTAATGAAGTCAAGTATTAATTGTTTAACATACGCTCGGTTTTTGTAATTTTTCTTCATTTTTCGTATTTTTTCACCTCCCAAAAATACGCTTTCCCCTCGGATTTTTTTTGAGGACTTTTTCTCTATAAATCAGGACACCTTCCTCGATACTGAAACTGCTGATAACATTTCTCAAGGAATTAGTTGTGGGTCAAGGGTCATTTCCGGCTAAATGTATTTGCCTACAACTGGATTGCATTAAATCGCAGCATAAGGGTAAAAAACTCCCGGCTGTACATGTTCTAGGTGACCTCAACTTCAGAGACATTGCTGGGTCCGACAGGCTCAGCAAACAAGGCACAATGCTGAGTCAGTCGGAAGGACAAATATTAATTGATATTATGAACGATCATGGCCTTGAACAAATTGTTAACTTCCCCACTCGTGATAGGAACACATTGGATCTGATCCTTACGACTTTGCCAGGACAATTCGAAGACATCCATTCCCCAGATAAACTAAGTGACCACGTTGTTGTCTCCGGATATCAAAAAATTCACATCCCACCAATAAAGAAACCTCGGAGGAAGGTTATTCATATCAGAAAGGTGACTATGAAACTATGAGGAAGGATGCACTCAGATTTGCAAAAGAGAATTACTTTAATGCATGGTCATTAAATGCTCGGTCTGTACAGGAGAATTTTGATTTGATAACTTCTTTCATTCATACTTCGGCCGAAAATCATATCCCCTCAAAAACTAGTAGGTCTGTATCTTCTATTCCCTGGATCACTCCAGAGATAAGAAGGAAAATTCGCAGAAGGAATAAGATTCATGCAAAGGCAAAAAAGACGGGAAGTGGTAAACTCCGGACAAAATTTGAAAACTTGAGACGTGAAATCAAGACTGATATAAAAAATCAGCATGATTTGTATGTGAATAACTTGGTAGGTGATGTAAAGGCAAATCCCAGAGACTTCTACAGGTATATTAATAGCCAGAAGAAAGACAGGCAAGGTATCCCGACCCTTAATAAAAGAGGAGGGGGCGGTGTTGCTGAATCAGACTCTGAAAGGGCAGAGGAACTAGTTGGTCAATTCAATGATGCGTTTAATAAAACTGAGTTCACAGAGGTGCCATTGATTGGAAGATCGGCCCCATTCATAAATAATATTGTTGTGACAGCTGCAGGAGTGATCAAATTACTTCAAGACTTAAACCCCAGTAAGGCCTTAGGACCTGATGAGCTTCATCCTAGAGTCCTGAAGGAACTAACAAATTAGTTGGGTCCAGTTTATGCACACTTGTTTCAACAGTCTCTTGATACGGGTGAAATCCCCAAAGAATGGCTCTTAGCAAACATCTGTCCACTCTTCAAAAAAGGAGATAGGGCTCTTGCCCGTAATTATCGCCCTGTGTCTCTGACTTGTGTTCTGTGTAAATTGCTGGAACATATAGTCTGCTCAAACATCATGGCCCACTTGGACGAACATAAACTTTTGTCAGACAGACATCATGCATTTAGGAAAAGGCACAGTTGTAAAACTCAGCTAAGCACAGTTATTGATGACTGGGTAAAAATCTTGGACAAAGGGGGACAGGTGGACACATTTATTCTGGACTTAGAGAAGGCTTTTGACACCCCTCCTCATGAACTACTTATATCTAAGTTATTTGGTTATGGAATTGGGGGAAAGACCCTCAAATGGATAGATTCCTTTCTTTGCTACAGAAAACAGCGGGTTGTTGTTAATGGTGAATCTTCGGAGTAGGCTCCAATTTTGTCTGGAGTCCCGCAAGGGACCGTTCTTGGTCCACTTTTATTCTACCTGTACATCAATGATATTTCCACTGACATTGACTCAGAAATAAGACGGTTCGCAGATGACTGTGTTTGTTATCGGGAAATTATAGATACAGATGACCCATTGAAACTTCAGGCTGACATAGATAGATTAGGATGTTGGGTACGTAAATGGGGCATGAGATTTCAGCCAGTTAAATGCAATATTATGCAGATAACTAGGAAGAGATCTAATAAAGTTGAGGCTTCTTACACCTTAAAGGGAACGGTCCTCGAGAATGTGGACTCCATTAGATACCTTGGAGTGACAATCTCACACAACTTGAGATGGAATACTCATATTAGCAACACGTGTACTAAGGCAAATAGAACGCTTGGTTTCCTGGGGCGAAATCTTCATCAGTGCCCTCAGGATGTAAAAGAGGCAGCATTTAAAGGTCTTGTTCGCCCAATCTTGGAATATGGTTGTTATATCTGGGACCCAAGTGGAGTGGTTCTTAACGATGAAATTGAGAAAGTTCAGAATAGAGCTGCTAGATTTGTAACAGGCAATTACTGCTTTGAAACTGGGAGCATGACTGGAATACTTGGAAAATTAAAATGGGAGTCTCTCAAGAAAAGGAGAAAAGACAGTAGGCTAATCCTTTTATACAAAGGTCTAAAGGGTGCTGCCAACATTTAAACAGATGACCTTGTTCCCCCAGCTAGACACTGTAGACATCACCATTCGTTGGCGTTTCAGACCCTTAGCGCAAGAACTGACATTTATAAAGAGTCGTTCTTCCCCAGAACCATTAGAGATTGGAATTGCCTTCCCGATTCGATTATTTCGACAGCTGAAGGTGCTGCTGATTGTGTAGCTAAATTTACCTCTTTGGTTAGAGCTAGGGACTAACTTCCCACATCACAGGTCATGGTGTATGAATGCCATTTGACGTGTCACCAGTAACAATTCTGATTCTGATCAGGATAGACGGGAATCGGAAGCTTTGTCGGGCGGAGACTGAAACTCGAGCAACGCAGACAGCAGCGTAGAGTCGACTTTACAGTCCAGTGCAACAGCGTTCTCAAATAAACATCTTGGCGTCATGGCGCGAAGATGTTGCCACATGACGAGCGGCAGTGTACGAACGAGCGCGGACGATTAGCTGCAATTTTCAAATGAAAGCTGCATCCAACCAATACATGTCAGCACCCCGAATACTATAAGAATGTAATATGGGTGTGAGGGATGGATGGAAAAATCCGTCCCGAGGGACAATGTCCGGCATCACGAGGCAAGCGGCATCACGAGGCTTGCCTCGTGATACCGGACAGTGATCCCGAGGGACGGATTTTTCTATCCACCCTCACACCCATATTTGATCCTTTTTCTTGCATACATTCCATTTCTTAGCGCGGATTTTTAATGCTGCAGTCACTTCGGTTACCCAAGATCCGCCATTGACAATGTTGACAATGCGGGAATGTTTAGTGACGTCACGTAACGTGTTGTGACGTCAACCTTAACGGCGGCGCATACGAGGTCGTAATCAACCAGTGCATTTATCAAACACGTCGTAATCAACCAGTGCATTTATCAAACACGCGATTATATTAGATTTTGGGTCGGAACACCAGGGTCAGAACATAAATTTCTTTCCCAGGGTAAAATCCAGGAAATGTCTTGTCTGGTGGGCAAGAATATAAGAATCTTATATGGGTGTGAGGGGTGGATGGAAATATCCGTCCCGAGGGTCACTGTCCGGCACCACGAGGCTTGCCGAGTGAAGACGGACAGTGATCCCGAGGGACGGATTTTTCTATCCACCCCTCACACCCATATTGGATTCTTTTTCTTGCATACCTTCCATTTCTATTGCGAATTTCTAATGCTGCTCCGACGTCCGCCATTTTGTGATTACACAACAGGAATGTTTAGTGACGTCACGCTGACGCCGCCGCATATGAGGTTGTAATCAACCAGTGCATTTATCAAACACGCGATTATATTCGATTTTGGGTCGGAACACCAGGGTCAGAACATAAATTTCTATCCCAGGGTAAAATCACGGATTTCCTTTTCTGGTGTGCAAGAAACAGCTTTCTAGCTTCAATAGCGATGTCGAGTGCAGTCGACAGCATAATCTTTATGGAGATGAGACGGGCAGATTCACCCATGCTGATTTCGAGTTAGGGACCCGACAGCGGGACGAAACAGAATTGTCAGACAGTCAGTAGTTAAGTTATCCTTCCTGATTTCAAAGATAGGTCGAATGGAAACAGAAATACAAGAACTGAGACATACATTTCTCATGATGATGGAAACTATCCACAGAAGTACTAGAGAGGCTACCTCGCTGACTGTTTCGTCCGAGGTTACGGAAACGCCAAACACGACCCGGTCCGGGAATCCGTGAAAAGTAATTCTTTGTGTAACTCTGTGCATGTGTCTCGTCTATAAGAACCACCACAGCCCATTCCCGTAAAAATCATCACTGTCAATAACAAATAAGCAAAGCAAGAGTCAGCATAAAGTCAGAGTACAATATGAACAAGAAGCGAGACAGCACAGCGACGGGTGTTGTTATTGAGTGACACAATTATCAGAGGGGTAAATACAAAACGGATTGGGCATTGGGCACCAATAAGCAGTCAAGTAGTGGGGCAACCATTCAGACACTAATCAGTGAAATAAAATTCTATGACCTGAAGGTATTTGACACTGTCATCATCTACACGGGTGGGAATAATGTTGCTGATGGTGATGGCCCTCAGATAACTGAAGCAAAACATGATGAACTTATCGATTAAATTAATTGTGGAAACAATTTATGTCGGGTAATTCTGTGAAGTATAACTCCGCGGATAGGCATTGACATAAGACAGTTTAACCACTGTTTCAAGGCTAGGTTCTATGTTTTGAGAAATCATATAGTAAATATTATTACGGGCACATACGAGTTATTCCTAAAAGATGGTAAAATAGAAGTGAGGACAATGATCAGTTAACCCACAGCTGCCAGCAGTGACTCCAAAGGGAAAGAAACATAAACATAAAATAACTAGACACTAATTGGAACATCAATAGCGAAAAGCCAAAAATGATCCATCTCGAGATATTTTCACCAGGATGGAATTCAGCTGTCAACATCCGGAACAAAACGATTGTTAGATGCTGTAAACAGGACATTTCCTTTACAGAACGAACCGGATGAAGAGTTGGGCCTCGCTCATCTTTTCAGAAATCCAGTGGTAGTGGTAGACCTACCCGTGCAGCATTCGGAGGACGGCTGTTAAGATGCTTCGGATGCCGTGGGATGGGGCACAAGGTTGCAGACTGCTGGTATCAATAGGGACTTGGCATCACTGCCATAAATGGTACAAGTGCGTCAGAGAGTAGTACAATTATTCAGCCATCGGTGAAAGTTTACCAAGGCTTATCGGATCTTTGTGTGCAATGTTATGAAAAGTAGAAGTAAAACAAAGATCAGGAATTGATACAATTAACTTACTCCATCCATAAAAGACAGCAAAGGGAAAGAAATACAAACATTAAGCGACCAGACCATAATGGAAACCTAAACAAAGGAAGGCCATATGGACAGTTACTTTCCCACAAAATGGCCATATGGCCATCCAAAATTAAAAGACACAAGTGATACACACAGTAAGTAACAAACAACAACATAAATAAATCGCCACAGAAGAGCCGCCTTGGAACGGTCAGTGGAAGATTTCCACTGGGGGGCTTAAATCGATTTTACGTGGCCACAATCCTCGCCCTTACTTCCGTCGCGATTTAGACAAATATTGGTTTCATTGGACGACATACGTTACACTTGCACCCAAGTTTCTGTCCAAATTTCAGTGATTATGATACTGGTGATTTTTATGAATTCTTTCTCTGTAATGTTCAGTGATGAATCATTTGGGGGACAACTGTATTCAACATTGTCATTTAGCCAGATGAATCGGAGGTTTTACGGTCGGAAATTTCGTTTTACGGCGACGCGTCAGTGTAAAACGTAATTTGGCAACCGTAAAACCGACGATTTACCTCCCCAAATAGCAATTTTCAGTACATTTATGCCCATTCTAATGCAATTATTTTGTTGTTTTAATAAAAATTGTACTATTTTTAACAAAGCGGCAAGCGTTGTGAGCTGCATAAAACCAAATGCCACCCAATGAAAAGCGACGTCACGTGATGACGTCGGTTTTCCGACAGTATATCGCAGAATATAATGTTGCAAATTTTTGACGTTTTCCAATCAGACGTTGCGTTTCATACGCAAGTGCATTAGAATTTACATTATAAACAAACGTAACACGAGAATACAAAACGGTATTAGCCACATAGAATTCAGTTCTAATGATGATACGTCGGAAAACTCGGGTTTCATCCGTTAATTTGAATTTAAAGAAAAGGATCAATATTAAATTTTTAAATGTGCAAGGTATATGCGGTAAAGAAATACGCGTATTTTCCGATATTAAGATTATGTTAACATCATCAGATACTGCCGATTTCAATATCTATTAGACTTTCAGTCAAATGCAGCAGATCAAAGGGGTACATTCTGATGTAATTTCAGAGGTCAGTGCACTAGAAAGGTACATCAAACTTCACCAATTTCTATGTACTTTAGACTTGTCACAGATGACTGACATGTGATAGACTATAAGAATCTTATATGGGTGTGAGGGGTGGATGGAAAAATCCGTCCCGAGTGTCACTGTCCGGCATCACGAGGCTTGCCATATAGGATTCTTTTTCTTGCATACCTTCCATTTCTATTGCGAATTTTTAATGCTGCTGTCACTTCGGTTACCGACGTCCGCCATTTTGTAATGACACAACAGGAATGTTTAGTGACGTCACGCATGACGACGCAACCAGTGCATTTATCAAACACGCGATTATATTCGATTTGGGGTCGGAACACCAGGGTCGGAACATAAATTTCTATCCCAGAGTAAAATCACGGATTTGCTTGTCTGGTGTGCAAGAATATCTCTTATTGGACAGGTGCTACTTACCGAAATGTGGAAACTGTATCTGATTGGATACCTGCACACTTGTTGTGTCGTATTTTGTCAAATACTTTTCAATCCTTGTCAGTTTGTGACATCATAATCTTAAGTTCAAAGGATGCAGCAACAGCTTTGAAATTGGTTGGGGTTTGAGTTATTGAGTATCATGTCCACCCCAAAGTCTAATGAATATTGAAATCAGTAGTAATTGCAATTTGCAATTTTTTGGTATGTGCGAAACCAAGCAAAAAGGAAAATAATACTGATTTCAATCAGTAATCATGTGTTAGGTTTGGCTGTGAGGACATAGATCAGACACCAAGATCAGACTGTTTGCTTTCAATACAGCAATTTAAGTGTTAAACGAAAAAAAAAAAAAAAACTGTAGTTCGAGTCTTGTCCGCATCTCATGTGAGACGCGAAGCACTGCGCCGGAAGGCCAGGTGGTTTTTCTCTGGGTACTCCGGTTTTCGCCCATCTCTGATTTACGTTCGGCTCGATATAAGTGAATTTTTCCAGTCTTCACTCAGAGCCAATCACCCACCAGTGCCTACATTCAGAGCCATTCTACCCAGTAATAGTCCTGTCAGTGCTTTGATATTGTTTTATTACAAACGAATTGGATTTATATTTTATGCTTGGTTGTCAACCAACTTTGCTATTTTCTTTTATTGAGTGGTGATAGGACAGAGTCCGACTGTGACGGTCCTTTCCTTAACAGTTTAAAGAGTGGAGCCCAATGTTTCATGTCCTGGGTTCAGCCCATCATGATCTATTAGTGAATGGTTTGGAAGTTGATGAATACAGATTTTCAAGATAGCCACCATTGCAGCCACTTGGATATAAGGCAGGCAACATTTTGGCGATTCAGAAACGACAACGGGTCCAAGTGCCTTCCGCCAGCTTTTATGTCAAACTGCCTCACAATTTTGGTGATGTAAAAATGTTTGGATAACAGATGGGGTCCATTTTAGCAGTTCATAATCAAAAAGTCATCCTGATGCCTTCAACCATGTTTCAAGCCAATCTGTCTCACAGTTTGAAAGAAGTTGGAAATGGATAGGTGCCCATCTTGGATATTTGATCAGAACCATTTTTGGCAAGGCTGGATCTGCTAGTTGCCTTAATGCCTTCCATCAAGTTTCAAGTCAATCCAATAATAAGTTTTGTTTTCGGAAGAGATGTTGAAAATATTTTTTCAGATGGCTGCCAAGGCGGTCATCTCAGAAGTCAGATCAAATTGATGTTAGAAATTTTAAACCAACAGGTTGTCTCCATGCTTCAGATCAAGTTTCAAGCCAATACATTTACCCTTCTTGTACCAAATGGAATCTTCCTCCTTATATATAGCAGAAGTTCATTTCAAAATTTAGGGGTGTCAGGTTGTGTTTTCTTCAAAATTTATTTGGAAAATGACTGAAAATTTAGCAACCAGTGGAGGCCCTGATCAGACCCCGCGTTCTGCAGCGTCTGATCTAGGCCGGCACTGTTTGCCAGGGTATCCGTTTTGGGGTTTCTGGTACTAAATGGGTTACACGATATGGAGTTGTCAAAAATAGACTTTCAAAATGGCCAACGTTGTAGTGATCTTGGATATCCGATGGGAACAATTTTTAACCCTTTTGGTACCAAATGGAATATATGGGTTAAATTAGCAATTTAGAACATGGCCTTCCACCAAGTTTCAAGTAAATCTGCCTTACCATTTGATAGATAAATCTCAAGAAGGCCACCATGATGGCCATCTTGGAAATCAGACTGGAACCATTTCAGCCATTCTGAATCTATCAGTCACTCTGATGCCTTAAGTCAATCTAACTAATCTTGGGTTTCGGGGGAGATGCCAAAAATAGATTTTCAACATGGTCATCTTAGTATTAGATAAGACCAAACTAATTTGAGCATTTTTGAATCTATAGGTTGCTTCAAAGTTTCATGTCAACTTTGAAATCAGTCTTTTTTATAGTTTAAGGGGTGTTGTCGAAAATGCGCAATGTTGACTGACACAGCATACAAGCTGCTCCAGGCAAGTTAATACGGTATATCTTGTAAACGCCTGTTTTCCCGTTATAAAATAAGGTTCATTACGAATACACGCCTACACAAATGCATTGTAAACTTTACCGCCGAAAAAACGAAATTTTTACGATGAAAACTTGTGATATTTTTCTTATTTCTGCTCAAAATATAAAGTGGATACTTGTTAGAACCGCCTCATAGAGGCGGTTCTAACGAGTAACCACAATCTATATTTTAGAGAAGAAACCAGAAAAGGTTTACCCCAGTAAACCCCGGTTTTACTATATAAATGGGGTTCAAGGGGGTCAAAAGTAAACAGGCGTGTTTTTGTGATGTTATAAGAGTATGCACTATAATCATGTACTTCCTAATGTGATGGTCATTATGATAACACACCCATGCGACATCGTGATTGTTTCACATCTCCAAAATGGCTACTTTTCTGACGAAATTCTGTGATGTCTTTTCTTATTTATACCACAAACATAGGCTGTGAGTGCTCGTAAAACCCCCTCATTGAGGTGGTTCTAACGAGGTACCCACAACCTATGTCTTGGCGCAGAAATAAGAAAAATAATGTACACCTTAGAAAATCCCAGTTTTCTCTGTATTAAGTGGGGTTTAGTGGTGGTGGTGGGTGAGGGGTCATTTCATGGATTTGTTAACTTGATGGTTTTGAATGGATAACCGAATGCCAAACTTGCATCTTGTTAGGTCCGTCATAGAGAAAAGAAACACCTCACCGAATTCAGCTGTTTACAGAGGCATTCATATCTCTATGTAAAGTTCTCAGGATAATAATAAAACAGCAAACTACAAACTACTAATATATTTCAGCTTTAATAATGAATTTCAAGAACGAGACAAACTGGAGGAAAAAGGACTCAATACTGACAGGTTCTATCCTTTTCTTATTTTGCATATCATGATGAGGTATAATCATCGGAGAACACAATCCTTTGACCCTTTCTTTCTTGTCTCCAAACTGTCCATTTTCTGATGAAAAATTGTGATTATATTTTTATATCTGCCTGAAACCCAGATTGTGTCATTGAAGCAATCCTAACAAGCACCCACAATCAAATTCTGAGCACAAATCATGAAAATGATGAATATTCTGGTAAACCCACATTTTTTACTTTATAAAGAATGGTACCAGGGTACTCATTGAAAAAGTGATGTATATAGAGGATATCTACTTTTTTGAGATGAATACCAAAAATATTTCATCGAGTGTGTTGAAAATATCAGAATTTTCACGAGTGCGAAGCACGAGTGAAAATTCTGATGTTTTTAACACACGAGATGAAATACTTTTGATAATTATCGAGAAAAAGTAATTGTTCTTTTTATTTAATTATATTTTAGGACACTTACTACAATTGATCAATCGGATCCTACTTCACAATTTTTGACTTGGCTATGACGTCACAACTGTCAGTTTCAAAACATAAACAGATCGCCATTTTGAATATAGCATTTGTACAGTACAAAGAGTGCTTTTCAAGGTATTTTACAGAATTATTTTATAGATATCATACATGAATTTTGGCGAGAAAAGTGGTCTGGGCTGCTACTGTGAAATAACACGGTCATGTTATTTTTCAAACTGTGAAAATATCATTTATATATCGTTGTTATTTGTTAAAGATATACATTGAATTCACTGCTATGTATAAAATAAAATGGTATAACATGAGTGTATAACATGAGTGGTGTGGTGCCAAAATTTCTAATTGAGAAGCATCGGATTGTCAAGGGAATTGTTAGAGTTAATCCTGTTCCTGTTCACTCTGCATTAACCCTTTTTGTACCAAATGGAATCTTCCACCTTATATACAGCATGAGTCCATTTCAAAATTTAGGGGTGTCAGGTAGTGTTTTCTTCAAATTGCTGAACTTTTTGCAAACAGTGTTGGCCCTGATCAGACGCCAGATCTGGGCCTGCACTGTTTGCCTGGGTACCCGTTTTGGGCTTCCCGGTACTAAATGGGTTAAAATCTATGTGCTGTGATAAGATGGCATTGGCATAAACATGACAGCGACTATTCTGTAATACCCTGCCACACTGTTAATGGCAGCTTTTATCCACTGTACACGGAAAACCCCTAAAGGGGTACCTTGGCAAACAATGCAGGCCCATATCAGGCGCCGCAGGAGGCAGCGTCTGATCAGGGCCTGCACTATTTGCTAACAGCTATCAAAATAGAACAAAAACCCCAAAACAGGCCAGACACCCCTTATATGACAAATGAACTTGTCCAACATATAACAATGGAAGAGTCCACGAGTACCGTAAAATCTCTGATAGACGCCCGGGCATTTATTAGAATCATTACCTTTCCTGAAGAGCGGGGTGGGCGTTTATAAGAGGCTATAGAAACCTGCCATTTGCATACAACAGTCCAAAACACTCACTTTTGTTTGGCTGCCATCTTGTTTCTCAGAAAATGACTGGTGATACAATAGCCTTGTCTTAGAATAGAATAGTAGCTACCTCCCCTTTCTTCACTAAAGCAAATATCATTAACGTTTTTCTCATTTCGTGTCAAACATGGCAAACTATGTAAAACCTGAAGTCGTTTTGTTTGACTTGTTTAATTTCTGACCCTGTAACAATGTCACAAAAAAGTTCCTATCAATCAACATCAGAGTAAAATGGGCGTTTATTGGAGGCTGGTGTTTTTCTGAGAATTGCCAAAAAAACGCCATTTTTAACATCCAAATCTGGGGTGGGCGTTTATTAGACCATGGCCTTTAATAGAGATTTTACGGTATACAATGGGTTAAATTCTATTCTTTAGGAGTATAAACACACCTCCAAAACAAGGAAATCTTTCAAAATACTTTATATCTATCCCTTGTTAATAAGGGTCTAATATTAACCCTCTGCATGCTGGGTATTTTTTTCAGCAGAAAGCATTTTGAAATATTTTTTTTTATTTTTCCCAGAAAGCATGACTTGGCATCTCATGCAATTTGTCTCCCATACTGGACTTGACATCTCATGCAAATTATCTCCCATACAGGACTTGACATCTCATGCAAATTGTCTCCAAACACGAATTGACATCTCATGCAAATTGTCTCCATTTGCATGAGATTTCAAGTCCTGTTTTCTGAGAAAACAAAAGGCGACAAATTCATGAGATGTTAATCCTGATTTCTGGGGGTAAAAAATAGAAATGTGTCACTACGACAGAGATGCCCCCGCCCAGGCGCCCATCTCCACCCCCCCGCCCCCCCCCCCCCCCCCCCAAAAAAAATACACTGCAACAACAGCTGACATCAGACAGCATAACTCACATTAAGGTCATTGTCATAGCTGGGGGTATTGCTGATGAAACTGTTGAAAAAAATAATTATAACCATATCAAATATGAAGTCAATCCATCAAATTGTTTAGAAAATATGGGTTCTTAAAAACTTTAACATTAAAAATTTCTATGTCTATGACCTTGATCTTGAGATCATAAGGCAGGGGGGGTGGAATATAGCTGAATGAAACTTTTGACCTGTGTCTATCATGATTCCAAATATGAAGCATACCTATCATATGGTTTGGAAAATATGAGCTCTAAATACATTTACCGGTAGCATAAAAAAATTCTAAGTATGTGACATTGACCTTGTGGTAAGGTGCAGGCGTATGGCTGAATTAACCTTTGGGCATGTAACTATCATCACACCAAATATAAAGCAAATCAGTTATATGCTTTGGAAAAGATCAGCTCTTAACATACTGCGACAACACAACCAGTGCTTCAGCTGAAGTGCACGACCCCCCGGATGCTTTTAGCTTTATGAGTGTTACCATATATGGGTATGGCGGTCATTTTGGTCATGTGACCTGGACCTGAAATGGTTCCCCCAATAAATGCGCCTTATCGTAAGGAGCAAAAATATATCTTATACTTAAGTACTGTATTCTGAATCGTTTGCAGGATAAAATGCATTCTCACTTTTCCAATACAAAAGCTTATGTGTCAAAGTTTGACCTAGGCACAAAGAAGGTCAAGGTCAACCCAGGGTCACCATTTTAGCACTTTATGATGGGCCTACGTCCCAGATGCTGTTTATCAAGTTTCGTGGATATCTGCCCAGTGGTTCTGGAGAAGGCTATTTTTGAACGGTTTTTACCATATATGGCTTGGCGGCCATTTTGGTCATTTGACCTGGACGCTTGAGCAAATTTTGGTTTCCCCCATCCCATAAAGGCTCCATATGAAATTTGACTTCAATCGGCCCAACGGTTTCCGAGAAGAAGCAGTTCGAAAATTTTCACATTTTTCGCCTCGGCGAGGCTATACTTAACGAGGCGAGGCTATACTTAATGGAATGTAATATTTCGCAAGTTCATAGGTTAGATCTCATTGATATCTATCAGTATGCAAAAAATTGTTTAAATACCCCAAGCGGTTAAGTCAATATCAGCAATTTTCACAAACAGGTTACGGACAGACAGACAGACAGACCATATATGGCTTGGCGGCCATTTTGGTCATGTGACCTGGACCCCATGAGCAAATTTTGGTTTCCCCTTTCCCATAGAGGCTTAATATGAAATTTGACTTCAATCGGCCAAACGGTTTCCTAGGAGAAGCAGTTCGAAAATTTTCACATTTTTCGCCTCGGCGAGGCTATACTAAATGGTATGTAATATTTCGCAAGTTCATTGGTTAGATCTCATTGATATCTATCAGTATGCCAAAAATTGTTTAAATATTCCAAGCGGTTAAGTCACTATCACCAATTTTCACAAACGGGTTACGGATTTTTCGCCTCGGCGAGGCTATACTAAATGGAATGTAATATTTCGCAAGTTCATTGGTTATATCTCATTGATATCTATCAGTATGCAAAAAATTGTTTAAATATTCCAAGCGGTTAAGTCACTATCACCAATTTTCTAAAACGGGTTACAGACGGACAGACAGACAGGCCATATATGGCTTGGCGGCCATTTTGGTCATGTGACCTGGACCCCATGAGCAAATTTTGGTTTCCCCCATCCCATAGAGGCTCCATATGAAATTTTACTTCAATCGGCCCAACGGTTTCCGAGGAGAAGCAGTTCGAAAATTTTCACATTTTTCCCCTCGGCGAGGCTTTACTAAATGGAATGTAATATTTCGCAAGTTCATTGGTTAGATCTCATTGATATCTATCAGTATGCCAAAATTGTTTAAATATTCCAAGCGGTCAAGTCACTATCACCAATTTTCACAAACGGGTTACGGACGGACAGACAGACTGACAGAATGACACGGTGATTTTAGGGCACTCTTAGAAAATCAACCGACTTCAGTCGGTCGCTTTTTCTGCGGGTCGTGCAATCCATTGTATAGTTTGGCAAACATTAACTATTAACATTAAAAATTTCTAAGTCTGTGACCTTGACCTTGAAGTCTTGGGCATGGGTGGGGGTATTGCCCAATAAACCTTTGGACCTGTATCTGCCACCATAATAAATTTTAAGTTAATCCATCAAATGGTTTGGAAAATATGAGCTCTTTAAAACTTTTAAAATTAAAAATTTCTAAGTCTGTGACCTTGACCTTGAGACCATGGGCATGTGGGGTGGGGGTATAGCTGAATAAAACTTTGGACCCATATCTATCATCATGCCAAACATGAACCAAATCAATTGTAAAATGTCAGATTCTACCTTGTACAAATATCTTAACCTGAGCTTTAACAATAAAAATTTCAGAGTCTATGGCCTTGACCTTGAGGTCGTGGGTATGGGTGGGTTATTGTTGAATTTCACTATGGACCTGTATCTATCGCTGTACCAAATATAAACACAATCCATCATATGGTTTGGCAATTATGAACTATTCAATTAACGTTAAAAAGTTGGAAGTCTGTGACCTTAACCTTGAAGCCTTAGGCATTAGTGGGGGTATTGCCTAATAAACCTTTGGACCTCTACCTGTCACCATAGCAAATTTAACCTTAATCCATCGTATGGTTTGGAAAATACCAGCTCTTTAAATTTTTTAAAATTAAACAATTGTAAGTCTGTGACCTGGACATTGAGGTCACGGGTATAGGGGGTGGGGGTATAGCTGAACAAAACTTTGGATCTATATCTATCATCAAGCCAAGCATGAACCAAATCAATTGTAAAAGTTCAGGTTCTACCTGGTACAAATACCTTAACCTGAGTCTTTAACATTAAACATTTCAGAGTCTGTGACCTTGACCTTGAGGGTACTGGGTACTGCTGAATAAAACTCCTGACCTATATGTATCATTATACATGTACCAAATATGAGCCAAAGCCATCAAATGGTTTGGAAGATATGAGCTCTTAAATAATAAGGTTCTGCCTGGTACAAATACCTTAACCGGAGTCTTTAACATTAAAAAATTCGGAGTCTCTGACCTTGAGGTCATGGGCATGGGTGGGGGTACTACTCAATATAACGTTGGACCTATATCTATCATCATACCAAACACGAACCAAATCCAACACATGGTTTGGAAAATAGGAGTTGAAATTCTACCTGGTACAAATGCCTTAACCTGAGTCTAACAGGATTACCTACGTACGTACGTAATGTACACACATTCGTACAGACGGAATTACATTCGTACCCACGTATCCACAGACACACGTATGGAAAACCGAAAAACTATATGCCCCCGGCATCATCCGATGCGGGGGCATAAAAACAATTTGTCATCTGCTGAATCAGCCCAGAGAGTGGTAAAAGTTAAAGAAAGAATTGGTCAGAATCAGAATTGTTACTGGTGACACATGAAATGAAATTCATACACCAGGACCTGTGATGGGAAGTTAGTCCCTAGCTCTAACCAAAGAGGTAAACTTAGCTACACAATCCTTCGCACCTTCAGCTGTTGAAATACAAAATAAATTGAATCGAGAAGGGTATACCAATCTCTAATGGTTTGGGGAAAAATGATTCTTTATAAATGTCAGTTCTTGCAGTAAGGGTCGGAGACGCCAATGAATGATGATTTCTACAGTGCCTAGCTGGGGGAACAAGGTCATCTGTTGGAATGCTGGCAACACCCTTTAGTTCTTTGTAAAAAAGTATGAAACTACTGTCTTTTCTCCTTTTCTTGAGAGACTCCCATCATAGTTTTCCTACTATTTCCGTCATGCTCCCAGTTTCAAAGCAGTAATTGCTTGTTACAAAGATAGCAGCTCTATTCTGAACTTTTTCAATTTCTTCATTAAGACCACTCCGCTTGGGTCCCAGATTCAACTACTATATTCCAAGATTGGGCAAACAAGACCTTTATATGCTGCATCTTTTACATTCTGAGGGCACTGATGATGATTTTCTATTTGGCTAAGTACACATGTTGCTAATATGTGTGCTAAGAGGATCTAAGCCTGTCCAGGAACCGCGGTGCGAGGCGGACCATCTGTGCTATAAACCCAATTGGTTTCATTGGGCGACAGGGCTTGAAATGTCATTTCATCTCAATATCGGGTAAAAGTCCCACAAAATTGGAAGCAACGTCTCCAAAATGACCTTTACAGTGTTGACGGGGACGTTAAACCTCAAATCAAAACAAGAGGGCCATGATGGCCCTGGATCGCTCACCTGATCCTATTGTACAAACGGAATTGTGGGTAATTTATGGTGGAGTGGAGGGTTTGAGCAATTTTGGTTGGACCCAAAGACCATTTCTGTGAAATTAATTCAAAATCAGTCTGCCTGTTTAGGAGTAGAAGTCATTTTGAGAAGTAGAAGTCATTTTTGATGAAATGACATCTCAAGCCCTGCCACCCAATGAAACCAATGGGGTTTAAAACTGAACAGTTTGAGCAATTTTGGTAGAGGATCCCTAAAGGAACCTTCCAGTGAAATAATTTTAAAATCCATCCACTGGTTAAGGAGAAAAAGTCGTTTAAAGCTTTTTTCTATTTTTAGCTCTGGTGGCCATTTTGTTCAACCGAGTGAAACGGTTTGGGCAATTTTGGTAGAGGGTCACCGAAGGAACATTCCTGTGAAGTAATTTCAAAATCCATCCACTAGTTAAGGAGAAAAAGTCGTTTAAAGCTTTTTCTATTTTTAGCTCTGGCGGCCATTTTGTTCACCCAAGCGGAACGGTTTGAGCAATTTTGGTAGAGGGTCACCCAAGGAACATTCCTGTCAAGAAATTTCGAAATCCATCCACTGGTTAAGGAGAAGAAGTCCTTTAAAGGTTTTTCTATTTTTAGCTCTGGTGGCCATTTTGTTCACCCGAGCGGAATGGTTTGAGCAATTTTAGTAGAGGGGCACCCAAGAAACCTTCCTGTGCAATAATTTCAAAATCCATCCACTGTTTAAGGAGAAGAAGTTGTTTAAAGGTTTTTCTATTTTTAGCTCTGGCGGCCATTTTGTTCACCAGAGCTGAACGGTTTGAGCAATTTTGGTAGAGGGTCCCCGAAGGAACATTCCTGTGAAGTAATTTCAAAATCCATCCACTGGTTAAGGAGAAGAAGTTGTTTAAAGGTTTTTCTATTTTTAGCTCTGGCGGCCATTTTGTTCACCAGAGCTGAACGGTTTGAGCAATTTTGGTAGAGGGTCATCCAAGGAACATTCCTGTGAAACAATTTCAAAATCCATCCACTTGTTAAGCAGGAGAAGTCGTTTAAAGAATTTTCTATTTTTAGCTCTGGCGGCCATCTTGTTCACCCGAGCGGAACAGTTTGAGCAATTTTGGTGGAGGATCACCCAAGGAGCATTCCTGTGAAATTTGATCAAAATCTGTCCAGCAGTTTTGGAGGAGAAGTTGTTTAAAGCAAAAGTTGACGACGGACGGACGGACGCACGCACGCACGGACGACGGACGACGGACAAAGACTGATCCCAAAAGCTCACCTTGAGCACTTCGTGCTCAGGTGAGCTAAAAACTAAACAAAAATTGCTAATATGTGTATTCCATCTCAAATTGTGTGTGAGTGTCACACCAAGGTGTTTATTAATTAATTAAGGAGCAAATTCTTTTCTGAAAGTAAAGACACCTTTTTCAGCAGGAGCAGTCTGATCTAGGTCTGCACTGTTTGCTTTTACCTATCTGTCCCAATAGGTATGTTCAAAACTACACAGACTAGCAAAATTCTTTAACCCATAAAATGCCAATCACTGTTTACAATTGTTGTCTGCTTTCTCGTCTGCTGGTTACGTTTAAAGTCATTTTTTGCAAACAGTAAGGACCCAGATCAGACTGCTCCTGTTGGAGCAGTCTGATCTGGGCCCACACTATTTGCCTGTGCCAAAAATATTTTAAAAGTTTGCAAAAAACATTCAGCAGAAGACATAATTATGTAGATGCATGTTCAGATGTGCTTATCCCATTCAGTACCAGAAACCCCTAAAGGGGTTACCTGGCAAACAGTGCAGGCCCAGGTCAGAAGCCGCAGAATGCGGCATCTGATCAGGGCCTACACTGTTTGCAAAAAGTTAAGCCATTTCCCAAATAAATTTTTAAGGTCACCCCTACATTTTGAAATGTACTCATGCTATATATAAAGAGGAAGATTCCATTTGGTACAAAAAGGGTTATGTGGTAAATTTTAGATATAGAAACTAGAGGCATTGTACTAGCCAAGAAAAAACTTAGCTACTGATCAGATTGCACAGATGGGCAGTCCGCTATGCTCCTTCCTTCATTGCAAATGCCATAAAGCAGGTTTTCCTCATGACAAAATTATTGTCTGTGTTATGGGAATGAATACACCTTCCGGGGAGGCCCCTTTTTTAGGCAGCTTCAGGGGAGGCAACTCCTGCAGAAGCATTTTTGTCTCCCATGTCAATAAGGGTCAACTCTTAAGCCAGTATCTCACTGGGATGCGACAACTGGCGACTATTTTGAGACACATATTTGCAACAGAAAATGCGACATTGTGACAACTTTCTCATTCCAGTCATACTGAATGGGTGATTAAGAAATATCTGCGACAGTCGCATGAATGTCGTATAATTATCGCACAAAAAGTTTGCATACCTGTTGCATGACATTTGCGTACAGTCGCGTGATATTCGCGAGACACTCGCACGATGTTAGCACAATGAAATTGCGAACATTTATAACCAACAGCCATAGCACCATGTTCTTGCGAACGTTGTGTTAATGTCGTTCGAAGCTCATAGTCGCATGATGCTTCTGTGAGAAAATGATTTGTTTGTTTGTTTGTATTGGAGTTTAATGGCCCAGTCAACACTATTTTAGGTCATTTTTGAGCCAGTCAGTTCACCTATCCACACTTCCCCCAGGGCAGGCTTATACGTTAGCGGTTAACCAGTAAAGTGCAAATTCTTTCGTCAGAAATTGACAACTGCCCTTCTTGAATCAGCGGATGACCGTAGAAAAGATTTCATGATCAATCTACATGAAAGAATGTTGCCGATCCTGGCAGGTATTGAACCAATGTCCTCCTGATCACCAGTCAGACACGCATATGACTGACCTACCGAGGCCGGTAAGAATATAAGAATCTTATATGGGTGTGAGGGGTGGATTGAAAAATCCGTCCCGAGGGACACTGTCCGGCATCACGAGGCTTGCCGAGTGATGCCGGACAGTGATCCCGAGGGAAGGATTTTTCTATCCACCCCTCACACCCATATTGGATTCTTTTTCTTGCATACCTTCCATTTCTATTGCGAATTTTTAATGCTGCTGTCACTTCGGTTAGCGACGTCCGCCATTTTGTGATGACACAGCAGGAATGTTCAGTGACGTCACGCATGAGGACGTCGCGCATGCGGTTTTAATCAACCAGTGGATTTATCAAACACGCGATTCTATTCGATCTGGGGTCGGAACACCAGGGTCAGAACATAAATTTCTATCCCAGGGTAAAATCGCGGATTTCCTTGTCTGGTGTGCAAGAATATGATTAACCAAGAAAAAATAAACATTCTGACAATTATTTCGTCTCCGAAACTGTGGAAGCTCCCGAGCTTTCTTCATCAGAAGCAGCAGGAACATGGACGGATTATGTTGGTTGATGACACTGACAGCACATGAAACTATCAATGTGAGCAAATTGTTTTAGACATACAATTATATAAACACAGGTCACGAACCATTCAAGCTCAGTTGGATGTGCGTCTGGTGGTCAGGAGGATGCAGGTTCCACACCTGTCGGGTGATTTAAATAGTATTGACTGGATTGTTAAACTCCAATACAAACACACAAAACGAACCATTCATGACATTTGTTTGTTTGTTTGTCTGTTTGATTTGAGGTTTGACGTCCCTGTCAACACTGTAAAGGTCATTTTGGAGACATTGCTTCCAATTTTGTGGGACTTTTACTCGACATTGAGATGAAATGGCATCTCAAGCCCTGTCGCCCAATGAAACCAATAGGGTGTATTAGCATGGACGGTCCGCTTGCACCGTGGTTCCTGGACAGGCTTAGATCCTCTAAGCAGGCTTAGATCCTCTAAGCGGTTTACCAGTACTAGTGTGCAGGCCGGATTCAGCTCTGCATGGAAGCATCATGCAGCCCATGTATTTCTTCAAGCCCCATTCACGACATAATTGCGAGTGATTTAAGACATTTGTATTATAATCGTGAGACTTTTTTGCGATGGTCTGACGTTGCTCCGTTTTATTTACTCGCACTTTAGTCACGAAGTGTCTTATTTATGTCACAATTGGTTTGCAATTTAGTCTTATTTATTTCGCAAATATGTTGTGTTCCAAGCCAATTACGACTGCCTGAAAGTAAATTGCGATGGTTCCACGGGATGTTCATGACGGGTAGGAGACTATCTGGCAAGGAATTTTGTCGCATAAAATTTTTGAACATGTTTAAACAAAAGCAAGGAAATAGTGAATTCCCACGACAGTTTCAAGACCGCTTTAATGTAAGTCGCAAGCTGTCTCAAACAGTCGCATCCCAGTGAGATAGGGGCTTAAAATTGAAGAATATGCCCCTCCTTTAGGCACCTGACACAGCCACAGGAAGAAGATGCTAGTTGGCTGCATGGGTGTACAGTATGACTTGAATCTTTGCTGACAGCGTATACCAAGTCAGTAGACTAAATAAGGTGCTTAATTGTTGATATCCAAAGGATAATTTCCCATACCTCCCAAGGAATACATACATCTTGTTGGTACTCATTCGAACTGCCTCATCAAGGTGGTTCAAATAAGTACCCACAAGATAGGTTTAATAAGGAAAACTATCCCTGATTCATCACCAGAGACTCACCTTATCTAGTCTACTGCCAAGATGCACCTACAATGTACCTCTTTTATACAGGCAGTTACAAGTGAAAAGGGCTCTTTGAGCATGCTAGCTCAGTGAAAACATGAATGGACCTGCTTTCCTATACAATCAGAATACTGATTTCCCTATCTCCATTAGAAGCCTCCATGGTGTAGTGGTTATGCTACTCGCCTTGTAAACCATCCCGGGCTTCTCCAGACTTTCGGATGAGTCTTTAAACCGAGGCCCTGTCTCCATATGACCTTAGCTGTTGTTGAGACATAAAACTCAAACACTCACTCCCTATCTCCATGGGAAAGCATAAAAGAATCTTATATGGGTGTGAGGGGTGGATTGAAAAATCAGTCCCGAGGGACACTGTCCGGCATCACGAGGCTTGCCGAGTGATGCCGGACAGTGATCCCGAGGGACGGATTTTTCTATCCACCCCTCACACCCATATTGGATTCTTTTTCTTGCATACCTTCCATTTCTATTTCGAATTTTTAATGCTGCTGTCACTTCGGTAACCGACGTCCGCCATTTTGTGATGACACAACAGGAATGTTTAGTGACGTCACACATGACGACGCCGCGCATGAGGTTGTAATCAACCAGTGCATTTATCAAACACACGATTATATTCGATTTGGGGTCAGAACACCAGGGTCAGAACATAAATTTCTATCCCAGGGTAAAATCACGGATTTCCTTGTCTGGTGTGCAAGAATATACAGTCCACTTTTGATAACTTGAACACCTTCGGGACCATAAAATTTTGTTCAAGATATAGTTTGAATTATTCAGGGTTACTCTTACTGGCAGGCCATGCTGCATAATGGGATGACCTTAGGATCTATTTTTGGCTTTTTATCAGATGCGAGTATGTTGTGTGTACTCATTAGAATTGCCTCAATGAGGCGAGTCGATTCTAATGAGTACACACAACATACATTTTCAAATTAAAATGAAACAAACCTCCATAAATTAACTTAAACACATGGATATCTGGAGTTATTGGAACAATTCTCTATAGACCAAAGAGTGAGTTCGAATTAGCCGTAGTAAACAAATTATTGGTATAAGAGTTATCGAAGTTTCACTGTATAGTGTCACCAGGCATCGATTACAATAGCTTATCCATGCTAAATACAGTCGAACTTCAATGGCTCGAACACCTTTGGGACCTCGAAAATCTGTTCGAGACAGGGTTAGTTCGAGCCACTGAGGTTACTTTCAGGAGGCATAACGAGATACTTTTTGACATCTTTTCGGTGTTCTATAATGAATATGTATGCTGTGTGTACTCATTAGAATCGCCTCATCGAGGCGATTCTAATGAGTACACACAGCATACATTTGCAAGATAAAAGACTAAAATCTCCTTAATTATCCCCCACTATTTCTTATGTAGAGGATTTCGCTAGGGGCTCAAGAATGGGTTCGACTCATCCATGGTAAACGAGTCATCGGTGTTCGAGCCATCGAAGTTCTACTGTAGTACATTCTGTCGTAGTACAGGATACCAACAACCTATGTCTAGGAGCAAAAATAAGATCTCCACTTAGCGTGATCCATACAATCTTGACAGGTTTGTTTGGAGATATTGTTACATTTTCAGGATCCTTTATTAACTCATGTTAGGACTAAAACTATGCTATCAGTTTTGTGCAGCTTTCTACTGAAATTGTATCCTGTGGAAAAGCTTGATAATATGCCCCAGGCCATAAAATTTAAATTGTATTTGTATAGGCGTGTTTTCGTAATGAGGTATTTATACTATCCAAGCAGGCAACAAAAGGTGCTGATCTGACTGTGCAGATACATGTATGTTGTACCTGTTTCGGGGTTTCTGATACAAAATGGGTTATAAGTGCGCAACCTTAACAAACTTGTTAACAGCCTAAATGTGAAGTATTCTAGCAAGTACAATATCTATAGTCGTATATTTACTGAAAATATGTGAGCAAAAATATGCATTGCAAAAATGACTCACATTATTTCAGCAAAAAATAGCAGCATATGTGCCATATTGAATGACCAAATATTTTACGGTATGTTCACTATATGACATATTTTTAGTTTTAAACAATTGTATCTTGTTTTGTATAAGTAATGCTTCGTACTTTTTTTTTTTGGTGTCAGATATTAAAATACAGTAAAATTCCGCTATTAAGACTACCTTTAAATAAGACTAAATCTGCTTTTATAAGCTTATTGAGAAGGTTTCAGTTATTCTTTCTTTTTGCTTTCTACACCCAGTGTCTCCAAATGAAAGACCACCACCTTTGGGACTGTTCAAAAGTGGTCTTAAAGACCACTTTTGAACCATCCCAAAGGTGGTCTAAATATATGAATTTTACTGTATCATGTTTTCTATCAGTCTATGCAATCCATAAAAGCCTTATCCTGTACAGTATGACATATGAATGTCAAGGTCCCTGGCTCTTGTGTACATTTTGTCACATTTTTCACACATGAAACTGTCCTGCTTGCTGTACTCAAAATCTGCTGTAGGAATTGTTGGGGCAGGTTTTGCACTGGAAACTGTTGAGCCTGAAAATTAAGAAAAAAGTCTGTAAACGACAAACTAATGCGAAAACTGGCAAATCAATCTGGGAACAGGTAAGTTCATGCAAGCCTTCAGCTGCACAGTCTAGCCAGAAAATTCACTGTTTGCGGGTATTTTTTGTCAAACAGGGCCTGAATAGCACAGGGGTATATCCCCCACTTGTCACCACTGCAATTCAAGTTTGATTCTGGGTTTGCATGTTACAGAATAGTGGTTTCCTGTCCAACCTTGATGTTTTTCTCCTGGTATTCTGGTTTCCTCTGCCACATAAGAGCATATTATTTCAACATCTGCTCCTCTGAAAACCCTTAGATAGGTATGCTTGATCTTTTGATGAAATCAATAAAACAAATACTGTTTCAACCAAATTGCATTAAAACTCTTGTTGCCACCTGGACATAGCAAAGCTTCATCCATCTGGGAATCCTCCCATCTGCGTAGTAACCATGATTTTATTAAGAAATGAATGTAATTTATTTATCATAATGACGTCGCGTCTGAGAGTGTAAAAACGCCATGTAATATTTTCGATAATCCACTAGTGGATTAAATATGTAAATTAGCTAGATACGTCCAATAACGTTACATGTAAGACGTCCTTAACGACGTCACGTTTACAAACGGCGGAATATTGATATCTTTGTAAAGAACCGTGAATAAAATGCGTTTTAAATGTCATATGATAAATAGAACCATGCATTCGTGCTCATGTATTATTGAATTTATTAAACTCGTTGAGGAAAAGGGATAAAATGCTTGGCAACGCCTCGCATTTTATCCCTTTTCCTCAACTCGTTTAATAAATTCAATAATACATAACATATTATTGAATTTATTAAACTCGTGGAGGAAAAGGGATAAAATGCTCGGCAAAGCCTCGCATTTTATCCCTTTTCCTCAACTCGTTTAATAAATTCAATAATACATCAACACTCATGTAAGATCCTCTATTTAACATTCATTGATGTATGACTAACATTGGGTCACAGTAAGTGAACCCCGAATTTGCTTGTGATCCAATGTTATCAAAGTTAAATGAATTACCTTTATTATTTGTATTTGCAGTATTTTCCATCAAACTTGAAAAGTAAAATTCATGTTTGTTAACAGCGGATGAGCAATTTTGACATCATAACGTTGTCATTGTCCAATCATAATGGAGAGAACCATGTTTTATTTTTGACATCACTTAATGGTCATGTGACGTCGCAAGAGAATATGTATTCTTTGAGGTATGAAATACATTGCGTCCCAATAGTTTTCTACAGCAGTTTTAACTGTTTTGCACTGAGAATGTAAATATTGCCAGCTGAGTGCCTGCCTGCATGGTCAGTTTTGGCAGTAACGAATGCAATGTACATGTAGTTGTGTTATTTATTTACTCTATGATTACTATGAATTAGCTGGAGGTTTTAGCTTCCTTTTGCTACCTAGGAGACATTGCTCTCTGCAGCTGGTGGCTGTGATCTTTCGACCACATCACATTTGAAAACACCCTGAAAGAGCTGCTACCAGTTCTCTCCTCCGGCCACCTCTCATTCAAGACAAGTGGCCGTGTGTACAGCTCTTGTGTGTGAAGCGCAATGCTCCATGCCAGCGAGACTTGGCCATTGACAAAATCAAACCATCAACGTCTGCAGCGGAATGACAGGGCAATCATCGGACAGATCTGCAATATCAAGCTGCAAGACACTGTCAACGTCAGGTCCAGTGAGCTACTTGCGCGAATTGGCATTGAGGACCTGGACCTCATCCTGAAGGAGAAAAGCTGTGCTGTTGTGGACATGTGGAACACTCCAAGGCTGCAGTCAAGACAGCCTTTGACATACAAGTGGATGGAAAATATGGGCCTGGCTCTCGGCTATCAACCCTCATGATAGACATAGCTAGAGATCTGGTGTGAGATCTGCCATGTATGCAGCAAGCCAGCTACCTGGCAGGGGGATGTTGCCCTGTACCTGCATGTTAATCAAAACTCCATTGATGATGATGATGATGATCACTCATTTCAGGCATATGAGAATATCATCAATCATTGTTATAGTAGTCGCAGATAAGAGTGACAGGGCGGAGTTATCGTTTGTTATCTGCCTTCGGAATATTCTATTATCAAAAAAGTGAACCAAGTCATCCGACTGTGTGAATTCAACTAGATCTCAAACAAAACTGTGGGGTATATGGCCATTTGGTCCACTTGCGAAAAGCATGCAAAAGTAACTCTACCAGATCTTCGTGTGAAGTCAGCGAATTTGACACATACTGACAACACCCTAATAGCCTCGCCCGGTCAATCACTTCTGCAACTACTATTTCCATGAAAAAGCAAAATTTTGTCTCTCTTCACATAACAAAGTAAAGCTCTTATGAAATAAGTTCCGAATAGTTAGATCCTTTGGAAGCAAGAAATACAACACCTAAACAAAAATAGCACTCAGTTTTATTGACTCTGTTCATGACCAGTACCAAAATGTGCAACACTGGCCACACCCTCTAGCACCTGCCTGAGCAGAACTCTATTTTCAAACTGATCCTAAATGAACTCAATGATCCCAAAGGACCAGAAAATATAATCTTCACTATGATGAAACTATTATTAGGAGCCAAAGACATGCTATGTTTGCTACACAACCTGTAATAGCCAATTTAAAATGTTTGGGGTTTAACAGCCAGTCAACTTTACATGTATACACGTCATATTAAGCTGGTCAGTTTACCTAACCACACTTTTCCTGTGTAGGCCTATAAATTATGATATAGAGGATCTTACATGAGTGTTCATGTATTATTGGGTGTATTAAACAAGTTGAGGAAAAGTGATAAAATGCGAGGCTTTGCCAAGCATTTTATTCCTTTTCCTCAACGAGATTAATAAATCCAATAATACATGAACACGAATGCAAGATTTTATTTATCATACGACATTAAAATGCATTTATGTACAATTTTTCAACAAATATGTCAATATTCCGCCATGAGTAAACGCGCCGACGTTGAGGGCGTCATACATGTAATGTTACCGGGGGTATCTAACTAATTTGCATATTTAATCCACTAGTGGATTATTGAATTTATTACATGACGTTATTACACTCTCAGACGCGACGTCATATGATAAATCAGTTTTCAGCATGAACTTTTATGACATTTTCAAATTTATTGAAAATTTAAGGGGAATGGGAACACCTGGCGGATTTTTCCACCACTCTTCAAAGGGAGACAACTTTTGGGACTCCCTGTTCCCTTTTCTATAAGCCCTGTCCCACTGAAAAAGGGGACAACTCTTAAAGTATTTGCTCCTCAGGAGCAAATTCTTTCCTTTATGAGTTGACCCCTATTGATGTGAATGGGTTCATATCAGGCTTGGTAAACCAGTTATCAGTGTTCGAGCCATAGAAGTGCAATGTTAGGAAATTTTCCAGTGTGTTCATTAATTAGATTTGATTATTCTAACAAATATCAATAACTTTTGTATCCTGCAGTATTAAATTGCAAGAATCTTTCATGACTATGGATTCGTTTTGGCATTTCCAACCTGAGGGAAGCCGACATCACTCGGAATCGAGGCTGGGCTTAGAATTCATTGAAATTGTCGTTGTAATGGGTTTTGCCATTAATACGAATGTTGGTATAAAGAGGGTTGACTGTTTATTCCTTGCTTCCAAAGGGTTACCTTTTTATAGAACATTGCTAACATGAAGACTACCTGACTTTAGGCTATCTACAAGTTTTCTCATTTCACACTTACCCGCAGAACTAGCACCAAATCTCATGTCCTGATTAAGGTTCAATTTCCCAGCTTTCTTCAACTGTAGATAAGCACTTATACTACTGGTATTTACAGGAGCTTTAACAGGTTTACCACTGCTTGGTCTAGATTTTCCTGCTGAACTTAAAGTCTCTCTCTTACTCTTAGCACTTTCTGGCCGAGAAATTTTCCCAACAACAAAGTCATCCCCTGGAACTTTGGATTTTGTTCCTGTCAATGGTCTCTGAGGAGGGTGGGGATGTGTATCTGGAGAATTCTTCTTTTTCTGCATTACAGTGCTATTAATATCAAGAGTGTGTACTGTAGCTGGTATCTTTGGTTCAGAATTTGTATTTCTGTTTCTGTATTCTTGATCTGTATTACTGATCTTCTTATGTATATCTGGATTTGTGTGTTTATTTGCAATGTCAGAAGAATATTCTAAGTCTGTTATATGGTTGTCTCCATTTGCTTCTTTTAGGTAATTTGGATTCCATAGCTGCTGTGGCCCTGATGTCTGAAAGTACAGTAAAATCCCTATATTAAGACCACCTTTGGAACTGTTCAAAAGTGGTCTTTAAGACCACTTTTGAACAGTCCCAAAGGTGGTCTCTGACCAGGGGACACTTTTTGCAGAAAACACAAAGACAGAATAACTGCAGCCTGCTAAATAAGCTTTTAAAGCAGAATTAGTCTTAATTTTAGGTGGCCTTAACCCTTGTCTTGCTGTTCGCGACAACCCCTGTCTTTGGAAACAGTGTAGATCCAGATCAGATGGCTTCTGAAGAAGCCATCTGATCAGGATCTACTCTGTTTGGCATTCAGTTTATGAATTTGTAGCAATAAATTACATCAAGTAATTTGATTGGTTAATAGACAGAAATGGGCGTGGCTTAAATGAATATTCAGCAAGATAAGGGTTAATAGCAGAATTTCACTGTATATATTAAGTGGTTCAGTCTGAAAGTATGTGAGTGGTACAGTACCATAAAAAATTTACAGATAAGGGTGACGAACAAAGATAATCAAGGAATGATTTTCCTTCAGCATCTGTTGGGCACTTGTTAGAATGGCCCCAGTCAGTCAGTTCTGATGCATTCTGAAAAGCACCCACAACACATTATGTTCTTATGAAGAAATGAGGGAAGTTATTCTTTAACCCATTTTGTACTGGAAACACGAAAACGGCAAACAGTGCAGTCTCCCAGATCAGATGCTGTAGAACACGGCATCTGATCAAGGCCTAGACTGTTTGCAAAAAGTTCCATCACGAAAACATGCCTATATAATCTGGACCCCCTCATACCCCATTTTTATATACTAAAACTGGGGTTTAAGGGGGTATACATTATTGTTCTTATTTCTGCTCAAAAACATAGATTGTGGGTACTCGATAGAACCGCCTCGTCGAGACGGTTCTATCGAGTCCCTGCAATCCATGTTTTGAGCAGAAAAAAGAAAAATATCACAATTTTTCAACTTAAAATTTCTATTTTTTGGCCAAAAAAATGGCAATGTATTTGTATAGGCGTGTTTTCGTAATGAGCCATTTTCCAAATAAATTTTGAAGAAAACACAATCTGACACCCTTAAAGTTTGAAATGGACTCCTGCTATATAAAAAGAGGAAGATTCGGTACATTTGGTACAAAAAGGGTTAATTACCCTTTTACCCATCCTTTTCTGTAGCTATGACCCATGTAACCCTTATCCCTCTGATCATGACAACCCCTACCTTTGCAAACAGTGCAGATCCAGATCAGATGGCTTCTATAGAAGCCATCTGATCAGAATCTACATTGTTTGCCATTCAGTTTGAAAATTTATATGAATACTTTATACATGTGTATCAAGTAATTTGATTGGCTGATAGTCAGCAGGATAAGGGTACACTTAAGGGGTCGCCCCCGCCCATAGGGGCTTGAAGAAATATATGGGCTGCATGATGCTTCCACGCAGAGCTGAATCCGGCCCGCACACTAGTACTGGTAAACTGCTTAGAGGATCTAACCCTGTCCAGGAACCAGGGCGCGAGGTGGACTGTCCATGCTTATAAACCCTATTGGTTTCATTGGGCGACAGGGCTTGAGATATCATTTCATCTCAATGTCGGGTAAAAGTCCCACAAAATTGGAAGCAACGTCTCCAAAATGACCTTTACAGTGTTGATGGGGACCTTAAACCTCAAATCAAACAAACAAAACACTTAAGGGGAATGGATACACCATCATGGTAAACAACAATGTTGTCACCATTTTCAATAGGGCTCTACTCAAAAAGGGAAACAAGTAATTTCCATTGGGTATTTATGCCCCCCCCCCCCCAATCTTTTTTGTCAAGTTATGACTGCCAATGCCCCACCCCTCTCACACTGCACATACCTAAGGCCGAAGATGCCCTTTTGTCAATGAATCTTCACAAGAATATAATTGTGACAAAGATGCCCTCACTTTATGATATGGGACTCAGAAAGAGTGTTGTGTGTTCTTTGACCTCTATGAGTGACCTTGACCTTGGAGCTATGAACTTTGGTCTTATGTGAGACATATATTCTTATAAGAGTCATCCTTTCTGCCAATAATTTTAAAATCCATCAAGAAATGATAAAGTTATAGACCTGACATGAAATATAGGCCCTATTTGTTACATTTGACCTCCAAGTGTGACCTTGACCTTGGAGCTATAGACATGGGTCCTGTGTACTAAACATCATCTTATAATGAATGGTTAACATTTCTGCCAATTAATTTCAAAATCATTAAGGCATGATTAAGTTATGGACCAGACACATAAAATACACTCTATTTTTTATCTTTGATCTCTAAGTGTCATCTTGACCTTGGAGCTATAGACCTGGCTCTTGCATGCAACGAATCATCCATCTCATGATTGTAAGCGTTTCTGCCAAGTAATTTCAAAATCCATCAAGGAATAACAAATTTAAAGACACCAGTTTGGTAATACATACATGCATACATATTTCTAAAGCTTCAAAATGATTGGTCCATTACTGTACGACTCATACGATCAAATGAGGGATTATGTTATTTTGTTATATATCAAAGAAATTTGCAAGCTTTTGATCGGAAAGCACCAATTATTTCCCATGTATACCCTATGAGCAAAATATAAACATCTTGGGCTCATCTTTGCTGAAATGCAATGTCTGCCATCTTGGATATACTACACAGTTGATGAGAAATAAATCCAAAATAATTTCATGCATCACAATAATTTACAGCAAATAAATATTTTTTTTAATTAATCGAGTACTTTATTTCATTGTTTTTTCAATATCAAACTCTGATTCTAATATGACGTTAATGTTTTCTCACTGAGACCCATCCTCACCAAAGTGTGTGTGCTGAATGCCATATTTGATGATGTTGCAAATAAACATTACTTCTGATGACGTCTGCTGCGAAAGAAAAGCTTTGCAGTATAACAAATTCATTATTTGGATTCTTGAGGAGTAATATGGGATTTTCTTGCACACCAGACAAGGAAATCCGTGTTTTTACCCTGGGATAGACATTTATTTTCTGACCCTGGTGTTCCGACCCAAAATCGAATATTCCTGCGTGTTTGATGAATGCACTGGTTGAATACAACCTCGTATGCGCCGTCATTAAGGTTGACGTCATGCACCTTACGTGACATCACTAAACATTCCTGTAGTGTCATCACAATATGGCGGACATTGGTAACCGAAGTGACTGCAGCATTAAAAATCTGCGCTAAAAATGGAAGGTATGCAAGAAAAAGAATCCTATTTGGGTGTTAGGGGTGGATAGAAAAATCTGTCCCTCGGGATCACTGTCCGGCATCACTCGGCAAGCCTCGTGATGCCGGACAGTGACCCTTGGGGCGGATTTTTCCATCCACCCCCCACACCCATATAAGATTCACATTATATTCTCCACCTAAGAGCTCACAAATGTCACTTTCAGGCAGGGAATGTGATCCCATATTCCCCATCAAGAATCAAAATAACCAATAATGTAACCAAGAAACACTGCAAAATGTCCTTTCCCTTTTCTTCTAAAAGGCAGGGGACAATATAAGAATCTTATATTGGTGTGAGGGGTGGATGGAAAAATCCGTCCCGAGGGAAACTGTCCGGCCCTCACAGCCATATTGGATTCTTTTTCTTGCATACCTTCCATTTCTAAGCGCGGATTTTTAATGCTACAGTCACTTCGGTTACCAACGTCCGCCATATTGTGTTGACACTGCAGGAATAATTAGTAACGTCACATAACGTGCTGTGACGTCAGCCTTAACGACGGTGCATACGAGGTCGTAATCAACCAGTGCATTTATCAAACACAAGATTATATTCGATTTGGGGTTGGAACAACAGGGTCAGAACATAAATTTCTATCCCAGGGTAAAATCATGGATTTCCTTCTCTGGTGTGCAAGAATAAATGTTCCTACATCAAAAGAGTCAATTTTTTCTTCCAGTGTATGACCTTTTTTCAGAAAGACTATTGAATTTGCAGGAAAACCAACATGAAGTTATGAAACTTGTTTCCCTTGTAAAATGATGGAGTCAATTTCATATTTCTGGTTCCTTGTTTGAAGCCTTCACTAGGCTCATGCTTCTCGAGTTCAAACTTATGTTTCTGACCAGACATTGTGTATATCCCGGCAGGGTCATAGGCGTTTATTTTGTTCAAAGTTGTTAAAATTATTTTTCTCCCTAAATTCTCTCTAAAATTGATTATTTTTCAAATAAAACCTAACTATCTATGCACTTCCGAGCACTTTTACTAGGGAAACTACAGTGTAACTTCAGCGGCTGACTTGTTTACCATGGCTGAGTCAAAAATGTTCTTGAGTCCCTTGAGATTTATCCATAGCTTTAGACAACAATTTTGAAAGCAATAATGTTGTAAAACCTGTAACAAAAAAAGCACACACTCCTTTACCCATTGCATATTGGAGGACTCTTTCCAATTGTTGTATATTGGCAAACAGTGAAGACCCTGATCAGACACTGCATATTTCGGCATTATGCAGTGTCTGATCAGGGTCTAAACTGTTTGCCTATGTCCCATTTATAGGTTTCCAGGTAAGAATGGGTTAAAGGGAAAATGGGTCTTTCCCAATCTATATGATGAAAGATTCTATTCATAAGACCTACCGTAACGTAAGTAGCCCACTGTGGCTGTTGAGGAATTGGTTGTTGCATGGCCATCAATTTGGTAATAGAGTTACGCAATCCATCATTCTGCTTCTCCAGTAGTTCTATCCTCACATTGTTAGCTTTCACCTGGTTTTCCATATCCAATACTATATCACCAGTACCTAGAAGTACACACAATTCTCCTTAACCTATGCCACTGTTCATAACATCATAAGTTATTTGTACCCAAAACACGCCAATCATGACAATTGTCATCTGCTTTGACGTCTGCTGATTGCTATACAAGTCAGTTTTGCAACCAGTGTGGGCCCAAATCAGACAAGGAGCAGTTTGATTTGGGTCCACACTGTTTACCTGTATGCAAAAATATTTTTTATAAAACTGCAAGCACTGCATGATGCCCCGCCACTACAATAACATCAAGCAAGTGCCATATCCTAGTGCAACAAAACCTAATGGCTGTTTTACCCCAACCTAGTGATGTAACCATGCAAGTTTGGTCAGAATCAATCATTAAGTTCAGGAGATATAGTGCTTCAAACAGACTACATGATAGAAATGGCAAAGTTCATTGTTCAAGGGGCGATAGCTCCAATAGAAGGAAAATCAGAGTTATGGTTCATATTTTCTGCATGTCGTATCAGTCTGCTCTACATATCTGTGAAGTTTCGTGAAAATATCTCTAATGGTATCAGAGTTATGGAGTGGACTCGAACCTGATAGCAACTGCTGTATTGAAAGTTCAAAGGGCAATACTCCAAAAGTAGGAAAATCAGAGTTATGGTTCATATGTTCTGCACATTGTCTCATGGTGCTCTATATATCTGTGAAGTTTCACAGAAATATCTCAAATGGAGTTATGGAGCGGACACGAAACTACGATAGAAATGGCTATTTCAAATGTTCAAAGGGCAATAACTCCAGAAGTAGGAAAATCAGAGTTACAGTTCATATGTTCTGCACGTTTTCTGATAGTGCTCTACATATCTGCGAAGTTTCGTGAAAATATCTCAAATGGTTTCAGAGTTATGGAGCGGACACAAAACTGTTAGCAACAGCTATACTCAAAATTCATGGGCAATAACTCCAAAAGTAGGAAATCAGAGTTACGGTTCATATGTTCTGTACGTCGTCTCATGGTGCTCTTCATATCTGTGAAGTTTCATGGAAATATCTCAAATGGTATCGAAGTTATGGAGCGGACACGAAACTATGATAGAAATGCCTATGTTCAAAGGGCAACAACTCCAAAAGTAGGAAAATCAAAGTTACGGTTTATATGTTCTGCACGTCGTGTGTGTGTGTGTGTGTGTGTGTGAATTCGGGTTTAAAGTCGCTTTCAACAATTTTTCAGTCATATCACGACGGTGTCTTGTTGCGACAGGGAGCTCAATGCTCACTTTTATAGTGCTGCCTCACTAAAGTATCATGTCCCAGACACATTACATGATACCACACCCAGTCACATTATCCTGACACTGGGTCGACCAGTCCTAGCTCTAACCCGTAAATCTGAGTGCCAAGCGAGGAGCAGCTAGTACCATTTTTAACAGCTTTGGTATGTCGCGACCTGGAATCGAACCTGTAACCTCCCGTTCCCCAGAGCGGACACTCTACAAACTGAGCTGTCGGGGCCGGTCTGCACGTCGCCTGATGCTTTACATATCTGTGAAGTTTCGTGAAAATATCTCAAACAGACAGTATCAGATTTATGGAGCGGACATTGAACTATGGGGTGCTGACGGATGGACGGACACTCAAAACTTCGGAAGGTATAATACCCCGCCATTTTTTGAATGGCGGGGCATAAAAAGTTTGCAAAAAGATTCAGCAGATGATATAGGCAGATGACATAAGCATACACCATTTTCAGACGTAGTTTTTCTCGGTGATATAATGTTGCTGTTGTTTAGTGGATAATGACATGTCATGGGTAATTGGCTTGTGACATCATGATACCATACATGACAACCCTATATTTTCTACTGAATATTCCATAAAGCTGTGGTGCAACAGATATTATGGCCCTGTCACACTATGCCGTGTTTCCACTGTATTGGCAAGGCACTGTTTAATTTTCCAGAGCACTGTGAGAAAACAAGAAAAAATCTGATATATTTTATGAAAATTGACCCATCACAACATCCTTAAAGCAACCATGGGGTTGCTACAGGATCACATGGTGTTCTATCACATTTTTTGGAGTAAGGCAATTATCTGCACTTGCATGGCAATTCCACTGCCAGCACTGTGCTTTCATGGCGCTCACACTGCATGCAATGCGCTTTCACAGCACTCACCCTGCAGTGATAGCATGCTGAAGACATTCGTTTGCACTACATGGCGAAGTGTATTCACACGTCTTTATCAGTTGTATGTTTGTTCTCAAACAGTTGAAACCATGCCTGCAAACAGTGGTAGAAAGGCTAGAAATGCAGTGATATCTCAGAGAATGTTGTTCAATCACCGTGCAAATGCCATCTACAACCACAGGGTTCACACAGTGACCTCTGTGTGTGCCCAAGGAGCTCCTGTGGGGTTGTAGGAGATGTTACTGTGCTGTAATGGTGGCCTTACTGAACCCCAACTGCACACTTTCAGAATGCCAAGAGTTTGTTTTGTGCATACACAAAGTGTGTGTCATTGCCCAGCATTTTATGTGATCCCAACATGTCTAGTGGTGGTGCCACTACAATGCTGTGGCAATGCTTTCGATTGTACTGTGCGCATTCTGCATTTTTTCTTGGACACCATGAGATTGTGGCCCTGGGGATACAATATGTTCCTTATTTATGCTCAAAAATATAGAATGTGGGTACTCGTTAGAACCACCTCAATGAGGCGATTCTAACTAGCACCCACAATCCTTGTTTGCAGCAGAAATAAGAAAAATATCACAATTTCATGAGAAAAATGACATGTTTCATATTAAGAGCCAAGTATTTAGGACTGAATATCTCATATGGGTGATCTGTCCTTATGCTGTGGAAGGCAGCCAAAGTTGAATAAACTGCTTCCTGGAAAAGGACTTCTCCGATGTTTCCGTTTTCTCTCATCTTCACGTTTTTCTTTGTACGAAATATAATACCTGTCAAATCTGGGTTAACAGGACCATTTATGTCCGGGTACTCTACAATCAGCCTTTCTCTTTCTTTAGCTTCTTCCAGTTTATCATTTAGAGCTTCTAGACTGGTTTCCAGAGTTCCTATAGTCTGTTCAAGACTTTCCTTATCGGCCAACACATGGTCAATCTCAGACTGAAAGAAAAAAATCAGAATTCTATTAACCATTCAATGCGACTGACATGTGATGTCAAGCTTTATTTTGGGCTGCATCATGATAACAATATAGAAGTGGAGGCAATGATCAGGAATCGATACAATTAACCCACAGCTCCCATCAGAGACACCAATGGGAAAGAAACACAAACACAAAACAACAGACCCTAATGGAAACATCAATAGCGGAAAGCCAAAAGGACATTTACTTTCCCACAAAATGGTCAATAGGCTATCCAAAATAAAATAATATAAGCGACACAAACACCCAAAGACAAACCATAACAAAAATAAACCGTGACAGAAGAACCACCTTGGAACGGTCAGCGGAAACGAATTCCACTGGGGGGCTTAAATCGATTTTACGTGGCCACAATCCTCGCCCTTACTTCCGTCACGATTAAGTCCATGCAATGAATACCCCTCTAAACTACACTTTCAATAGAGAAAAGTGGTGTTTATGGGGTATACATTATTTCCAAGACAAAGGTTGTGGGTACTCGTTAAAATCGCCTGAAAGAGGGGGTTCTAAGGAGCAAGCTATTGCTATGTTTGGCGTAAAAATAAGAAAAATATTATAAATTTTGTTCAGAAAAATAAATGGGCTGCATGATGGTTCCACGCAGAGCTAAAACCGGACTCACAGAAATATTAGTAAACCGCTTAGAGGATCTAAGGCTGCCCAGGCAAAGCGCTACAAATGGGACTGTCCATGCTTATAGACCTTATTGGTTTCATTACGCGACAGGACATGAGACGTCATATCATCTCCATGTCGGGAAAAAGTCCTGCAAAAATGGATGCAACGTCTCCCAAATGACCGATACAGTGTTGAGGAGGATGTTAAACCTCAAATCAAACAAACAAATAAATCAGAAAAGTAAGTGTTTTGGAGATTGATAGAATGCACTATATCACACAGTATCTCTTGAAAATGTATCAATTTTTTCTTGGTTGCTTCTAACCTAGAATAAGGTGCTTGTTAGAACTTCCCCCATTGAGACGGGACCAATAATCTATATTTTTGGCAAGAATAACAATTATAAAGTATATATATGTATTTCCTAGCATATTCCACCACTAATCTCTGTATTAAGTTGGGTTTACAAGGGTATTAACCCAAATGTATACTAGTGGACTCTTCCATTGCTATTTATTGGACAAGTCCATTTGTCATATAAGAGGTGGCAGGCCTATTTTGGGTTTTTTATTCTATTTTTGACAGAAAATTCTGTTAGCAAATAGTGCAGGCCCTGATCATCTGGACCTGCACTGTTTGCCTAGGTACCACTTTAAGTGTTTCCCGCATGCAGTTGGTTAATTACACTGGTGTACATGTATTAAGGTACACTGGAAAACAAAACACAGTGCACTTAATAGAAAACTGTTAAAAATTTTGTGACATATTTGAGACATGACTTTGTTTACAATGCTCTGTGTATGTGTCAGATACCTTCCCTAGTATATTACCTCCCTTGTTGATTGGCAAAACATGAGTGTTTCCATACAGTCTCGATTTTCCAATATTCATTGTATAATAAAACCCATTTCTTCTTCACAAAATTAAAGCCCCTGTCACACGATGCCGCATTTTCACTGCGATGGGATGGCGTTGTTTAATTTTTCAGAACGCCGCGAGATCGCAAGAAATATGGGATATTTTTTGTGAACATGGACCTGTCATGGCGTCCCTACAGCGATCAAGACGTTGCTACGGAGCTGACATGGCGATCTATCGTGATCCTGTGGCGTTCTTGATGGCGATTGTATGGGCTCTCACGGCGCTTCCTCTGCGCTTTTAGGGTGCTCACAATGCGTGCACTGCGCTTTTACGGCGCTCTCAATGCGTGCAGTGCGCTTTTACGGCGCTCACATGTTGGAAGACGTTCTCAAAGTGTAAACAGACATCTTCATCAGTCGAACAGTTTTGTTTGATTTTAGGTTTAACGTCCCATCAACACATTATAGGTCATTTTGGAGACGTTGCTTCTAATTTTGTGGGACTTTTACCCGAGATGAAATGACATCTCACTCTCTGTCACCCAATGAAACTAATAGGGTTAATAAGCACAGATGGTCCGACTCGCGCCCCTTTGCCTCGGCAAGGTTAGATCCCCTAAGCGGTTTACCAGTACTCCTGTGCCGTCGGAAGCAAGTCCACCGCAATCACCGCAAGCAGGAGCAAGTCCACCGCCATTACCTTACCCGGAATGAGTCACCTCAGAAGTAGGTTTTTCGGGACAGTACACAATCAAACTCTACTCTAGCCACTGTTTATACAAGCGGGCGGGCCCTCCCATCGGGACTGGAAGAAATAGATGGGCTGTAAGATGCCTCCACGCAGAGCTGAAACCGATCTCACACAAGTACTGGTAAACCGCTTAGAGGATCTAAGCTTGCCTAGGCAAAGCGGTGCGAGATACGTGTAAACTCTATTGGTGTAAACATGCTTATATGTGTAAACTCTATTGGTTTCATTGGGCGACAGGGCTTGAGATGTCATTTCATCTCAAAGTCGGGTAAAAGTCCCACAAAATTGGAAGCAACGCCTCCAAAATGACCTATACAGTGTTGACTGGGACGTTAAATATCAAAGCAATCAATCAATTAATCAATTATACAAGCGGAACTTATATGGCGTTGTAGGAGACCTCTGTGCGCCCCTGCCGAGCTCCTATAGCGTTGTAGGAGACCTTACTGCGCTGCTATGGCAACCGCTATGGCAACCTTACGGTGACCTCACTGCGCTCAGATCAGAACGCCGAGCGACGGCGTTTGTTTTGAGCATGCTCAAAATGCGCGCCGTCGCTTGGCGTTCTATGCGATCCCAACGGGTCACCTGGCGACGCCACTGCTTTGCTACGGCGATGTTTGCGATCGTACTGCGCGCACCTCGGCGTTCTGCATTTTTCTTAGATGCCGTGAGAACGCAGCCCGGGTGTGACAGGGGTTTAACTTCTCTTAGTCTTTTTGTGTTTTTGAAGTACATGTATAATGAAATAGAACCAGTCACTTTTGACATTTAATGGGGCATTTTATTGCCTAAAAAGTGATATTAAACTACCTGCACATGGGCCTAAATGTAGTTGATGGGCCTTATCTGATGAACGGAAATAAGATTAAAGGAAATATATTTTGCGCCTAAATTTCATCACATGAACAAGTCTGTGAAATAAAGACCTCCCTAAACCCCACTTTATATAAAAGAAAACTGGGGTTTACAGGGGTAAACATTATTTTCCTTATTTCTGCTCCAAGACATAGGTTGTGGGTACTCGTTAGAACTGCCTCAATGAGGCGGTTCTAATGAGCACCCAAAACCTATGTTTGGAGTATGAATAAGAAAAATATCACAAATTTTCAAAATATACCTTTTTTGAGGTATGAAAAATGCACTATATCACACGGATATGTTATCTTAATGATACGAAAAAGAAGCTGATTGTCCAAATATAATTCATGGTACTAATTAATTTTGATATGACTCTCAAACAAAAGAAACTGTAGAAATCATTCATGCCTTATAAACAGTGGAGCATGGAACCGGAAGTTTTTCTGCCAACCACAGAATAAAGGCTGATGACCTTTTAACTTGAGTGATGTAGACTTTTTACTTGTCTACAGACAGTGATAAATTGGTGGAAACCAGGCTCTCTATTTTCACACAATCCTTCATTGCTTTTCATAAGTGGACATTAGGTTTAAAGCTACTGACAACATTTGCTGTTTCTGTACAAACAGTAGGATTCTAAAACAAAACATATGAATAAATGCATTTGAACTCGGGTACTCATTACGAAAACACGCCTATTCAAATACAAGCATATGTACATTGTAAATTTTACCAACGAAGAAAAAAAAAAAAAAAATTTCAGATAAAAAATTGTGATATTTTTCTTAGTTCTGCTCAAAATATAGACTGTGGGTACACATAACAACCACCTCATCGTAAGGCTTACACCTGTAAACCGCAGTTTTACTATATAAAAGTGGGATTCAAGGGGGCCAGAGTTATATTGGTGTGTTTTTATGACAAGTATTAAAATACTTAAAACCTGTGCTGTGGGTATTCATAAAAGTACCCACAACACATGTTCTGAAAAGGATTAATGATAATTATCTTTCTTACTCCACCTTCTCCTAATTTGTTTTTGTTTGATTTGAGGTTAAACGTCCCTGTCAACACTGTAAAGGTCTTTTTTGGAGACATTGCTTCCAATTTTTTGGGACTTTTACCCAACAATGAGATGAGATGACATCTCAAGCCCTGCCGCCCAATGAACTAATAGGGTTTATAAGCATGGATGGTCTGATTTGCACCGCTTTTCCTGGGCAGGCTTAGATCATCTAAGCAGTTTACCAGTACTCATGTGCAGTTAGTTTCAGCTCTGCGTGGAAGCATCATGCAGCCCATCTATTTCTTCAAGCCCAGATGGGCGGGGGCCGTACCTTATCCTGAGCTCAGCAGACTCAAGTTTTATTTTCGTTTATCAAGTTGCTACTATCAGCAATAGGTCTTTTGTTTTCACATTGCTGTATTGATTTAAATATCAAAACAAGAGCTGTCACATGACAGCATAGCTCGCCTGTTTCGCGCCTTCAAGATATAAGGTAAAATTTATGAACCAAGAAATATAGGTCACACTCACATAGATATATTTTGAGATCAATAATCAGGTCACATATGTTCCAGATGATACATTTCAGAATCAAATTCTGTCTGAATTATAAGGCAAAATCATTGAACCATGAAAATAGGTCACAATGACCTAAATATATTTCTATGTCAATCATCTGGCCACACAGAACTAATAATCCAGTTGAGACATTTCTCCATCAAATAGCTTTCAAGATAATAGGCAAAATCACTGAACCATGAAATATAGGTCACACTGACCTAGATATAATTCAAGCTCAATCATGGCGTCACATGGAATAAATAATCCAGGTATGACATTTCTCCATCAAATAGTATTCAAGATAATAGGCAAAATCACTGAACCATGAAATATAGGTCACACTGACCTGGATATATTTTGTGGTCAATTATTGGGTCACATGCAACTAATAATCAAGGTATGACATTTCCCCATCAAGTAGTATTCAAGATAATAGGCAAAATCACTGAACCATGATTATAGGTCATACTGACCTAGATATATTTTGAGCTCAATAATGGGGTCACATGGAACTAATAACCCAGGTTTGATTTGTTTGATTTGAGGTTTAAGGTCCCCGTCAACACTGTAAAGGTCATTTTGGAGACGTTGCTTCCAATTTTGAGGGACTTTTACCCGACATTGAGATGAAATGACATCTCAAGCCCTGTCGCCCAATGAAACCAATAGGGTTTATTAGCATGGACAGTCTGCCTCGCACAGAGGTTCCTGGACAGGCTTAGATCCTCTAAGCGGTTTACCAGTACTAGTGTGCGGGCCAGATTCAGCTCTGCATGGAAACATCATGCAGCCCATATATTTCTTCAAGCCCCTATGGGCTGGGGCCGTAATAACCCAGGTATAACATTTCTCCATCAAATAGTGCTCAAGATAATAGGCAAAATCACTGGACCGTGAAATGTAGGTCACCATGACCTAGATATATTTTGCGGTCAATTATCGGGTCATATGGAACTAATAATCCAGGTATGACATTTCTCCATCAAATAGTATTCAAGATAATAGGCAAAATCACTGAACCATGAAATATAGGTCATACTGACCTAGATATATTTTGAGGTCAATAATGGGGTCACATGGAACTAATAACCCGGGAATAACATTTCCCCATCAAATTGTATTCGAGACAATAGGCAAAATCGCTGAACCATGAAATATAGGTCACAGTGACCTAGATATATTTTGAGGTCTATTGTGGAGTCACATGGAACTAATATCCCAGGTATGACATTTCTCCAACAAATAGTCTTCAAGATATAAGGCAAAATCACTGGACCGTGAAATGTAAGTCACCATGACCTTCACCCTTTTACACTTGAACCAATGTCACTTGATTGGCTGATCTATAACCAATTGTGTCTATAACTTGTTAGCATAATGGAAAGGTATATAACAAATTACAAAGGTGTCCTAGATTTTGACTCCTAGCCCCACCCCATCCCCACTCCCAGGCATGAACCAAGGGGTGTGTTGTCTTGGAATCTCAGAAGACACTCCCAGGTATCCAAGATGTAAACATGAATGCTTTATGATGAGTGGCTGTTGAGATACAAACATTTCAAAAACTTTAACACAGAATTACAAAGGTGTTCTAGATTTTGACCCCTAGCCCCACCCCGGGCATGAACCCAGGGGCTCTTGTCTTTGAACATCAGAAGACCCTCCCAGGTACTTAAGTTCCAAATATGAGTGCTCTGTGATGAGTGACTGTTGAGATATAAGCATTTGAAAAACTTTAACGCAGTGTGACGGGAACGCAAATGCACACGAACGCCATCCGAGGTGACAACAATAGCTCTCCATGTACTTCGTACAGGCGAGCTAATGATGTAAGAAATCACCTTTAACCCATTTTGTGCAGAAAACCCCTAAAGGGGTACCTTGGGAAACAGAAACACGGCGTCTGATAACAGCCTCCACTGTTTGCTAAAAGGTTATGTCATTTTCCCAATCAATTTTGAACCATATATAAGGTGGCAGATTCCATGTGGAACCAAAAGGGTTAAATAATCTTTAAACTCTCTCAACCCTGTAATCCAATACAGATAACTACTAAAACATTGTAGCTCCAGATGAGATGGCTTTCAATGATTTTTACTGAAACATCATTGGCAACATTACAATGGGTCTTCTAAGTTCCATTATGGAAAACGTAGGTTTGTGAGGATTTACCTAAATAGGAAAACAATACCTCTTTGTCCTTCAATTTCTTCTGCAGAGAAGTTACCTCCCTTTGACCCTCATCAAACCTCTCTTCCAACTGGTCCTTCTCATCCTCTAGTGATGAGACCTGCTCTCTAAGGTCTGTGTTTTCTCTGTCTAAGGTATCAATCCTGTTTAGCAATGACTCCTGTTTTGACTGCAGGCTCTGTAAAAATGAAGACGCAGTTGACTAAGTTATCTTACACAGATATCTCAAACAACTACTTATCCCTTGTCCTGCTGACAAGATAAGTTTAGCCATACCAATTTTTGGCTATCAACCAATCAAATTACTTGATATTATGACCTTATTCAAATTTACAAACTGAATGACAAACAGTGTAAATCCTGATCAGATGGCTTCATCAGAAGCATATGGGCCCCGTCAAGCGATTTTGGTACTTATCTCCCTCCTATGCCAGCAGCGAAGGTTCAGGCGAGCCTGCGCACCTGCGCAGTCTCGCCAGAACTTTCACTGCTCGCTCATACAAGCAGTGAATCAAGAGGAACCTTCAGACAGAAAGCCATATCCCTGGCCCCTCTGAAAGGCTGGGCATGCACAGTTAAAATTTGTCATGACAGAATGCTTGAAGACACAAATTCGCTTGGCGGGGCTCATATGATCTCGATCCCCAATGTTTACAAAGGTAGGGGTTGTCATGTTCAGTGGGACAAGAGATAAGTCAAACAAATTTTGGGGCGATGTTTTAGTTTTGCTAAATGTTGCTGAGTTTTTCAAATCTTTTACCTTAAACTACAGTTACCCCAAACCAAACATTTAAACCCCTTGGAGATTGAGATAATGACAGTCAAATGTATTCATGTATTTTATTTTCTTCATTTTCCATGAAATGTTTATCAGAAATACCTTTTTGACGTACTTTAGGTGAAGGAGAACACTTTCATCCCCATTTATATGTCTCATTGCCTGGCACTGTGATTAATATTCAGTAGCCCAAACGCCCCCTATCCTGAACAGATTTTCTTGGTCTTAAAGGTATTTGAGCTAGTGAAGGTGGACTGTAGCATAACTTTTAACCTATTCTATACCAGTAAACTCTTACATTGCTATATGTTGGAGAAGTCCATTTGTCATGTAAGGATAGTCAGACCTATTTTTTGTTTTTCTTCTGTTTTCGACGGAAACTTCTGTTAGCAAATAGTGCAGCCCCTGATCAGACGCCGCATTTTGTCTGATCTGGGCCTGCACTGATTGCCAAGATACCCATTTAGGAGTTTCCGCGCATGCAATCGATTAATTAGCAAAATGCCATATCTGAGATCTAGGCCCACTTGTACTTGTTCAAACATAAGCAGCTTAATGAGCTTGTTAATGGTCAAAGTTTTAATTATCTAGTAAGTGACACTATTTTCTACTGTGGTGTTTACTCACATTTTTCCAGCAAAAATACCTGAGTATACTATTATATTTCTAACTTGCTAGAACTTGTAACCACTTTAAACCCTAACAAGCTTGTCAAGCTGAAAATGCATTTTAAAAAATGGGCCCTGAAAGCCTTGTTAATGATATAGTACCTGACTATGCTTTGATGCATTTTTATTCTTTAGCTGTTCTCTCTGAAGTTCTTTTGCAGATTTCTCCATTTTTGTTGATATTTCATCAAGTCTGTCCTGCAGATCTGTCATCTCTCGCTCAAGACGTTTAACTTCTGACATATTAGTTTTGTTGCTGGATAGTTCTCCTTCCATCTTTGTCTTTGTAGATTCTGAAAAGTATAATCAAACATGTACAAACTGCACAATAGAAACAGACAAGGCGGGAATTTTATGATAACTGAAAGATATTTTTTGTTGATTCTCCATAAAAACATTTGTGTGTCAATGGTCCCAGGGTGGAGACTAGTAAAATGGTTTTGAACCTGGATTTATAGCCTGAAATTCCGGTACATTATGCAGACCCTAATCAGGTGATGACATGTTATGCAGCTTCTGATCTGGATCTTCACTCTTTGCCAATGCCCCAATCTGGGACCTTAGACATACAGAGGACCCGCGTTATAACGACAGTATTTGTTCCCTATTATTGTGCCGTTATAAAGAATTTGCCATTATAAATAATCCCAGATAGGAGTATGATAGGTTATAAAAGGTCTTTTCCATATCATTACTCCAAGAAACAAATGTTAGAGACATTTGTTAGAATCGCCATCGCCTCAGATTCTAACAAATTGATATAACATTTGTTCCTTGGATTATTAAATTACAAGAATCTTACATGACTATGGATTCAATATGGGCATTTCCAACCCGAGGGAAGCCCACATCACTCAGAACTGAGGCGAAGCCTTTAGCTAAGTAATCATTCAATTCAAATTGCCATTACAACAAGTTTTGCCATTCTAACGAATGCTGTAAAAAAATGGGTTGACGCACCGGTAAACCAATTCAATAACAAAAGACACTTTCGGACATGATTGTGTGGGACCATTATTAGCTTGGCTGTTTTCGAAGAAAACAATGAGGTATTGTCATAGCTCTGGCATCGTCTGCGTCGTCGTCGCGCAAAAACTATGACATTTTGTAATATCTCTGTCACTACTGAACATATTTACTTGAAACTCTGCCTAGTTGTTCATTATGAAAAGGGGAACTCATACCAATAGGTGAGGTAACCCTCAAAATAGTTTTGGCACAGTTATGCCCCTTTTTCGACTTAGAATTTTTGTTTTCTAAAAGAAACTGCAGCCGAGCGTTGGCACACGCACATGGTGCTCTTGTTTTCATTGCAAGGAGAGGTGGTTCTTATGAATGCCCACAATATTGGTTTATTTGGAGAAATAAGACATTATCATCATATACTCACATTATCTGTGACTATGTGCATGTCCATAACTGCATAATGTGAATAGTAATTTCTCAAATGACCATGTGCAGATATGGTTAAATATTCTGGGGTCTTTGGTTTAAGTGAGACAAACACGCCTTCAGGAGAAGCCTCCATGGTGTAGTGATTAAGTTACTGGCCTTATAGACCAGGGGTCCAATATTGGACCTCAGGCTTCTCCAGACTTTCGGATGAGTCTTTAAACTGAGGTCCCATCTCAATATGACCTTAGCTGTTGATAGGACATAAAACTCAAACACACATCTTCTGGAAAACCTACTCTTTCAACTTATTTTCGGCTCCCTTTTCAACAAGTATCTACTCCTTCAGGAAAGAATTCACTCCTGAGGAGTAATAGTGTTTCCCGCAGACTGAAATTAGGGCAGGGTGCTACTCCAAAAAAGGGCATTTTTGCAGCGCGGCACTCCATATCAAAAGGGCACACCTTACACAGACTCTTGACAAAGAGGGCAATGCAGGGGTCTTGCCCCCCTTTTAGGGAATGGGGATGGGGCCTTTAGAATTGGGAAAATTATCGACATTTTTACTGAAATCGAGAAAATGCACTACAAACACTGAAAGGTTTTCTTTAATGGCATTGTTATTTGAAGAGCAGGCCTATGACAGACAGCAGACTGTGGAATAAACAACGGGGATAAACCTTAACCAGCCCAAAGGCCCAAACTCTCAAATGTTTGGGATCTTTGAAGAGCAGGCCTATGACAGACAGCAGACTGTGGAATAAACAACGGGGATAAACTTTAACCAGCCCAAAGGCCCAAACTCTCAAATGTTTGGGATCCGGATCAATATTCAAGGGCCCGTAAATGGTTAGGTATTAAGATAATTATACTTGATAGACACTTCCTGATGGTGACTGCAGGAAGATTTTTATCCAAAAGATTTAAACTAGGGTAATTCTACTATGAATACAAAACATGTGGTAACTATGAATATCATTCTTCATGTGGAGCATGATAGCTCAGTGGTTAGGTAGTGCACTTGCCTCTGATGCTAGAGGTCCCGGGTTCAATCCCCGGCAGCGGTGATAAAATTTCGGTGTCTGTACACACGCTCCATTGGCATCATTTGCAGGGATGAATGTCATAAAGTGCGCCGTCCTTCGTATCAGGACATTAACTGGAGGCCCCCTTTGCAGGGTGACCCATCCCTGTGCAGGTTAAAGAACCCTACCGTATTTACATGATTACTATCATATGTAGGCTTTCATCCTGCAAAACTGGAGTGTATGTACATAACATGCCCCTTCTGTGTCCCCTTCTAGGGTTAAAGCGAAATGAGAAGATATGGATAGAAGTACCCTGGCCTCCTTACATTCATTCAAGGTCATACAAGACAAAAAATACAGAACAAAAAAGATGATTACACAGAATGATTTTAGTTTTAAATTTTTTTGGTCAATTCTCCCTTCAGCTGCCTATAAAAAATGTAGTGACGGACCTGAAGGAGGACACACATTTCAGTGCATCTGGCGACTTTGTTCTGAAGCAAAACTTTAATGTTTTGGCTTTTCCTTCAAATTGTTAAAAAAATCCTCATTTATTTTATTTGTAACAAAGTATCTTGCTAAAAAAAAATAGAGTGAGCATATTTGGGCCCTCAAAATCCGTAATTTAGTGGGTGGGGTACATACGTAAAAACTACATCGTAAAATGAAGGCCAAGAATAATTTGGTAAAACTTAATAGCATTACTAAAACTGTACACCATGCATTGATTCAGAGAGTTTTGGAAGAACTGCAAACAATTCTTGGACAAAGTGTGCTTGGCCAGATTGGAAATTCGTCTTCCGGAAATTGGATACTTCGGCCCTAAATTTGGGCTATAGAGACCTCTTGTCAACAAATGCGGTCATTATTAAATTTCCCGGTTATTGCCATTTGTATACGAGAATAAAACGGGAACCATACTATACGCTTGACTGAACACAACACAGGTATTGTACATTGTGTGTATTTATTGCAGTAATTACGCATGACTGTCCCGTGATTATTGGATAAACGGTGAAAAGATTAGGTCTATTGCAGGGCACATTTAATTGGCGTAAAGGGCAATGCGGGGCGCAAAAGGGGCCAAACTTTCAAATTTTAGGGCAAGAGGGCGGGAATTTAGGGCAACGGGGCGCTGCGCCCTGCTGTTCCGCTTAAGGGCAATCACTAAGTAATATCTTTCCTTAAATAGTAGATCCCCTTTACTTAAAAAGTAGACCCCTTTAACCCATTCAGTACCAGAAACCCCAAAACAGGTACCCTGGCAAACAATGCAGGCCCAGACAGACGCCGCAGAACCCAGCGTCTGATCAGGGCCTCCACTGTTTGCTAAAAGTTAAGTCATTTTCCAAATAGATTTTGAAGAAAACACAACCTCACACCCCTTAATTTTGGAATGGACTCCTGCTATGCATAAGGAGGAAGATTTCATTTGGTACTAAAAGGGTTAAGGAGAGAATTTTCTCCTGAGGAGTAATTAATCTCTTTCCTTAAATGCTAGATCCCCTTTAATGGTCTACTGGGAAGTGAACAAGAATGCCAAGAAGTATCTCCCTTGTCAATAACTGCAGAAAGGCATATTTTTGCTTGACATGACTCAAATGTTAGACAACAGAAAATGCACCAATACTCAGTGTTTGTTTGTTTGCTTTTTGGAGTTTAACGACCAAATCAACACTATTTTAGGTCATTTTGGAGCCGGTCAGGTCAGTTTACCTATCCACACTTTTCCTGGGCAAGCTTATATCTAAGCGGTTAAACAGTACAGTGCACATTCTTTTGCCAGAAACTCACAACTGCCTTTCTTGAATCAGCACAAGGGAGAGAATGACCGTAGAAAAGATTTCATGATCAATCTCCAAGAAAAAATGTTGCTGACCCCGGCAGGAATCGAACCCGCATCATCATGATCACCAGTCAGAAGTGCATCCCACTGAGCTACCGAGTCTGGCTATAAAACTCAGTGTGTTGGTGGTCTGGATATATGTGTGTAAGAATTAATAACGCTTAAGATGCCAGTAACAACAATTGTCGTCTGCTCTGTCATCTGCTAGTTACTTTTAAAGTCATTGTTGCAAACAGTGTGGACCCAGATCAGACTACTCCTCTAAGAGCAGTCTGATCAGGGTTCACACTGTTTGCCAGTATGTAATACATGCCAAACAGACAACATTTTCAGATGCAGTTTTTCACAGCATCTTCAAGGTTAATGAAGTATCATAGCTCCAAAACATAGGTTGTGGGTACTCCAAACATAGGTTGTGGGTGCTCCTTTGACATAGAATGTGTGGGGGCTCAATGAGGTGGTTCTAATTAGTACCCACAACCTATGTCTTGGAACAGAAATGTGAAAAATAATATTCAGCCCTGTAAACTCCAGTTTTCTCTATATAAAGTGGGATTTAGACAGGTATTCTCTACACCATCATGAAAACACACCTATATAATTCTGACCCCCTTGAACCCCGCTATATAGTAAAACTGGGGTTCACAGGGGTAAACATTATTTTTTCTCATTTTTGCTTTAAAATATAGATTGTGGGTACTTGTTAGAACCGCCTCATTGAGGCGGTTCTAACGTGTGCCCACAGACTATATTTTGAGCATAAATAAGAAAAATATCGCAATTTTTCATCTGAAAATTGTCGCTTTTTCGGTTGTAAAATTAACTAAGTATTTGAATAGGCATGTTTTCATGTTGCGGATTTGTTAACATGACGTTACTCCTCCTTGTATCTGCAACTATGCATTTCAAATACTGAATGACAAAGCCTGTTCACATTACCTAATTCTTGTAGTATGTTCTGCTGCTCTCTTAGCTCTGACTTGTGTTTTTCTATCATTTTTTCCAGTTCTTGCTTATTTAGCACTAATAAGTTCTGCTGCTGACGTTCCAATTCCAATGTCTTTGTATGCTGATTTTCAAGTTCTTTAATTTTTATTTCATACTGGTTATGGAGGGCAACTCTTTCATCCTTCTCTCGTTTCAAGTCTCTGTCGAAGTTCCCGACCCTTCTTTCCAACCTTTCACATTTTTCAGAACTTTCATTAAGCTCCTTTTTCATTGGCTGAATGGTGGCTGTCAGTTTACTTATTCTCTGTAGATCTTTATTCTGTTCTGAAGCCCACCTTGCAACATCGTTCCCTGACAACCAGTCAAGATGTGAAACCTGTGGACGAAATTTCTGAAGACAGGAAGGAATCTGTTGTTGCTGACATATATTCACAATTAACTCCCCTGATTGACGAAAACTTTTCTGAACAATGCTACAAGAATCACAAGGTGTAAAGGCTGTTTCAGATGTCTGGCAAGATTTATTATACTCATCTTTTGAAATTATACCAAACTGTTTTAATTCTGAAACATGTAAGCTTCGTCCTAAGGTCATTTCAGCCCTATTGGGTGGAATCAGTCCACCAAATCCAGCAGTTTTAGGTCTCTTATTTTCATAGTTCTGTTTAAGTTCCGAGTTTAGCCTGGTTATATCACTTTCTAATTCTGTAACTTTTCTGTTAGCAGCATTTTTCTGTAAAAGAAAAAAATAATACTCTTGCTTGGAGGTTAACAGGAACATAGCTCCAGATAAGATGATCTTTTCATCTGAAAATTATTGTCAAAAATTCTGAGTACTTCCCTGCAGTCCTCAGCCATAGGGCTTTTGCCTGTGAAAGTTTAGAAACTCTAGCTTAAATGGTCTAGAAACAATAATGGGACATTACAGATAGGTGGACATATGGATGGACAGATGGATGGATGGGGGAGGGGTATTACATGATTCCCGCTTTTTCTTTGAAAAGCACAGGGATAAAAAGTGGATATCCCCTCTTATCTGGGGCTATGTGGAATGGATACAACTGGCACATTTTCTGTAATCTTTTGGTTGCAATAACAGTTATACTGCTTATGTCCATATGACTAACACTGACCAATATAGGGTAAAAGGGTAAAAATTAAAAATAAAACAAAGCACAATGAAAATAAAGGTCCCACATGTAATTGAAAAGTGTTTTTCATTCCTGAATGGCATAACCAATAAACAGTAACATTCATATAATTTATTAAGATCACCTTTGGGACTGTTCGAAAGTGGTCTTAAAGACCACTTTTGAACAGTCCCAAAGGTGGTCCCTGACCAGAAGATACTGTTTTCAGAAAACACAAAGAAAGAATAACAACACCCGTGTAAATAAACTTTTTAAAGGAGAATTAGTCTTCATTTTAAGTGGTCTTAAAAGCAGAATTTCACTGTATGTCTACAGTCTCAGAATGGGAAATTGGCAAACAGAGAAGACCCAGATAAGAAGCTGCATAACAGTTTGCTTATAGTACAGGATTTTCAAGTCTGGGTTCTGGCCCATTTTTCCAGCCTCTACTCTGGGACAATATACCTACCACTGCTATCAGTGCTTTGATTATAGAAATGAGATATTTTTTATAACTTCTTAATTGCTCTCCACCCTGAAATTCCTGTACTTTAAGCAAACAGTGTAGACCCTGATCACATTATGGAAACAAACCTATTCAAATACATAGTAAATTTTACTGTACAAAAAAAAAAGAATGATGAAAAATTGTGATATTTTTTCTTATTTCAGCTGAAAATATAGATACATGTAGTAGGTATGCGTTGAGGCAGTTCTAATGAGTACCCACAATCTATATTTAAGAGCAGAAATAAGAATATAGGGTTTACTCCTGAAAATCCCAGTTTTACTATATATAAAAGCGGGGCTCAAGGGGGTCAGACCTACATGTACATAGGTGTTTTCATGATGAGATGCTGTGTTATTAATGCAGCTTTAAGATCAAGCCCCTACTGATAGGGAAGACAAAATATGTTTAAAAGAATTGTCCCCTATGAATGTGTATCAATTCCCCTTCAGTATATTTTGGGCTACAATTGAGTTTTAGGGAGCCTGTGACCTTGACAATAAGGTCAAGGTCACCAAATCTAATCAAATCTTTGGTAGGTTGCAATAAAATATTGTACCAAGTTTTACCAAAATTCATTGATTCAACCATGAGAAAGGGGAACAGACAAGCCATGTTTGGCCCAAATTTAGTCTTTGGGGGCTTGTGCCATTGAATATGAGGTCAATGCCATCAAATCATAATGACTTGGTGTGGGGAAATAATTCTGCCATGGCTAAGACACACCCATGATTGTAGTTCTTAAGGGAAATGGGAACACCTGGCAGATTTTTCTGTCACTTTCAAAGGCGAACAACTTCTTGGACCTCCTGTTCACTTTTCTATAAGCTCTGTCCCAATGAAAAAGAGGTCTACTCTTAAAGGAAAGAATTTGCTCATGAGGAGCAAATTCTTTCCTTTAAGAGTTGACCCCTATTGACAGGGGAGACAAGTATACTTCTGCAGGAATTGCCTCCCCTGAAGAAGTTCCCATTCCCCTGAAGAAATGGGCTTGAACATTTAGATTGACACAACGGTTAATGAAAATGCTTACATATTGACAAAAGGATGGATGAATGAACAGACAGAAAACTGGATGCCTATATTGTGCCATGCTAAAAGAAGGCACAACAAAATGTACCAAAACTGTTACAATTAAAAGATTGTTTTATAAATTCAATTGTGCTAATAGAGTTAGAACTAAATGCACAGTAAGGACCATCAAACCTAACAAACACACACATACATGTAAATGTATACACACATACATGTAAATGTATGAATGCAGCAACGCATGCATGCCCTACCCCACTATACACACTCAGGGATTAAATGGTGTCTCTAAACTAATGTACCATAAAAATCCTAAAATTTCAGACACCTTGAGGTCTTGGATGCTCCATAAAATTTAACAAATTTGTTTCACAGTCAAGCAAGGAGTCCAAAAGTTGCAGACAGAGTGGCAAACAGTGTACATCCTGATCAGACTGCTCCTTGAGGAGCAGCAGTGCTGGTAAATTCCACTCATCCACTCGCCATGACAAGTAAAAAATTTTGTCCAGTCCCTATGAAATTTACCAAAATCTACATTATAGTACATACCCTTTGTCATGCAGAACGAGAAAAAATTTGGAGGAATTTTTCCAGTCCTGAGCAGTCTGATCTGGGTCTGTACTGTTGGCTTAGGCCTATCTGTCCAAATACTTTAGATCATTATGGTAAAACTTCCTAAGTTTATATTAATACTAGGATTACTATCTTGATCAGTATGCAGATGGTTGTTGGTGTGAGCGTGTATGTGATGTTGGTCATCATTAAAACATCCCTATATAATTTTGACCCCCTTGAATCCCACTTTTAAAGGGGTAAACCTTATTTCTCTTATTTCTGCTCTAAAATATAGATTGTGGGTACTCGTTAGAATCGCCTCGCTGAGGCGGTTCTAACGTTTAATCACAATCTATATTTTGAGCAGAAAAAATATAGTTTGTGGGTACTCGTTAGAATCGCCTCGCTGAGGCGGCTCACAATCTATATTTTGAGCAGAAAAAAAAATATCGCCATTTTTCATCTTAAAATTTTCGTTTTTTCGGCGGTAAAGTTTGCAATGTATTTGTATAGATGTGTTTTTGTAATGGTGAGGAAAGAGGGTTTCTTTTAACCCTCTTTGTACCAAATGGAATCTTCCTTCTTATATATAGCAATATTTAGGGATGTCAGGTTGTGTTTTCTTAAAAATATATTCGGAAAATGGCTGTACTTTTTGCAAACAGTGTAGGCCCTGATCAGACGCCCGCAGAACATGTGCGTCTGATCTGGGTCTGCACTGTTTGCCGACTACCTGTTTTGGGGCTTCAGGTGCAAAATGGGTTAAAAGATAAATTTAATCTCTTAAAGAAACTTCAAGTTATGTGTTAACCCCCCACGCTATTTAGAGGTTTGGTAAACCGTAAATCATTTCAAGCCAGAAATTCCTCCATTCCAGATTTATCTTTTCATGTTAAACCATTCTGTAGCGGAAACCCCTAAAGGGGTACCTTGGCAAACAGTGCAGGCCCAGATCAGACGCCACAGAACGCGGCGTCTGATCAGGGCCTACACCATGTACACTGTCTGTAAAAAGTTAAGATATTTCCCTGATAAATTTTGAAGAAAACACAACCTGCCACCCCTAACTTTTGAAATGAACTACTACTATTTATAAGGTGGAAGATTCCATTTGGGACAAAAAGGGTTAAACTTACCTCTGATACTGAATGTTTAACCGCAGAATTGAGTTTTGTCAGTCTACTCCAGTATTTCTTAATAACCACGCCCACAGATGTGTTTGTTGAGAGTTGGCTTGAGTTGTCTCCCTCTGAAGTGGCCGTCTTCAGCACTTGATCAGTGAAGACAGACACAGTTTGCATTAATAGTAACAACCTGGAATAAAACACATATTTCACTCTCAACACTTTACGATAACACATCCGTGCGACATAGTGCATTTTTCACATTTCCAAAATGGCTACTTTTCTGATGAAAATCTGTTATATTTTCCTTTTTTATACTGCAAACATAGATTGTGGGTGCACGAGTACCCACAACCTATGTCTTAGAGCAGAAACAAGAAAAATGATGTATACCCCCATAAACATCAGTTTTCTTTATATAAAGTGGGGTTTAGGGGATGTTCATTTCACAGATTTGTTCGCGTGATGATGTATTCAAACAGACAACCCAGAGCAATCGCTGTAGACTCAGATGAGATACCGCAAATCATGGTGTCTCATCAGTGTCTGCACTGTTTGCCACTCATCAAGCCATTTTTAGACATAAAATTGGGTAGTAAACTGTCCCTTGTTTGTTTCTTTGTGTTGAGGTTTTACATCTCTGTCAACACTATTTAGGTCATTTTGGAGGCGTTGCCTCCGATTTTGTGGGTTTTTACCCGACACTGAGCTGAAATGACATTTCAAGCCCACTGCCCTAAGAAACCTCTAGGGTTAAAGCAGTGGTCGAACTTGCACCATTTTCCTGGTATCGTATTAGAGTCAGCGCTCTTATTCACTAGGTCACGGAGGCCTGTCAAACAACTGTGTTATATCTAAACAAAAATGTACAGATTGTATATAAAAATGACTATTTAAGGGTCATTTTTCTATATAATCTATACATTTTGGGATCCATCTTGAAATCATGTTATATCCAAAACTATGTTATAAAGAACAGTCTTGCAGTGAGGTTGTGGTGTATGTCAAAAATGAAAACTACTTTAAAGAGTGAAAATTATAACATAAAATGTCAGAAATTACCCTAAAATTTAAATCTGACAAGAGTAAAAATTATAACATAAAGTGTGAGAAATTACCTATCAAATGACAAGTTCATACACAGCTATATATCCCACTTGTCTTTTCTTCTCATCTTCTGAGAAGCTATACAGACCTAGAAGATCTACAATATCAAGGTCACAAGCCTTCTTATCAGGGAATTTTTCAATATTATTTCACTTCAAACCACAGCAGTGAGAGACATATGGATTAAGTGTAAGCACTCTTATCCACTAGGTCACGGAGGCCCGTCAAACAACTATGTTATATCTAAACAAAAATGTATAGATTATATAGAAAAATGACCATTTATGGTCATTTTTCTATAAAATCTATATATTTTGGGATCCCTCTTGAAATCATGTTATATTCAAAACTGTGTTATAAAGAACATACTTGCACTGTGGTGTATGTCAAAAGAGTGAAAATTATGACATAAAATGTCAGAAATTACCTATAATTTAAATCCAGAAAGAGTGAAAATTATAACACTTAAACATAAAATGTGAGAAATTACCTATCAATGACAAGTTCATACAAAGCTATATGTCCCACTTGTCTTTCCTCCACATCTTCTGAGAAGCTATACAGATCTAGAAGATCTTCAATGTCAAGGTCACAAGCCTTTTTATCGGGGAACTTCCAAGAGGTACACTGGACTGGCCCTGTTCTGGAGATGATGTCAGCCACACAAGACTGAATATCTCTGACATCAGTCTGAAGGCTCTCCATTACTGCAGCAGCCCCAAGGAGGTAGGCCATCTTTATAAATTATTCCGTCTCTCTGTCAAAGAAATCAGAAACTTAACCCTTGTCCTGCTGAATATTTAAGTATGCCACACCCACTTTAGATTATCAACCAATCAGATTACTTGATCCAAATGATTGCAACAAATTCAAAATCTGAATGGCAAACAATGTAGATCCTGATCAGATGGCTTCGTCAGAAGCCATCTGATCTGGATCTTCATTGTTTGGAAAATAAGGCATATCCGGGCTCAGCAGGACAAGGGTTAAAAATAACATTTATAAACTTTCACTGCCTGTTCTGCAGATCTTGGGCAGACAAGGTCAATTATCCCTGACATCAGATTGCAAGTTTTACACCACCAGAGAGGCACTGAGCAGGGGACAGACACATGTAATTAACCTAACCTTGTCCTGCTGAAAAGATTAAGCCACACCCATTTCTGACTTTCAACCAATTGTACTACTTTATGTAATTTATTCCTACAAATTCACTTAATACATGCCCAATGTTGTAGATGATGGAAGCGATCTGATATGTATACACTCTTTGCAAAAGGTAATATATTCTGGATCAGCAGGGCAATTGCTAAGTTCCTTGGAAATAAAATACATGCACACCACAACCCCTTTATAGCACTATTAGCCCATTGTCTGATCTGGGTCTGCACTGTTTGCCAAGGTACCCCTTTAGGGGAAGGATTGCCTTAGGATGTGTCACCAGTAAACAAGTCTGAATTCTGTGGAGTTTCCCCACATACAATCGCTTAATGGGATCTAAAGCAGAAACCATGTTAGTCCAACAAAAATGTATAGATTACGTGTATATAAAACAAGGGCCTCAATAAATGGCCTTTTTCTGTATAATCTATACATTTCTGGGATCCATCTTGAAACCCTGTTATATTCAAAACCGTGTTATAACCAGCAGTGTTGTAACTAGGTTGTGGTATACCTATATAGATGGATCCAATGTTTTGACATGTGACCTTGTTTACATGTCATTGCGCATGCGCAAAATTACTTTTCCTTTTGATAACAATCTTTCATGGTTGGCAAAAAGCCCCTGGTTTCAAACACATTGAAAATAGGTTTAATATTCGGGCATATTTTAGTTGACTGTCACAGATAATCAACCAAATTGCTAAATATATTCATTCCAGCATCTTCCGCATTTAGTCATTCGTTTTGCGCAGTTTTATTACAAATAATGAAGACCGTCCCACCATGTTACTTGCATAAGTTTAACAGGTAATTTAATCATCAAAAGATCCTCAAATCTTCTAGAAACCAATAATTACAAGGTACTAGCTAAGACATGCCTATTATAAAAGTTTAAAGGTCAATTTTGTTGTTTCGATTCCAAACGAAATACAAGTTTAGAGAAAATAACATTGCATTTACAATGGCGATAAATGGCCAAAGAGGTTTTTTGCCAACCACCGGTAAGTCCCGTCAAATAATATTATTGAGTGATGACGTTGTGTTTGGATGTGTCTATAAGACAGAATTTAAGAGGAAGGCAAAAATCGGAGTACCTGTACCTGGAAAAAACCCACCTGACCTTCCATTACAGAACTTGGCATCTCACATGTGATCTGAGCCAGGCTCGAACCACAGCGGTGAGAGACCTAATGATTAAGGGTCAGCCCACAGATACTTGGGGTCAGTAGAGCTTTTTTTGCGGTTAGTACAGTGAATGGTCCAAAACTGATCTCTTGGATTTTTTTCTCTTTATTTTTGCATCTTAGCATACATTGTACTTGAACAACACCTTAATCCATACAAATGGTTGTGTCACGTCTAGAAAATCGTTTGAAAATAATGATATTTTATGGATAGGATAAAATTACGTGAAGATAAACAACCATGATGTGATCAATTTTGACCCCTCTCCAGGTTAACAGCGCAGCGCGGTCGGGTATAAAAGCCAAGGCCATGCCGGGCCAAGCCGCCATGCCAAAAATGCCGATCAAAAGATTTTATATTTTGACTCTTGTTATAAATAAGATATATATTGTAGTCAATTGGGTATCACATTATTATAAATAAAGCATTTGATAACTGCACGAAGGTTTAACTCTCTACATTGTTTAATTTTCTTATTATAACCGTTTTTCCGAAATCGAGGGGTATAAATGCCAAGGCCGGGAAAAATGATAATATTTCTTAATTTCTTGCAAATTTACAGGTTAAAGTACGTCTCCCTGAAAATATTTGCATTTGATTATTGTCATTGTTTGTCCATAGAAAAATATAACAAACATATAAGACTACCTTAAATTATCAATTTTCTTATTTTCTAATTGTTTCTATTTTTAGATTGACTTATTTAAAGAAAACGACCGAAAAGGACCGAAAGGTAGAAAGTTTTGTTTACTGATAGCTGGAATTATAGAAAAATAAAAATTAACTTTTTCTCTTTATCATTTTAATATACACACACATGTTAACAAATATAACAATCAATTTTTATATTCTTTTAATTCCAGCTAGAAGTTGAATACTGTTTTTTCCTATTCAGAACATTTCGGTCGTTTCCTTTAGTAAAGTTAATCTAAAAATAGAAACCATTAGAAAATAAGAAATTTGATCATTTAAGGTGATTTTGATATGTTTATTATATTATCTATGTGCACATGATAATAATAATCAATTTTAAATATCATCAGGACAAAAAGAATTTCTTTAACCGATAAAATCGTAAGAAATTAAGAAATATTTCCATTTTTCTCGACCTTGGCTTTTATACCCCTCGATTTCGGAAAAATGGTCATTTAAAGAAAATAAAACAATGTCGAGCGATGAACCTTCATGCAGTATCAAATATGTCATTCATAATAATTTTATACCAAACTGACTACAATATATATCCCATTTTCTCATATCTCCGTTCAGTCTCATAACTCTGTTCACCCTCTTCTTTGATTAATATGGAAAGGAATATTTTTTTCAGTTGTCACACATCAGAATTTGAAGTTAATTACTAACATTTCAACCTGTTTTGAAGAAAATCAGTTTTGACTTACAATTTAATTCACAGAAATCGAAATTTGTCATAAAATGCTTAATATTTTAGGGGTTTCCCAAAATAATCTCCAACTAGTGACAAGCATGTGACTGAAAATAAAAAGTATCAACAGATTAGAATAATGCACAGTCTAAATAAAATACTCACAATTTATAATATTCATAGAATGAATCTGATTACTTATGATAATCAATTGAATTTGGGTGAACGGAGTTATGAGAACATGCCCCAAACATGCCCTGCATTCCTAGATGGCTGTAAAATAAACAGAAGTGATGTTTATTTTCTAAAATCTTGAGATTCTCATAAACATTTAGTCAATTGTTTAAAAAATACCTGCAGAAAATTATTTTTGCAACAAAAAATTGAAAGCAGAATTGCTCAACCTTAGGTGAACGGAGTTATGAGTTCCCAGGCTATCTTCATTGTGACAAGAGACGAAATAGAAAATCTTTGGATCAGCATTTTTGGCTCGCTGGCTCGGCCCAGCCCGGCCTTGGCTTTTATACCTGACCGCGCAGCGCCCTCCAAATCCAAAACACCATCTCAAATTTCTCATATCTCTCGATTCTGCAATCATTCACCTTTGCGATGATATGGATATCCGTACAAAAGTCTCTTGATTTCTTGCAACTTTCGGCGAAATCCTTCTCAAATGGTGTGACTGAACGTCAGAAGGGTCAGTGGTAGAGCGTCCGCTTCGGGAATGGGAGGTCGCCGGTTCGATCCCCGGCCGCGCCATACCAAATGCGTGAAAAATGTTATCAGGAGTTCCCTTGGCTGACGCTCGCATTATCAGGGGTATTCCTAGGAAGATAAATGAAGGCAGGTAAGTATTTGTTAGTGGGTACTTTGTTTGTCGCAATAAAAGCTCTAGCTTATGATATTTGTTTCGAATATGCGACGTTAAATAAAGCTTCTTTATCTTTATTATCTTTGTTCAAAGAAAAATGTTGTACAGGTGACTAGGCTTACACAAATTAGAATTCGTGCTCTGTACGACTAAATAAAGTTGTTTCAAGATGGGTAATGAAGGATAAGCACAAATCATCTGGAAAGTCTGATGGGCACCACAGGTGCCTGGTTGCTTAGTTCTGTTCTTTTCTTATTTTACCCCACCCCCACAGTTATCATACATTTGCCCAATCAAATCACTTTTTTCGTTGGCTTTCAACAGTTTGACAACCATAATTTAATGAATATATTACTTTGGAAGGGTGATCCTATTTATTGAAACTGAACTTTGTGAGTTCTCGCATGAGTCAGTCAACTATATTTATGTTTGTTCATCATGAGATGCGGTAGTTATGGTTGTCAAACTGTTGAAAGCCAACGAAAAAAGTGATTTGATTGGGCAAATGTATGATAACTGTGGGGGTGGGGTAAAATAAGAAAAGAACAGAACTAAGCAACCAGGCACCTGTGATGGGCACCACCTTCTCTTTATGTTCTTAACCTGTAAACAAACAGTGTTTTCAGTGTCGATGTCTGTTTTCTAGACCTTTGTCCGCCATATTGTTTATGGTATGCCTTTTCCTTAGGGATTTCTTTCGTAACGTTTTATTGGTCAAAATTACGAGATCCCACCAATCAACATGTTTGGCTCAAAGTAATGTAACCGGTGTTAGTGTAATTTGTTATGTCCGGTAAAATGTAAACAAGACACATGTGAAGATCCTCAGTCTACAATTTATGATTCAGTCTACTGTTAAGTCAACATTACAAAATAATGGAGTCGTCTGAAAAAGAGGGTAATAATGAATGTCAGCTGATGCAATATCATAAGGACTGTTTGCACTTTGGCCTAAAATAAGCAATACAGCCCGCAGCGACAACTTATTCAAACTAGGCAGTGGCTAGCCGCCCGATACCCAGACGACCAGCCTACCAGACGGCCTGTCTAGTACCAGAGGACCAGCCAACGAGTCAGTCTGCTCGTCCGTTACTGGACAGCTAGCCCACCCATGTAGGAATGGCTACCCGTCCGGTAGTAAATTTAAGTCTCTCATTTCATATAGGGCATAATAGGGTATGCATTCCATATAGGAAGTGTCTAGAGTGGCGGTACCAGCACCCTAGGCCCAGGGGTTAGAGTGCCGGTACCGGTACTCTTACTACTCTAGCCAGCCAAGTCTAATAAGACTGACTAGAGTGTCGGTAATATATTAATTCTTTTTTGCCAGTGGCAAGCCGTCCGGTACCTGACGACCAGCCTACGGGTCTGCCCGTCCGATACTGGACGACCAGCCAACGAGTCATGTTGGTACTGGACTGCTAGCCAACCCATGTAGGAATGGCTAGCCGTCCGGTAGTAAATTTAATTCTTATCATTTTATATAGGGTATGTGTTCCAAATAATATTATCTACTTTATGGTGAAATAAAAATCTTATCACCTGTTTGTCGCCATTTTTTCATTAAATTGAAGTAAGGGACATAATTGTAATTGACCCTGATGCAATAGACTGTTGTACTCAAAGCCTTGTACGGGCACTGTGACAGTTTTTATTATTATGTCAATGTTATAATTTTATATTATTGTTGTTATTATTAAAATCTGCAACTGTGTGTCGGATGTTGAGCTTGATATTCATTAAATTTAACCTATCAGCTCAACTTGGTACGTACAAAGAAATATCAATTAGGGGTAGTTATCTCGTTAGCAGGCCACACATAAAGGCAATGATCCGAAACTCCACGAGTGGAGCAATTACTGTAATGATCCTATGTATTGAGACAGATAGGCTTCGACAAATAGTGCAGTCCCAGATCAGACTGCTCCTGAAGCAGGGTCTACACTGTTTGCCATTCCATCTGCACCTTTTGCTGGATCGTGAAATAAATTTGTTAAAAATTTAGGAGAATAACTGCAAGTCATCTTAGGATTTTTACGGTACTGCTCAATTGCTATTAGTTGTTTTTCGCAACGGTTAGATCAAAGGTTTCAGTACTTTCAAGCCGAAAGGAAAGGTAAAATGTACAGTAAAATTCCTCTATTAAGACCACCTTTAGGACTGTTCAAGGTGGTCTTTGACCAGAGGACACTGTGTGTCAAAAACACAAAGAAAGAATAAATGAAACGGACTAAATTAAGTTTTCAGAGCAGAATTGATCTTAATTTCAGTGGTCTTAATAGTGGAATTTCACTGTATTTGTACACAAAGGATGACCTGTGTGGAGCATGATATGACATGAAGGGTAATTTACTCCACCGGGCATCCAAAAGTTGAGATATGGCTAACACTTCATACTGGGAAACGTGATGCAAGGATGCACTCTAAACATGAATTTATACACATGACAATGTCATTCACCGTTGGATAAATGAATATGACATGATCACCCTGCCGATATCCCAACATATGTCATACCGTATTCCTCCCATTTAGCGCCCCGGGCGCTTAAAAATGGAAAAAGAGAAGGTGCTTATTAGAGACAAAAATCTTGCCAGAACGGAGGGTTTAAAACCCATTACATGTGATTAGAATATGGTGGAATCATGACATGTAAAGTACCAAGTGGTCAACACAGACACTCTGTGATAGCAGGGGTTTAGAAATACTTGGCATGATACGATTTACAGCAGATACGGCAATGATTGAAAGGCTAATCTTTACTTAAGGTAAACCAAAATATTTTCCTCTCTGACAGCAAAAGGGGCACTTATTAATTTGTTCTTGGAAAAACAGTTAGGGGGCGCTTATAGGAGCAGGAGAGCTAAATGGGAGGAATATGGTAATCCTTTACATAATATAGGAGAAACACATCAAAATCAGCACTAAAAACATGTAATGAACATTGATATAATGTATTTCACTGGCCTGAAGGAATCTGACATGACCGCCCATACCCTGCCGGGCATCCCAACATTGAGAAGCCGTACATGCTCATGTCATTCCTTTGCATAAGAGGGAAATCAGCACTTAAACATGAAATGAACATGGAGATAATGTATTTCACCGGCATATAAAGGAATCTGACATGACAGCCCCTACTCTGCCGGGCATCCCAAGAAATATGACATGAAACTTGTACCTTTCTCAATGTTGGCAACATTGAGAAAGGTACAAGTTTCATGTCATATTTCTTTACATACAGGAGAGAGACACATCAAAATCAGCATAAACATGGAGATAATGAACACAGAGATAATACATACTAAAGAAACACTACAAAAACAACATTAAAATCGTACGGATATCCCTCAACATCAGCTTGCTAAATTGGTATTACACCCTGACTGGGATGGCCTTGAATTTTTCTCTGCGGCAATTTGTCATCTGATGATGTCTCATGACAATGACTTCATTCGAAAAATTTCCAGGAAGTGGCTGCTGACAACCAGTTCTCACCAGCCTGTGAGGCTGCTGACAATAGGCTGATATAAAACTACAGTCTATGCACGCATACATATTCTAATAAAATGCCTATTCTGAGGCTTATGCTACTGGTAATGATGCAAAGTATCTATCGCTACAGAAAAATTCCGCTATTAACCCATTGTATACTAGTGGACTCATCCATTGCTATTTGTTGGACAAGTCCATTTGTCAGATAAGGGATGGCAGGCCTATTTTTTGTTTTTATTCTATTTTTGAAGGAAAATTCTGTTAGCAAATAGTGCAGGCCCTGATCAGATACCACGTTCTGCGGCGTCTGATCTGGCTTGCAATGTTTGCAAAGGTACCCCATTTAGGGGTTGGCCGCACACAATGGGTTAAGGCCCGCTAAAATTAAGACTGGTAATGCTTTTAAAAGTATATTTGTAAGGTTTATCTTGTTCTTTTCTACACTCATGGTCCTCTAGAATGAGACTGTTCAAAAGTGGTCTTAAAGACCACTTTTGAACAGTCCCAAAGGTGGTCTTAAAGGGAATGGGTACAACTTCAGGGGGAGGCAACTCCAGCAAAAGTATTTTTGTCTCCCATGTCAATAGGGGTCCACTCTTAAAGGAAAGAATTTGCTCCTCAGGAGCAAATTCTTTCCTTTAAGAGTAGACCCCTTTTTCAGTGGGACAGGGCTTACAGAAAAGCGAATGTGAAATTCTAATAGTTATCTCCCTTTGAAAAATTTCAGCAAAATCTGCCAGGTGTTCCAATTCCTCTCAATAAAGGTATTTTACTGTTCTTACCTGTAATAAAACTTACAATACATGTATTATCCAATATCAGTGCAATACCCCTTTATTTTTGCTTTCCCTCCTTATGGTGAGTGCTATGTTTTACTATTTCAGGTATCTTGAAGTATTTTAGTGACCTGGTAGAGCAGAACCCAGACATGTCAGCTGCAGTGGCAGCTATTAAGACCTTACTTCATTATTTGGAAAATAACAGATGTAAGCATTATTCATAGCTCAAGGAGGAGTATTGAGGACAAGGGATGATTTTCTTTCTTCTCTTCTTCATCACCATACAGTAGAACTTTGATGGCTCGAACACCGATGGCTCGTTTACCATGGATGAGTCGAACCCATTCTTGAGCCCCTAGTGAAATCCTCTACATAAGAAATAGTGGGGAATAATTAAGGAGATTTTAGTCTTTTATCTTGCAAATGCATGCTGTGTGTACTCATTAGAATCACCTCGATGAGGCGATTCTAATGAGTACACACAGCATACATATTCAGTATAGAACACCGAAAAGATGTCTAAAAGTATCTCGTTATGTCTCCTGACAGTAACCTCAGTGGCTCGAACTACCCCTGTCTCGAACAGATTTTCGCGGTCCCAATCGTGTTTGAGCCATCGAAGTTTGACTGTATTTACAAGTCCAGTAACCCTTTTTGTACCAATTGTAATCTTCCTCATATAAAACAGGAGTCCATTTTAAAATATAGTGGTGTCAGGTTGTGCCTTCTTCAGAATTTATTTGGAAAATGACTGATTTTTTAGATGCATAGCGGCATCTGAGCTGGGCCTGTACTGTTTACCAATTACCCGTTTTGGGGTTTCCAGTACAAAAAAAAGGTTAATGAACACCCTGTAAAGCCCATTTAATACATGCATAAATATAATTGGGTTTTATTGGTGCTTGTATGTAAATCTTATTATTTCTGCTCCAAATCATTGTTTATGCGGAACACATACACTCTATGTTTGGAGCAGAAAAAGAAAAAAAGTAATCACATGTATCAAATTTTCATTAAGAAGATATAAAAGAATGTACAGTATCACACGGATGTGTCACACAGCTTTGACATTGTGTTATCCTAATACTGTGAGAAACATGCCTTGTGTATGCTTATTAGAATTGCTTTCATGGCATTTTCTTGCAACATGGCCCATTTATTATAGAAAACTTTTCTTGGGTTTAATTTCAAATATATATGCATGTTTGTTTTATATTGTGTTTTTTTTAGCGCACCTGAGCACGAAGTGCACATAGTGAGTTATTGTGATCAGTGAGAGTCTGTCGTGCGTCGTCCCGCATCTGTCGTCAACAATTTGCTTTAAAAGACTACTCCTCCTAAAACCTTGGGCCAATTTCATTTTAGCTTCATAGGAATGTTGCCTAGGTGGCTCTCTATCAAAATAGCTAAACTCTTTCCGCTTCGATGAATAAGATGGTCACCAGGGCTAAAAAAAGAAAATCTTTGAACAACTACTCCACCCCAACCTGTGGGCCAATTTCATTCAAACATCATTAAGAGGGAGTTTAAGCCCCCCCCCCCCCCCCCCCCCCCCCCACCCAGTAGTTTTATTACTGACCGTCCCAAGGTGGTCTTTCTTTTGCAGTGTCATATTTGTTAAATGGCTTTGTGCAGTTGATTAATGTTTTGTCTGTTTTTGTGTGTGCGTCCATGTCACTTTCTATAGGTGACTTAAGATGGCTGCGTTCTTAGGCCTTTCCTGAGTGACCTTTTCTTACTAGTTTTCATAGGAATGTTGCTTAAGTGTCCCCCTTCCAAAATAGCTAAAATAGTTTCGCTCCAATGTACAAGATGGTCGCCAGAGCTAAAAATAGAAAAACATCAACAATTTGCTTAAAATGCTAATTCCTCCTAAACCATCTGGCCAGGTTTGCTTATACTTCACAGGGATGTTGCCTAGGTGGCTCTCTACCAAAACAGCTAAAATCATTCTGCTCCAATGAACAAGATGGCTGCCAGCTTAAACTAGAAAAATCTTTAAACAACTACTCCTCCCATACCCCTGGACCAGTTTCATTCAAACTTCATAGGAATGTTGCTTAGGTGATCATCTACCAAAACAGCTAAAACGTTTCTGTTCAAATGAACAAATTTTCAACAAAATAGCTGACATAGTTAAAAAAGATACTCTTGAGCCAGTTTTATTCAAACCTTGCAAGAATGTTACCTGGGTGATCATCCATCTAAGTGCAATAGTTATTCTTCATGGAATGGCTGTCACCCAAGACTTTCAGAAGCTATGTGACATCTGGAAATCAGATGAGCTATTCAGGGCCATCTTGGCCCTCTTGTTTTACAGAAAATTGTAAATATATCTCTTTTCTGCACACTGATTAACTCTCAGTGGCTAGAACTTCCGTAAAAATCCTAAAAATTTGGACATCTTGAGGTCTTGGTGTAATTCTCCTAAAATTTTAACAAATTTGTTTCATGATCCAGCAAGGAGTCCAATAGGTGTAGACAGAATGGCAAACAGTGCAGACCCTGATCAGACTGCTCGTGCAGACCCTGATCTGACTGTTCCTGAAGGAGCAGTCTGATCTGGGTCTGCATTGTTTGCTCCAGCCTATCTGTTCCAATACTTAGGATCGTTACGGTAATACTACCACTATTTGGAACAAATTTTCATGACCCATATTTCTGTCATTGAAGTTAGACAGTAGAAGATTCATGCTAACAGCTATGACTCAGATCAACCTGTCCAGCTGCACAGACTGATCTTAGTTTTCACTAGTGACATTGCAACTACTTGTTGGTTCTGACATCATTACGCAAACACGCCTATACAAATACATTGCCACCTTTATCGCTGAAAAAATGAAAATTTTATGATGAAAAAATGTGATATTTTTCTTATTTCTGCACCAAATGTAGATTGTGGGCACTCGTTAGAACCGCCTCATCGAGGTGGTTCTAACGAGTTCCCACAATCTATATTGTATATTGCAGAAATAAGAAAAATAAGGTATACCCCCTGGAAACCCCAGTTTTACTATATAAAAGTGGGGTTCAAGGGGGTCAATATCATATAGGCATGTTTTCGTGATGATGCTCACGCTCAGGTCATTGTCATTACCAAAACATGCCTTATTCAAATATATTGAGAATTTTGCCACCATAAAAATGAAAATTTTCCAATAGAAATTCGGACATTTTTCATATTTCTGCAATAAACATAGATTGTAGGTGGGCATTAGAACTGCCTCAGTATGGCTGTTCTGATGAGTACACACAATCCATGTTTTTGAGCAGAAATAATAAGAATATTTGTTTGTTTGATTTGAGGTTTAACGTCCCCATCAACACTGTAAAGGTCATTTTGGAGACGTTGCTTCCAATTTCGTGGGACTTTTACCCAACATTGAGATTAAATGACATCTCAAGCCCTGCTGCCCAATGAAACCATTAGGGTTTATAAGCATGGATGGTAGGACACCCACCGCTTTGCCTGGGCAGGCCGAGATCCTCTAAGCTGTTTACCAGTACTCTTGTGCGGGTCGGATTCAGCTCTGCGTTGAAGCATCATGCAGCCCATCTACATCTTTCTTCAAGCCCCGATGGGTAAGGGCCGGAAATAAGAAGAATAATGTCCATCACTGTATACCCCAGTTTTACTTATAAAAGTGGTGTTTGAGGAGGGGTCAAATCTACATAGGCTGTTTTCACAATGACTCTTCTATTTTCAGTGGAAACACTGGCTGGATTGAGAGCTAAGTTAAAAGATGCTATAGCAGCACTGACACAGACAGACAGTAGCGTAACCTCTGTATCTTCAGGATGTGATCTCTTTCTTCGCTTTATCACGCTTACTAGTCTGGAACATTCTGTAAGTGTATACAGTTTGTGACATACAGACAAAGGAATAAAAACCTTAAGTATGGAAAAAGAAGCTAAAGAAAATTTGGAGTCTTGGCAAAGCTGCATGCAAATGCCCAAGAATTAAAGCGCTTCAAAAACAAGATCCATATCTATGTGTTGCCAAAAAATCAGTAAGCAAGCTGGACCCAGCTTTTCAAAACTACTGTAATGATCCTAAGTATTGGGACAGACAGGCCTAAGCAAACAGTGCAGACCAAGATCAGACTGCTCCTGAAGGAGCAGTCTGATCAGGATCTACACTGTTTGCCATTCTGTCTGCACTTTTTGGACACCTTGATGGATTGTGTAACAAATTTGTTAAAATTTTAGGAGAATTACAGCAAGACCTCAAGGTGTCAGAATTTTTAGGATTTCATGGTAAAAATGCTGTTAGTTAATATATTATTAAAACTTTGATCATTTACTGTACTGTAGTATCGCAAATCAGCTAATATGTTTACATTCGCAAAAGCTACCGGGTACTCACATTTTCCCAGCAAAGAGGTCCACTATATATACTAGCTATTGCACTTGTAACATTTTGACCACTAAGGAGCTCTTAAGCTAATTCTGCTTTGAACAATTGGCCCTGGTCTTTTAGGATTGTCAGTATATGGGCTTTTTACCAAGTCTTTCTTTCATGAATGCTATGAAGTGAAACACTTTTCGGCAGACACTATCGCCCAATATCAGGTCATAGTGCCTGCTTGCTAGTTTATATTGTTTATATAAAAAGTTTTCTGTACTAACATTGTGATATAGAAGCAGGAACCCTATTCATTTTCCTTATTTTCTTTCTTTTTGTGTGTTGGAAAAGGGCAGGATGCTGGTTCAGAAAAAGGGCAATTTTTTATTGTGAAATCTAAAAGGACACTTTGTTCCCATCATAATTCCAAGACTGAAGAAAAGCTAAGCCCTTTTTGTACAAAATGGAATCTTCCTGCTTATATATTGCAGGTGTCCTTTTCAAAATTAAGTTGTGTCAGGTTGTTTTTTCTTCAAAACTGATTTGGAAAATGGCTGAACTTTTAGCAAACAGTGGAGGCCCTAATGGAAAATGGCTGACATTTTCGCAAACAGTTTAGGCCCTGATCAGACGCCGCATTCTGCGGCGTCTGATCGAGGCCTGCACTGTTTGCCAGGGTACCCATTTTGGGGTTTCCAGTACAAAATGGGTTAATAAAGGCTTTACATGCTTTATAAGCAATATATAAAAGCATGCTGTAGCCTAATATGATGATCAAAAGACTTCCTTTATTCACAAGTTGATTTGGCAGATTTTCTCCACAAAAATAGTTTCACACCAACGGCAACATGTATGATGGGCCAGAAGAGCAGCACATCACGAAAACATGCCGATATAATTTTGACCCCTTTGAACCCCATTTTTATATAGTAAAACTGGGGTTCTCAGGGGTAAACCCTTTTTATATCTGCACTTTTCGAAGAAAAGTGGATTTCCTCGTAACGTTAACTCCTCCTACACCGGTCGTCGGATAGTGTTCATATTTGACAGGATGATTGCCTGGGATTTGTAGATTACACATAAGGTTTCGGATGCTGGCTGTGACCTCCGGGGTCAAAGGTCTTATTGTAAAAGTGCGGATATTTGCGATTGGCCCCCAATCGACTTTGCTCTAGTATTCTTATTTCTGCTCTAAAATATAGAGTGTGGGTACTCGTTAGAACCGCCTCGATGAGGCGGTTTGTTGGTACTCGTTAGAACCGCCTCGATGAGGCGGTTCTAATGAGTGCCCACAATCTATATTTTGAGCAGAAATAAGAAAAATATCACAATTTTTCATCTTCAAATTTTCATTTTTTCGGTGAAAAAGATTACAATGTATTTGTATGGGCGTCTTTTCGTAATGAGCAGTACCCTGCTATAAATTGGTAGGGGAGAAACTACATGTAACATGTGTCTCATATTGTGAATTGTATTGTTCTTTGAGGGCCTCATGGAACATTAGCTAGTGTTCATGATAGTTTGGGGATGAGGGTGGTTTTACTGCCCTTTCAAGTGTATTTCACTGATTTTGAGACTATGGTTAATCACAGCTTTGCAAAAACAAGAGAACCCGGAGAAAAAACACCTGTCCTTCTGAAACATAACTTGGCGTCTATTATATGACCTGAACGAGGCTCTAATCACAGCAGGGGAAGATCTAATGATTAAGAGTCAGCACTCTTAGCCACTAGGTCACGGATGCCTGTCATGTTTCAAGATACATGTACATGTTGTTATCCAAACAAAATTACCATTTTTTGCTGCAGTTAAACATTAATGGCTCAAACACCCTTGGGAACATGAAACTGTTCGAGACTATAAAAATCTTATATGGGTGTGAGGGGTGGATGGAAAAATCTGTCCTGAGGGTCACTGTCCGGCATCACGAGGCTTGCCAAGTGATGCTGGACAGTGATCCCTAGGGACAGATTTTTCTAGCCACCCCTCACACCCATATAAGATTCTTTTTCATGCGCAGTCACTTCTGTTGCTGAAGTCCACCATATTGTGATGACACTACAAAAATGTTTTGTGATGTCACATAGCTTGCTGTGCCTTCAGTCTTATCGACAGCGTATACGAGGTTTTTTTTTAACCAATGTGTTTATCAAACACGCAAGAATATTCCATTTTGAGTGAGAACATCAGGGTTAGAACAGAATTTCTATCCCAATCTAAAATTATGGATTTTCTTATCTGGTGTGCAAGAATCAGGGTTACTCATAGTGCCCAGTTGAGAGGCAGAATGGAAAGATTATACTGAATCTTTTAAAAATATTTGTATGTTGTGTGCAGTCATTAGGATCGTCTCAATGATGTGATTCTAATAAGTACACACAACACATGCTTTAATGATCCTAGGTATTAGGACAGGAAGGCCTAAGCAAACAGTGCAGACCTAGATCAGAATGCTCCTGAAGGAACAGTCTGATCAGGGTCTACACTGTTTGCCATTCCATTTATACTTTTTCGACTCCTTGCTGGATCATGAAACAAATTTGTTAAAAACATTTTTTTTTTTAATTTTAAGAGAATTATCAAGTCCGATTTTTTTAGGATTTCTACGTTTTTTTCATAAGATATAAAAAATCTCTTAATTATCCCTGAATATTTGTTTTCTGGAGTAATGAGAAGAATTCTTGGGGCTTATGGGATACACTTCCAGAGGAGGCAACTCCTGCAAAAAGTATTTTTATCTCCCATGTCAATAGGGGTCAACTCTTAAAGGAAAGAATGTGCTGTTTAGGAGCATATTCTTCCTTTTAAGAGTAGACCTCTTTTTCCATGGGACTGAGTTCATAGAAAAGCAAACAGGAAGTCCCAGACGTTATATCCCTTTAAAAAATGGCAGAAAAAATCTGCCAGGTATGTCCATTCCCCATAAGCAGGATTTTAAGTCAAAGCCATTATTGTTCAAGCCAATGAAGTTCTACCATAACGAAAACATGCCTATATAATTTTGACCCCTTTGAACCCTACTTTTATATAGTAAAACTGGGGTTTAAAGGGGTAAACCTTATTTTTCTTATTTCTGCTCAAAATATAGATTGTGGGTACTCGTTACAACCGCCACATCAATTCTGCTCCAAAGTATAGATTGTGGGTACTTGTTAGAACTGCCTCGAGTTCTAATGAGTACCCACAATCTATATTTTTAGCAGAAATAAGAAAAATGTCACAATTTTTCACCTTAAATTGTTCGTGTTTTCGGCGGTGAAGTTTACAATGTATTTGTATAGGTGTGTTTTCGTAATGATTATACATGTATTTTATTTTCTAGAGTTTTGAGAAATGTCAGAAGATAATGGTTGAGAGAGGGAACTTGTTCCTGGAAAAAGTAGCTGTGTCAAGACAGAAGATTGCCAAACTAGCACAACAGTTTATAAGAGACGGTTCTGTAAGTTATATATAACTATAGCTTGAGATAATGAGGAATAATCAGGATAATGAAGCAATAATATAACGTTACTAACCAAGTAATTTCTTATTGGCCCAGTTACAGGTTCGAGGTCTGTTGTATTGGACTGAGGTCTACGGCCAGTACAGCAGACCAAGGACCTGTAACAGGGCCAATTCAAATTACTTGGTTAATGACAATTTTATTAGTTAACTTCAGTAATGTGATGTTAGTAATCAAATAATTTCGTATCTGCCCAGATACAGGTCTGAGATCTGTCGAAGGGAAGGCCAATACAGCTGACCGAGGACCTGTTTGGCCAAGGGCCAATACAGCTGACCGAGGACCTGTATCTGGGCCAATATGAAATTACTTGATTAATGACAATTTTATTGTTTGACAAAATGAAAAAAAAATGATTATTGATTTTTTACCTCAGACTCATATCACTTGAACTGACCTCCAGTTAATGCTGGTTGACGTGGTGTTAATAGCCATGACCTCCGATAAGTACGCAATAGTCAATTAATAAAGAGTTCTATTGGCCCTGTTTTCCTGTATTGGCCTTCCTTTTCTTGTATTGGCCCTCCCCCCCTCACATATTGGCCCTATATTTCCGTAGTAGCCCTGTTTTTCATCTGTATAGTGCAGGCAGTTTTGGTTATATAAATGCTATACTATTGTGGTTGATTAATAACTTTCCTTACTAGCATACTTCTGTAAGACAAAATTACATTCAAAAGTGCTAGGTTCCATTTAAATACACCGCCAATTGCCTTGGATAAATGAGTCTGGTTTTCCGTTCGTTTGTTAAGGCATCAACATTTGCGTTAACCCTAACATTCACCTGGGGCTGGTTGTTCAAAACTAACATTGTAGTTAGTTAACCTATATTTAAAACTTTGATCACTAAATATGGCAAATATACAAATATTTTTGCAGGAAAAATGAGAGCAGCTTTTGCAAAGGCAAAATCTGCTCTCATTTTTTCAGTAAAAAGGAATTAAATTAGCAACTGGCGTTGCTAGAACAGTTAACAATTTCACCACTAATGAGCTCGTTAAGTTAAGGTTGCTTCGAATAAATGGACTCAGATTGTTAAAGTCCATGCAGGCTTGACATATAGTCTTCAGCAGAATTCTTGTTATACCCCCACAAATGAAATTTGGGGGGGGGGGGGGGGGGGTATATAGGAGTGAGCTTGTCGGTCGGTCGGTCTGTTGACTTGGTTTCCAGACGATAACTCAAAAAGCGCTTCACCGATTTTTATAATTTTTGGTACATTGATGTAACATCATAAAATACAGGTCAAGTTCAATTTCCACTACAATTCGTCAATTTTCGACATGGTTATGGCCCCTTTCAAGTGAAAAAATTGCAAAATGCCGCTGTTGTACTATCAATGCAGTTTTTGTGGGGGTATTCATCACCTTTAGTGATAGCTAATCAAGACCTGGTACAATTTTCACTCATGATTCTCTATTGATTCATAACATGTTTCTATTGTGTGTTCATGTAAGGTAAAATAAAACTATTTTGAAAAGTTTCCATGGTTGAATATTCCAAGATACAGACTTCCATGTACATTTTGCTGGAAATAGTGTTTACATAGTTTCATGTGAGATCATTTGAAATTTTTCTTTACATTTTTCTTTAACCCTTATCCCTCTGTTCACGACAGCCCATATTTTTGCAAACAGTGTAGATCCTGATCAGTTGGCTTCTGTAGAAGCCATCTGATCAGGTTCTACACTGTTTGACATTCAGTTTGTGAATTTGTAGGAATAAATTACATTACATAATCTGATTGGCTCAAAGTCAGAAATGGGTGTAGCTAAATTAATTATTCAGCAGGATAAGGGTTAACCTGTTTTGTACTGAATAGAACCTTCCTAGAACTATATATAGTGCATTTGACATTAACAAATTCTTACAAGGAACACTTCCATAAACCCCACTTTTTACAGAGAAAAGTGGATTTACAGGGGTATACATTTGTATTTTATTTTTGCTGAAAAAACAAAGACATAGATTGTGGGTACTTAGATTGTGAGTTCGCCCCCCGTCCATGGAGGCTTGGAGAAATAGATAGGGCTGCATGATGCTTCCACTCAGAGCTAAATCTGACCACAAACACGTATTGGTAAACCGCTTAGAAGGACTAAGCCTGCCCAGGCAAAGCGGTGCGAGTCAGATCGTCAAATGCAAATAAGCCTTCTGGTTTCATTGAGCGGCAGGACTTGAGATGTCATTTCACCTCAATGTTGGGTAAAAGTCCCACAAAATTGGAAGCAACATCTCCAAAATGACCTAAATAGTTTTGATGGGGACAGTAAACCCCAATTCAAACAAAACAAACAAAACTTAGATTATGGGTACTTGTTAGAATCAAACAGTCTTTATATAAAGGAAAGCAGGTTTAGAGTGGTATACATTTGTATGTTATTTTTGCTCAAAGACATAGATTGTGGGTACTTAGAATGTAGGTTTGCCCCACTTGGTTCTAACAAGCACCAGTATTCTATGTTTAAACTATAAATAAAAAAAATATTGAAATATTTGTCTCACTCAAAAAAATGCTACATAATGCAATAAGAAAGATGCCATTTTAGCACAGTTGTCATTCTGATAACACACCACTGTGACAAAGTGCATTCTTTCATATCTCCAAAATGGTTATTTCCTTTTGAAAATTTCTGAAACTTATTTTATTTATGGTACAAACATAGGTTTTGGGTGCTCGTTAGAACCGCCTCGTCGAGGCGGTTCTAACGAGTACCCACAACCTATGTCTTGGAGCAGAAGTAAGAAAACTGATATATACCCCTGTAAACCCCAGTTTTCTCTGTATAAAGTGGGGTTTACAGGGGTGTTCATTTCATGGATTTGTTAATGTGATGGTTATGGTAGTGTCAAAATCCAGGGATGTCTGGTTGAGTTTTATTAGAAATGTATTTAGAAAATGGATGAACTTTCTGCAGCATCTGATCAGGGTCTGCACTATTTGCCAATGGCACATTTTAGGGTTTCCAGTAAAAAAAGGGTTAATGGCATGTAGTGGCTTGATGATGATATAGAGGATCTTGCATGAGTGCTCATATATTATTGAATTTATTAAACGAGATGAGGAAAAGGGATAAAATGCGAGTTAAATAAATTCAGTAATACATGGACGTGAATGTAAGATTCTATTTATCATATCACTTTTAAAACCCATTTTATTCACGATTTTCTAACAAAAATGTCAATATTCCACCATTAGTAAAAGCGATGTCGTTAAGGATGTCATACATGTAACGTTATGGGGCATATCTAACTACTTTGCATATTTAATCCACTAGTGGATTATTGAATTTATTACATTACATTATTACATTCTCAGACGTGACATCATATGACAAATAATGGATTCAACATCACTATATTCATTTTACACAGACAATACTGGTACATTCTTATTCGAGGGTTGTTCAACAAGTGTTGAAGGAAGCAGCACATTCAAAAAAGAGATTTAAAGTCTATGTAACAGAATCAAGACCAAATAATTCAGGGTAAGTGTAGTTAAACCGGCTTTAAATATTATTTTGATTTAATTGAGGGTGAGCTTTATAGTAAATATCACTTTAAATGTTAAAAACGAATTACATGTTTATTATAACTGAAACGTGATTGCTAAATGATATATAAACAGTGAAACTGGGCCCTGTAGCTTGTGTGATCCAGGTTTACATAGCTACTTTTTAGATTTTATCTACAATAAGATGTAAAAAGTATTTCCTAAGATGTCATTTCTCTAGACTCCACCGTATCTGCCCTCTTGCATGAAAATAAATTGCTGTATACCTACATGTACACCAAAACCTTAATATAGCACAATTCTTTATAACAGTGTTTTGGATATAGCATGGTTACAAATGGATCTCAAAAGTGTATAGATTATATAGAAAATGACCATAAATGGTCATTTTCTATATAATCTATACATTTTTGTTTGGATATAACATGGTTGTTTAACTAACACGGTTTCCACTTTGGACCTCATTAATAGTGTTATAAAGAGGTTGTGGTGTACTTGTTTAACCTATATCTTTGCTGACCATGACAACCCCTACCTTTGCAATCAGTGTAGATCCAGATCACATTGCTTCTAACGAAGCCATCTTATCAGGATCTTCACCTTTTGTCGTTAGGTTTGTGAATTGAGCAAATACACTATATCGAGTAATTTGATTGGTTGATAGTCAGAAATTGGGTTGGCAATATTAATTTATTCAGCAGGATAAGGGTTAATCATAACATGTTTTGCATCATTGAAAAGCCGAATGTTTAGCTCAATTAGCCATTTCAAATGAAATATATGAAACAGGCCTCTGGTTCATTTGATAAGACCATGTGTGGTAAGGTTATGTTTACCATATAAAATGTTAACCCTTTTTGTACCAAATGGAATCTTCCTTCTTATATATAGCGGGAGCCATTTTAAACTTTAGGGATATTAGGTTGTGTTTTCTTCAAAATTTATTTGGTAAATGGCTGAACCTTTTTGCAAACAGTGTAGGCCCTGATCAGACGCCGTGTTCTGTGGCGACTGAGCTGGGCCTGCACTGTTTGCCAATTACCTGTTTTGGGGTTTCTGGTACAAAATGGGCTAATGTCGAGGTTTACTGCCAGAGAAGTTCACATGAGTTTCAATAAATAAAATTAAGGTTGTCACAGACAGCATCATGACGTTATTTGCCAGTAACACTGATATATGTGTCTTTCCTGTGTATTTCAGGGCAGATAATCAGAACTTAAGGGGAATTGGAACACCTGGCAGATTTTTCGGCCATTTTTTCGGGACTGCCTGTTCGCTTTTCTATAAACTTTGTCACACTGAAAAAGGGATAAACTCTTAAAGGAAAGAATTTGCTCCTTAGTTGACTCCTATTGACATGGGAGACAAAAAAAATTTTGCAGGAGTTGCCTCCCCTAAAGGTTTTCCCATTCCCCTTAAATTTAATACTTTTGGGTCAAATTTAATAATTTTGGATCATATTTAAGGCAGTGTCGCCATTGAGGTCAATGAGAAATTGTCTATCACAAAATTGTAATCGTTGTTAAAATCAATTTCTCTGTAAGTGGCAGTCTGACACAACACCCAAGACATTTATTATTCTTTGTCATGTTAGTTTTCTATCCAGACATAGGCAGTGTTGCTTATAAAATTTGTTGTTGGAAAAGTTTGAAATTGCATTTATCATAATGATCCTAAGCAAACAGTGCAAACCCAGATCAGACTGCTCCTGAAGCAGTCGATCAGACTGCTCCTGAAGCAGGCTGATTAGAGTCTACACCATTTGCCATTCTGTGTCCACTTTCTTGACCCCTTGCTGGATCACGAAATAAACTTGACAAACTGTTATGAGAATTACAGCAAGTCCTCAAGGTGCCTGAATCTTTAGAAATTTTACGGTGATTGTACATGTATGTAAATTTATTTTGAGGTAAATACACCACAACCTCTTTACCATAGTTGGGGTCTAAAGTAGAGAAAGTATTAGTAAAACAACCAGTGTAATCTAGAAAAATGTATAGATGATTATCTTAGCATCCGATTAGAGGGCAAATTTACATATTATTTTTTATTTCTGCACGGAAACATGTGTTGTGATAATTCATTAGAAGTGCCTCCCTCTACTCACAGCAGAAATAAGAAAAAAAATCAGAACTTCTAAAAAAAAGCACCTTATTTGGAGCTATAGTCCATATTTAACCCTTATCTTGCTGTTCACAACAACACCTATACAGTTGACTCTCGATATCTCGACCCCGCTTATCTCGACCCTATCGCTTATGTCGAACCGATTTCTAAGTCCCGTACATTTCCCCTATATATTTATTGTATTTCAACTTCGCATGTGTCGAACTACTTTTAAGTCGACACTTCGGCTATCTCGCCCATCATTTTCAGTCCCTGAATGTATTTTTCACTGTTTTTACTACTGCGTATCTCGAACCGGGATTCATGACGTAACGAAAAAAAAAACAAAAAAAACATGCGTCCGGTCCTTCAATTTTGTAATAGGCCTTTAGAAAACAATTCATCAATACTCACAATGTTGTTAATTATCCCATGTGTCCAGGTGCGTTTGCAATTAAAATTAACACACACAATACCTTTTCGGCTACTAAGAAAATCTTGTGCGTGTAATAAAGACTGACACACGGTGCTCAACCTTTAATCTTACACCGTCTCGTGTCAATGATTTGCAAGATTTCCGTGATTAAAGGCGGCGTTGTCTTTCTTGCAGAAATATCAAAGAAAGTGTCAAAAGTTGTGATCATCTCGGCGTGTTAAAAATGCAGTTGATCGGAACAATTTACGTGTATAGTTGTTAACCCGTCTGTTTCTTAACCGATGCAAATCCATGTACAAACAGTGTAGATCCAAAATGGATGGCTCATAACGAGCTTTCGCGGCAGGACCTAAACTGTTTGCCATAGTGATGGTTAATCAGTTAGAGGGGAGATGAGTCAAACTACTGTATGCCTTATATAACATGTACAGCTCTCCGAAGTAATATAAGCATTGCATTCACAAGCGGGAACCAGTCTGTTTAGTATCTAACTATATTTTGCGTATTTGGAAACCCAGATTTGTAGGCATTTAAAAGACAACAAAATACGTTAGAAATCTATCAGTTTTATTTATTTATTAATTTGTTCATAAACGCTATACTCTGACAAGCTCCAGTACTTTCATAAACAAGTTTTAAAAACTCAGTAAACCATTCATGTAAGAATTACCAAGAATACCAAGCATATCACGGCGAACAATGTGTTCGGACATACATGTGACGCCACACTTTGGTTATCTCGTACTACGGATAACTCGAACTTCTTTATCCGGTCCCGTGAGGTTCGAGATAACGAGAGTCGACTGTATTTGCAAACAGTGTAGATCCAGATCAGGTGGCTTCTGAAGAAGCCACCTGATCAGGATCTACACTGTTTGGCATTCAATTTATGAATTTGTAGGAATAAATTGCATCAAGTAATTTGATTGGTTGATAGACAAAAATGGGTGTGGCTTAAATGAATATTCAGCAAGAGAAGGGTTAAACCATGATATATCCAAAACTGTGTTTTAAATGTCAGTCACTTTTCCCTCATTTTCATCTGTCTTCCACTTCTTTTCTCTACTTTATCATCTTTCCCTTGTCTCCCTTTCTCTGGGAAATGACACAACAACATATCATACCAGTAGAATATCAGTGCTGCATCAGGATCTAAGTGCTTACATAGAAAATTAAAGCACTGACAGCACTGGTGGGTTGTCTCTTAGTATAGGGTGGGAAAATTGTCCTGAATGAGATTTAGATAGAAGCCCCCATGGTGTAGTGGATAAGCTACTCTCCTCATTAACAAGGGGTTGTGGGTTAGAGACCGGGCTCCTCAATACGTTTGGATGCGTCTTAAAACCGAGGCCCTGTCTCCGTATGACCTTAGCTGTTGGTGGGACATAAAACACAAATACACTCACTCACACTGAGATTTAGACTGTTTCAATTAACCCTTAAATTCTGGTACTGTATTCAAACTGTAGACCTTGATCAGACACCTCATTCTGTGGCATCTGACCTGGGTCTACACTGTTTGCCAACCCTAACACATGATTCCAGTCCAGATTCTATAGATAACCCTCTTATATCATATGACGTCGCGTCTGAGAGTGTAATAATGCCATGTATTATTTTCTATAATCCACTAGTGGATTAAATATGCAAATTACCTAGATACGTCCCGTAACGGTACATGTACGACGTCCTTAACGATGTCGCGTTTACTAACGGCGGAATAATGACATTTTTGTAAACAATCGTGAATAAAATACGTTTTAAATGTCATATGATAAATAGAATCTTGCATTCGTGCTCATATATTATTGAATTTATTAAACTCGTTGAGGAAAAGGGATAAAATGCTCTGCAAAGCCTCTCATTTTATCCCTTTTCCTCAACTCGTTTAATAAATTCAATAATACATGAGCACTCATGTAAGATCCTCTATAAGCAGCACTCTGGCCTCACAGTGATAAGAATAGTGTGGCTAATTTCTATAAATAACCATTACCTAGATTACCAACAAATCAGTGATAGTCATCTGGACATCAGCATTGAAGAGCTTCTGTGCTTAGCAACTTTGGCTTGACTGACAAACAGTCAACCTAAAAATAACAGATGCTTTGAAAGCGCATGGGTATATTTGTCTTTTTAAATCAGTGATACAAAGCTTTGATTGTGGTGTCATTCTTTGTTGCTGGTTCTCCCATTTCCTTTGTTTCACACACCAATTTCAGTAAGGGGAATGGATACACTTTTAAGCAAGGCAACTCTTTCAAAAGTGTTTTGCCTCCTTTGGTAACAGAGTTCTACTGTTATAGAATTTTCTTTTTATCACCTGGGGCTGTGTTTCAGAAGAATTTGCTAAAAACTCAAAAACAATTTTGAATTAAACACAGTAAATGAGCCATGTGTGTTTGAGTTATTGAATTTTGCTGTAATAGACTTTAACCCTTGTCCCGCTGAAGCATGATAACACCTACCTTTGCAAACAAACCATCTGATCAGTATCTACACAGTCATTCAGTTTGGGAATACAAACTGGCTGAGACAATAATGCATGTTCCATAATGATCTTAAGTATTGGGAGAGACAGGCCTAAGCAAACATTGCAGACCCAGATCAGACTGCTCCTGAAGGAGCAGTGTGATCAGGGTCTACACTGTTTGCCATTCCATCTGCACCTCTTGGACTCCTTGCTGGATTGTGAAATAAATTTGTTAAAATATTAGAAGAATCACACCAAGTCCTCAAGATGTCAGAATTTTTTTACACCAGTGACACAGAGAAAATGAATACAAACCCAATTTACACTAAAGCCTGTATTTACTATCGTTGATCAACTTGCCCTGGTAAACCATGATAACCCTTACCTTTGCAAACAATGTACATCCAGATCAGGGGCCTGTTGTTCTAAACATTGTTAGCTTAACAAGCTAATTAGTGGTCAAATTGTTAACTATTCTACAGTCAAACCTGTCATAGTGGCCACCTCTATTAAGCAAGCAACCTGTCTTAAGCAAGCATGCATTTAGTTCCCGAAAAAGGCAAATGCATTATCCCTTAGGTGCTTGCTTAACACAGGTTGGACTGTTGTAAGTACAATACCTAACACAGTGGTATTTTTGCTGAAAAAAAATGTGAGCAGCTTTTGCATTTGCAAAAGCTGCTCACATTTTTTCAGCAAAAAGTATCAATTTATTTGCTGCATTAAATTATCAAAGCTTTAAGGATATGTTAGCTACCAACATTCTTAGTTTTGAACAACTGGCCACTGATGGCTTTTGTCATTCAGTCTATAAATTTCAATGAATACATTATATCAAGTAATTTGATTAGTTGGTTGTCACAAATGGGTGTGGCAAAATTCATTTATTCAGCAGAAGAATGGTAAAACTATGGTACATACATTTCACTACTTTCTGATAGGTTACAGACACATGAGGAATTAACAAAATTTGGTATACCAACCACAGTTATATTAGATGCAGCAGTGGGGTATGTCATGGAGAAAGTGGATATGGTCCTATGCGGGGCGGAGGGAGTTGTGGAAAGCGGTGGAATTATTAATAAGGTATGTTTATATATTTTATACCAAGTATTTTTCGGTTGCCTTATGAAAGATTGACATTATCTGGAAAGAATCTGAAACTTAACTTAATCAAAGTACTGAAAGTACTGAGGAAAGTTGATTTATGAGGAATAATTATTATGATAACAATGCCAGTCGTAGATCAAGCGTTATCTAGACATTTTGTGAGGGTTAAAAAATTCGACGAAAATAAAAATGATTCATCGATTGTTTTGAGTTTTAACGACATGTCAATCCTTGTGGATCATTTTGTCTTCTCCAAGAGAAAGGGAGGGGGTAGAAGAGATAGCAGATGAGATGAAAGTGAGGGACAGAGTGGATGGAAGTGTAGAAACTGAAGAAATATTAACCCTCACCATCTACCTTACCTGCTGCAAGGACATCAGGCTTTGGCCAAATGTAAGACAGTATCAGCTGGACTCCCCAGTTATACAAGATACACATCATCAGTGCCTCACCCAACTACCCCCACGAAGAAAAAAAGGTAGAAAGAAAGATAAACGTGTCTGTTAATTTCTTCATGGTTCCTAAATTAGCTCAGTACATTCTGTGCTTGTCCCATCTGCTAATAATCTTACAGACTGGCAAGTTCTCCTAGCGGGCATATCACGTCTTAGCAACGTCGCATCAACGTTACGTTGATACGACGATGCACATACGTTGTGCAGCCGCTTGGAGCTATGTTCCTTTGGGCGTCAGGACATAAAAAGAAGAATAACTTGGAAGAAAAAAAAGATAATTTTTAAACCATTTAATTTGTACATTATAACCCTGATCAGACGCCGCGTTTACCGAACTTCGACTACCCAAGGCGAATTAAAATACGTTTATTCCAAATAAATACATTAACCCATAAATGCCAATTGTTTCAATACTGGGACATTCGGAAACAGTTAAGACAGATTAGAGGCCACAGAATGTAGCGTCTGATCGGGGTCTTCACTATTTGCTAAAAGTACGGAACTTGATGTTAAACTCACAGCTTACAACACAATTCATGTTTTGTAATTAGAGCTCTCGAAAGCAGGTGAATAACTGTTTTCGATGTCGGTCAGTTATGGGTTGTTTAGGCGGTTACTGATAATCACAGAGAAGCGAGCTAACCCTTTTAACCCTGTAGACGAGGTAAAAATTCTTTTTATCTATGCAAACCTTGTAGACCCTGATAAGACGGCACGTAGCTAGCAGGTCTCGCCAGAATGTACATGTACACTGTTTAATTGCCATCATGTCAGTGAACTAATCAGAAATTCCTTTCTATAAGAATATATTTCAAGCGAGAAGTGTCCTGTTCAGTTACTCAGGGATGAAAGAGTAAACTTGACATAAATATCATCGGAAAGCGCGTAGGAAAATGTCCTAGAGTATTGTTTTCTGTTCAGAATATTGTCTTTTCGTGCCAATTTATATTCAATCCGTATAAAGTCTTGAAAAATGAAATATTTCGAAAGACCTTCCATGCCTGCAAAATTAGTTTTCAAGAGGTCCTTTAGACTATCTATGCAGTGAACGAACAGCGGAAGTGGAGTAACGCGGTCCAGTACCGGAAGTAGAAATGAAATGACATAGAAACTTGATTTTATAAATCAACTTTCAAAACTGAAAATGCTTTGTATTTAGGGTATAAATTGAAATGCGATGAAGCATAGAGAGTTCTATTCATATGAGTGCTCTTTAGTATTACTGTGGAGTGCCTTCGTTTGTAAGAGGAAAACATGCCTATATAATTTTGACCCCCTTGAACCCCACTTTTATATAGTAAAGTAGAAGTAAAACAAAGATCAGGAATTGATACAATTAACTTACTCCATCCATAAAAGACACCAAAGGGAAAGAAATACAAACATTAAGCGACCAGGCCATAATGGAAACCTAAACAAAGGAAGGCCATATGGACAGTTACTTTCCCACAAAATGGCCATATGGCCATCCAAAATTAAAAGACACAAGTGATACACACAGTAAGTAACAAACAACAACATAAATAAATCGCCACAGAAAAGCCGCCTTGGAACGGTCAGTGGAAGATTTCCACTGGGGGGCTTAAATCGATTTTACGTGGCCACAATCCTCGCCCTTACTTCCGTCGCGATTTAGACAAATAATTTGTTCAGTCCGCATGAAGACCTCCTAACTCATCAGTGCAACATCTCCGTGAACACAGAAATCAAAGAACCACAGAGGTGAGACAACGGTGAGGACTCGACAGCAAGAAACCACTGAAATGCTGGAGCAAAAGAAAACCAACAGTTAGACTCCGATGAGCCCGACCAGAGACAGAGCATCAGGCACCAACCAACATTATCTCTTTAATTTTCAATAAGCCTTTACGTTGGAGCCGTCATAGAATCTGAGGCCTGACCCACCGGCGTGCAATTAAAGAGGGAAGCAAAGTTGCCAACCGTGATTGGGTTAACTACCATGCATGCAGTCTGTTGTATAATATCCATGTTGTACCCAATCTTTTTATATCGAAGAATGATTTTACGAAATTGGGTGCTGAAGTCATTGCGGTCACATATTTTTCTGAATTTATATACTAAGTCACCATAAAATTCGGGTTCCGATAGACCTTGTTGCAGAAGAGATTTAAGTCCAATATCGAATTTTTAAATTAAATCAGAATGGCGACTATAAAACCCCGAAAAGACCCCGCGCAGTCCACGGCACCGACAACCCCGACCAAGAAGTTTAGCCGTCAATAATTTATTACGAGTGTTGAAGTCAGTCACACGACCACACACTCCAGCAAATCAAATTAATTGCGAAATATAAACGCCATAGGATGGCGCACGAGGAACATCACCATCCAAAAAAGGAAAATTTACAATCTCAAAATCAAAGTCATCGCATTTATCACAAACCCTGCACGAAACAAATCCATCTACAATAGATAGATGTAAATCCAAAAACGGGGCCTCGGTATCAGAAGAATTTGCTTTATTTAACTGAAGTTCTAGGGGGTAAACCTGACCGACCAAACCACCAAAACAGGTATTATCAATATTTAATAAATCATCTAAATATCCAGAAGTAGAGCCAAAAGCCCCAACAATTTCAGACTGGCCACCAACGGAAAGCGACAAAACGAAGCCCCCCTCATAACAATACAAGAACAGATCAGCCACAAGAGGTGCGCAATTAGTACCCATCGGAATACCCACAATTTGTCTAAATAACTTAGTACCGAATCTAATATAAATATTGTCAAGTAGAAAGGTGAGGGCATCACACACTTTCTGACATGACCAAAGTGTATAATTCTTGTGCTCTTTAAAAGTGAAAAATGCATTTCTGACATTACATGCAAGATAGAGAGAATCTTCTCTGTGAAAAGCCCATTCAATTAAATCATTAAGCTTTTCTTTTATAAGATTATGAGGAAGTGTAGTGTAAAGAGTGGAAAAATCGTAGGTAGACAGACTAGAAGCACGAAACTGTCTAGATTTCAATTTATTTAAAACCTCATTCGAATTTTTTAAAGACCAAAACAGATTTCTTCCTGATCTTTCAAAGACTTTATCACAATATTTAATTACATGCGTTTTAATAGCAGTAAGACAGGAAGTTAATAATTTAGAAACTGGGTTTTACAGGGGTAAACCTTATTTTTCTTATTTCTGCTCTAAAATATAGATTGTGGATACTCGTTAGAACCGCCTCGATGAGGCGGTTCTAACGAGTACCCACAGTCTATATTTTGAGCAGAAATTAGAAAAAATATCACAATTTTTCATCTTAAAATTTTCATTTTTTTGGCGATAAAGGTGAGAATGTATTGGTATAGGCGTGTTTTCGTAATGGTAAGAAAAACAATACTTAAGAAAGAATAGAAATGCTTATCCCTGGTTTGGATAAAAATGAAGAATTCTCATTGGTTTAATATTCATAGGTTGATTAGAACAAGTATGCCGGAGAATTCTCACTTGTTTAATGTACACATGTTTATTAGGATTTCATGTTCGCTGCTCTTAAGCCTGACATCACTGCACATTAACAAACTGTCACTATATGTCACAATGTTGTTATCATTATTAAAAAGCCACACTCAGAAATTAAGATCCGATGTAAGAAAAAGAATCTTACATGTGTTTGAGTGGTTGAAAAATCAGTTGCTCAGAATCTGTTAGACATCACGTGGCAAGCTTCTGGATGCCAGATAGTGTCCTTCAGGACAGCTTTTTCTATCCACTCCTTATATCCATATAAGATTAATCCATTTTGTACTGAAAGCCCCAAAACGGGATACTGGCAAAGAGGGCAGGTCCTGATATGACACCACAGAAAATTCTGCGGTGTCTGAACAGGACCTACACTCTTCGCAAAAGGTTCATCCATTTTCCAAATAAAGTTTTGAGAAAACAAAATTAAAAAGAGAAATGATCAGGAACTGATACAATCAGATCCCAAATTCTTCCCACAAAATCACTAGGGAAATAAGTCGAAACATGGAGTGATGACGGTAAACAAAATGGACTAGAGGTAAACTGAGTCCAAAACTCTTTCCAAAACAGTGGTGACTCAGTAAACCTGATATCCCCGAACTTTGAAATGGACTCCTGTTTAAAATGAGGAGGAAGATTCCATCTGGTACAAAATGGGTTAATAATAATGTTTTAGGTCATCAATATTCTTGCAGATAGGGACATACACTATCTCAATATCAGCAAAGGCTATGAATAAACCATTTTATGTTGTGGCTGAAAGTTTCAAGTTTGCCAGACTTTATCCATTAAATCAACAAGATGTTCCAAATGAGTTCAAGGTAAGAGAATTTGCTCAGTCCGTTATTCAGCTCAACCCATAAAATGCCAATCATGACAATTGTCGTCTGCTTTGCCGTATGCTGGTTACCTTAAAAGTAATTTTTTTGCCAACAGTGTGGACCCAGTTCAGACTGCTCCTGTAGTAGCAGTCTGATCTGGGCCCACACTGTTTGCCTGTATGCAAAAATATTTTTAAAAAAGTTGGCAAAAACAAATTCAGCAGACGACATAAGCAGACAGCATTTTCATATGTAGTTTTTCTCACCGTCTTAAGTGATAACTGTTGTATACAGCTCATTTAGGTGTTTCTAACCAGTACCTGTTAAAAATGTTTCAGATAAGGTAAAAGAAAATCATTGGATTGCCTCAATGAGGCGGTTCTAACAAGTACACCTAAACCTTAATGTTATAACACAGTTTTGAATATGACACGGTTTCAAGATGGACCATAAATGGTCATTTTTCTATATAATCTATACATTTTTCTTTGGATATAACACGGTTGTTCAACTAACACTGCTTCTGCTTTGTGCCCATTTAATGGTGTTATAAAGAGGTTGTGGTGTACCCAAAACATATGTTTCTGATAAGAAACAAGGTAATTGTCTGTTAGTTATCCTCATTACTGCCCCTTATCTGGAGCTATACTTACAGATTGTGTGTGTGTGTGTGTGTGTGTGTGTGTGTGTGTGTGTGTGTGTGTGTGTGTGTGTGTGTGTGTGTGTGTGTGTGTGTGTGTGTGAATTCGGGTTTAACGTCGCTTTCAACAATTTTTCAGTCATATCACGACGGTGTCTGGTTGCGACAGGGAGCTCAATGCTCACTTTTATAGTGCTGCCTCACTGAAGTATCATGTCCCAGACACTTTACATGATACCACACCCAGTCACGTTATCCTGACACTGGGTCGACCAGTCCTAGCTCTACCCCGTAAGTCTGAGTGCCAAGCGAGGAGCAGCTAGTACCATTTTTAACGACTTTGGTATGTCGTGGCCCGGGATCGAACCCGTGACCTCCCACTCCCCGCAGCGGACACACTACCAACTGAGCTATCGGGGCCGGTTGCTTACAGATTAGCGGGTCCACTTAATGAATATGCCGTCAACTCAGAATTCCAATTGAGAGGTGTTGGTGTGATGGTGTCTAAGGTAATTAGTACTTGTTTCGTCGTCAGTTTTTATGAAGCAGGTCTTGACCCTTTACACTTGTCCTGCCGAATGTGACAATTCCTAGCTTGCAAACAGTGTAGATCCAGATCAGATGGAGAATACATCATTTAAGCCACACCCATTTCTGTCTATCAACCAATCAAATTACTTGATGTGATTTATTGCTACAAATTCATGAACTGAATGCCAAACAGTGTAGATCCTGATCAGATGGCTTCCTCAGAAGCCATCTGATCTGGATCTACACTGTTTGTAAAGATAGGGGTTGTCGTGAACAGCAAGGTAAGGGTTAATATATGGTATCAAATAGTTTGATTTGTTGACAGTCTTGATGGATTTTGATCAAATTTTGTGTATGAATTGATATTGACAACCTCTTGTTTGGGATTTGCGCATCAATTTTCAACAGAGTTATGGCACCACTTTAGATGATGCCAGAAAGTTGTTTCCACTGCGAATTTATGTTCACGAGATCTAGCTTTGGATTGTTACGCGTCATTTTGTGTCTTCTTTCAGCAGAGTTATGGCCCTTGAATGACATCAAAAATTTGTTTTCGCTCAATTTCTTTGGAAGATTTGATGGATTTTGATCAATTTGGTATGTGAATTTATCTTGACAAGATACAGCTTGGGATTGCCACATGGTATTATGTGTCATTTTGCAGTTGAAGTATGGCCCTTGAAAGATGTCAGAAATTTGTTTGCGGTCAATAGCTTGAGAATGAATTGATGGTGTGTGATCAAATTTGGCATATGAATTGATATTGACAACCTCTAGCTTGGGATTGTTACGCAGATTTTTCTGTCAATTTTTAGCAGTGTTATGGACCTTGAGTAATGTCAGAAAGTTGTTTCCACTCGATATCTTAAGAAGCATATGATTAATTTTGATCATATTTAGTATATGAATTTATGTTTACAAGATCTAGCTTGATAGTTACTCGGCATTTTGCCTCTATTTTTAGCAGAGTTTTGACCTTTGAATGACGTCAGAAATTGGTTTCCACTCACTATCTTGAGAAAGCATCCATGGATTTTGATGAAACTTGGTTTGTGAATTTATGTTGACAAGATATGTCTTTGGATTGTTACACTGTATTTTTGTTGTCATTTTTCATCGGATTTACGGCCCTTGAATGATGTAAAAAAATTGTTTCTGCTCAATATTTTGAGAAAGAAATGATGGCATTTGGTCAAATTTTGCATATGAATTGATATTGATAATCTGTAGTTTGCGATTGTTACACAGCTTTATGCTTCAATTTTCAACAGAGTTATGGCCCTTGCCTGATGCCAGAAAGTCATTTCCGCTCAATATCTTAAGAAACATATGATTAATTTTGATCATATTTAGTATGTGAATTTATGTTGACAAGACCTAGCTTGGGACCCAACATTTTACGTCTATTATCAGCAGAGTTATGGCTCTTGAATGACATCAAAAATTCATTTGTGCTAAATATCTTGAGACAGAATTGATGTATTTTGATCAGATTTGCTATGTGAATTTATTTTGACAAGATATAACTTTGGATTGTTACACAGTATGTTGTTTGAATTATTAACAGCACTACGGCCCTTGAATGATGTTGAAATTTTTTTTCCTCTCGTTATCTTGAGAAAAGAATGATGGATTTTGATCAAATTTGGTATGTGAATTTAGGTTGGCAAAATATTAGCTTGGGATTGTTATACAGCTTACTGCAATAATTTTCAGCAGAGTTATCACCCTTGAATGACCTCAAATATTCATTATTTTTCAATATCTTGAGAAACAAGTGATGGATTTTGATCATATTTCGTATGTGAATTTATTTTGACAAGCTGTAGATTGGGATTGTTACACAGGATTTTGCATCACTGTTAAGTTGAGGTATGTCAAAAATTTGTTTCCGCTCAGTATCTTGGAATGTGAATTTATGTTTGCAAGAATTTGATTCGACTGTTACATGGCTTTCCGTATCAATTTTCAGCAGAACTGTAATGTTGCCGGGAGTATTTAGTAAGCCCTGCATACTGACATTTAGTTACTCATGTTTTCACCAACCACTGATGAACCATTGGCTCGGTATCAGTGACACAATTTTGAAAGGGCCATAGAACCATAATAAAAAAATCAAGTAGATTGATCTGTACCATAATTAGCCCCTTTTTAGCACATGGGTGACTGTGTTATCATAATGAGGGACAAGTGACAGGCTACCATCAACATTTAATGCATTGCTTGTACTTTTTCTACTTTCAGTATAAAGCATCCACACTGAAAAAGGATGTAGATCTGTCTCTGGAACACCCGCTAGTCGACTACACTCCTCCTGCTTATATAACATTATTATTTACAGACCTCGGAGTGCTTACACCATCAGCTATAAGCGATGAATTGATTAAATTGTACTGTTAACCAGCATATTCCAAGGATCCTACAGAAGGGGAATTGCAAACAGTATAGACCCAGAGGATGTGGCTTCTGATCTGGGTCTTTACTGTTTTTTCAAAATGATGGGTTTCCATAAACTTATACAAAAGAAAATAATACTGCTGCAGCCAAATCTTTTTATAACACTGTTTATTTCGTCCCCTGCCCATCGGGGCTTGAAGAAATATATGGGCTGCATGATGCTTCCATGCAGAGCTGAATCTGACCTGCACATGAGTACTGGTAAACCGCTTAGAGGATCTAAGCTTGTGCAGGCAAAGCGGTGCGAGTCAGACCGTCCATGCTTATAAACTCTATTGGTTTCATTGGGTGATTGGGCTTGAGATGTCAATTCATCTCAATGTTGGGTAAAAGTCCCACAAAATTGGAAGCAATGTCTCCAAAATGACCTTTACAGTGTTGGCTTGGCCGTTAAACCTCAAATCAAACAAAACAAACACTGTTTATTATAACACTGTTTTGGATATAACATGGTTTTAAGATGGATCCCATTATAACACTGTTTTGGATATAACACAGTTTAATGATGACTCCTAGAAACGTAAAGATTAAATAGAAAAACATTTTTCTATTTAATCTATATATTTTTGTTTAGATATATGAGATACTGGTATGATTTATAATTTATACCATTTAGGGTCATGTTTCTTTCAAGCTATACATTTTTCGAATTCATCTTTTTAACTGTTATATCCAAAACCATGTTATAATGAACAGTGTTGTAGAGAGATAGTGGTTTATTTGGAAGTCATCTAAGCAGTCATCCTGTTACCTTGACAAAGTGTCAGAACTTTGATTTTGATGGTTGGTTCTGTCAGAGTTTAACAGCCCAATCAACACAGTTAAGGTCAAGCTGGTCACTTTACCTAAACACTTTTCCTGGGCAGGCTAACCTGAGTGGTTAACCAGTACAGTGCACATTCTTTTGTCAGAAACTGAGAACTGCCCTTCTGGAATGAATAGTAAGTCAGGATTCTAAAGTAAAATAAACACTCATAAATGTTTGATTTATTGATAAATTGCAACCCATCTGTAGTAATACTGCAGTTAGTTTTTCACAAAATTGGATTGCACCATGCAAAAAGGAGTGTTAGAACATGTGTGCACAATGAAGACTCTGATCAGACTGCACATTTGTGCAGTCTGATCTGAGTCTTCATTATGCATTATAAAGCTGGCCTCTGACATGAAGCTCCTTCATACAGGACACTACAAACGGTCAGCCCTCTTTATACCGGCATTTGATATACCATAATGATCCTAAGTATTGGGACAGATAGGCCTATGCAAACAGTGAAGACCCGGATCAGACTGTTCCTTAACCCTTCTCTTGCTGAATATTCATTTAAGCCACACCCATTTCTGTCTATCAACCAATCAAATTACTTGGTGTAATTTATTGCTACAAATTCATAAACTGAATGCCAAACAGTGTAGATCCTGATCAGATGGCTTCTTCAGAAGCCATCTGATCTGGTTCTACGCTGTTTCCAAAGATAGGGGTTGTTGTGAACAGCAAGATAAGGGTTAAGTCTGATCAGGATCTACACTGTTTGCCATTCTGTTTACACCTTTTGGACACCTTGCAGTATTGTGTAACAAATTTGTTAGAATTTTAGGAGAATTACATCAAGCCTTCAAGGTGTAGGAATTTTTAGGATTTTTACGGTAATGAAAAAACACGTTAAAATGACAATTTCAGTGAAGTGATTCCTTTGCTCAAGATGAGATTGATTATGATTAACCCATTTGGTACCACTGATTGATTGATTGATTTTAGGTTTATCGTCCCCGTCAACACTGTAAAGGTCATTTTGGAGACGTTGCTGCCAATTTTGTGGGACTTATACCTGACATTGAGATGAAATGACATCTCAAGCCCTGTCGCCCAATGAAACCAATAGGTTTATAAGCATTGGCGGTCCAACTCGTGCACACCGCTTTGCCTGGACAGGCTTAGATCCTCTAGGCGGTTTACCAGTACACGTGTGCAGGTCCGATACAGCTCTGCGTGGAAGCATCATGCAGCCCATATATTTCTTCAAGCCCCGATGGGCGGGGGCTGCCATTTGGTACCAGAAACCCCAAAACGGGTACCCTGGCAAACAGTGCAGGCCCAGATCAGACGCTGCAGAATGCAGCGTCTGATCAGGGCCTACACTGTTTGCAAAAAGTCAAGCCCATTTCCAAAGAAATTTTGAAGAAAACACAACCTGACTACCCTAAATTTCAAAATGGACTCCTGCCATATATAGGTGGAAGATTCCATTTGGTACAAAATGGGTTTACAGAGATATTCAAGAATGTTGTATTTACTGCTCTAAGAAACAAAATTTGGGGGTATTCTGTCAGTGTTGCAGGGTCTTGCAAAGTCTGGCCCTTCAATATTAGGGCCTTAAAATCGGAATACAAAGAGAGGACAGATTAAGACCAAACCTCTCCTGGTAGGTGTGCCAGTTCCCAGCCACACATTCTATCTGCGGAATGCTACGATGTTTTCGGAAACCTTCATTGCACTCATATCCGATGTAAAATCGACCTGATCCACTGTCAGCTCTAACTGGAGCACGAGCTGATATGCCGTTGGGGATATTATACGGACATAAATGTCCACCTGAAAAATGAATTGGGGAGTTTAAGCAGAGCTCACATATACATGTATCTAGAACAGTTCAGGGGGAATTGATATACTTGGCATATTTTCTGCTATTTGTACAAGGGATTCCACTTTCAGAACTTCCTATTGGCTTTCGTATATTGGGATAATCAGCAGAGGAACTCTTCAGTCAAAAAAAAAATAAATAAACATTAACACATATCTAACACACCATCTAGCACCAAATAATGGAGGTTCTAGCCTCAGTCATTGTTATCCCCAAGTTTTTTTGAAGAAAAGTGGGGATATTGTTATCGCTTCCGTCCGTCCGTCTGTCCGTCTGTCTGTCCGGCTATCTCCTCCTATACCGTTCATTGGAATTCAACCAAATTTGGTGTGTGAGTTACTTACATGAATGGCTTCTGCAAGAGCACATTAATTTTTGGACCAGCCCCCAGGGGTCCCTGGAAGAGGTCAAAACGTGGGGATTTGCGATGGCGCGCCATCGACTGCGGGATCTAGTTTTGTTTGATTTGAGGTTTAATGTCCCCGTCAACACTGTATAGGTTATTTTGGAGACATTGCTTCCAGTTTTGTGGGACTTTTATCTGACATTGAGATGAAATGACTCCTCAAGTCCTATCACCAAATTAAACCAATAGCATTTATAAGCATGGACGGTCCGACTCGCACCGCTTTGCCTGGGCAGGCTTAGGTCCTGAAAGCAGTTTACCAGTTCTCGTTTGCAGCCGGTTTCAGCTCTGCGTGGAAGCATCACCTCAATTATGTTGTTACAGAGGATCTTACATGAGTGCTCATGTATTATTGAATTTATTAAACGAGTTGAGGAAAATACTTGAACATGAATGCAAGATTCTATTTATCATATGACATTTAAAACGCATTTATTCACGATTGTTTAACAGAAATGCCAATATTCCGCCATTAGTAAACGCAACGTCGTTAAGGACGTTGTACATGTAAGGTTACTGGGCATATCTAACTAATTTGCATATTTAATCCACTAGTGGATTATTGAATTTATTATATGGCGTTATTACATTCTCAGACGCGACATTATATGATAAAAAAGCTTAACCCATTGCATGCGGGAGACCCCTAAAGGGGTACCTTGGCAACAGTGCAGGCCCAGATCAGATACCGCATAACGTGGCGTCTGATCAAGGCCTGCACTATTTGCGAACAGAATTTTCCGTCAAAAATAGGCCTGACACCCCTTATATGACAAATGGACTTGTCCAACATATAGCAATGGAAGAGTCCACTAGTATAAAATGGGTTAAGCTTATCAACTTTTGATTAACTCTTATCATGCTGTTCACGAAAACCCCTATCTTTGGAAACAGTGTAGATCCAGATCAGATGGCTTCTGAAGAAGCCATCTGATCAGGATCTACACTGTTTTACATTCAGTTTATGAATTTGTAGGAGTAAATTACGACAAGTAATCTGATTGGTTCAAAGACAGAAATGGGTGTGGCTAAACTGAATATTCAGCAAGCGAAGGGTTAAAATGATTCCATAATTCATAATCCATTGAATCACTTCTAGAAATGGTTATGTTCTACAATGGAATGTGATTGGTTTATTAACCCTTTTTGTACCAAATAGAATCTTCCTCCTTATATATAGCAGGAGTCCATTTCAAAATTTAGGGTTGTGTTTTCATCAAAATTTATTTGGAAAATGACAGAACTTTAAGCAAACAGTGGAGGCCCTGATCAGACGCCGCTTCAGCGGCGTCTGATCTGGGCCTGCACTGTTTGCCAGGGTACTGGTTTTGGGGTTTCTGGTACTGAATGGGTTCATTTTCTTTGAAATATGATTAAATCATAAGGATAAAATCTAGAGTATGTTCCCCTGAAACATTCAAAATGAGGGCTGCTGATGTCATCTTAATCGTCCCAATAAATTGAATCTCTCTGGAAAAGGAGTCTTACTCATCACAAGTTTGTGAAATGAACACCCCTCTAAACACTACTTAGGGTATATATTATTTTGTTTATTTCTGCTCCATGTCATAGGTTGTGGGTACCAGAACTCTGTGAGGCAGTTCTAATGAGCACCCTCAACCTATGTCTAGAGTAAAAATAAGAAAAATGTGACAATTTTTCAGCAGAAAAGTAACCATTTTGGAGATATTAAAGAATGCCCTACATCACAAGGGTGTGTCATTGTGATGCATAAAGGCAAGAATTTGCTCCTGTCATCACGAAAACACGCCTATATGGTTTTCACCCCCCTCGAACCCCACTTTTATATGGTCAAACTGGGATTTGCAGGGGTGTACATTATTTTTCTAATTTTTGCTCAAAAGCATAGATTGTGGGTACTCGTTAGAACTGCCTTGTCGAGTCGGTTCTAACAAGTACAATGTATCGACAATGTATATTTGGAGCAGAAATAAGAAAAGTATCGAAATTTTCCAGCTGAAAAATTTCATTTTTCCGTGGGAAAATTTTCAATGTATTTGTATAGGCATGTTTTTGTAATGGGAGCAAATTCTTTCCTTTAAAGAGTAGACTCCTATAGTAAAGAATGATAAAACATTTTTGAAAAAGTTGTCTTCCCATGAGGTGTATTTTATCAGTTACCCCCTTTATATATTGCATTGTAACGCATTGACCTGATAAAGATATGCTATCTCAGGACAAGTGAGTTTTATCACGTCAACGTGACATTGCACTTTTATGAATGAAGTGGACTACTGGCAAAAATGGCTAAAAAGTTATAATAATCTAGAAAAATTGGAAAAATTAAAAAATTTAATTTAAAAAGATTAAAAAATACAATAAAAATAATGGTTAGCTGATAGTAAATATACTGACCCATTATATTCCGCGCCGGAATGTTGGGGCGCAATGACTGATTGTAAATTGCCCATTTAAAGAGTTTACAAGGGGATAAACTGATAAATACAATACCAGATTTGTGTCTTTTGATATCAAGTTTATCAGGCTCGGCTTGGAGAACACATGCAGAATCGCTCGGCAAGCCTCGCGATTCTACAAGCGTTCTCGAAGCCTTGCTTGATAAACTTGATATCAAAAGACACAAACCTGGTATTCTCTATAAATCACCATAATTCTACAACAGATGGAAGCACAGTATTGCCTAAAAGATAATTTTTTTACTCCTATTAATGTTATATACTAGCCAAAAGTTTTAAACTGGCCCCCAGGTTTTAATCACTTTTCCTCTGAATCATATGCAATATCTCCAACTCTGTTTGCATCTCAAGAATGATGAATATTTTTTGTAAAGCATTGTACTTAAATGTTTAGTACAATTCAGTATATATTGAAGCCCCCGTGGTGAAGTGGTTATGCTACTTGCCTCATATACCAGGGCTCATGGGTTTGATCCGAGGCTTCTCCAGACTTTCGAATGAGTCTTTAAACCAAGGTCCCATCTACATATGACCTTAGATGTTGGTGGGATGTAAAACTAAAACATGCACATAATTCAGTATATTGAATCCAGGTGGCACTGATGAATACAGTAAGTTTCAACAACACTGAGTGACCAGAGTAGGGCTTGTAGTCGGAATCCTCGAGATGTATTCAGTACCAAGTTCGGTATTTAGAAATTGTAGAATAGGGTAGAAATAAGCCTCAAGCAATGGATTATGACAGATGGACACCAAGACTATATGCACTGGACAAAACTGGCATGGCATAAAAATGTCATATGATAAAAGCACCTCACACTAATGGTCACTTCGTTATACTACAGAGAATTTTCCAGGCTTTTGATTGGACAGCATATGGGCAATTCGTATTACCCGGGAACAAAAAATAGTACCCTCTTGTGCTCGCCTTCGCTGAATTGTGAATTCTGTCATCTTGGATTAACTGTCATTACGCAAACACGCCTATTCAAATACATTGCCACCTTTATCGCCGTAAAAATGAAAATTTTATGATGAAAAATTGTTATATTTTTAGCTAACCTGAGCCTTTAGGCTCATAGGTGAGCTTATAGTATAGCCATGGTCTGTCGTCCGTCCGTCCGTCCACCATTTTCAAAGATCTTCTCCTATACTGCAGGGCCAATAAAAGCCAAATTTCATATGGAGCCTCAATGGGATGGGGGAACGAAAGTTTGTTCGCGGGGTCTGGATCACATGACCAAGATGGCCGCCATGCCCATATATGGTAAAAAGCCTTCAAAAATCTTCTTCTCCAGAACCATAAGGCCAGTGGCCTTGAAACTTGGCATGTAGCATATGGTACTCAGGCCCATCATGGTTTGTACAAATGGTGACCCTGGGTTGACCTTGACCTATTTTACAGCAATGTCAAATTTGCCGACTTAGGCTTTTGCATGGGGCAAAGTGAAAATTATGTATTTATAGGAAACCATTGAAGACAGTGTCACCAAAATTTGTAGATCAGGTAAAGTAACTGAATACATGAAGATCTATGGGTGATAAAGGTCAAGGTCATTCATTGGCCTTAGACCCAAGATGGCCGCCATTCCCATATATGGTAAAAAACCTTCAAAAATCTTCTTCTCCAGAACCATAAGGCCATTGGCCTTGAAACTTGGCATGTAGCATATGGTACTCGGGCCCATCATGGTTTGTACAAATGGTGACCCTGGGTTGACCTTGACCTATTTTACAGCAATGTCAAATTTGCCGACTTAGGCTTTTGCGTGGGGCAAAGTGAAAATAATGGATTTATAGGAAACCATTGAAGACAGTGTCACCAAAATTGGTAGATCAGGTAAAGTAACTGAATACATGAAGATCTGTGGGTGAGAAAGGTCAAGGTCATTCATTGGCCTTAGACCCAAGATGGTCGCCATGCCCATATATGGTAAAAAGCCTTCAAAATCTTCTTCTCCAGAACCATAACGCCAGTGGCCTCGAAACTTGGCATGTAGCATATGGTACTCGGGCCCATCATGGTTTGTACAACTGGTGACCCTGGGTTGACCTTGACCTATTTTACAACAATGTCAAATTTGCCGACTTAGGCTTTTGCATGGGGCAAAGTGAAAATAATGGATTTATAGGAAACCATTGAAGACAGTGTCACCAAAATTTGTAGATCAGGTAAAGTAACTGAATACATGAAGATCTATGGGTGACATGGTCAAGGTCATTCATTGGCCTTAGACCAAGGTCATTCAGGATCCATATTTCAGATATTTTTTTCTCCAAAACTGCTGAGCCAATTTAAGTGAAATTTAATATGGAGCCTTTGTGAGTTGAAGGTGAGCTTATAGTATAGCCATGGTCCGTCGTCCGTCCGTCCGTCCACCATTTTCAAAGATCTTCTTCTCCTATACTGCAGGGCCAATCAAAGCCAAATTTCATATGGAGCCTCAGTGGGATGGGGGAACAAAATTTGTTCACGGGGTCTGGATCACATGACCAAGATGAAAAATTGCCAATATGGTCTAGGTCACATGACCAAGATAGCCATCACGACTATATATTTATATATTTTTCTTATAACTATTTGATTTTGTCCAGAGTTTAATAAAAATAAATAAATAAAGGCTGTTTATAGTTTTAAGCGTCGGTTGTTATTGTTTTTTTTTTTATTATTTTCTACTTGAAAATAGACAAAAAGGGGACCAGTCTGAAGCATAGGCACCGAGGTTATAAAACTTTTTTCACGCTCAACTCACTTCAGCATGAAATTTACCCTGCTCATAAGTTTTAAAATGCCAACAAATATTGAGATGGCATTTTAAAATTTATGAGCAGGGTAAATGACATTTTCTGCTGATCTAACTAGGAAAATTGTCACCAGACAGGTGAGCGGTTCAGGACCACTGGTCCTCTGGTTCTTATTTCTGCTCAAAATATATATTTTAGAGCAGAAATAAGAAAATTAAGGTTTACCCCTGTAAACCCCAGTATTACTATATAAAAGTGGGGTTCAAGGGGGTCAAAATTTTATAGGCATGTTTTCATGATGGGAACAAAAAATAGTACCCTCTCGTGCTCCCTTCGCTGAATTGTGAATTCTGTCATCTTGGATTAACTGTAAAGTTGGTGAGTAATGAAAGGAAAATAATTTCATTTATCATATGACGTCACGTCTGAGAGTGTAATAACGCCATGTAATAAATTCGATAATCCACTAGTGGATTAAATATCCAAATTAGTTAGATATGCCCCGTAGCGTTACATGTACGGCGTCCTTAACGACGTCGCGTTTACTAGTGGTGGAATATTGACATTTTCGTTAAACAACCGTGAATAAAATACTTTTTAAATGCAATATTTATATGATAAATAGAATCTTGCATTCGTGCTCTTGTATTATTGAATTTATTAAACTCGTTGAGGAAAAGGGATAAAATGCTCGGCAAGCCTCGCATTTTATCCGTTTTCCTCAATTAGTTTAATAAATTCTATAATACATGAACACTCATGTAAGATCCTCTATGCACCACACTATGTGACCACAGTAATTTTCAGCTAATAATTGAATAATAAAACTTTTGATTGTTTATAATTCATACCGTACATACTCGCCTTGTAAACCAGGGGTCGCAGGATCGATCCCAAGCTTCTCCAGACTTTCGGATGAGTCTTTAAACCGAGGTCCTGTCTCCGTATGACATTTGCTGTTGGTGGGACGTAAAACTTAAACACAACAGATACATTATTTCATTGTTTTCCGCTATTCTAACATGCCGTTTACAAACATTTTCCCACTGGGCACCATGATCAACATAGTGCAAGCAGAAGTGCGAGTCTGATGACGTCACATGTAAACATGCATTTCTCACTATTCTGCTAAAAAAAAAAAAAAAAACACTGAAGAAAACATTGCAACAATGTACAAATTGTTGTGAAAAAGCTCTGCAGCGTAACAAAATTTGTTATTTTGATTCCTGGTGGGGAACAGGGGATCACATCCCGTGTCTGAAAGCAATATTAGCCCTTGCCTAACGGCTTGGGCAAATATCACTGTCAGGCAGGGAATGTGATCCCAAATTAGAAATAACTAAAAATTTTTATGAAACTTGTAAATTGCATGTTTAATGAATGTCATATGAAAGCCACACTCATATGAGATCTATATGTAAATTCAAAATCAATATCCCATTACTGCGGGTATTAATATATTTGAGACAGTTTTCTTACATGATCTTGAAAATGTATGTTGTGTGTACTCATTAGAATCGCGAGTATTAGTGAGGCGATTCTAATGAGTTTACACAGCATACCTTAATTCTAAAAAAGATTGAAAAAAAAAACAACAACATGTTTTATGCCTCCTGACCTTGCATTATAATTAACCCTCAGTAGCTCAAACAACCCCTGTCTGGAACAAATTTTCATGATCCTAAAGGTGTTTGAGCCATTGAAGTACGACCGTAGATTGTTACCTTCTGGGAAGCAGATATTATCACCAGTATATGCTGCATTGTCCGTCAGCCATTTTCCATTTTCGCAAGTGATAGGCCCTGGTCCCCTGCTGATGCTAACAGCTTCAGCTATATGGTAACCAGTGTCACAGTCTGGTTTGCAATTGATCTACAAAAAATTGTGTTTACACAAGAATAACAGATCTATGAAGTATCAAGGGGAATTGACACCCATTCAAGGGAGGCAACTCCTACAAAAGTATTTTTGCCTTCCATGTTAACAGTGGTCAACTCTTAAAGGAAAGAAGTTGCTCCTGAGGAGCAAATTCTTTCCTTTAAGAGTAGACTCCTTTTTCACGGGACAGAGCTTATAGAAAATCTAACAGGAAGTCCAGAAAGTTAACTCCCTTTGAAAATATGGTGGAAAATCTGGGGTTATCCATTCACCTTAAGAGGATCTTACACTTATGGTCGTATCATATCTGACTTTTTTCATAAATTTCATATCAAATGACCACAAGTGTAAGTTTCCGCATTTCCGAAATGAATACTTAAATTTCATTGGCCAACGATAAGAAAGGTATCGAATCACGGCTCATTTAACAAATATTTTTTTTTTATATCAGCGACAAGATGGAAGCCTCAGCGAAGGAAAAACACATGGAGAATAGACAAGCTGAATTAGTTTGAAGTATTACAATAAAAATTATTTTATGTTGACTTACATGTATTTTGACAACGCAAATTGACGCATCAAATATCTCGAAACCCCTACAAATAAAATTAAAATCTTGCTATTTTTTTCATGAGATCTTATTATCTGTCTTGAGGGGTAGGCAAGCCTGATATCTTCTAATTAAATTAATTGAGGATATTTACTTTTTAAGGTGAATACCAAAAATATTGTGTGTGTGTTGAAAACTTCAGAATTTTCACGAGTAAAAAGCACAAAAGAAAAATTCTGATGTTTCCTATACACAAGGAGAAACATTTTTTCGTATTTATCGAAAGAAAGTAAATTTTCATTGTTTTTTATACCAAACAAAAGGGGTCAACTCTTAAAGGAAAGAATTTGCACCTGAGGAGCAAATTAGGTCCTTTAAGAGTTGAACCCTATTGACATGGGAGACAAAAACACTTTTGCAGGAGTTGCCTCCCCTGAAAGTCTATCCATTCACCTTAAATTTGAAAATTGAGTTTTGTTTGTTTATTTGATTTGAGGTTTACTGTCCCTGTCAACACTGTACAGGTCACTTTGGAGACGTTCCTTCCAATTTTGCGGGACTTTTACCCGACATTGAGATGAAATGACATCTCAAGCCCTGTCGCCCAATGAAACCAATAGGGTTTATAAGTATGGACTGTCAGACACACATACTTTGTCTGGGCAGGCTTGGATCCTCTAAGCGGTTTACCAGCACTTGTGTGCTGCCAGTTTCAGCTCTGCGTGGAAGTGTCATGCAGCCCATCTATTTCTTCAAGCCCCGACGGGCAGGGGCCGTTGAAAATTGAGTCCTACTATATTCATGGAAGCAGATTCTATTCTGCTCAAAATAAGTTAATCTCATTGTCATCATTAGCACGTGAGTGATTTAATTGTTAACCCTTATCTTGCTGTTCACAACAACCCCTATCTTTGAAAACAGTGTAGATCCAGATCAGATGGCTTCTGATCAGGATCTACACTATCTGGCATTCAATTTATGAATTTGTAGCAATAAATCACATCAAGTAATTTGATTGGTTGATAGACAGAAATGGATGTGGCTTAGATGAATATTCAGCAAGATAAGGGTTAATTGTTAATCTGTTATGAAATACAATGTTGTTTTTTTTTGTTGTTTTTTTTTGTTGTTGTTATTGTTTTTTTGCTGAAAAAAATGTCAGCAGCTGCTGCACACCTTTTTTAGCCATAATATTGGTATATTTGCCATATTAACCCTTTTTGTACCAAATGGAATCTTCCTCCTTATATATAGCAGGAGTAAATTTCGAAATTTAGGGGTGACAGGTTGTGTTCTCTTCAAAATTTACTTGGGAAATAGCTTAACTTTTTTGCAAACTGTGTAGGCCCTGATCAGACGCCGTGTTCTGTGGCGTCTGATCTGGGCATGCAATGTTTGCCACGGTACCCGTTTAGGGGTTTCCAGTCTGAAATGGGTCAAATAATCAAAGTTTTAATGATTTGTTCACTAATGGTGTCGTTAGTTTAAAACAACTGGCACCAGACATTTTTGGCCAAACCAACTGCATACAGAATATCATCACGTGAACAAGTTCGTGAAATGAAGACCCTACACCCCCAAAACCCCACTTTATATAGCGAAAACGGGTTTATGGGGTATACACTATTTTTCTTATTTCTGCTCCAAGACAGGCTGTGGGTACTCGTTAGAACCGCCTCAATGAGGCGGTTCAAACGAGCACCCACAACCTATGCTTGCAGTGTAAATAAGAAAAATATCACAGATTTTCACCAGAAAAGTAGCCATTTTGGAGATGTAAAAATAAAACAAAAAAAAAACACTATGCCGCACGGGAGTGTTATCATAATGGACAGAATAAAATAACAGTACCTTACCTTACAGTTTTCATCACTTTGGTTATCTGAACTGCAGCCATAAAATTTCCTTGTGACTCTCCCATGAGGAATATCTCTTGGGCAGTCCATGCTTACATCTGAAGAAAACAAAAATCATTGTTTATGTAAGAAGTCGGCGTGAATCCTTAACAGATCATCAGATTAAACTTGCTTTACTTCCCATCATTACGAAAACACGCCTATATAAATACATTGGAAACGTGACATCCGAAAAAATCGAAATGTTTAGAGGAAAAACTGTGATATTTTTCTTATTTCTGCTCTAAAATATAGATTCTGGGTATTCGTTATAACCGCCTCGATGAGACAGTTCTAACGAATACTCAGAATGTATATTTTAGAGCAGAAATAAGAAAAATAAGGTTTACCCCTGTAAACCCCAGTTTTACTATATAAAAGTGGGGTCGAAGGGGTCAAAATTATATAGGCATGGTCTCGTGATGTCCTGTTTAACTTGTTTTATAGTTAGACTATGATGTGAAGCATATTGTTTCAGGTATACCGTTCACCAAATATAAATCTGGAAATTTCTGTAAAATTTCATCTCTGGATGACTCCTCAAATAGTTTACAGACTGATCAAGCTCAAACTTGATTTCTTGATTTATACATGCCTCATATTTTTCAGGCGTATGCAGGATTTTAGGCTTTTAGAGCTTGATTTTTTCTTGATTTCTTGATTTCGGGGCTTGTTAAATTTTGATTTTGCCTCCTATAGTCCGTTTAAAATGACTATTTTACGCTGCTGAATAAAATTATTTAAAATGACTATTTTACGCTGCTGAATAAAATTATTTAGCTATACCCATTTCTGACTATTCAGATCCAGATTACTTGATATAATGTAGGTGTATTTGTTCAATTCACTAATTTCATTACAAACAGTGTAGATTCTGACCAGATGGCCTGGATCTACACTGTTTGCAAAGGTAATGGTTGTTGTGTTCAGCAGGATGAGGGTTAAGGCTGCAAAATTGGGTCTTTATGGCAGTATGAGGCCTGTTTATAGTTACTGGTACACAACTCCTTGGGGTTATAGTCCAGCAAATATTTGCAATAATGACCTTTTGATAATTATGAAAGCTAAATCTTCCTATAGTTAACATTAGATCAAGCTGAAACATTATAAAAAAGTTGTACAATGATGTGGAACAGCTCATACAATTTGCCAAATAGGAGCAGAGTAATGCCCTTGTCACTTTTCATTTCTCATTATGAAAACACGCCTATACAAATACATTGTAACTTTTATCTCCGAAAAAAATGAAAATTTTAAGATGAAAAATTGTGATATATTTCTTATTTCTGCTCAAACTAAAGATTGTGGTACTCGTTAGAACCGCCTCATCGAGGCGGTTCTAACGAGTACCCACAATCTATATTTTAGAGCAGCAATAAGAAAATAATGTTTACCCCTGTAAACCCCAGTTTTCCTATATTAATGGGGTGCAAGGGGGTTAAAACTATAAAGGTGTGTTTTGGTAATGATTTCTATTTAATATCTCCTATAGTTTACATACATCCCATCATTACCGGCCCCGATAGCTCAGTTGGTAGAGTGTCCGCTCCGGGGAACGGGAGGTCACGGGTTCGATCCCGGGCCGCGACATACCAAAGTCGTTAAAAATGGTACTAGCTGCTCCTCGCTTGGCACTCAGATTTACGGGGTAGAGCTAGGACTGGTCGACCCAGTGTCAGGATAATGTGACTGAGTTTGGTATCATGTAATGTGTCTGGGACATGATACTTTAGTGAGACAGCACTATAAAAGTGAGCATTGAGCTCCCTCTCGCAATCAGACACCGTCGTGATATGACTGAAAAATTGTTGAAAGCGACGTTAAACCCGAATTCACACACACACACACACACACACAATCATACTGAAAGGGGAGTTATAGTTGGACAGTTATGAAGCAGTGTATTTTTTTAAGAGGTTACAGTCCACCAATTATTAATAGCATCAAGTCCATTTGTCCATAAATAATTTTTTCTCTTTGGGCTAACCTCTTCTCCCGGGCCCCTCCTACTGATTTGTCGGTATATATGCTACATCTGACAATTTTCCTTTGTTCTTGAAAGGCAGGATTAGTGATATTTGGCTTGGTGTGCATACACCTTTAGGGAAGGCAACTACTGCAAAAGTATTTTTGTCTCACATGCCAATAGGGGATACAGGAAGTCCCAAATGTTGTCTCCCTTTTGAAAAATGGCAGAAAAAATCCACCAGGAAATCCATTCCCCTTAACCCTTTCCAAGGTGGGGACTGTGAATTTTGCTGATGTTCTCAGTGTTGCCTAGGACTTCAAATAACCGTTATTTCAAAATGAATGGTCTTTTACATAGAACTCGGCTGGAATGTTCACTGGGCAGTAGCCTTTCAAGTGGAACCTTTTTTAAGCTAAATCACTGTTGCCATGGTAATGAGGGGGCATGTCAAAAAGTGTGATTTCACATGATTTTTTGACCCAATCTTAATCTTCACACTGCTGTCATGGTAACAATTAAGGGGTTTGGCACTGGCCATTTTCTCTGTCTGCAGCATGTTTTGCCAGTGTCAATTTCGAGACAGCTTTGACCCCAGACACCCTCAGATTGCATTCCAGCAGCCGTCTGGGCTATACCCCCAATTTCTTTTGGCGGTGAGGGGGGCTGCCGCCCCCTTCAAACCCCGCATAGGTGTATTTTTAGTGGGGAGCCGCGCGGAAAAAAACAGGCCATTTTTAGGACAACTAATCCTGAGGCAAACATAGCTGTCCAAGGGTAGGTTATGCAGATTTTAGGTATTTCTGGGGCTCTAAAAGGGAGGGGGGTTCAGACACGTAAAATGACGTGTCTGAGTGGGAAAGGAAAAAATCTTACTTTTGCCCTGAAATGCATTAATTACGTATAAAATATCATATTTTACAATCAAATGATGAAAAAACATGTTTTGATGAGTTTTGATCAATTTCATTAAACCATTCCCACTTGGGGACTTTGTGAATTTTGCTGATTTTCACAGTGTTGCCAAGGACACCAACTTCAAATAACCATTATTTCATAATGAATGGTCTGTTTTACATCCAGTTCGGCTGGAATGTTCACTGGGCAGTATCCTTCTAAATCCTTTCTAGGCTAAAACATGTCATTTGTCATGGTAACAAGGGGGCATCACAAAGTTGTCAAAAAGTGTGATCACACAGGTATTTTTGACCCAATCTTAATCTTCACACTGCTGTCAAGGCAACAATTAAGGGGTTTGGCACTGGCCATTTTCACTGTCTGCAGCATATTTGGGCAGCGTCAATTTCGAGACATTTTTGACCCCATACACCCTCAGATTTCATTTCAGCAGCCGGCTGGGCCATACTTCCAATTTTTAAACCCCGCCACACGATAGTGGTGGGGTATTATGATATACCGTCTAGTGTCTGTCTATATTTTAGAGCTGCAATAAGAACAATAAGGTTTACAACTGTAAGCCCCATTTTTACTGTATAAAAGTGAGGTTCAAGGGGAACAGAATTATATAAGCACGTTTTCGTGGTGCGTTCATTTATTACATACCTTCTGGCACACATAGTGTTTGTGGAGTTATTGTATGGTCATATTTAGAGGATCTCAGTATCCATTCACCATCCATGCAGAACGGATCTTCCCACACAAGGGCACGCTTGCGATACCCTTCCTCACATTCGAAGCTACAGTAGTTACCACTAGGACATGGCAGGTGCACAGTTCCATGGGGAATTTCTTCTGTACAGTTATGGTCTGAAGTAAGAGAAAAAAACATACATGAGCCAGCGCATGAAGTCTTGGGCGACCAGCGAAGACTCAGATCAGCCTGCGCATTCGCACAGTCTGATCAGAATCTTCGCTGATCGCATGTACCCACTATAGGCTATTATCAGTCACCCACTATATTGATTGCATTGCAGCACATTGACCTGATAAGATATGCTATCTCAGGACAAGTGAGCTTTATCAGGTCAACGTGACATTGCACTTTTACGAATGAACCAGACTACTGGAAAAATGACAAAAATAGTATTTCTTACTGGAAACAAATGAAAAGATCACTTGAAAAAAAATATTATAGGGAAAATATAGTCAGCTGATACTAAATATATAGACCGCCAGAATGCTGGGACGCACTGAGGACCATCAATAATTGATCGTAGATTGCTAATTTAAGAGTGCACAAGGGGATAAACTGATAAATAGAATACCAGATTCGTGTCATTTAATATCAAGTTTATCAGGCTATATATCTATTCAAAAAGACATAAGCAAAGGGTCTTGTAATAGTGGATGGGTGAGGAGGTTGATTTGAGTCTCTGCTGGCCGCACCGGTCTTATTGTAGATTTTGTCTAGGGCCGGCTCAATTACAGTGTAACTATACTAACTCGAACTTGTATTACTTATTTACCATGGCTAATTCAAACCACCCCCGCTAGTCGGAGCTATCGTTTACACCTGCCTTTGGAACGATCTATTAACAAAAGCGGTAAAGCAAGTCACCCGATTGTGTGAATTCAACTGTAACACAAAGAAAGCATGCGGAAGGCTCTGATGGACTCAGAGAAATTGATATATATTGACAACACCTTAAAGCGCCGCGGAGTCAATTTTACTACTATATCTGTATATTTTGGATGATTTATGATTTTTAGCACACCAGAGCCGAAGGCTCCGATAGGCAGTTGTCCGTAGTCATCTGTCATGTGTGTCTACATTTTCAAACGACACCTCCTCTGAAGCCACTGGGCCGATTGAGCCCAAATATCATCTATAGCATCCTTGGGCCGGGGGATGAGGGATTTAACGATTGTGTTTTGTTTATGAAAATCGACTTTTCAGTTTGGTTGCTATGGCAACTTAGAGTTTCCATAGACTTATAATGGGGAAAATTGAAAATGTCATTTACTGCCAAGCCTTTGCAGATATTTTGACAACACTTTCATAGAAATGTTTCCTTATGGTAATCCTCTATCTGCCATAGGATTTAGGACTACTGGTCCTATTAATTGGTTGCCATGGAAACCAAATGCCAAAAACTAAAAAAAAAATACTTTTAAACTCATCTCCTCAGAAACCATATGCCCTATGAGTCTGAGACTTTAAGGAAATATATACCAGGTAAATTTCCCTTTTTTGGATGGTGATGTTCCTCGTGCGCCATCCTATGGCGTTTATATTTCGCAATTAATTCGATTTCCCAGAGTCTGTATTCATGTAACTGACTTCAACACTCGTAATAAATTATTAACGGCTAAACTTCTTAATCAGGTTATCGGTACCATAAACTACGCAAAGCCTTTTCAAAATTTTATAGACGCCATTCTGATTTACGAAAATTTCAAAATTCAATATTTGACTTAAATCTCTTCTGCAACAAGGTCTATCGGAACCCGAATTTTATGGTGACTTAGTATATAAATTCATAAAAATATATAACCGCAATGACGTCAGCACTCGATTTCGTAAAATCATTCTTCGATATCAAAAGATTGGATACAACATAAATGTTATACGACAGACTTCATGCATGGCAGTTAACCCAATCACGGTTGACAACTTTGATTCCCTCTTTAATTGCACGCCGGTGGGTCAGGCCTCAGATTCTATGACGGTTCCAACGTAAAGGCTTATTGAGAATTAGAGAGATCGTAATTCAAGGTAATGTTGGTTGGTCCCTGATGTTCTGTCTCTGGTCGGGCCCATCGGAGTCTAACTGTTGGTTTTCTTTTGCTCCAGCATTTCAATGGTTTCTTGCTGTCGGGTCCCCATCGTTGTCTCACCTCTGTGGTTGTTTGATTATTTGTGTTCACGGAGATGTTGCACTGATGAGTTAGGAGGCCTTCATGCGGACTGAACAAATTATGTGTCTAAATCGCGACGGAAGTAAGGGTGAGGATTGTGGTCACGTAAAATCGATTTAAGCCCCCCAGTGGAGTTCGTTCCACTGGCCGTTCGTCGCGGATTATTTTTGTTAGGGTTTGTCTTTGAAGATTGGAGGCCTTCTTGCGGGCTTAACGAATTATTTGTCTACGTCGCGACGGAGGTGAGGGCGAGGATTGTGGCTACGAAAGTCGATTTAAGCTCCCCAGTGGAATTCGTTTCCGCTGACCGTTCCAAGGCGGTTCTTATGTCGCGGTTTATTTTTGTTATGGTTTGTCTTTGGGTGTTTGTTTCGCTTTTGTTATTTTATTTTGGATAGCCTATTGGCCATTTTATGGGAAAGTAACTGTTCTTCTGGCTTTCCGCTGTTTGTTTTTCCATTAGGGTCTGTTGTTCCATGTTTGTGTGTCTTTCCCTTTGGTGTCTCTGATGGGAGCTGTGGGTTGATTGTATCGATTCCTGATCATTGCCTCCACTTCTATTTTGTGTTTTTCTTGAAATTCAGTTCTTTAGTTTGGTTGCTATGGAAACTTGGAGTTTCCTTAGACTAAAAATGAGAAAAATGAAAAAATGGCATGTACTGCCAAGCTTTTGCAGATATTTTGATAAAACTTTTAGAAATATTCTCTCTTTTATGAAAATCGGCTTCTTAGTTTGGTTGCTATGGCAACTCATAGTTACCATAGACTTATAATGGTTGAAAAATGGCATTTGCCAAAATCATTGCAGATATTTTGACAAAATTTTCATAGAGGTGCTCCTTGAGTAATCTTCTATCAGACATATGCTTTTATCCCTTCTGCTTTTTGTGGGAGAAGGTTTCAAAATTCAAAACGGTGGACCCGAATCATCCGCCTGGTACATGCAAAAATTTGCCCAAATATTGTCTGGAAGAGTTCTCAATTATGGATTAATCTGAAAGATGGAGGATATTATAGATATCAAAATGAAGTTTTGCAAGAGTGTTTCAAAGGTTCCCCTTGGTTGTGGCAGGACCATGCCCCACCCCTTTCACTTAATGAAAGGCCTTATATCTCAGAAACCTTTCAGACCCCCACCCCTAAACTATCTTTATTCTTGTTCCTTATAAGACACATTCAGAATAGACAACCTGGGGCCCCGAGGTGCACTTGGGCCATGCCCCACCCACTCCACTTCGTAAAAGGCCATATATCTCAGAAACCATTCAGATCCCCTCCCTAAACCATATATACTCCAGTTCTTATTGTTAACACGTATTCAGTGACACCAACCTGGGGGTCCTCTTGAACGTGCTGGAACCATTCCCCTCCCCCACCCCCCACTTCATAAAAAGCCATATATCTCAGAAACAGTTCAGATCCCCACTCCTTAAACTTATGTATTCTTGTTCCTTATGATAAGACCCAGCAGGCACACGTCGCTAGGACAACGTCAAATCAACGTCGGTGCAACGTCATGACGTTGCACCGACGTTGATGTGACGTTGTATTAACGTCATGACGTTGTATCGACGTCGAGGTGACGTCACTATTACGTCATGTGCCTGCTGGGGACCCTTTCATTGGCACCAACCTGCGAGTCTCGCAGGGTGTACCAGGGCCATTCCCCACCGCTCCACTTCATAAAAGGCTATACAGAGGACCCGCGTTATAACGACATTATTTGTTCCCTATTATTGTGGCGTTATAATGAATTTGCCGTTATAAAGAATCCCAGTTAGGATTATGATTGGTTATTAAAGGTCTTCTCCACATCATTACTCACAGAAACAAATGTTATAGACATTTGCTAGAATCGCCTCACCGAGGCGATTCTAGCAAATGTCTATAACATTTGTTTCTTTGAGTATTAAATTACAAGACTCTTTCATGACTATGGATTCGATTCGAGTATTTCTAACCCGAGAGAAGCCCACGCCGCTCGGAATCGAGGCTAAGCCTTGAGCTATGAAATTGTCGTTATAATGAGTTTTGCCGTTATAACGAATGTCGGTATAAAGAGGGTTGACTGTATATCTTGAGAAATTGTTCATAGCCCCATCCCTAAACCATTTTAACCATATTTCTTATGGTAAGACAAATTCATTAATACCAACCACACGGAGTACCCGTGGGCCATGACTACCAGTGGACGTGGGCAGTGCCCACATCAGCTCTGGTGAGCATATAGGGCCATGGACCTCTTGTTTTATTTTATCTTGAGAAGATAATGATTACACACAACATTCCTTTATTTATACTATATTGACAAGATATCCGTAAGTTATATCCCCAATCATATCTCATGGCTTGGGCCAGTTGTTCAAAACTAAAGACATCATTAGTTAACGAATCATTAAAACTTTGATCATTTAATATGGCAAATATACTAACATTGTTACTGACAAAATGTGAGCTGCATTTGCAAATGCAAAATACGAGAACAATTAATTGTTATAAAAATTGGATACCACTGGCGCTGAGTAAAAGTAGGGTTGTGAATGCTATACAAACCCTCTCCCCGCCCATCGGGGCTTGGAGAAGTAAATTGGGCTGCATGATGCTTCCACCCAGTGCTGCAACGTATTGGTAGATCTCTCAGTCTGAGCCGGCCCAGGCAAAGTGGTGCAAGTCGGAATGTGCCTGATTATAAACCCTAGCATTTTCTTTGGACGGTAGGGCTTGAGACGTCATTTTATCTCGATATTGGGTAAAAGTCTAACTAAACTCCATAATGACCTCAAAATGTTGACGGGGAAGTAAAACCTCAAAACAAACAATTAGATACAAACCCTCTCCAAAACACACGTTTGATATGTCAACATCCAAATCCTCAAATCCTGTCTTCCACACGCCATTGTCGCAGTACAACATATACAAGCTGCGTTTGTCAGGTAGTCCCTTCAGTAGACCAGACATAAACGGGTGCTTGAAATAACCGGAATCACATTCAAATCTACACAGCCAGTCCGTTGCTGGGCCACAGTGGGGCTCTAACTGACCATTCGGTATGGATTTTGGGCATCTCTGGAACTCGCCTGAAACATTACGATAAGTCACCCGTGCGCCAAAGTGCATTTTTTTTTCACATCTCCAAAATGGCTACTTTTCTGATGAAAAGCCGTTATATGTTTCTCATATATACGGCAAACATAGGTTGTGGGTGCTCGTTAGAACCGCCTCATTGAGGCGGTTCTAACGCGTACCCACGACCTATGTCTCAGGGCGGAAATAAGAAAAAATTTTACCCACGTAAACCCTATTTTTCTCTTTATAAAGTGGGGTTTAGGGGGTGTTAATTTCACGGACTTGTTCAAGTGAGAAAACATGCTCGAAGAATATAATTACAGTAAACTTCCGCTATTAAGACCACCAAAAATTGAGACTTATTTTGCTTGAAAAAAAATTATTTAGAAAGCATCAGTTATTCTTTCTTTGTGTTTTCTGCATACAGTGTCCCCTGGTCAGAGACCACCTTTGGGACTGTTCAAAAGTGGTCTTTAAGACCACTTTTGAAAAGTTCCAAAGGTGGTCTTAATATATGAATTTCACTGTACTTTCAGGAAGACAACTCTTCCAACCTCAGGGCAACTTCGATACTCGAACACGGATGCCTAGGTTACCATGGCCAATCGAACACGGACACCTAGTTTACCATGGTAAATCGATTACGGACACCTAGTTTACCATGGCCAATCGAACACGGATGCCTAGTTTACCATGGCCAATCGAACACGGACACCTAGTTTACCATGGTCAATCGAACACGGAGACCTAGTTTACCATGGTCAATCGAACACGGATGCCTAGTTTACCATGGTCAATCGAACACGGATGCCTAGTTTACCATGGCCAATCGAACACGGACACCTAGTTTACCATGGTCAATCGAACACGGACACCTAGTTTACCATGGTCAATCGAACACGGACACCTAGTTTACCATGGTCAATTGAACACGGATGCCTAGTTTACCATGGCCAATCGAACACGGACACCTAGTTTACCATGGTCAATCGAACACGGACACCTAGTTTACCATGGTCAATCGAACACGGATGCCTAGTTTACCATGGTCAATCGAACACGGATGCCTAGTTTACCATGGTCAATCGAACACGGACACCTAGTTTACCATGGTCAATCGAACACGGATGCCTAGTTTACCATGGTCAATCGAACACGGATGCCTAGTTTACCATGTTCAATCGAACACGGATGCCTAGTTTACCATGGTCAATCGAACACGGATGCCTAGTTTACCATGGTCAATCGAACACGGATGCCTAGTTTACCATGTTCAATCGAACACGGATGCCTAGTTTACCATGGTCAATCGAACACGGATGCCTAGTTTACCATGGTCAATCGAACACGGATGCCTAGTTTACCATGGTCAATCGAACACGGATGCCTAGTTTACCATGGTCAATCGAACACGGATGCCTAGTTTACCATGTTCAATCGAACACGGATGCCTAGTTTACCATGGTCAATCGAACACGGATGCCTAGTTTACCATGGTCAATCGAACACGGACACCTAGTTTACCATGGTCAATCGAACACGGATGCCTAGTTTACCATGGTCAATCGAACACGGATGCCTAGTTTACCATGGTCAATCGAACACGGACACCTAGTTTACCATGGTCAATCGAACACGGATGCCTAGTTTACCATGGTCAATCGAACACGGATGCCTAGTTTACCATGTTCAATCGAACACGGATGCCTAGTTTACCATGTTCAATCGAACACGGATGCCTAGTTTACCATGGTCAATCGAACACGGATGCCTAGTTTACCATGGTCAATCGAACACGGATGCCTAGTTTACCATGGTCAATCGAACACGGACACCTAGTTTACCATGGTCAATCGAACACGGATGCCTAGTTTACCATGGTCAATCGAACACGGATGCCTAGTTTACCATGGTCAATCGAACACGGACACCTAGTTTACCATGGTCAATCGAACACGGATGCCTAGTTTACCATGGTCAATCGAACACGGATGCCTAGTTTACCATGTTCAATCGAACACGGATGCCTAGTTTACCATGTTCAATCGAACACGGATGCCTAGTTTACCATGGTCAATCGAACACGGATGCCTAGTTTACCATGGCCAATTCGTCTGGAATCCTTAGCTGAGACTTCTTTCCTTGGTGTTGCATTCCAATCAGATTCACAGATGTTGGGGTCAGGTCCGATGAGCTTTCTAGTCCAGTAGAGCAGGCCTATTACTGATAAAACTTGTTTAAGACTTATGAACAATGTTTTAAAAGAGTCCCCCATCAGTGACAAGCTATTAGAGCCTGTCATTGATGGGGACTTTTTTAAAACATTGTTTTTAAGTCTTAAAACGACATTTATCATGTTTATCAGTACTAGGCCTGTTCTTTTGGGCCAGAAAGTTCATCGGACCTGACCCAAAGCATCTGTGTTCAGACTGAATGGTGAAGATTTAAAAAAGAAAACAACAACAAAAAAAAAACAGGCACTAACCTTTACACAGTTCAGTTTCCATACATTTAGAATAATTGATGATGGGTCATTTGATTTTATCTTGAAAAAGTATGTTGTGTGCACTCATTACAATCGCCTCAATGAGGCAATTCTAATGAGTACTCACAACTTCACTTCATTTTATAGACACTGAAAAATCCTTAGGTATCCCCATTAACACATTATATCCGGGAAACCCCTATAAAGGGGTACCTTGGCAAACAGTGTAGGCCCAGATCATACGTCACAGAACGCGGCTTCTGATCAGGACCTACACTATTTGCTAACAGAATTTTCCGTCAAAAATAGAATAAAAACGAAAACATAGGCCTGACACCCCTTATATGACGAATGGACTTGTCCAACATTTGGCAATGGAAGAGTCCACTAGTATACAATGGGTTATGGGTCATTGCCTGACGCTGTGATGAACCCTCTGTAGTTCGACCTACCGCTTTCTCGAACAAATTTTGTGGTCCCAAAGATTTTAATATCCTTACAATATATAGGGTCTCTACAAGTACAGTAACATTCCCATATTAGGACCACCTTTGGGACTGTTCAAAAGTGGTCTTTAAGACCACTTTTGAACAGTCTCAAAGGTTGTCTCTGACCAGAGGGCACTGTATGCAGAAACCGCAAACAAAGAATAACTGAAACCTACTACATAAGCTTTATTTAACTTCACTACAGCTGGTGTGTGGGAATGTGTGGCGGCAGTAAAACGTCTCCCTGCTCTACATCATAGTGTAGATTATATTTTCTTGTCCTTTGGGATCATTGGTTCCATTGTGGAATTTTGAAAATATCTGAGCGTCACTGATGAGGCCTAATTGACCGAAACTAGCTAGTCTGGCCAGAAAACATGTACACTCCATATTTTTCAGTTCTGTGGTGTATTCCTTGCTTCCAAATGATAACCCTTTTACAGAACATATTTATAGCTTTTAGGTGGTCTTAATAGCGGAATGTTATTGTATGTGTTCACTCATGCAGAAATTCGCTGTGAAGAAGACATACACCAAAATGAATTAATTATCCCCTCACTGAAGGCATACAGAAAAAGCAATGAATTGTCCCCTCGTCCAACTGATATTGGCTTACAGTTAGGCAAGGCCTGCTGTCCTTGCAGCAGGTTATGGTAGAGGGGGGAATATTGTTTTTTTCTTCTATTTCTATACTTCCATTCATTTTCCTCTTTCTCCCTTCTCCATCACTTTCATCTCCTCTCTATCTTTTCTATCACGTTTGTCCCTTTCCCAGGGAGACGACCCAAAATGACCCACACGAGTTGACGTGTCGTTAAACCCCAAACAATCAAAAGGCTGACACCCCTTTCCCCGCAGAATACACGAAAGGAAGGATTTGCCCCGACATATCTGAGACACTCTGGTTCACCAATGCTCTGTATTTACCTTGTTAGCTCGCCTGTACGAAGTACATGGAGAGCTATTGTTGTCACCTCATTTGAGCGCGTTTGCGTGTGCGTGTGCATGTGCGTTCCCGTCACACTGCGTTAAAGTTTTTCAAATGCTTATATCTCAACAGTCACTCATCACAGAGCACTCATATTTGGAACTTAAGTACCTGGGAGGGTCTTCTGATGTTCAAAGACAACAGACCCCTGGGTTCATGCCCCGAGGTGGGGCTAGGGGTCAAAATCTAGAACACCTCTGTAAAACTGTGTTTTTGAATTGCTTATATCTCAACAGACACTCATCACAAGGGATTCATATTTTAAAAGTTGGATACCCGGGCGTGTCTTCTGAGATTCCAAGACAACACACCCCTGGGTTCATGCCTGGGAGGACGGATGGGGTGGGGCTAGGGGTCAAAATCTAGGACACCTTTGTAATTTGTTATATATGTTATCAATATGCAAACAAGTTATAAACAAAATTGGTTATATATCAGCCAACCATGTGACTTTGGTTCAAGTGTAAAAGGGTGAAGGTCATGGTGACCTACATTTCATGGCCCAGTGATTTTGCCTTATATCTTGAAGACTATTTGTTGGAGAATTGTCATACCTGGGATATTAGTACCATGTGACCCATGATTGACCTCAAAATATATCTAGGTCACTGTGACCTATATTTCATGGTCCAGTGATTTTGCCTTATATCTTGAAGGTTATTTGTTGGAGAAATGTCATACCTGGGATATTAGTACCATGTGACCCCATGATTGATCTCAAAATATATCTAGGTCACTGTGACCTATATTTCGTGGTTCAGTGATTTTGCCTTACATCTTGAAGACTATTTGTTGGAGAAATGTCATACCTTGGATATTAGTGCCATGTGACCCCATGATTGATCTCAAAATATATCTAGGTCACTGTGACCTTTATTTCATGGTTCAGTGACTTTGCCTATTATCTTGAATACTATTCGAAGCAGAAATGTCATACCTGGATTATAAGATCCATGTGACCCGATAATTGACCACCAAATATATCTAAGTCACTGTGACCTATATTTCATGGTTCAGTGATTTTGCCTATTATCATGAATACTATTTGATGGAAAAGATGTCATACCTGGATTATTAGTTCCATGTGACCCCATAATGACCTCAAAATATATCTAGGTCAGGTTGACCTATATTTCATGGTTCACTGATTTTGCCTATTATCTTGAATATTTTTTGATAAAGAAATGTCATATCTTGATTATTAGTTCCAGGTGACCTGCTGATTGACCTCAAAATATATCTAGGTCAGTTTGACCTATATTTCATGGCTCAGTGATGATGCCTATTATCTTGAATAATATTTTGATAACAAAATGTTATACCTGGGATATTATCTCAATGCAACCAGATGACTGACCTCAAAATATATCTAGGTCAATGTAACCTTTTTAACATGGTTCAATGACTTTGACTTATATCTTGAATACTATTGGATGGAGAAACTTCATATCTGAATATTCAATTCCATGTGACCCGATGATTGACATAGAAATATATCTAGGTCAGTGTGACCTATTTTCAAGGTTCAATGATTAGCCTTATAATTCAGACACAATTTGATTCTGCAATGTAATAACTGGAATATATGTTCCATGTGATCAGATGATTGACCTTAAAATATATGTAGGTCAGTGTGATCTATGTTTCATGGTTCAATAATTTTACCTTATATATTGAAAGCGCAAAACAGGCGAGCTATGCTGTCATGCGACAGCTCTTGTTTCATAATGATATTAAAAAGTTCTCTGTATCCACTATACAGTAAAATTCTGCTATTAAGACCGCCTACAATTACGAAAGTGATGCGCCATTGCCCATTACACCAGTAGCCGTACATTAGATGGTAAACAAACAATGATGAACCTGATCAGATATAGAGGATCTTACACGAGTGGTCATTTCATATGATATTTATGAAACGAGCCTTCGGCGAGTTTCATAAATATCATATGAAATGACCACGAGTGTAAGATTCTGTTTATCATATGACCACTTTTAATTGGGTTTTATCGCCTTTTAATTTGACATTTTTTTCCACGAAAAATCCATTGTTGACATGGACATCGTCATGACGTTACTTCATCCCGCCAAAGTGTTATTACACGTGTGGTCATACGATTTTTTACACGACGCTATCCACTGCTTATCAACGACGTTATATGATAAACTGTGGTTTGTGGCATCCTACCATGGTCCTCTCTATGCGCCCCCGCCCATAGGGGCTTGAAGAAATATATGGGCTGCATGATGCTTCCACGCAGAGCTGAATCCGGCCCGCACACTAGTACTGGTAAACCACATAGAGGATCTAAGCCTGTCCAGGAACCGCGGTGCGAGGCGGACCGTCCATGCTAATAAACCCTATTGGTTTCATTGGGCGACAGAGCTTGAGATGTCTTTTCATCTCAATGTCGGGTCAAAGTCACACAAAACTGGAAGCAACGTCTCCAAAATGACCTTTACAGTGTAGACGGGGACGTTAAACCTCAAATCAAACAAACAAATACAGACTTATATCAGACGCGTACCCATCACGAAAACACGCCCATACAAATACATTGAAAATTTTACTGGCGAAAAAGATACGAAACGTTTAGCTGAAAAGATTGTGATAGTTTTCCGATTTCTATCTTCATATACTGGGTCGGTCAAGATATAGATTTTGGGTACACGTTAGAACCGCCTCATTGAGGCGGTTCTAACGAGCACCAACAATCTAAGTTTTAGAGCCGAAATAAAGAAAACTAGGGTTACGCCTGTAAACCACAGTTTTACTATATAAAAGTGGGGTTCAAGGGGTTCGGAATTATATAGGTGTGTTTTCATGATGCCAGTTACCTTCTGGCAAGCAGATGTCCTGGACTCCATAACCCTTGTACTCATTAAATGTGACCCATGAGCCATTAACACAGGAAATCCAAATGTCTATGTCTTCTGAGAGCCGGGAGCCACGGATCACAGCTGGAACGTCCGACTTCAAGTATCCCTCATTGCATGTGAATGTACAGGAGCCATAGTTAGGGTTTTCCAGGCAATAGGGTTCCAGTGCTGCATTAGGAATGCTCCCAGGGCACACGGAAGAGCCCACTGAAACGGGATTACATAAAAACTTCGATGGCTCGAACACTTCTGTTTCGTTTATCTGACACCGAGTTTATAAAACCTTTTCATGCTCAACTCACTTGAGCATGAAATTGATCCTGCTGATAATTTTTAATATGCCAACAAATCATAAAGTGAGTTGAGCATAAGGCTGACACGATTAATCGATCATTCAATCGATAAATTCCACAACAACGATTATCATTACTGATTTGTTTGCGATCGATTATTTGTTAAGTACAATTTACTTCCCAAAGCTGCGCATAAAATAGCTGTATGAATGGCAAACAGAGCAGACCAAGATGAGACGCCGCGTTCTGCGGCGCCTCATCTTGGTCAACACTGTTTGCTCAGGTCTGTCTGTTCAAATACATACGGACAAGTTCAGCATATGGTTGGAGCCATGCTCAGACAGAAAGCCAGTCAGGTAAAAGTATGACCAAATCTTATGTGATTACTAATCGATTATCGATCGCAATGACAGGAAGATAATCGATTATCTTTCCAGAATAGTCAGCCTTAGTTGAGCATGGACAAAGTTTTATAACCTCGGTGACAGGTAGGGCTGGCTAATCGGAGCTAAAAAATAATCGATTATCAGTCCTGTCATTGCGATCGATAATTGATTAGTAATCGCTAAGGTTTTTATCATAATTTTACCTGTCTGGCTTTCTGTCTGAGCACGACGCTTACCATATGTTACACTTTACCATATGTATATTTGAATAGACAGGCCTGAGCAAACAGTGGAGACCCAGATGAGACGCCGCATAATGTGGCGTCTCATCAGGGTCTCCACTGTTTGCCACTTACCCCACTATTTTAGGCATAACTTTGGGTAGTAAATTGTACCTATCAAGTAATCGATTAAAAGCAAATCAGAAATGATAATCATTTTTGTGGAATTTATCGATCGATTAATCGATTATACGACTAATCAAGTCAGCCTTAGTGACAGGTAATGATAAACTGTTTATTATTACAAAAAGACTGTCCATTGAATACCATAAGCCTGTAAACCCCACATTATGCAGAGAAAAAAGAAGGGTTTACAAGAATATCCATAGGTTTTCATTTTCTTGCTCAAATACATAGCTTGTGGGTACTCGTTAGAAAAGCCTCAATGAGATGGTTCCAACGAGAACCCATGTTTTATGTTTGAAGCAGAAAAAATATGACTTAACCGGCTTTCCTTGGGTACAAACACAGATTATGGAACAACCGCAGTCTATGAAATTAAAAAAAAAGTCATACAACAATACCAACCCTTGTAAACATCACTGTTTTAATTAAGAAAATAACTAGGAATTAAAAAAGCAGTCTTTTCATACAGAGCTATTATGATAACATAACCATGAGAAGTAATTTACCTTCCATAGCCCAAACACTGTTCAATCCATCGGGGCTTGAAGAAATAGATTGGGCTTGTGATGCTTCCACGCAGAGCTGAAACTGATCCCACATTAGCACTGGTAAACAACTTAGATGTTCTAAGCCTGCCCGTCCATGCATATAAACCCTATTGGTTTCATTGGGCGACAGGGCTTGAGATGTCATTTCATCCCAACGTATCCAAAATGACCTACACAGTGTTGGCGGGGACGTTAAACCTCATATCAAACAAACAAAACACTGTTCAATATATTTATTATACGAGTATATAGTATTTATAATATATCTACTGAAAACACAGACTGTTTGCCCTCACCTGGGATTGATGACTTGTTACAAATATGAAACAAATTCATCAGATACTGTTTTGAGGTACTGAAAAGTTAACGGTAAGTTTTAAACGTGACCTTGACATTGAGACCATGGAAATAGGGGAGGTTTTGCTGAAGAACAGACATATATCTACATACAAAAATATTATTAAAATCCTGTACCTTGGAAAATATGAGCTCTCAAAAACTTTGTATGCATTTGGACACCCAGACCAATACCAACGCCGGGGAGGTCGAGAGGGGTGTGGTTGGTAAATGGGCGGGTAATAGCTCTTCTTGGACTTCGCCCAGTCGAGGCTTTTTTCATTAACTCGACCTACCGAGGCGATTCTAATGACTACATATAGCATTTTAAGATTAAACGAGGAAAATATCTTTAATTATACTGTTAAACGCATATTGAAATTTGGGGTTATAGGATTTAAGAAGTTCAAATCAGCCATAAAAATATCTTTAAATATACTGTTAAACGCATATTGAAATCTGGGGTTATGGGATTTAAAAAGTTCAAATCAGCCATAAATGAGCCGCCGGTGTTCGAGCCATCAAAGTGTTACTGTATTTCAGCGGCCCTGTCCATCGGAGTTCGTAGAAATAGAAGGGCTGCATGATGCTTACACGCAAAGATGAAACCGACCAGAATTTTGAGTTATAGTAAACCTAAAAGAATACTCAGGAAAAGTGATGCGAGTCGGTCTTTTCTTTAAACCCTGATGTTTCTTTGGGCAGAAGGGCTTGAGATGCTATTTCATCTCAAGGTCGGGAAATACGAAAACACGCCTATACAAATACATTGCCACCTTTATTGCCGAAAAAATGAAAATTTTATGATGAAAAATTGTGATATTTTTCTTATTTCTGCTCAAAATATAGCTTGTGGGCACTCGTTAGAACCACCTCATCAAGGCGGTTCTAACGAGTACCCACAATCTATATTTTAGAGCAGAAATAAGAAAACTTACTCCACCCATAAAAGACACCAAAGGGAAAGAAATACAAACATTAAGCGACCAGACCATAATGGAAACCTAAACAAAGGAAGGCCATAAGGACAGTTACTTTCCCACAAAATGGCCATATGGCCATCCAAAACCAAAAGACACAAGTGATACACACAGTAAGTAACAAACAACAACATAAATAAATCGCCACAGAAGAGCCGCCTTGGAACAGTCAGTGGAAGATTTCCACTGGGGGGCTTAAATCAATTTTACGTGGCCACAATCCTCGCCCTTGCCCAATGAATCAATATGGTTTATAAGCATGGACTGTTCACTGCACCGCTTTGCCTGGGCAGCACATGTCAAACTATTACTAAGTACAATATTTAATACAGCCCCCCCCCACCCCCCACACACACACTCCCCTTTTAACCCATACATGACAATGGGGGCCCCCGCCTTATAAGTTTGGAGCGGTCCATTTGCAATTATATGGCTTCCAGAAGCCCTGTCGCCCAATGAATCAATATGGTTTATAAGCATGGACTGTTCACTGCACCGCTTTGCCTGGGCAGCACATGTCAAACTATTACTAAGTACAATATTTAATACAGCCCCCCCCCCACTCCCCTTTTAACCCATACATGACAATGGAACCCCCCGCCTTATAAGTTTGGAGCGGTCCATTTGCAATTATATGGCTTCCAGTTGGTTTTGTTTAATGTAAGTCGTACAAAAATGTTTATTCTTTGAGCAAACAGTGCAGGTTCGGATCAGACGCCGCGTTCTGCGGCGTCTGATCTAGGTCTACACTGTTTGCCAACATCCCCCCCAAAAAGGACGCTAGATATGTATGCGTTTATTTCTTAACAGCTTTTGTATATGCCAAAGCTGCATACATTGTTTCCGTATACCGGGTTAAACAAAATAACAACAGGTGCTCCAATAGAAGAGAAGATGCAAAAAGGTATAGACCAAGTATCTGACTCCTGTGATAGCTATAACCCCACAATCAGCATAAACAAGACTGAGGTAGTCTATCAGCCAGCATCTGGCAAGCCTTACAAAGAGCCCATCATCATAGTGAAAGGTCTAAAGATTGCAAATGGTAGACAAGTACACCTACCTTGGGAGCACGCTGTCAAGAGCCGAGCGCATTGATGATGAAGGATAACGAAAGCTAATGCAGCATTTGGCCGACTACCTGGTAATGTCTTGGTTCGAAGTAGACTCGGACTGGACACCAAACTGAAAGTCTACAGAACTGTGGTGCTGCAAACACTATTGTATGCATGTGAAACATTGACAGTTTATCAACGGCCAAAAGACGGAATCACTTCCATACAAGCTTTCTAAGAAAACTCTTAAAGATTAAGTGGCAAGACAGGACTCCAGACACGGAAGCATGAATTCTCTTCTGAAATTAGCACTGTTAAGATGGACGGACAGGCCATGTTACCAGAATGCCTGAGGCACGTTTGCCAAAGAAAGTTCTATATGGAGAACTAGAAATGGGCAAACGCTCCCAAGGCGGTCAGAGGAAGCGCTACAAGGACACCCTCAAAGCCTCCCTCAGGGGCTTCAACATTCCAACAGGATCGTGGGAACAAATTGCACAGGACAGAGTAAAGTGGCGAGGTCTCATCAGAAGGGGTGCCAATGAATATGAGGTAAACAGAATCAGTGAAGCTGAGCAGAAACGTGCCCAGAGCAAAGCTAAGGTATCACCTCAACAACAGGGCTCTCTTCTTCTAACCTCTGTTGCTCTATATGCAACAGACTGTTCAGAGCTAGAATCTGTTTCATCAGCCATCTTGGAACACCAAAGCAGTAACATTTCTCAAATATGATTAAGATTGGTCATTGTCAGTAATGACAGACGAACTATTAACAACGGCGTCGTCAGTTTTGAACAATTGGTTCTAATCAGATTAAAGCTAGTACGTGTTTTCGCTGTACATGCACACCATATAAAACATTTCCTGAGTATTTTAAAATTTTGTGAGGTAGGTGCTAATTTTTTTTTTTTTTTTGTTTTTTTTTTTTTAATTTTTTTTTTTTTTTTTTTTTTTTTTTTTTCGTTTTTTTTTCACCAACCTGTCCTAGTTTTCGCACGGAACCAATCCGTCCACGGTCCATCTCCGCTTTCATATATGCAGTTTAACCGGATTTCATGAAGTGTGTTTTGACTGAGTCCACTAATTTCATACAAGCGTTGGCGTCTCAAAACAGGCGATCTGATTGTTAAAACACTGTTGTCAGCCCTGAAAGCGACTGTACAGAACCGGGCCAGCTCAGATGGTGGGGTCCAGTGAACGGTGATATTCTGAAATAAATAATCCATCCTGTTATCAATTTGTATGTTTGTTTGATTTGAGGTTTAATGTCCCCGTCAACACTGTAGAGGTCATTTTGGAGACGTTGCTTCCAAAGTTCCAATTTTGTGGGACTTTTACCCGAGATTGAGATGAAATGACATCTCAAGCCCTGCCGCCCAATGTTTTCTGGGACATTGGCAAACAGTGTAGACCCAGATCAGACGCCGCGGAACGCGGCGTCTGATCTGGATCTACACTGTTTGCTTAAAGAACATTCATTTTTCTTGGTAAAATTTGCCACAAAACCAGTTCGGCAACTGAGGGGTGAAAGGGAAGGAACACCTTGGAATTAAGTCCGCCTTCAGCGCAAATGTTAAGAAATCAATGCGCTGGAAAAGGAAATGAGGCAAGTGCTTAATTTGGACTATTTTATGCAGCGAACGAACAGCGGAAGTGTAGTAACGCGGTCCAGTACCGGAAGTAGAAATGCAATGACATATAAACTTGATACAAGTATCAAACGCGGTCCAGTACCGGAAGTAGAAATGCAATGACATATAAACTTGATACAAGTATCAACTTTCAAAAAACATATCTGACACCACTATAACTGGAAATGGACTAGCCCAAACTTATGGAAGATTCCATTGTCATATATGGGTTCATAAGTCCTTGTAATGAATACCCCTGTAACCCCCACTTTATACTTTATAAGAAGAGAATGGGGCTTACATGTGTATACATATTTCACCTGCCAGCACAAAACTGCGGGCCAACGTCGGGCCGTTAGCTGGATGGGTTCAGGCCCCTAGACATAGCAATGTGATTGGCCCGCAAATGCTAGAACTGCCAGTGCCTGGAACAAATTTTCATGGTCCCAAAAATGCTTGAGCCATTTACCACTGTACTTGCATAGATACCTATGCGCATGGCTGTTTGAAGCCATTGTCAAATGGACCGAAAGCCGTGCTCAAACAGCAAAAAACATGTTCAAATCATGAAATTCGCGTGCTGTTTGAACATGGATTTTGAGCTTTTGATATCACAAGACGGGCCTTGCTTTATTTACTTACGTTGAGCGACGTAACGTTATCGCCCTGAACATAGCGTTTTAGGGTTCTATGATGACGTCACTGCATGACAACGTCATTGTAAACAAAATTCTGAACTGGCCGCCAATTTGGTTTGCCTGTCGCATTTGAAGAGTTTCTAATGAATTTATATGGAGCTTTTGGGCGTTTTCGTCAAAATTTGCTGTCGGATTCGTAAGTTATGCAAGAACAACGATCAGCCATGGTTATTTCATTGCATTAACATTTGCCGGATCCCTCGGAAGATATTTGAACATTCGGCCTAGCGGCCTCATCGTTCAAACAGCTTCCTCGGGATCCGGCAAATGTTAATGCATGAAAAACCATGGTTGATCCCTATAAACAACAATAACCCTTCCCAACACGCACATGGCATAATTGTGACGTCACATCAACGTCGGTGTAAAGTCATCACGTTTACGCAACGTCACATCTACGTCGGTGCAAATCGATTTATGTTAATGCGTCTTTCCCTTTGGTTTTGTTTGTTGGATTAGAGGTTTAACGTCCCCGTCAACACTATACAGGTCATTTTGGAAACGTTGCTTCCAATTTTGTGGGACTTTTGCCCGACATTGAGATAAAATGACATCTCAAGCCCTGTCGCCCAATGAAACCAATAGGGTTTATAAGCATGGACGGTCCCTTTCCCTTTAGTGTCTCTGATGGGGTCTGCGGGTTAATTGTATCGATTCCTGATCATTGCCTTCACTTCTATTTCGCCCACCTCGGATTAACGATTGGCTCGATATATAAGTGAAATAATCTTGAAAGGGCCGTACAACCAAAAACAAGAGGCGGTTCTAACGATTACTCACAATCTATCTTTTTTTTTTGGGGGGGGGGGGGGGGGGTTGGGTTTTACGGCCCTTTCAAGATTATTTCACTCATATCGAGCCGATCGTTAATCATAGGTGGGCGAAAACCGGGGTACCCGGAGAAAAACCACCTGACCTTCCGTTGTAGAACTTGGCATCTCACACGTGACCCGAGCGAGGCTCGAACCCACGGCGGTGAGAGACCTAATGACTAAGAGTCAGCGCTCTTATCCATTAGGCCACGGAGGCCCGTCAATCTATCTTTAGAGCGGAATAAGAAAAATATCAGTTTTTTTTATCTGAAAAAAAATCATTTTTTGGAGGTAGAAATGCACTGTATTTGAATAGGTGTGTTTTCTAAATGGAACCCGCGACCTTCTGATCACCTGTCAGACGCGCATCCCCGTCAGCACAAAACAACGGGCCAACGTCGGGCCGATAGCGATATATAGAATACCAGGTGAGTGTCTTTTGATATCAAGTTTATCAGGCAAGGCTTCGAGAACGCTTGTAGAATCGCGAGGCTTGCCGAGCGATTCTACATGCGTTCTCGAAGCCGAGCCTGATAAACTTGATATCAAATGACACGAATCTGGTATTCTATTTATCAGTTCATCCCCTTGTGCACTCTTAAATTAGCAATTTACGATCAATTATTGATGGTCCTCAGTGCGTCCCAACATTCTGGCGGTCGATATTTTTAGTATCAGCTGACTATATTTTTCCTATAATATTTTTTTTTTCAAGTAATCTTTTCATTTTTTCTAGTAAAAATACTATTTTTGTCATTTTTATAGCAGTCCGCTTAATTCATTAAAGTGCAATGTCACGTTGACGTGATAAAGCTCAGTTGTCATGAGATAGCATATCTTTATCAGGTTAATGCGTTTCAATGCAATATATAAAGGGGGTAACTGATAAACGACGTTACCACATCGTATAGCTATCGGCTAGACGTTGGCCCGGCATTCTTTGCTGGCTGGGATCCGACTTATCTACCGAGATTGATAACAGATCAATGTACAACCAGTTGAAACTTACGTCCTCTCCAGCCTCCAGCCAAACATTAGTTGGGGTTCGGTCGCTTTCACCAGCAGGTATCTGACGTCTTTTATCTTGGAACGGATCTGAAGAGGGTAAAAATATTACACCATTACGAAAACATGCCTACACAAGTAGATTGCAAACTTTACCGCCGAAAAAGAGGAAAAATTGTGACATTTTTCTTATTTCTGCTCAAAACATAGATTGTTGGTGCTCGTTAGAACCGCCTCGTTGAGGCGGTTCTAACGAGTACCCACAATCTTTATTTTAGAGCAGAAATAAGAAAAAATAAGGTTTACTCCTGTAAACCCAAGTTTTACTTTATAAAAGTGGTGTTCAAGGGGGTCAAAATTATATAGGCGTGTTTTCGAGAGGGTAACCAGTAAAATGCCCTGAGACAATGACTTGTAGAGGACCAAAGTTTCCCAACCTGCTGAATAACCCGCATCGGTTTGTCTAAGCTGATGGAGCTACGTAAAGCCCCCCGCACTTTACATGTAACTCACTTCACTTATAGCCCCTTAAATTAGCCTTTCGGGACAGAGGAACTCATAACATTGAGAAGAAGAAGAAGAAGAAGAAGACGCAAGAGAAGAAGAAGAAGAAGAAGAAGAAGAAGAAGAAGAAGAATTTCCAGCTCACATAGTGACTTTGTAATCGATTTTTCAAAAAACAAGACCATGATGCTTTTATATCGCTCGACTCAGCTTATGCTTTTTGAATCCTTAAAAGAGTCCCGCCAAGCGAATTTGTGTCTTCGAGCATTCCGTCATGACAAATTTTAACTGCGCATCATGCGGCCCAGCCATTCAGAGGTGCCAGGGATATGGCTTTCTGTCTGAAGGTTCCTCTTGATTCACTGCTTGTATGAGCGAGCAGTGAAGGTTCTGGCGAGACTGCGCGGTTGCGCAGGCTCGCCTGAACCTTCGCTGCTCGCATAGGCGATAAGTACCAAAATCGCTTGACGGGGCCCAAAAGTGAAGTAGACTGCTTTAAGACTGCTGTAAAAGGTGTGTTCAAGAATGTTAGCTTGATCGTGCCTTACGTTACACATAAGAAGATAATCTTCTTTTTCTTCTTCTTCTTATAATTATTCAGTGTATGAAAAACAAGTGATCCCTTGGACGGAGACGTTTTTGATCACAGAACTATATATAATTTGAAAGTTCTTGGTAGAAATATAATAGATGACGCTACGTACCAAACATCATCCAATATCTGGGTTTCTGGTTTAAGATGCGAAGCTTTCTAAAAGTTGACCCTATATGGGTCTATGTAAAACGTGGTACCCAAAACGGGACTATTTTCCAATCCAAGGGCTACAATTTGAATAATTCTTGGTCGGCTAAAGGAAACTACTAACCAAATATCAAAGGCCCGGGCCTGCTGGTCTGGGGGCAAGCAAATTTTTATATATAGTTTGTCCTTACATGAGCCTTTGTAACCACCCGGTAACCACCCGGTGTGGGACCATTACTTTTTCACAGGGTAAGAAAACCGTTAATTTCCCCCATTTTCGTTGTCATGGCAAACGGCTTTTTTCTGGATTTTTCTGCGAATACGTTTAAAAAAGACCACCCTCAATAGATCATTTCACCCAACTTTGATTAAAATCTATTCATTGGTTAACCCACTGTAGGCGGGAAACCCCTAAAGGGGTACCTTGGCAAACAGTGCGGGCCCAGGAACGCGGCGTCTGTTCAGATCCTGCACAATTTGCTAACAGAATTTTCCATCAAAAATAGAACAAAAACCGAAAAATAGGTCTGACACACCTTATAGGACAAATGGACTTGTCTAACATATAGCAATGGAAGGGTCCACTAGTATATAATGGGATAAGGATGGAATGTGGTTTAAAGACGGATGGTGACCGATTACAATATCGCTCCAGGAGCCTTTGACTGGCAATTACGAAATCACACCTATACATTGTGAATTTTACAGCAAAAAAAAAAAAAAAAAATAAAAATAAAAAACACACACACAAACAAAAAAACAAGATTTGTTTGTGAAACACTGATGCCACCGGACAGCGCCATTCACAAGTTATGCCCAATATTGCGAATATTAAAGTTTTGAAAAAGCAGGTCAAAGGTCAAGGTCAAGGTCACGAGATAAAAAAATATGGAACCACTGGAAAGGTATTGTGATAAGGTATACACATGTGAAATATGAAAGCTCTATCTATAACCATTCAAACCCAATGTTAAGGCTTTTGTAGACAGACAAACGGACACACATGCAGACAGACAGACCAAAAACTATATGCCCCCCGAATCTCGATTCTGGGGGGCATAAAAACACACAAAAAAAAAAACACGAAAGGTTAAGATGAAAACACACACACACACACACAAAAAAAAAACACACGAAAGTTTAAGACGAAAAAAATTGTGACATTTTTCTCATTTCTACTCAAAATATAGGTTGTGAGTACACGTTGGAACCGTCTCATTGAGACGGTTCTAACGAGTACCCACAATCTATATTTTTAAAGATTGCGATTAAACGTTGGAACCATCTCAGTGACTCAATTAGACCCCGGTTCCAAGGAGTACCCACAATCTATATTTTAGAGCAGAAATTAGAAAAACTTTATCCCCGTAAACATCATTTTTGCTCTATAAAAATTGCTTCAGGAGTAAATTCGTTGACCTCTATTGACATGGGAGACAAAATTACTTTTTGCAGGAGTTGTCTCCCCTGAATGTGTTCCCAATCCCCTTAAACACTTGTGGTTTCTTTGCACGGTAGGACTTTGGATGTCATTTCATCGTCAATGTCAGGAAAAGTCCCAAAGTCTCGAAAATGACCTAAATATTCTTGACGGGGGCGTTAAACCTGAATACAAACAAAACAGCTGCATGTATCGCTTAACTGCTTTGCCTTTCCACAATTTTGCGGTATGTGTGGTATTTATATATATTTAGGAAAGGGCAATAGCGGTTTTACGTTTAAATTGCTATTGTCAGTTAACTAGACTGGAAACAGTCCATTCATTTAATCATTTCACTTATAAGAATAATCTTATTAATTTTAACCCAGCTCAAAAGCAATGACTTCCATCCCATAGCACCAAATGAATGCCAAAAGTTTTGGAGATCAGAAAGTATTAGAGAGGAGAAATAAATGCATTGCTAATACAAAGGAGAAGATATTGGTTAAACTTTTGGACTGATTCCAGTCTATCAGTTAACTGGCAATTGCGGTTTCGGTTTTACTTTAAAATGGCTACTGCCAGTCGTATACAAATACATTGCCACCTTTATCGCCGAAAAAATGAAAATTTTTTGATGAAAAATTGTGATATTTTTCTTATTTCTGCTCAAAATAAAGATTGTGGGCACTAGTTAGAACCGCCTCGCCTCACCCACAATCTATATTTTAGAGCAGAAAAAAGAACAATAAGGTATCCCCCCGGACACCCCAATTTTACTATATAAAAGTGGGGTTCAAGGGGGTCAAAATCATATAGGCGTGTTTTCGTGGTATAAACTTCATGCATATGCTGGGTCTTATGTAACTCGGCTAAGATACGAATCGTTGCTGTTTGTTGTTTGTTTTTCATTTTCCAAGCATTTCCACATTTTGGAATATGTTATGAATTGTTGACTTAATTTAGTATTTTAATCACTTTGTTTTGGGAAGGTGAGGATACTTTTTCTGATTGTTTCTGCCATAGACAGCATGACTTTCCTTATAAAAAGGCGTCTTCAGGCATAAACCACTGGACACACAACGTGAATGCAATGTCATAGCAACGTCTTTGTAACGACATGACGCTGCATCGACGGTGGTGCGACGTTACCTACACGTCATGTGCCCACTCGGAATAAACTCAACTGCCTTATTGGTGGCACGGACCCAATATGTATGGTGGCTTTCATACGAGTATACACGACCTAGAAATAAGAACAATAATGTAATCCCTGTAATCCCAACTTCATTACAGAAACATGTAACTTTCTGATATCCAGTAAATGAAAACCACTACTCGAACTCACCGCCCCATCCCCACCCACTCTCCCCGCCCACCGGGGCTTAGAGAGATAGATTGGACTGCGTGATGCTTCCACGCAGAGCTGCAAATGACCGCGCATGACCACTGGTAAACCGCTTAGAAGGTCTAAGCCTGCTCAGGCAAAGTGGTGCCAGTCGTACCGGCCATGCACACAAGCCATATTGGTTTCATTAGGCGACAGGGATTGAGATGTAATTTCAACTCAGTGTCGGGTAAAAGTCCCACAAGATTGGGTGCAACGTCTCCTAAATGACATAAATAGAAATGACGGGACGTTAAACCTCAATTCAAAGAAACAAACCACTCGAACTTACTAATAACAAGTACTTTGCGTGGAGATAAAGATTGCTCAGGCAGACAAAAGTTGTTGTTAAATATCTAAGTTAATGAGGACACCTGGGCATGTTCTATTGTAATATATGGTCGAACTGGGGTTTATTTTGTTTGATTTGAGGTTTAACGTCCCCGTCAACACTGTAAAGGTCATTTTGGAGACGTTGCTTCCAATTTTGTGGGACTTTTACCCGACATTGAGATGAAATGACATCTCAAGCCCTGTCGCCCAATGAAACCAATAGGATTTATTAGCATGGACGGTCCGCCTCGCACCGCGGTTCCTGGACAGGCTTAGATCCTCTAAGCGGTTTACCCGTATAAGTGTGCGGGCCGGATTCAGCTCTGCGTGGAAGCATCATGCAGCCCATATATTTCTTCAAGCCCCTATGGGCGGGGGCAAGAATTTGGGTTTACAGGGGCATACATTATTTTTCTTATTTTTGCTCAAAAACATAGATTGTGGGTATTCGATAGTTCCTAGAATCTATGTTTGGAGAAGAAATATGAAAAATATCGAAATTTTTATCTGAAAATTTTTATTTTCGGTGGTAAAATTTTCCACTATATTTAAATAGGCGTGTTTTTGGTAATAAGTATTCCATTGCATTCAATAGATATCTTTTAATAATGTTAAGATTTAGCGAGTAGAAAATAAAAGAAAAATATTGAGAGCCTTTAATCCATTCGCATACATGTAGAACTACAACAGACAACTGATCTCTGCAAGCTGCATTTTTATAGCATATAGATTATTGTATTAGATGGATATATGCCACTTGTAAAAATCATATGTGCATTATCATTCATATCATTTGTTTATTATATTTGCGGTGTTTCATTTTATTTCATGCTAAATGGCAGTAGATATTTCTGCATTAACGATTTAACTGGTATTAGCGGTTTTACGTTAAAATGGCTATTGCCAGTTAACTTTTAACTGGCAATAGCGATTTTAACGTAAAACCGCTATCGCAAGTTAACTGTCAATAGTCATTTCTATATATTCATGCTAAATTACATGCAAATGAGCCGTTTTACCAGACACTGTTGCCCCCCCCCCCCCCCCCCCCCCCACACACACACACACACCCATCGGGGCTTGAAGAAATAGATGGTCTGCATGATGCTTCCACGCAGAGTTGAAACCGACCGCAAACCGCTTAGAGGAACTACGCCTGCCCAGGTTTCATTGGGCGGCTGGGCTGTCATTTGATCTCAATGTCGGATAAAAGTTCCACAAAATTGGAAGCAACCTGTCCAAAATGACCTATACAGTGTTGACGAGGACGTTAAATCTAAAATCAAATAAACAAACAAACAAACAAACGAGACAACTGTTTTGTGGCATTTGCGAACAATAATTCCGCATGCGCTCTGTCCGATCCTTGGATAATGCACAACCTCTAATTTCTTTATCTAAAATTTGAAAAGTTTTACCAGTCCGCAAACCCACGGTTGGTTTATGACCGTGCTCCTTTAATGTCAGATTAAATGCTATATTTATCATGCGCTAGAAAATGTCAGGGCATTTATATGTAATGTGAGACACGAAGAAAGCAAAAATGTGTTTTCCGGCTTGTGCGCAGAACTGATCAGTCTGCGCATTTGCGTAAAATGGATGTTCACTCCATGCAGGCAAGAAAGCCTTATTCTGACAGTTCGGGTAACCAGGATATTCTGACCAGGATATTCTGTATTTTACTCAACGGCACCCTTTTTTCTTGAAGCGATTCAAGCGAATCATCATTTTTGTGTCTATGGCCCAATTTGTATATGAAATGACTAGGCGACTGAGATATAGAGAATCGTATATGAGTGACCATTTAATATGATATTTATGAAATGAGACTTCGGCGAGTTTCATAAGATTCATATGAAATGATCACGAGTGTAAGATTCTGTTTATCATATGGCCACTTAGAATTTGACATTTTTTTCCAAACCAAAATGCATTGTTGACATGAACCTTACTTAATCCCGTAAAAGTGTGGTCATACGATTTTTACACCGACGTTATCCACTGCTTAACAACGACGCCATTTAATAATTTATTTTATCAAATGGTCATTTATTGCTACTCTTCTACGAGCCCTTTCCCTTCATATAATGGTCGCGAATGAAAACAAATATTGTTGGCACAAAATTGCTTCAAAACATTTCTCGATGGAACATAGTGGCTATACGAAACGGTCTTGAAGTGTCTTTCGGACACATTTTATCACTTTAAACGACAATTTGTAGTAATTTTACGAGTTTTATTTGTGATATTTAACAATTGTACCGTTTTCGCAAATATAAAACTAACTGTTCAGCAATCCAAATTGACGTCGTGTTTCCCAATTAGAAAAATATCCTAAGAAATTTGACCGTTCTGACCATTCCAATGTGGTTCTTCTGTCGCGGTTTATTTGTGTTATTGTTTGTCTTTGAGTGTGTGTGTGTCGCTTATATTATTTTGTTTTGGATAGCCAATTGGCCATTTTGTGGGAAAGTAACTGTCCTTTTAGCTTTCCGCTACCGATGTTTACATTAGGTCTCGTTGTTTCATGTTTGTGCGTCTTTCCCTTTGGTGTCTCTGGTGGGAGCTGTGGGTTAATATTGTATCGATTCCTGATTATTGCCTTTCACTTCTAATATACCCAACATAATTAAAAACGCTACATCGAACATTTAAATTTTCGTTTGGTACGAGGATCAAACGAAAAATGTCTAATAAACCAAGACTATTCGACCTAATCACAAATCTCAGATAAGTGGCGCCGTGAACCAGTACAACATTTTAAAGACGTCACTCATGGCCTGGCTGTCGAACTTCTTCGAAGAAGAATGAGAAAGATGATTTAACTTTTCGGAATCGATTTTGATTTTGAAATTGTTACGAGCTTATTATTGATTTTCCATGTAAATTTTAAAATCGACTAAACTTAAAATATAAAATAATAATTTGGGTGAGGAAACTTCTAAGCTACAATGTGTCAAAACAAGAATTCTAACACAGCGCGCCTATATAGGCAATGGAAAATAACTGTGTTTTATTCTACAACAAATCACAGCTCGGAAGAGCGTGACGAGTGACGTCATTACAATTCCCAATTCATGACGTCACTAGTCGATTTCCTTGACGTTAGACGGTGTAACGTCATTTTCTCGCATCGAAAACGTAAGAAAAGGATATAAATGCATGTGTTTCAGTCGATAATTTTAGCGGGATTTCTTCTAACAATGGCGAAAGGTTGTGAGAGTTTGAAGGAAACAACAACATTATTGCCGATTTTCAGCGTGTTAGAATCGAAATAGATCAGCTCTTGTCTATGATTTGTTGAGTAATAAATCACAGTTTGTCGGTCAGTTGTAAGTAGACAAATCACGCGCGCTACGCGCTTGTGATTTGTCTACTTTACAACTGACCTCCAAACTGTGATTTATTACACAACAAATCACAGCTAGAGCTGATCTATTTCTTAAATAAACTTTTTTTCTGCTATTCAGGAAAGTATTAACGCAGTGGGGCGCCTGCAAAGTAAATGAGGCCCAAAAGGGGTTCATGCAAACTTTGCAAGCGACCCGCTGTCGTTCATACTTTCATGATCCGCAGACAGAAAGAATAAGTTTATTTCGTATATCTACATTCTTTACTCCTCATCATTGGGCGTAAAATGATTATAAAGCAAACTTTTAGAGCTGAAAAAACATTTGCACGCTGTTTTTCTTCAGAGAGCGGAACAGCGTTGACGTCACCAACGCCCAATCAGATCGTAGAGAACCATGGTTTAGACTGATGTCACTGACAATCATATGATTGATGCGTTCATAGAAGTATGGACTACATTGTTTTTTATATAGGCTTATATTAAGCTTTAAACGGAAAATGTAAATATATAAATAAAAAAGCTCCTACCAGCTACAACATTTCTGAATGCACCAACAAACAGTATGCAGACAAAAAGCAGAACCATCCTTTCCAGCGATATATTCTTTCCTAGTATTTTTACAAAATTGTACCGTGGTCAATTAATATCACGAATATGGAAATCCATAATTTCTTAATTGAGCCGCATCATGGGAAAACATGGTTTTGCCAGTTGCGAACAACAAATGTGCTGATCAGACTGCGCATGCGCGCAGTCTGATCAGCACCTTTGTGTTCGCTGCTTGGATAAAATGTAGTTCAATATCTTTGGTTTCTTTACATAAAATATTAAGACCTTTGCTAGTCTATGAGACTGAGCAGGCCAAGTTGTGTCTCATCTGGTCGCAAACACACAGAACACAGGTTGTCAAGTGACATGGCTCAATTATTTGTACATGTATATATTGCATGCAAACCAAAGAAATACCATGAATTCTACTAGATATAATCTCGGTATTTTCTACCTCGGGAGACAGAAAAACAATCCGATAAAAAAAACTCGTGCTTCGCATTCGCTTCTATATCAGATTTTTAAAGCCCTTGGTTTATAAATCCCATATTTAAGCTTGGGGAATGTATATACTCTGTTTGCATTCTACGACTTTAAGTTGAACTGATACATCTTCGGGGGAGGTAGCTTTTTCACAACTATTTTTGTCTCCCATGAATTTGTTTTTGGAAGAGTAGATCTCATTTTTTGGCAGGACGGAAGTTACAACTATAACATTGACCAGTCTATGAAATAAATACCCTTCAAGGCTGGACAATCCGATTTAATACATAGAAATGGTTCTATAAAGTGGGTCTTTCAGGGTATAGGAAATTTACATTGGTTTCTGCCTACGCTTGGAATTTGATGAAATTATGCACAACTACAGTAGAACTTCGATGGCTCGAACACCGATGGCTCGTTTACGATCGACGAGTCGAACCCGTTCTTGAGTCCGCAGGAAATTCATCCAAATACGATATAGGTGTAATTTAGGAAGATTTTCTTCATTTATCTTGCAAATGTATACTGTGTGCACTCATTAGAATCGCCTCGATGAGGCGATTCTAATGAGTACACACAGAATACATTTATAATACAGAAAATCGAAAAGATATCCACAGTTATCTCCATTATGCCTCCTGGTATGGCACTAACAGTAACCCTCTGTGGCTCGAACAACCGCTGCCTCGAACAATTTTCCATGGTCCCAAAGGGGTTCGAGCCATCGAAGTTTGACTGTATTGCCTTGGGTATTACCTTTGTAATTATGATACATTTGCTTTCAAACGTAATTCCATTGTAAAATTATTACGTTTTGTACGATTTCACTACCAAAACGGTGGGTACTCTGAAATAAACTTTTCTACGGTAAACAGAATTTCATATATGTAATACTGAAATATTTTATGAATTAAAGCCATCATAGGTGAGATAATTGATACTATGAAGGGCTTTATGTGTGTTGTAATAGTGGCTGGGGATTCAGTTTTCTACATTGGTATCCGCATATTTCAGCTGCAAGCTTTGCCTTCATTCAAATTTTATATGTAATTTTACCAAGTTCCAATCTTTGTCAAGACACCATTTCAGCATAAAATATATCCATGTTACTTAGGAATCTGTAGATGAAATTTCACATGAATTGAGGACCGGTAACATGTTGTTTAAACAGTCTGAATACTGATAGTCCTGGTTCAGCAAAATGTGAAATTATACGATAATTATGTTTCTGTCATGCTGTGTAATAATATTTTACTTCTGCGTTTAAGGTATAGTATGGTTTGTGTAAGTAGTTCATAATGTCAGCTTGACTTTGACTAGAAAGTGAGATCATAAAATCTCGTCCATAACAAAACAAAAATAAATCAACTACAAGGGGAGCCCAGTTTGTACCCATTGGAATATCTACGATTTGTCTCTGTAACTTTGTTCCAAATCTAAAAGATAGGATAAAGCGTCACACATAGTATGACAAAACCAAAATGTATACCTTTTTGGTTTTGTATCTGATGTCTGTTTGTTTTGTTTGATATGAGGCTTAACGTCCCCGCCAGCACTGTATAAGTCATTTTGGAGACTTTGCTCCCAATTTTGTGGGACTTTTACCCGACATTGAGATGAAATGGTATCTCAAGCCCTTTCGCCCAATGAAACCAATAGGGTTTACAAGAATGGACGGTCAGACTCGCACCGCTTTGCCTTGGCAGGCTTTAGATCCTCTAAGCGGTTTCCCAGTACTCGTGTGTGACCGGTTTCAGCTCTGCGTGGAAGCATCATGCAGCCCATCTTTGTTTGTTTGATTTGAGCTTTAACGCCCCCGTCAACACTGTAAAGGTCATTTTGGAGACGTTGCTTCCAATTTTGTGGGACTTTTACCCGACATTGAGATGAAATGACATCTCAAGTCCTGTCGCCCAATGAAACCAATAGGGTTTATTAGCATGGACGGTTCGACACGCACCGCGGTTCCTGGTCAGGCTTAGATCCTCTAAGCGGTTTACCAGTACTAGTGCCCGAGCCGGATTCAGCTCTGCGTGGAAGCATCATGCAGCCCATATATTTCTTCAAGCCCCTATGGGCGGGGGCTTGCAGCCCATTTATTTCTTCCAGCCCCGATGGGCGGGGCCTTTGTATCTGATGTAAAGAAGGCACGTCTGCAATTGCATGCAAGGTAAGTAGCGCCAGTGCTTTCAATCAAATTAGTAAGTTTGGCCTTTATCATGTTATGAGGTAAAGTTTCGTATAGAGTGAAATTCCATTCATATATTTCATTTCCTAAAGGACAAAAAAAAGGTTCGAAAACCATTTAATAAAATTGTTAACTCTTATCTTGCTGTTCACGACAACCATTTTCTTTGAAAACAGTAAAGATCCAGATCAGTTGGCTTATGATTTATGAATTTGTAGGAATAAATGGCATCAAGTAATCTGATTGGTTCAAAGTCAGAAATGGGTGTGGCTAAACTGAATATTCAGCAAGAGAAGGGTTAACGACCATAACACCGTCAAATGTTAACGGATTTTGCCCATTAACAATTGCAAACCACACTTTCCGAGTACCAATGCATTTGCAAAATTTGAATAGCCAAGAAAAAATATTCAATATGTTCTTTAAAAGGGTTATCCTTTGGAAGCAAGGAATACACCAAATAAGTGAAAAAAAATGGAGTGTACCTGTTTTCTGGGCCAGACTAGCTAGTTTCGGCCAATTAGGCCTCATCAGTGACCATCAAGTTATCGATGGAAACGCCCAAGAGTCACTTATTAAGAACTGACAAAGACAGATATAACTCAAGATAAAGAACGGTTAGAGTGTTGGTCCTTGGCTACAATATGCTTTCTTTTGTTTGTTTGAATTGGGGTTTAACGTCCGCGTCAATACTATTTAGGTCATTTTGGAGGCGTTGCTTACAATTTTGTGGGACGTTTACTCGACATTGGGATGAAATGACATCTCAAACCCTGCCGTCCAATAAAACCAAAAGGCTTATATGCATTGGAAGTCAGACTCACACCACTTTGCCTAGGCAGGCTTACTACAGCTGGTATCTGGGAATGTGTGGCGGCCGTAAAATGTCTCCCTGCCCTACATCATAGTGTAGTTTATACTTTCTTGTCCTTTGGGATGATTTATTCCATTGTGGAATTTTGAAAATATTTGAGGCTCATTGATCAGGCTTAATTGGCCGAAACTAGCTAGTCTGGCCCAGAAAACATGCACACTCCATATTTTTCCGTTCTGTGGTGTATTTCTTGCTTCCAACGGATAACCCTTTTATAGAACATACTTAGCTCTTCTAAACGGTTTAACAGCACCCATGTGTGGTTAGTTTAAGCTCTGCGTGGAAGCATCATGCAGGTCAATCTATTTCTCCAAGCCCCGATGGGCGGGGGCGATGCTTTCTTTTGTGGTCTATATATCTGTGAAGTTTCATCCTCATTTTCCGTTTAGTATAGGAAAATTAGTCCAAACAGAAGAAAAAACAACAACATTTAATGGGAATTTTACCGGCTAGTCAGAAAGCGAGAAAAGATCAGTTTTACCATGGCATGGATCAGTTACACGAACCCCGTCACGGTATAACTAAGTCTTATCTTCGAGTTTAATTTCCATGTTACCGCCCTGCAAACATCACAAACCCACGCCTATATAATTTTGACCCCCTTAAACCCAACTTTAATATGATAAAACTGGTCGTAACAGGGGTATTCATTATTTTCTTATTTCATCTCAAAACCATAGATTGTGGGTATTCGTTAGAACCGCATCGCCATGAGTTCCCACAATCTATGTATGGAGCAGAAATAGGGAAAATATCAGATTTTGTTTTGTCTGAAAATGTTCATATTTGGTGGTATTCTTCCAATAAATCTGCAAACGCGTGTTTTCTTTATGGGGAACACAGGTCAGGTCGGGTCTTGAAATGTTAGGTATATACAACCTTTGCCTTGTACTATGCAAGCAGCGATCAAAGACTAAACTGCTAAAATAAGACGAGGACGAGGAGACTGATATGAGCCTTTGTTATTCGCAAATAACAAAACAGTTTTTTCCGTGACGTGACACAAGTCATAATCAGAATAATTTTGGTGTCCTTATTATTCTATAAATACCATTAAAAGGGACATAATTCAATCCTCATATGTTGAACACTTTGGAACTGAGCTTAATAGAAATGTTTTTAGCAAGATGATAAAATTCCATTTTATTAAAGATTATCTAAAATAATCAAAATGACTGGCGCGATCAGACTAGACATATGGCTTATGTATAGGAAACAAGATACAGTACTTTTATTGAAAAACCCGTTCTACCATTTGCATTTATTTTTCAATTCATACATAATATATTCTTTGAGACATTTTTATATTATCCAGCACAAGGCGGGACTTTGAATAACCCTATCCCCTTTCAAGTCCTGCAGATGCCTGGATTTACATCCCTGTAGGAAATTCTCCTGTGGGAAGAACGACAGCATAATGCTACCGTTTCAAGCGGTGTCCTCGGTGAGGAGCCGTTAATAGTAGTTGAACTTCTTTCCTGTTCGTCTTCTTACTAAATTCGTTTTTGCCATTCTATACTTCGTTCTCAGTTGTGTTCTCACAGCCGATTACTTCCCTCTGTGTAACTAACTGTAGCAAAAAGAAAACTCACTCTATTGCTGCGTCTCTGTAAACTAACAACTATACAACTATATGTATAGTTCTAAGCAATGAACAGAGTTTTCTTTTTTCTTCTTCTTTGAAACAGTTAGTTACACAGAAGGGAAATTATCGGCCGTGAGAACACAATTGAGAATGAAGTATAGTATACACTTCTTTCATTTTCCGCTGTAGTTTTCAACTAAACATCTCATAAATAATTTTCTCTGTTTAACTGACCACTACTTTCTCTCTATTCTAACCATACTTTGTCAATAACTAACCAGTTCTGTCACTTTATTCATTGAATCTATAACTAACTAACAACACTCTTATTAATTTCTCATTTCCATAATTTACCTTATATTTCTTTCTGCCTATCCACTTATCTGTCTGTGTCAACCTAACACTTTTTTATAACTAAACAGCTTTCTGTCTCACTCTCGTTAACGAATCACTTTTCTCTCTTCTTTCTCTCCCCAACAGAGTGATTTCTGTCAGTCAAGCTAAAAGAATCACTTCTTTTTTTCTCTCAGACTACCACTTATCTATTTATCTCCCTTACTGACGATTTCTCTAACTACCAGTTCTCTTTTTACTTCTCTAATTTCACCACTTCTATCTTTTGAACTAACCACCTTCCTAATTGACCACTTTCCTACATTTCTCTTCCAAACTAACTAACAAGCTAATATACCATTTCTCTTTCTGTCTATCTAACCAAACAGCAATCTAACCATTTTTCTTATCTCCCTGTGACTAATCCCTTTCAACTTCAATGACTTTTTTTCCTTGTAACTGTCTCTTACCATCTCTCTCTTTCCATTTTCGTGTGTGGTATTGGATTGTAAATGGGCAAAATCCACTTAAATGCGTTTTATGCTAATTACAGAAAATATGAATGAAACTTCACAGATATATAGACCACTTAAGAATGCATATTATGGCCAAGGATCAACACTTAAACCGTCCATGATCTTTATCAGTTCCATATAAGTGTTTTGAGGCGTTTTACACCGATAACTTGAATATTTTTGCACGGATGTTCTTCAAATTTTGAATATACATTGCTCCAGGGAAAGTTTGGTTTGCAATTTTTAATGGGCAAAATCCGTCAACTTTGACAGTGTTATGGCCGTTAACAATTTCCATTAAATGGTGTTTGAACTTTATTCGTTTACGAAATAGAATATATGAATGAAACTTCACAGATATATAGACCACTGGAGGAAGCATAGTATGGCTGAGGACCACTACTCTAATCATCATTGATCTTGAGTTATCAGCCTTTAATGGATATGAAAATGTTTTTTGGGTCTGATTCTTTTTTGCTATATGGAATATCTTGATGGAATTTTACAGATGTAAAAAACAATAATGGAAGCATGTAATGACCAAAGACAGTTACTCTGTCCATTCTGGTTCTCGAGGTATTTGCCATTGATATATGTAAAACTGTCTTTGTCTCATAGCTGCTTTACTGTATGAAATACCTTGAAGAAATTTTACCGATGTTCACAACACTTAATGAAGCCTATTGTGGCACAGAAACCATACTCTGACCATTTAAAGTAGAAGTAAAACAAAGATCAGGAATTGATACAATTAACTTACTCCACCCATAAAAGACACCAAAGGGAAAGACATACAAACATTAAGCGACCAGACCATAATGGAAACCTAAACAAAGGAAGGCCATAAGGACAGTTACTTTCCCACAAAATGGCCATATGGCCATCCAAAATTAAAAGACACAAGTGATACACACAGTAAGTAACAAACAACAACATAAATAAATCGCCACAGAAGAGCCGCCTTGGAACGGTCAGTGGAAGATTTCAGTCTTCAGTTACCTGCCCTTGTACAGGTGGCTTCTTTCAGCATGGAATAGACAGATGAAACTTCATAGACTTATCCGGGTGCCGTTTTAGGGTTTGCATCTGTCTGTTGTGTATGGGTTTGTTTCTTGCAAGATTTGTGGTGGACGCGATGATTTTGGTTTTGACATTGTGGGTTTTCCTGTCTTGGATGGCAGTGTTCCTCGTGCGGCATTCGGTTGCGTTTGTGTTTCGCGGTTGATTCGGTTTGCCAGAGTGTCTGGTCGTGTGGCTGACTTCAGCGCTCGTGGTGGATTGTTGACTGCTGGGCTTCTTGGTCGGGGTTGTCTGTATCGTAGACTACGCGGAGACTTTTCTGGGTTCTGTGGGCGTCGTTTCGATTTGGTTTCAAAATTCGATGTTGGACTTGGGTCTCTTTTGCGGCGGGGTCTGTCGGAGCCCGAGTTTTGTGGTGGCTTGATGTGTGGATTAAGTGGGGGTGAATACTTGCAGTGGCTTCGGCACCCACTTTCGCAGGGTCATTCTTCGATATAAAAAGATTTGGTGCGGCGTGGGTGTTGAGCTGCAGACCGCATGCTTAGTGGTTGGCCCGGTCACGGTTGGCGGCTTTGCTTCCCACTTTGGTTGCCCGCCGGTGGATCTGGCCTCAGGTTCTGTGGCGGTTCCGGCGTAAAGGCTTGCTGTGAAATCGAAAATAATTTTATGTGGTGTTGGCTGGTACCAGGTGCTCTTTCTCTGGTCGGGCCCGTCGGGGTCAGGCTGTTTCCAGCATTTTAGTGATTTCTTGCTGCTATCGAGTCCTCACCATTATTTCATCTCTGTGATTGTTTGATGTTTGTGTTCTCGGAGATGTTGCACTGACCGTTTGGGACTAAACACAATATTTGTCTAAATCGCGTCGGAAGTAAGGGCGGGGATTGCGTTCGCGTGAAATCGATTTAAGCCAAATCCAAGCGGTTCTTCTGTCGCGGTTTATTTTTGTTCTGATTTGTTTTTGGGGTGTGTATCGGTTATATCTTTTTGTTTTGGATAGCCAATTGGCAATTTTGGGGGAAAGTAACTGTCCTTTTGGCTTTCCGCTATTGATGTTTCCATTAGCTCTAGTTGTTTCGTGTTTGTGTTTCTTTCCCTTTGATGTCTCTGATGGGAGCTGTTGGTTAATTGTATCTATTCCTGATCATTGCCTTCACTTCTATTTTGAAGGCTTAGGTGTATTACAGTTTCTCTTGTATCATTGTAACTACAGCAATATAATGATTCTTGTTGATATATAAAGTAATTATACGGTTATTATTGATTATCCTGTATTACACAAGATCAACCAATATTCAAAAATCATAAATCATGTTTTTAATTGCGTCAATTAATAAAATTGTTATTAATCAAATAATTTCGTATTGGCCCAGTTACAGGTCCGAGGTCTGCTGTATTGGCACGAGGCCGAAGGCCGAGGCCAATACAGCTGACCGAGGACCTGTAAGTAACTACCTTATATTATAAGTTTCCTTTTCTTCAATATCTTCTGCCAATTGTGATTGCGATAACCGAGCTTGAGCCATTTATTATTCTTTTTGTTTTTAATCCGTGCATTCTCGTTATTTTTTTTTTTTTTTCCAATGAGGTTTTTTTTAAATCGTATTTTTCTCTCTTGCGCGACATCGATAATTATTTTTTATATACAAAATACATCCTTATCAGCTGTTTGGGAAATAATCTATTCCCAGCTTTGTAGGAACATGTCTTGAATCTCCTCGCCTTATCCAACAAATCTAGGCTGATCTCTGATTACCGTCTATAATTTTCATCCTTTTATTTCTTTCTTTATTTTTGATGTTTTCAGCATTTTACGGACTTCCACATATCATTTCTGTACTCTTAAGGTTATTTTTTTTTTTAATTTCTGGTTATCGTTTGTACCTAACCTTTTTTAGTACAGAAGATTTCTAGAATATCTCATGAAGTCGCTAATGATATTTATTTGCAAAGTTCAATTTTCCATGTGTCCGCACCGATTGCCCCCGACCGATAACCTACATTTTCGCTTTTACTCAAATTTGCCATTGCTCTGGTACCTATTTTGGCCCCTATTATACTATTCACGCGAGATAGTGCTTTCTTTCATATTTCCAAAATGGTTATTTTGCTGATGGAAATCCGTGATATCCTTCTTATTTATACTCCAAACATAGATTGCGGGTGCTCGTTAGAACCGCCTCATTGAGGCGATCCCAACCAATACCCACATCCTATGTCTTGGAGCAGACATAAGAAAAAAATATATATACCCATGTAAATGTGTTCTATAAAAGGGTTATCCTTTGGAAGCAAGGAATACACCACATAAGTGAAAAATATGGAGTGTACATGTTTTCTGGGCCAGACTAGCTAGTTTAGGCCATTTAGGCCTCATCAGTGACCCTAAGATATTTTCAAAATTCCATAATGGAATCATTGCTCCCAAAGGACAAGAAAATATAATCTACACTATGATGTAGGGCAGGGAGACGTTTTACCTCCGCAACACATTCCCACACACCAGCTGTAGTGAAGTTAAATATGTTCTATAAAAGGGTTATCCTTTGGAAGCAAGGAATACACCACAGAAGTGAAAAATATGGAGTGTACATGTTTTCTGGGCCAGACTAGCTAGTTTCGGCCAGTTAGGCCTCATCAGTGACCCTTAGATATTTTCAAAATTCCACAATGGAATCAATGATCCCAAAGGACAAGAAAATATAACCTACACTATGATGTAGGGCAGGGAGACGTTTTACCTCCGCAACACATTCCCACACACCAGCTGTAGTGAAGTTAAATTGTTCTATAAACCTCATTTTTCTGTATATAAAGTGGGGTTACGAGGGTATTCATTTCACAGACTTGTTATCCTTCGTACCATGGATGCTTGGTCCCTACATCGAATTTGCCCGTGCATTCACTCACTATACACAACGCTGCGCCAGCTTGTGATTGCAAGTTCTGATTAGACGCAATGTTTTGTGGTTTCTGATCTCGGTGTACACTGATTGTTAAGGTGCCAGTTTAAACCGCTTGGACAAGAAAAAGTCTTAACCCATTGCATGCGGGAAAACCTTCAAAGCGGTACCTTGGCAAACAGTGCAGTCCGTCTGATCAGGGCCTGCACTATTTGCTGACAGAATGTTCCGTCAAAAATAGAATATGAACGAAAAATAGGCCACCCACCCCATATATGACAAATGGACTTGTCCAACATATAGCAATGGAAGAGTCCACCAGTATACAATGGGTTAACAACGTTAAATTCAACCGTTCAAAAACCTGCTCACGTGGAATCGTGCGAGATAAAATAAAATCCTATTGGAGCTTGATTAACAGATTCAGAATAAAATAGTGGCCGCGACACACGAAAAGACCGCGCTGAAATTTCATGTGATCCCCAAAATGAGCATTCGCGGACACTGATTAGGTTATACTGGTTATTTTTCTGAAGGAGAAGAGAGTGGGGACGCCTTTGTAATTTGGTTTTGCTCCTCTCATATTCGGGCTTGATTGTGCCGTTTGGGTGGCACCTAACAACACGGCTGAAATGTATCACTGTAGTCAGTATAAAGTTCATTTGTTTCCTGTCAACAGAACAGAACTTGGATTTTAATACAGCAGGTGAGCTTTCATCTATCTATCTATCTATCTATCTATCTATCTATCTATCTATCTATCTATCTATCTATCTATCTATCTATCTATCTATCTATCTATCTATCTATCTATCTATCACGAAAACAGCCCTATATAAATACACGTATATTGTAAATTTTACTGCGAAAAAACAAAAATGTTAAGATGACAAATTGTGATATTTTTCTTATTTCTGCTCCAAATATAGATTGTGGGTACACGTTAGAACCGGCGGTTCTAATGAGTACCCACAATATATATTTTAGGACAGAAATAAGAAAAATAAGGTTTACTCATGTAAACCCCAGTTTTGTAATATAAAAGTGGGGTTCAATGGGGTCAGAATTATATAGGAGTATCTATCTATCTATCTATCTATCTATCTATCTATCTATCTATCTATCTATCTATCTATCTATCTATCTATCTATCTATCTATCTATCTATCTATCTATCTATCTATCTATTTCAGTTCTGTCTATCTATTCAGTCAGTCAGTCAGTCAGATAGATTTTAAAATCGAATTGTTCGTGTTTCATCTATTTGCAGATCTTGGCTGGTACGGATATGAGCGAAAACGTTACAGATATTATGGTGGAATTGAAGAATGGGCTACGAAGAGAACACAATATGTCATCTTGGGAAGTTCGGGACCTGCAACAGGGTATATCTGAGGACACGGTCAAGACGTTTGCTTTTATTTCTAACACGGTCCTTATACCAATAGTTTGTTCCCTCGGGATAACTGGAAATTGCATTGGTATGTCGGTGTTGTGGAGTGATGTAAGAGGAAGAACCATGTCTTCGTATTTGTATATTCTCGCTCTGACATTATTTGACGTCGCATTTCTCGCCGTCGGAATCGTAAAAATGGCTCCATGGGCTATCAGACCCTTTAATGATGAATTATCGCATTATTTGAGAGCGCGAATGAAGCCCGGGACACTCTATGCCGATATGACCTTTACGCTTGCTGCTAGAACCATACTCTGTATATTGTCACATGAAAGACTCCTATCACTCATACGTCCAAGCTATATACTGAAACACATATGGGTGACAAAATATCCTATTAGAATCATTATTACTTGTTTCATATGCACAGGAGTGTTTCTGTTGCCTATTCCAGTAAATACATATGCCAGCTTGTTGAAACCGCCAGACAACCAAACCGAGTATGCACTTCAACGTGTTCGGTATTCATGTTTCATGCAAATATATTTGAAAATTGTAGTAGTTACCCAAGAAGTTTTTCCAGTTCTATATTTGATTTTTATAAGCATGATTATCCCATGGAAGTTCTACTATCGTGACAAAACACAAAACATGCATTCGAGAATACTTGAAATGAAAAACAGATCAGTGACCAAGATTGTTATGATAAAGTCAACCGTCTTCATTCTTTTGACGCTACCTGCTGTTGTCATAAAGTCCTTGCAAAGCGTGGATGAAAATAATCACATGCATGAAAAGTATGGACGAGTCATATGTTTCATTACCGATTTCTGCACTATGTTACTGCAATTGAATGCTGCATGTTTCTTCCTTATATTCTACGCTGCTTCTAAATGCTTTCGTTCTCGATTCAAGAAGCGGTACTGTGGATGTTGCATTGGAAGCCCTACATCTGTACAGACAGGACGATCAGCCACACCTGAATCAGTTGAAGTTTTCATCAACGGGGAGCGATGTAAGCTAAATTATAGCGTGTCTTATCCTGAATGTTCAAATCCTAAAATGTTTAATGACAATATGGATTCAATTTATCCAGGGTTCGACGCTGAAGTTGTGTCAAACAGGTTTACAGAACAAGATCTGAGTATTAAAAAATAATATTTCTGATGTGAATCTGTGCAGTGCAACACGCCTATATAATTTTGACCCCCTTGAACCGACTTTTATACAGTAAAACTGGGGTTTACAGGGGTTAACCTTATTTTCTTATTTCTGCTCTAAAATATAGATTGTGGGCACTGGTTAGAACCGCCTCGATGAGGCGGTTCTAACGAGTACCCCCAATCTGTATTTAGAGCAGAAATAACACAATTTTTCATCTTAAAATTTTCGTATTATCTACGGTAAAGTTTACACTGTATTTGTATAGGCGTGTTTTCGTAATGAAAACACAAAACATGCATTGGAGAATACTTGAAATGAAAAAGAGATCAGTGACAATGATTGTTATGATAAAGTCAACCGCCTTCATTCTTTTTACGCTACCCGCTGTTGTCATAAAGGCCTTGCAAAGCGTGGATGAAAATTATCATATGCATGAAAAGTATGGACGAGTCATATGTTTCATTACCGTTTTCTGCACTATGTTACTGCACTTGAATTCTGCTTGTGACTTCATTGTTTTCTCCGCTGCTTCTAAATGCTTTCGTTCTCGATTCAAGAAGCGGTATTGTGGATGCTGCATTGGAAGCCCTACATCAGGACGATCAGCCACACCTGAATCAGTTGAAATTTTCATCAACGGGCAATGTAAGCTAAATTATAGCGTGTTATATCCTGAATGTTCAAATCCTAAAATGTTTAATGACAATACGGATTCAGTTTATCCAGGGTTCGACGCTGAAGTTGTGTCAAACAGGTTTGCAGAACAAGATCTGAATATTAAAACATAATATTTCTGTTGTGAATCTGTGAAAACACAAAACATGCATTCGAGAAAATAGATCAGTGACAATGATTGTTTTGATAAAGTCAACCGTCTTCATTCTTTTGACACTATCCGCTGTTGTCATAAAGTCCTTGCAAAGCGTGGATGAAAATTATCACATGCATGAAAAGTATGGACGAGTCATATGTTTCATTACCGATTTCTGCACTATGTTACTGCACTTGAATGCTGCATGTTTCTTCCTTGTATTCTCCGCTGCTTTTAAATGCGTTCGTTCTCGATTCAAGAAGCGGTATTATGGATGCTGCGTTGGAAACCCTACATCTGTACAGACAGGACGATCAGCCACACCTGAATCAGTCGAAATTTTCATCAACGGGGAGCGATGTAAGCAAATTATAGCGTGTCATACCCTGAGTGTTCAAATCCTAAAGTGTTTAATGATAATACGGATTCAGTTTATCCAGGGTTCGACGCTGAAGTTGTATTAAACGGATTTGCAGAACAAGATCCGAATATTAAAACATACTATTTCTGTTGTGAATCTGTGCATCACGAAAACACGCCTATACAGTTTTGACCCTCATTTGAATCCAACGTTTATACAGTAAAACTGGGGTTTACAGAGGTTTACCTTATTTTCTTACTTCTGCTCTAAAATATAGGCTGTGGGTACCCGTTAGAACCGCCTCGATGAGGCGGTTATAACGAGTACCCACAATCTATATTTTGAGCAGAAATAAGAAAAACAACACAATTTTTCATCTTAAAATTTTCGTTTTGTTCGGCGGTAAAGTTTACAATGTATTTGTATAAAGTTTACAATGTATTTGTATAGGCGTCTTTTCATAATGAAAACACAAAACATGCATTCGAGAATACATGAAATGAAAAATAGATCAGTCACACAGATTGTTATGATAAAGGCAACCGTCTTCATTCTTTTTACGCTACCCGCGTGGATGAAATTATCACATGCATGAAAAGTATGGACGAGTCATATGTTTCATCACCGATATCTGCACTATGTTACTGCACTTGAATGCTGCTTGTTACTTCCTTGTATTATACGCTGCTTCTAAATGCTTTCGTTCTCGGTTCAAGAAGCGGTACTGTGGATGCTGCATTGGAAGCCCTACATCTGTACAGACAGGACGATCAGCCACACCTGAATCAGTAGAACTTTTCATTAACGGGGAGCAATGTAAGCTAAATTATAGCGTGTCATATCCTGAATGTTCAAATCCTAAAACGTTTAATGATAATACGGATTCAGTTTATCCAGGGTTCGACGCTGAAATTGTTTCAAACAGGTTTACAGAACAAGATCTGAATATTAAAACATTATATTTCTGTTGTGAATCTGTGCATCACCAAAACACGTCTATACAAATTTGACCCCCTTGAACCCAACTTTTATACAGTAAAACTGGGGTTTACAGGGGTTAACCTTATTTTCTTATTTCTGCTCTAAAATATAGATTGTGGGTACTCGTTAGAACCGCCTCGATGAGGCGGTTCTAACGTGTACCCCAAATCTATATTTTGAGCAGAAATAAGAAAAAATCACATTTTTTTCATCTTAAAAGTTTTTTTTTCAGCGCTAAAGTTTACAATGTATTTGTATATGCATGTTTTCGTAATGAAAACACCAAACATGCATTCGAGAATACTTGAAATGAAAAACAGATCAGTGACAAAGATTGTTTTGATAAAGTCAACCGTCTTCATTCTTTTTACGCTACCCTCTGTTGGCATAAAGTCTTGCAAAGCGTGGATGAAAATAATCACATGCATGAAAAGTATGGGCGAGTCATATGTTTCATTACCGATTCCTGCACTATGTTACTGCACTTGAATTCTGCATGTTTCTTCCTTGTATTCTACGCTGCTTCTAAATGCTTTCGTTCTCGGTTCAAGAAGCGGTACTGTGGATGCTGCATTGGAAGCCCTACATCTGTACAGACAGGACGATCAGCCACACCTGAATCAGTTGAAATTTTCATCAACGGGGAGCAATGTAAGCTAAATTATAGCGTGTCATATCCTGAGTGTTCAAATTCTAAAATGTTTAATGATAACACGGATCCAATTTATCCAGGGTTCGACGCTGAAGTTGTATCAAACAGGTTTGCAAAACAAGATCTGAATATTAAAACATAATATTTCTGTTGTGAATCTGTGCATCACGAGATCACGCCTACACATTTTTGACCCCCTTGAACCCCACTTTTATACAGTAAAAATGGGATTTACAGGGGTTAACCCTATTTTCTTATTTCTACTCTAAAATATAGATTGTGGGTACTCGTTAGAACCGCCTCGATGAGGCGGTTTTAACGAGTACCCACAATCTATATTTTGAGCAGAAATAAAAAAAATCACAATTTTTCATCTAAAAAGTTTAGTTTTTCAGCGGTATTAAAGTTTACAATGAATCCTATTAGTCTAGGCGTGTTTTTGTAATGGGTTCAGTATAAAGAGAAAAAGTTCGGTTACAAACCCGGATGAACCGCTTCTTTTGAGGTTGTTTTAACAAGGATTCTAATACAGCATGCCTGTGGAAAGAAACCGTGATTTATTTTGCAATAAATCACCTGGAAGAAGGCGTGACGCAAAAAGCCGCTGTTGTGTGACGTCACTCGACGATTCTTTGACGTTAGACGGTGTAACGTTATTTTGTCGCATCAAAAAAACGTTGAAAAGGAGTAAAATGCATGTTATACAGTGTGTAATTTCGGCGGGATTTCTTCTGTTTGAAGGACACAAGAAAATTAATGTCGATAGTTTGCATTTAGTATCAAGAGCAACTCTTGTGTGTGAATTGTTGAGTAGTATATCAAAATTTTTCGGTCAGTGATTAAGTAGACAAATTACTCGCACTACACGCTCGTGATTTGACCTGCTTTACAACTGACCGCCTTGCTGTGATTTATTTCACAACAATACACTGCTAGAGCTGATATATTTCTTAATTCACAACGTAATTTTTTCACACATTTTCCTCAGAAAACAATAGGTAAAAAAAGTCCGTGCAATGAACACCCCTCTAAATAGACAAAACAAGGGTTTACTAGGGCGTATTTTCGCTCAAAACATAGATTGTGGGCACTCGTTACAACCGGCGGTTCATAGGAGTATTTGTTTGTTTGATTTGAGGTTTAACGTCCCCGTCAACACTGTAAAGGTCATTTTGGAGACGTTGCTTCCAATTTTTGGGGGCTTTTACCCGACATTGATATGAAATGACATCTCAAGCCCTGTCGCCCAATGAAACCAATAGGGTTTATTAACATGGACGGTCCGCCTCGCACCGCGATTTTGGACAGGCTTAGATCCTTTAAGCGGTTTACCAGTACTAGTGTGCGGGCCAGATTCATCTCTGCGTGGAAGCATCATGCAGCCCATATATTTCTTCAAGCCCCTGTGGGCGGGGGCTACCGTTCATAGGAGTAAGAAAATATATCAAACATTTTCACCTGAAAAATGCTTGTTCTAGAGATATGAAAGAGTACGACGCATGAATGTCGTACCTTAACCCATATCTTGCTGTTCACGACAACCCCTATCTTTGCAAACAGTGTAGATCCAGATCAGATGGCTTCTGAAGAAGCCATCTGATCCGGATCTACACTGTTTGGCATTCAGTTTACGAATTTGTAGCAATAAATTACATCAAGTAATTTGATTGGTTGATAGACAGAAATGGGTGTGGCTTAAATGAATATTCAGCAAGATAAGGGTTATTGCGTCATTTTAAAGCTATAAAAGACATCATTATCTGACATGGGTGCTCTTAAGGGCCTCCGTGGCCTACTGGATAAGAGCGCTACCTCTTCATCATTGGGTCTTTCATCGCTGCGGATCATTAAACACATGTGCCCAGAATGAGGATCGAGTCGATCCTCATTCTGGGCACATGTGTTTAAGAAAAGACTTAATGTCTGAATTTATGCACCGTTTGAACTCTTCAACAAGGACTAGCTGTCTAAGTTTTTCATGATTAGAGCCTTCTTTTTTAGAAGAACACCACCTATCAAATGACTGTTCTTTGGTTCGAGCAAATTCCATATGGGTCCGGGAAATTTCTTTTTTACAATTCCTAAATTTCTGCCTGTAAAGTAGAAGTAAAACAAAGATCAGGAATCGATACAATTAACTTACTCCACCCATCAAAGATACCAAAGGGAAAGAAACACAAACATTAAGCGACCAGACCATAATGGAAACCTAAACAAAGGAAGGCCATAAGGACAGTTATTTTCCACAAAATGGCCATATGGCCATCCAAAATAAAAAGACACAAGTGATACACACAGTAAGTAACAAACAACACCATAAATAAACCGCCACAGAAGAACCGCCTTGGAACGGTCAGTGGAATGATTTCCACTGGGGGGGGGGGGGGGGGGGATAATAATTTGTTCAGTCCGCATGAAGCCTCAGGGACCAATACATATGCCATAAGAATAAGCTCCTTAACCAAATCATAGTCCGAGCTTTGCTCGACAGTCAGGTGAGTGTAAATGTCTCGAGCCTTTCCGACAACAACGCTTGGCAAAAGTAATTTCCAATGCTTTTTTGGCCATTTTAAATTTTCTGCAACTTTTTCGAAATGCAAAAATTACTTATCTACCTCTTTTTCCTGACATGGCGGAACTAATCTGAAGTGCCTTGTGGCATCAAAGTAACTACCAGAGTCAAACACAGGGGTAGGTTTCACCCTATTTTGACCCTGGAGTTCCATTTCCTTCAGCCTTAATTGAAATTGTCTTTCCCTTTCTTTTTCTGCAATGCTATATCTCATTTTTTCCTTTTCTAACTCAATCCGTTCCTCCATTTCTCTTTGTTTTTCCCTCTCTCTTTCTTCCATTTCTTTTTGTTTTTCCCTCTCTCTTTCTTCCATTTCTCTAGTGTTTTCTTCCTGTTCTAATTTTTCTTTGCGAACACGTTCTTCCATTTCTAATCTTTCCTTCTGCATTTCTCTTTCTTTTTCTTTCTCTCTTTCTTCCACCTCTCTTTGCTTTTTATTCTCTCTTTATTCAATCTCTAATCTTAACTTTTATAATTCAATTTGCCTTCCTATTTCAATTTGTCTCCTTTGTAATTCAATATGTGAGACCATAATGAGAGACAAAGCAGATGGATCAAAAAGTTCTTCATCATCCAAAAACTGAACCAAAATATTCTTAATTTCATGTTGTTGTTTTTTTCATGCTTGTTTGACAGCAGTGACCCCATAATGGGAAGCAATATCTAACAAATCTGTCCTTTTGGCCAGATTAAACAACTCCTGGTTAGGCTGAGCTAAAAAGCTTCTCAAATCAAACGACATGTTTGCTTTTTGTTTGTATTATAAAGTAATTATGGTTATACAGATTGAGGTTAATTTGACAAAGATTTTTTTTTGAAATGACAAGCCCAACAAAAATTTCACATGAAATGACAAGTACTATTTCACCTGAAATGACAATTCACATGAAATGACAATTCCCCATATGCCTATGGGGAAATACCAATCTTGTGAAGCACTTGCCAAGTCTATATTTGATAAGAAATGACAATTACTTGCCTCCAAATGAAATGTCAGTCCTGAAATGCCTAAAATGTTTTTATCCCGGACGAGCCCCGAATTTCTGTTACGAGCCAGGCGTAGCAGAAAGAAAAAGCAAACATGCCTTTTGGAAAAATTTAACAAAATCTATTTACAAGTTATCTTTAACCTGTAGAAGTAAGAAAATTAAAAATACTTAGCTCTGCTATGAAATACCCTGAATGAATCTATTTTCCTTGATCCCACAGAACTCACAGTCCGAAATGAAATATAATATCCTTTAACAATCCAACACATATTTAGAAATAACTTTTCTTAAAAGCCCAAACATCAAACTCCAAAGTCTGACTTAAAGAGAAAAATCAAGCTCTTTTGTAGACCCCTAGATTTCTCTAGAACATTCCAGAGGGCTGTGGAATAAGATAAGGTAATTTTCTAAAAAATAATGCAAGTACTTTTCTTTGTAAACAAAAGATGTTTACAAATATATGACTCATTTCTAGAATAATCTTTAAAAAGATTTTTATAGCACTATTAGGTCACCCAGTGGGGTGAAAGTGGGAATCAGAAAAATAAACTCTTATGCATAACAATATGCATGGACGGTCTGACCCGCACCACTTTGCCTGGGAAGGCTTAGACATAAGCAGTATAGTGGGGTCGGGTTCTGCTCTGCGTGGAAGCACCATGCAGCCCAATTTATTCCTTAAATCCCCGATGGGCGGGGGCTGACTCGAAATAAGTGAAAGAATCTTGAAAGGGTCGTAAAACCAAAATCACACTCAAACCATAATTGCTAACATACATGTACTCGTATTAGTTGGGTGTCTTCTATGGTATTTACGTTATCTCGGTAATGCATCAGAGAATACTACAAGCAGATGACATTTTCAAAGTACATGAACCGTCGAAAATTCGAATACCTCTGGGACCATGAAACATTTATCGAGATACGGGTAGTTCGAACTATTGAGGGTAAACATAATTTCAGGTCACGCATAATGGGGTTAACCAGTGCACATTCTTTCGCCAGACCCTGACAACTGCGCTCCTTGAATCAACGGAAGGGATGAAAATATTTCATGATCAGGCTCCACAAAAGAAATTTGCCGACACGACAGGTCCTCCTGATCACCAGCCACACGGTCTAAAGCACTCAGTTCATGGTTTTATGAATGACATTGATTGTATAACAGAAACAAGAATACATCATTAATTTCAAGAAAGTATTCCTTCTTAGCCAGTCATATGCTACGTCCTGAAGTGGAACTGCAGGCCAGGATTGATTTTTTTTATCATATGACGTCGCGTCTGAGAGTGTAATAACGCCATGTAATATTTTCGATAATCCACTAGTGGATTAAATATGCAAATTAGCTAGACACGTCCCGTAACGTTACGTGTAAGACGTCCTTAACGACATCGCGTTTACTAATGGCGGAATATTGATATTTTTTGTAAACAATCGTGAATAAAATGCGGTTTAAATGTCATATGATAAATAGAATCTTGCATTCGTGCTCATGTATTATTGAATTTATTAAACTCGTTGCCTCGCATTTTATCCCTTTTCCTCAACTCGTTTAATAAATTCAATAATACATGAGCACTCATGTCATCCTCTATGTCTTTCCGCTAGCCCGACCGACCCCGATTGTTTGTGCATACCCTGCAGTTTTTATGGCCATCAAGAAACAAGAAAAAAACTTACCTACCTTCTTTAATATTTTCTAGCACTTTTGATAAAAATTGATAAAAAAAATCAAAATAGCAAAACTGTTCCTTTTGATGCTTTAAATCTAATTTTGGACTCATTTCTGGTAATATGGTTAGAATTTAGCTCGTTTTAAAGATTTCCCTTTTTTGCATTAATTAAAAAAATGGCAATAAAAAGATAATAAATAAAAAGTTTTGTGACCTACAGACCCTCGTCCTTTTTTCGGCATGATAGAGAAAATGAGACATGTGGAAACACAGCTTCTTTTTTCAGGCCTAAGGTCCGTAGCTGTAGTTTCGGTGCTGGCCGCCCAAAAGATTGACTCAGATAAGAATAATTTGCTCCCCATGAGCCACTCATATTAAGAAGAAATCTAGGTCCTAGACCTTAAATGGCATCATGTTTACCAACCTTCCTGTGTTTTAATAAAATATGAAAACTTGTGTCCAGTCATTATGCATCTTCGCAAACCAAGGGTCCTGAGGCCACAGCGTTCCACAAGCATGCTTATAAACCCTATTGGTTTCATTGGGCGGCAGGGATTGAGATGCGACAGGGATGCCATTTCATCTCAATGTCGGGTAAAAGTCCCAAAAAATTGGAAGCAACGTCTCCAAAATAAGCCAAATAGTGTTGACGGAGAGGTTAAATCTTAAACAAAACAAAACCTTCCAAAATAAGCTGTCTTTTTTTTAGCATATGATATACAGTGCAAGTCTCAACATGACAATTTTATTAACAAAACACATGCACAAAAACAAAAACAAAAACACATAAAAAATACAGGCCCGACCTTGTTTTTGTTCGGGAGAAAAAATAAGAATATAAAAAAGTTTCTCCTCCCTATCGACCAAAACTTTTTTCAGCATGTTAGCGGTAACACAGCTATTTGTTTTTACGCCTTACTGACAATGCAGTCAAACCGCGTGCAAATTAACTCTTATCATGCTGTTCACGTCAACCCCTATCGTTGGAAACAGTGTAGATCCAGATCAGATGGCTTCTGAAGATCTGATCAGAATCTACACTGTTTGGCATTCAGTTTATGAATTTGTAGCAATAAATTACATCAAGTAATTTGATTGGTTGCTAGACAGAAATGGGTGTGACTTAAATGAATATTCAGCAAGATAAGGGTTAAACGGTTCGTTCACTCTTTGATACACTGAGTGCGATAACAAAAGGACACTGACAGTGTGCTTAATCCATATCCCCGCTGACTAATTAACTTAGCCACACCCATTTCTGACCTTCACTCAATCAAATAACTTGATGGTATTTATTCCTACAAATTCACAAACTGAATGTCAAATAGTATAGATCCTAATCAGATGGCCATCTGATCTGAATCTCCGCCCCCGCCAGTCGGGGCTTGAGGAAATAGATGGGCTGCATGATGCTTCCACGCAGAGCTAAATCCGACCCGCACACGAGTACTGGTAAACCGCTTAGAGTATTTAAGCCTGTCCAGGCAAAGCGGTGCGAGTCGGACCGTCCATGCTTATAAACCCTATTGGTTTCATTGGACGACAGGGTTTGAGATGTCATTTCATCTCAATGTCGGGTAAAAGTCTCACACAATTGGAAGCAACGTCTCCAAAATGACCTATACAGTGTTGACGGGGGCGTTAAACCTCAAATCAAACAAACACAGCTGATCTGGATCTACACTGTTTGCAAAAGTAGGGGTTGTCGTGATCAGCAGGATAAGGTTAAATATTGAACATGTATACTGTATGCCAATAAGGTCCCAAAATGACATTGGCATCACTGATAAACGATTAGCTTTTCAACTCTGAGCCCTAGTTATTTGTACCATTGATATTGATGATGAACTTGAATTTCAAAGCTTAATTTGATTTACCTGAATGCGTGTTGGCATCTTGATAACAGGTATTAAATGTAGCATTTGAATATACAGGGTGAAATAATGCTATGTTTTCAAGCAAGTTGTTACAGGTGCCTAACAAGCAATATAAGATAATTGCAGGCGTTTTTTTACTTGAATGACTTCTGATGCTGTCAATTCTTTCTCCAGTTTGCAGTTAATCAAATTTCGAAAATCAAAGATCGAAAATAAGCATTTTCAGCAAAGAAGGGGAAATAACTCTGTGATCGACTAACATCGCTAGTTTTCAAATTCTTCCGACCTTTTATCTCTGAATGGCTTACATATAAGTTTTAGGAAGATTCGATGAAAACTGAAGGAGTTACGGTGATGACAATGTCAAAAATAGGCATTTCTGCAATCAAAGCAAAACTCTATGACAAATCGGCTGACCTCATCAGTTTTCGAATTCATCAAAGCTTTTATCCCTAACTTACTTACATGTAAGTTTCAAGAAGATCCAATAAAAACTGACAAGGTCAAATATAGGCAATTTCTGTAATCAAGGGGTGGGGGTGGGTGGGGGCGCATAACTCTTAAATACAGGCTGACCTCACCAATGTTTGAACTCAGCCGAGCTTCTATCCCTTACTGACATGTAAGTTTCAAAAAGATCCGATGAAAACTGAAGGGGCTACAGTGATTGCAAGGTAAAAAAATATATGTTTTTTATGCCTCCACCATTCCTCCGAATGGTGGAAAGGGCATATAGCGTTGGCCTTGTCCGTCCGTTCGTCCGTGCGTCCGAAACTTAAACGCGGTCAATAACTTCCTTATTTCTTGATGGATTTTAAAATTACTCGGCAGAAATGTTAACCATCATGAGACGACGTGTCACGTGCAAAACCCAGGTCCGTACCTCCAAGGTCAAGGTCATACTTAGAGATCAAAGGTAAAAAAAAAAAGGTCCGAAATTTAAACGCAGTCAATTACTTTCTTATTTTGATGGATTTTGAAATTACTTTGTAGAAATGTTAACCATCATGAGACAATGTGTCACGTGCAAACCCATATCCGTACCGCCAAGGTCAAGGTCATACTTAGAGATCAAAGGTAAAAAAATGGTCCGAAACTTAAACGCAGTCAATAACTTTCTTATTTCTTGATGGATTTTGAAATTACTTGGCAGAAATGTTGGCCATCACAAGCCAATCTGCCTCACACAAACTCTAGGTCCTTACCTCCAAGGTCAAGGTCATACTTGGAGGTCAAATGTGAAAAAAGGGTCCAAAATTTAATCACGGTCAATAACTTTCTATGGATGAATACGAAAATAGACATATTTTCAGGCGGTGCATCGGTGTCCTATGGACGCATTTCTATTTTTTTTCAGCAATCAAGGGGACGAAACTCTATGATAGATAGGCCTGACTCACCAGTTACCTGGCAATGGCCATTTAAACCGTAAAACCGCTATTGCCAGAATAACCATTTTAACGTAAACCCACTATTGCCCGTTTACTAGCGATAGGCACTTCGTTAGATCGAGGAACCCCTATTATGTCCCCTGTCCTGGTTATATGATTAACCCTCAGTAATTCGCACTACCCCTATCTCGAACAAATTTTCATGGTCCCAAAATTCTAGCTACTCAAATTTGATTGTATATATAACAGTCTCGGTTTTACTGAGCCTCTTCTGAGGCAACACTATACAGTCATCATCATGGAGCGCTGTGGTGCAGTGGTAAAGCATAGGATATGAGATCGAGAGGTACTCGGTTCGATCCTCGCAAGCGCCAAGTGTTCTTTCCTTGAGCAAGAAACTTTATCCACATTACTTAGAAAAGAGGGCCACATGGAAGATTAGGACTGGTACCAAATGTGTTACCCCCTATAAATAAGGTCTATTATTATAACTCGAATACCTTTCGGACGATGAAAATGTTTTCGAGGTATGGGTAATTGGAATTTCTAAAGTTTATTCATAGTGCCAGGTCATGAACAAAATGGGGGTCGCTTGAGGGTATATTGATGAGGCTTCTATAAAATGAAGGTTTTTGTTTGTTTGATTTGAGGTTTAGCGTCCCCGTCAACACTGTAGAGGTCATTTTGGAGACGTTGATTCCAATTTTGTGGGACTTCTACCCCAAATTGAGATCAAATAACATCTCAAGCCCTGACGCCAAATGAAACCAATAGAGTTTATAAGCATGGGCGGACTCGCACCGCTTTGATTGGGCAGGCTTAGATCCCCTAAGCGGTTTACCAGTACTCATGTGCGGTCGGTTTCAGCTCTGCGTGGAAGCATCATGCAGCCCATCTATTTCTTCGAGCCCCGATGGGCGGGGGCCGTATAAAATGAAAGTATGTTTTAGTGTTTCATCCCACCAACAAGTACCGGACCTCGGTTTAAAGACTCATCCGAAAGGTTGGAGAAGCCCGGAATCGAACCCACGGCCCCGGTTTATGAGGCGAGCAACTTAACCACACCACTTAGCATTTTAAAACTAGTGGGTGGGCGCGTTTCTTTCTGTTCTCGGAGTGCTGGCTTGTTGCCTCCTGGGCCCGGGGCGTCTTAACGTCATATTCAACTAGGTATTCAAGAATTTCAAAAGAAAGTTGTTTTGGCCCCTGCAGACAAGGCCGCTAACAACGTCGTCGTTGTGTGACGGCTCCACTATGTTAACACGCTTAAGCAGGAGCTTGGTTGTACTAAGGCCTATGAACTTCAGCCTTTAGCTGAAGAGAGAGTTATAGTAGATAAACATGTTTGTCTTTCAGCCACCAAGTTTGCTCTGTGTGTTAACGAAGGCCAAGACAAGCTTCCTACGCTATACTGGTTACCAAACCTTCATAAAAGACCTTACAAAGCACGGTTTATTGCAAATTCTAGCTCTTGCACTACCACTGAACTTTCTAAATTATTAACTTCCTGTCTTACTGCTATTAAAACGCATGTAATTAAATACTGTGATAAAGTCTTTGAAAGATCAGGAAGAAATCTGTTTTGGTCTATAAAAAATTCGAATGAGGTTTTAAATAAATTGAAATCCAGACATTTTCGTGCTTCAAGTCTGTCTACCTACGATTTTTCCACTCTTTACACTACACTTCCTCATAAAGAAATGCTTAATGATTTAATTGAATGGGCTTTTCACAGAGAAGATTCTCTCTATCTTGCATGTAATGTCAGAAATGCATTTTTCACTTCTAAAGAGCATAAGAATTATACACTTTGGTCATGTCAGAAAGTGTGTGATGCCCTCACCTTTCTACTTGACAATATTTATATTAGATTCGGTACTAAGTTATTTAGACAAATTGTGGGTATTCCGATGGGTACGAATTGCGCACCTCTTGTGGCTGATCTGTTCTTGTATTGTTATGAAAGAGACTTCATGTTGTCGCTTTCCATTGATAACCAATCTGAAATTATTTAAGAAATAGATCAGCTCTAGCTGTGATTTGTTGAGTAATAAATCACAGTTTGGAGGTCAGTTGTAAAGTAGACAAATCACAAGCTACTTACAACTGACCGACAAATCACAACAAATCACAGACAAGAGCTGATCTATTTCGATTCTAACACGCTGAAAATCGGCAATAATGTTGTTGTTTCCTTCAAAATCTCACAACCTTTCGCCATTGTTAGAAGAAATCCCGCTAAAATTATAGACTGAAACACATGCATTTATATCCTTTTCTTACGTTTTCGATGCGAGAAAATGACGTTACACCGTCTAACGTCAAGGAAATCGACTAGTGGCGTCATAAATTGGGCATTTTAATTACGTCACTCGTCACGCTCTTCCGAGCTGAGATTTGTTGCAGAATAAAACACAGTTATTTTCCATTGCCTAGATAGGCGCGCTGTGTTAGAACGAAGCTTTTAGCTCCACTTCTAGATATTTAGATGATTTATTAAATATTGATAATATCTATTTCGATGGTTTGATCAGTCAGATTTATCCCCCAGAACTTCAGTTAAATAAAGCAAATTCTTCTGATACCGAGGCCCCGTTTTTGGATTTACATCTATCTATTGTAAATGGATTTGTTTCGTGCAAAATTTATGATAAACGCGATGACTTTGATTTTGAGATTGTAAATTTTCCTTTTTTGGATGGTGATGTCCTCGTGCGCCATCCTATGGCGTTTATATTTCGCAATTAATTCGATTTGCTAGAGTGTGTAGTCATGTAACTGACTTCAACACTCGTAATAAATTATTAACAGCTAAACTCCTTAATCAGGGTTATCGGTACCATAAACTACGCAAAGCCTTTTCAAAATTTTATAGACGCCATTCTGATTTAATTTCAAAATTCAATATTGGACTTAAATCTCTTCTGCAACAATGTCTATCGGAACCCGAATTTTATGGTGACTCAGTGTATAAATTCAGAAAAATATATAACCGCAACGACTTCAGCACCCAATTTCGTAAAATCATTCTTCGATATAAAAAGATTGGGTACAACATGGATGTTATACGATTGACTGCATGCATGGTAGTTAACCAAATCACGGTTGGCAACTTTGCTTCCCTCTTTAATTGCACGCCGGTGGGTCAGGCCTCAGATTCTATGACGGCTCCAACGTGAAGGCTTATTGAGAATTAGAGAGATCTAATTCAAGGTAATGTTGGTTGGTGCCTGATGCTCTGTCTCTGGTCGGGCCCATCGGAGTCTAACTGTTGGTTTTCTTTCGCTCCGGCATTTCAGTGGTTTCTTGCTGTCGAGTCCTCACCGTTGTCTCACTTCTGTGGTTCTTTGATTTTTGTGTTCACGGAGATGCGGCACTGATGAGTTATGAGGCCTTCGGCATGCGGACTGAACATTTTTTTGTCTAAATCGCGGCGGAAGTAAGGGCGAGGATTGTGGCCACGTAAAATCGATTTAAGCCCCCCAGTGGAAATCTTCCACTGACCGTTCCAAGGCGGCTCTTCTGTGGCGATTTATTTATGTTGTTGTTTGTTACTTACTGTGTGTATCACTTGTGTCTTTTAATTTTGGATGGCCATATGGCCATTTTGTGGGAAAGTAACTGTCCTTATGGCCTTCCTTTGTTTAGGTTTCCATTATGGTCTGGTCGCTTAATGTTTGTATTTCTTTCCCTTTGGTGTCTTTTATGGGTGGAGTAAGTTAATTGTATCAATTCCTGATCTTTGTTTTACTTCTACTTCTAAATAAAAAGGTATGTTGCGTGTAATCATTAGTATCGGTTCCTAATCATAGCATTAATCCTAATACACAGTCAAATTTCTCGATTAAGACCACCTTTGGGACTGTTCAAAAGTGGTCTTTAAGAACATTTTTGAAGAGTCCCAAGGATGGTGTCTGACCACAGGACACTGTATGTCGAAACACAAACCAAGAATACCTAAACCCAACAAAATAAGGTTTCCAAAGCGGAATTGTTATTTTGTTTAGAAGTCTTAAGGGCAATGGATACACTTTCAGGGGAGGCAACTCCTGCAAAAGGATTTTTGTCTCCCATGCCAATAGGGGTCAACTCTTAAAGAAAAGAATTTGCTCCTGAGGAGCAAATTCTTTCCTTTAAGAGTAGACCGATTTCAGTGGGACAGGGCTTATAGAAAAGCGAACATGAAGTCCCGAAAGTTATCTCCCTTTGACAAAATGTCGGAAAAATCTGCCAGGTGTTCCCATTCCCTTTAATAGCGGACTTTCAGTGTATAATACAAACATAGGTGGTGAGTGAACACCAGAACCGGCGCCCGAAGGAAGCGGTTTTAATGGGTGTATACAACGTAGGTCTTATAGCAGAAACAAGGGATATCAAGTATATCCTGGTAAACTAAAGTGTTCTCTATATTAAGTGGGGTTTACAACTGTGCTCTTTTCACGGACTTGTTTTCATATGGCACAGTGTCGCCGCGGACTTTGCCGGTCAAACATGCAATTATGATCCTTTTGTTATAACTTGGCTAAATATCAGACAAAGTATGGCCTCCGCCCATCGGTGCTTTGAGAAATAGATTGGGCTGCATGATGCTTCCATGCAGAGCTGAAACCGACCGCACATGCGTACTGGTTTTTGTTTGTTTGATTTGGGGTTTAACGTCCCCGTCAACACTATAAAGGTCATTTTGGAGACGTTGCTTCCAATTTTGTGGGACTTTTACCCGACATTGAGATGAAATGACATCTCAAGCTCTGTCGCCCAATGAAACCAATAGGGTTTATTAGCATGGGCGGTCCGCCTCGCACCGCGGTTCCTGGACAGGCTTAGATCCTCCAAGCGGTTTACCAGTACTAGTGTGGTAACCCGCTTAGAAGATCTAAGCCTGCCCAGGCAAACTGGTGTATATAAACCTTATTGGTTTCATTGGACGGTAGAGTTTGTGGTGTCAATTCATCTCAATGTCGGGTAAACGTCCCACACAATTGGAAACGACGTCTCCAAAATGACCTAAATAGTGTTGACGGGGACGTTAACCTCAAATAAATTACAGACAAAGTGACTAAGCAACATTTCCAATGTTGTAACAAATGGTTTCATTGTTACATCTTGCAGCTACATCACGTTGGCTGTAATTATAGACTGCTTACAAATATTCAGATGCTACAACGCATCCTTACGGAAATTTACAGTAAGACTCAATTCCTTCCTGCTGATATGGTGCCTTGCTGCTAAAACGGTGCCTTCCTGCTGATATGGTGCCAGCAGTTGCAGTTATAGATATTTTGTTAAGAGTTCCCTAAAAACGTACTTCACGGTGTCTAACCATGCATATTTCATATAGTGTCGGATGTTTTTTTTTTTTTTGGTTTGGTTTTGGTTTACGGCCCTTTCAAGATTATTTCACTCAAAACAGAATTGGATGATAACCGGAGTCCCAGTTTGATTTGATGTTTAACGTCCCCGTCAACACTATAAAGGTCATTTTGGAGACGTTGCTTCCAATTTTGTGGGACTTTTACCCGACATTGAGATGAAATGACTTCTCAAGCCCTGTCGCCCAATGAAACCGATATGGTTTATAAGAACGGACGGCCCGACTCTCACCACTTTGCCTGGGCAGGCTTAGATCCTCTGAGCGGTTTACCAGTATTCGTGTCCGGTCGGATTCAGCTCTGCGTGGAAGCATCATGCGGCCCATTTATTTCTTCAAGCCCCAATTGGCGGGGGCCGCATCGAGAAGGTGAAACTGCTGTAGACGTATAAAAACTGATAAGTCCTACAATACACATTCAGACCTCACACCTGGTTCACCGCCTCAGGCATAACTGATGGATAAGTTCAATTAACCCAGACGTACCTGGTTGCTCGATGCAACTAGGACTGCCATGGCAACTGCCACACAAATACTTTATATGTCTGTGCGCGAGCTTTCTACCTCAGACATAACTGCTGCTTCAGTGCCTAAGCCACAGTCGTGCCTGCTGCCTCGGTGCCAATGCCTCAGGCATGCCTGCTGGCTCGGTTCCACTGCCTCAGACATACCTGCAGGATCGTTGCCATTGGCTCAGACATTCCCGTTGGCTCAATGTCACTGCCTCAGACATAACCGATGGATCTGCCTCAGGGGTACCTGGTTGCTTGATGCCACTGCGACTAGCTTGCAAATAGACTTAGTGCCACTGCCACCAAAATACTGTATGGATCGTTGCCAAGGCATCAGACATATATGCTGTCTCAAAAGTCACTACCTCGGATATGCCTGCTGACTCATGTCACTGCATCAGACTTAACTTCTGATTCCTTGCCGAAATCACAAACGCGCCTGTTTGCTCGGTCCCGCTGCTTCAGATATAACTGCTGATCCCGTTCCTTAGCCACAGACGTACCTGCTGGCTCGGTGCCACTTCCACATGCATGCCTGCTGGCTCGGTTCCACTGCCTCAGACATACCTGCGGGGTCGTTGCCACTGCCTCGGTGCCAAGGCATCAAACATATCTGCCTCGGAGTCACTGTCTCGGGCATGCCTGCTTACTCGGTGCCACTGCATCAGACATAACTTCTTATTTCTTGCCTAAATCACAGACGTGCCTGCAGGCTCGATGCCACTCGATAGCTGCAGGGTCGTCGTCACTCGCTGAGACAAGCCTGCTGTCCCAGTGCCACTGCCGCAGGCTAAACTGATGGATCTGTGTCACAGCCTCAAATGTATCTTGTTGCTCGATGCTACTGTGACTGTCATGCCCAATTATTTAGTGTCACTGACACACAAATACTTTATTGATCAGCGACAGGGCATCAGGCATATCTGAGGCAGTGACTTTGAGCAAGCACACATGTCTAATGCCTTGTCCAGTCGGCGCATCTAAGGCTTATGCGCGTCTAAAATTCGGTGCCGCTGCCTCAGACAGAACTGCTTATTCAGAGCGTAAACCACGCTGCCTTTGGCAAAGCTGCTGGTCCGGTGCCTGAGCTAAAGAGATACATACTAGATAGGTGCCACTGCCACAGACATGCCTGTCGGCACGGTTACATTGCCTTAGACATACCTGCAGGCTCGTTGCTACTGGCTCATGCAGGCATGCACGCTGGCTCAGTGCGACAGCTTCAGATATAATTGATGGATCATTTCCAATGCCTCAGAGGTACCTGGCTGCTCGATGCCATTGCGTTTGTCATGTCACATGAATTATCAGTGGTTTGGTGCCATTACTGCTGATTCGATGCCCAAACCACAGACGCGCCTGCTGCCTCTATACCGTTGTCTCAGTCATAACTGCTAATTCCTTGCATAAACCATAGACGCCCCTGCTGCCTCTGTACTGTTGTCTCAGTCATAACTGCTAATTCCATGCTTAAACCATAGACGCGCTTCCTGGCTCTGTCCCGCTTCCTCCAGTACTAAACAATAGACATGCCTGCTGGATCGGTTCCGCTGCCTCAGATATAACTGCTGATTCGGTGCCTAAGCCATAGACGTGCATGCTGGCTCGGTGCCGCTGCCTCCCACATAAGTGCTGATTCGGTGTCTCAGCAACAGACCTACCTACTGGCTCTGTGCCACTTCCAAAGGAATGTCTGAAACAGTGGCGCCTAGCTAGCAGGCATGTCTATGGCTTAGGCACCAAATCAACAGATATGCGTGCGGCAGCGGCACCGATCCAGCAGGCGCATCTGTGGTTTAAGTTACAAATCAGCTGTTTTGTCTGAGGCAGGCATTTCCGAGGCAGTGACGTTGAGCAAGAAGACATGTATAACGACTTGCCCGGCAGGCGTGTCTGTGGCTTAAGCACCGAATCAGCTGTTTTGTCTGTGGAAGTGGCTCCGAGCCAGCATGCATGTCTATGACTTAGGCACCAAATCAACAGATATGCCTGCGGCAGCGGCACCGATCCAGCAGGCGCATCTGTGGTTTAAGTTCCAAATCAGCTAATTTGTCTGAGGCAGGCATTTCCGAGGCAGTCACGTTGAGCAAGCAGACATGAATAACATCTTGCCCAGCAGGCGTGTCTGTGGCTTAGGCACCGAATCAGCTGTTATGTCTGTGGCATTGGCTCTGTGCCAGCAGGCATGTTTGAGGTAGCGCATTTGAGCTAGCAATCATGTCTAATGCCTTGTCCAGTCGGCCAATCTGAGGCTGAGGCGCGTCTATAATTCGGCGACGCTGCCTCAGACAGAGCTGCTTATTCAGAGCCTATATCACAGACGCGCCTGCTAGGTCGGTGCCGATGCCTTTGGCACAGCTGCTGATTCGGTGCCTAAGCTAAAGAGATGCATGTTAGTAAGGTTCCACTGCCACAGACATGCCTTTCGGGACGTTTCCATTGCCTTAGACATACCTGCAGGCTCGTTGTTACTGGCTCAGGCAGCCATGCGCACTGGAACCGTTGGACAGCTTCAGATATAACTGATGGATCAGTGCCAATGCCTCAAAGGCACCTGGCTGCTCGATGCTATTGCGTTTGTCATGTAATATAAATAATCAATGGTTTGGTGCCATTACTGCTGATTCGGTGCCCAAACCACAGACGTGCTTGCTGCCTCTATATCGTTGTCTCAGTCATAACTGCTAATTCCTTGCATAAACCATAGCCCGCCTGCTGGCTCTGTCCCGCTTCCTTCAGTGCATAAACAATGGACATGACTGCTGACCGAATCAGCTGTTATGTCTGTGGCAGTGGCTCCGAGCCAGCTGGCATGTTTGAGGCAGTGACTTTGAGCAAGCAAACATGTCTAATGCCTTGTCCAGTCGGCCCATCTGAAGCTTAGGCGCGTCTATAATTCGGCGCCGCTGCCTCAGACAGAACTGCTTATTCAGAGCCTTAACCACAGAGGCGCCTGTTCGGCCGTGCCGATGCCTTTGGAACAGCTGCTGATTCGGTGCCTTAGCTAAAGAAATGCATGCTAGTTAGGTTCCACTGCCACAGACATGCCTGTCGGAACGGTTCCATTGCTTTAGACATACCTGCAGGATCGATGCAACTGGCTCAGGCATGTGCGTTGGCTCAGTGCGACAGCTTCAGATATAACTGATGGATCAGTGCCAATGCCGCAGAGATGCTATTGCGTTTGTCATGCCACATAAATAATCAATGGTTTGGTGCCATTAGTGCTGATTCGGTGCCTTAACCACAGACGCGCCTCCTGCCTCTGTAACGTTGTCTCAGTCATAACTGCTAATTCCTTGCCTAAGCCATAAACGCGCCTGCTGGCTCGGTCCCGCTTCCTTCGGTGCTTAAACAATGGACATGCCTGCTGGCTGGGTTCCGCTGCCTCAGATATAACTGGTGTTTCGGTGCCTAAGCCATAGACGTGCATGCTGGCTCGGTGCCGCCGCCTCCGACATAACTGCTGATTCGGTGCCTAAGCCACAGACCTGCCTGATGGCTCTGTGCCACTTCCAAAGGAATGTCTGAAGCAGTGGCGCCTAGCTAGCATGTATGTCTATGGCTTAGGCACCAAATCAACAGATATGCCTGCGGCAGCGGCACCGATCCAGCAGGCGCATCTGTGGTTTAAGTTGCTAATCAGCTGTTTTGTATGAGGAAGGCATTCCGAGGCAGTCACGTTGAGCAAGCAGACATGTATAACAATTTGCCCAACAGGCGTGCCTGTAGCTTAGGCATCGAATCAACTGTTTTGTCTGTGGCAGTGGCTCCGTGCCAGCAGGCATGTTTGAAGCAGTGACTTTGAGCACGAAACCTGTCTAATGCCTTGTCCAGTCGGCATGTCTGAGGCTTAGGCGCGTCTATAATTCGGTACCGCTGCCTCAGACAGAACTGCTTATTCAGAGCCTAAACTACAGACGCGCCTGCTCGGTCGGTGCCCCTGCCTTTGGCACAGCTGCTGATCCGTTGCCTAAGCTAACGAGGTGCAAGCTAGTTAGGTGGCTCTGCCACAGTCATGCCTGTCGGCAAGGTTCCATTGCCTTAGACGTACCTGCAGGCTCGTTGCTACTGGCTCATGCAGGCATGCGCGCTGGCTCCGTGCGACAGCTTCAGATATAACTGATGGATCAGTGCCAATGCCTCAGAGGTACCTGGCTGCTCGATGCAATGGTTTGGTGCCATTACTGCTGATTCGGTGCCTAAACCTCAGACGCGCCTGCTGCCTCTATACCGTTGTCTCATAATAACTGCTAATTCCTTGCATAAACCATAGACGCGCATGCTGGATCGGTCCCGCTTCCTCGAGTGCCTAAGCAATAGACATTCCTGCTGGCTCGGTTCCGCTGCCTCAGATATAACTGCTGATGCGGTGCCTTAGCCATAGACGCGCATGCTGGCTCGGTGCCGCTTCCTCCGACATTACTGTTCATTCGGTGCCTAAGCCATAGACCTGACTGCTGGCTCTGTGCCACTTCCAAAGGAATGTCTGAAGCAGTGGGGCATAGCTAGCAGGCATGCCTATGGCTTAGGCACCAAATCAACAAATATGCCTGCGGCAGCGGCAACGATCCAGCTGGCGCGGCTGTGGTTTAAGTTGCAAATCAGATGTTTTGTATGAGACAGGCATTACCGAGACAGTGACGCTGAGCAAGCAGACATTTATAACATCTTGCCCAGCAGGCGTGTCTGTGGCTTGGGCACCGAATCAGCTTTTTTGTCTGTGGCAATGGCTCCGAGCCAACATGCATGTTTGGGGCAGTGACTTTGAGCAAGAAAACATGTGTAATGCCTTGTCAAGTCGGCCTATCTGAGGCTTAGGCGCGTCTATAATTCGGCGCTGCTGCTTCAGACAGAACTGTTTATTCAGAGCCTAAACCACAGACGCGCCTGTTCGGGCGGTGCCGCTGCCTTTGGCACAGCGGCTGATTCGGTGTCTAAGCTAAAGAGATGCATGCTAGTTAGGTTCCACTGCCACAGACATGCCTGTCGGAACGGTTCCATTGCCTTAGACAAACCTGCAGGTTCGATGCAACTGGCTCAGGCATGCGCGCTGGCTCAGTGCGACAGCTTCAGATATAACTGACGGATCAGTGCCAATGCCTCAGAGGTACCTGGCTGCTCGATGCCATTGTGTTTGTCATGTCACATAAATTATCAATGGTTTGGTGCCATAAATGCTGATCCGGTGCCTATACCACAGACGCGCCTGCTGCCTCTGAACCGTTATCTCAGTCATAACTTCTCATTCCTAGCCTCAGCCATAGGCGCGCCTGCTGGCTCGGTCCCGCTTCCTCCAGTGCCTAAACAATCGACATCCCTGCTGGCTCGGTTCCGCTGCCTCAGATATAACTGCTGATTCGGTCCTTAAGCCATAGACATGCATGCTGGCTCGGTGCCGTTGCCTCCGACATAACTGCTGATTCAGTGCCGAAACCACAGACCTGCCTGCTGGCTCTGTGCCACTTCCAAAGGAATGTCTGAAGCAGTGGCGCCTAGCTAGCAGGCATTACTATGGCTTAGGCACAAAATCAACTGATATGCCTGCGGCAGAGGCAGCGGCACCGATCCAGCAGGCGCCTCTGTGGTTGAAGTTGCAAATCAGCTGTTTTGTCTGAGGCAGCAGACATTCCGAGGCAGTGACGTTGAGCAGGCAGACATGTATAAGGTCTTGCCCAGCAGGCGTGTCTGTGGCTTAGGCACCAAAATAGCTGTTTTGTCTGTGACAGTGGCTCCGAGCCAGCAGGCAAGTTTAAGGCAGCGACTTTGAGCAAGCAAACATAACTAATGCCTTGTCCAGTCGGCCCATTCGAGGCTTAGGGGCGTCTATAATTCGCAGCCGCTGCCTCAGACAGAACTGCTTATTCAGAAACTGAACCACAGACGCGCCTGCTCGGTCGGTGCCGCTGCCTTTGGCAAAGCTGCTGGTCCGGTGCCTAAGCTAAAGAGATGCATGCTCATTAGGTGCCACAGACATGCCTGTCGGCACGTTTCCATTGCCCTAGACATACCTGCAGGCTCGTTGCTACTGGCTCAGGCATGCGCGCTGGCTCAGTCTGACAGCATCAGATATAACTGATGGATCAGTTCCAATGCCTCAGAGGTACCTGCCTGCTCGATGCCATTGTGTTTGTCATGTCACATAAAAAATCAATGGTTTGGTGCCATTACTCCTGATTCGATGCCTAAACCACAGACGCGACTGCTGCCTCTGTACCGTTGTCTCAGTCATAACTGTTTATTCCTTCCTAAACCATAGACGCGCCTGTTGGCTCGGTCCCGCTTCCTCCAGTGCCTAAACAATAGACATGCCTGCTGGCTCGGTTCCGCTGCCTCAGATATAGCTGTTGATTCGGTGCCTAAGCTATAGGCGTGTATGCTGGCCCGGTGCCGCTGCCTCCGAATCAGCAGTTATGTCGGAGGCAGCGGCCCCACCTATAAGTCCGCGGGTGTGCGTCTCTTGCCTGATGCATCCATTTGACCTGTCTCATGACCTACGTCGGTCGGTGTGTGCTCGGAGGGGAATGTGCTGTGTTTGCCGGTCCTATCCGTCATCCATTTCGGATACAAAACTTTGGGGTTGAGACACACTGATGAAGATTAAATATCAGAAAGGCCTCTGTGTCACTTAATTTGATATAATTACGCCTAAATAGCCTTAACATAACTGCTGATTCGATGCCTAAGCCACAGACCTGCCTGCTGGCTCTGTGTCACTTCCAAAGGAATGTCTGAAGCCGTGGCGCCTAGCTAGCAGGCATGTTTATGGCTTAGGCCCAAAATCAACAGATATGCCTGCGGCAGCGGCACCGATCCAGCAGGCGCATCTGTGGTTTAAGTACCAAATCAGATGTTTTGTCTGAGGCAGGCATTTCCGAAGCAGTCACGTTGAGCAAGCAGACATGTATAACATCTTGCCCAGCAGACGTGTCTGTGGCTTGGGCACCGAATCAACTGTTTTGTCTGTGTCATTGGCTCCGTGCCAGCAGGGATGTTTAAGGCAGTGACTTTGAGCAAGCACACATGTCTGATACCTTGTTCAGTCGGCCCATCTGAGGCTTAGGCGCGTCTATAATTCGGCGTCGCTGCCTCAGACAGAACTGCTTATTCAGAGCCTTATTCACAGACGCGCCTGCTCGGTCGGTGCTGCTGCCTTTGGCACAGCTGCTGATTCGGTGCCTAAGCTAAAGAGATGTATGCTAGTTAGGTTCCAATGCCACAGATATGCCTGTCGGAACGGTTGCATTGCCTTAGACATATCTGCAGGCTCGTTGCTACTGGCTCATGCAGGCATGCGCGCTGGCTCAGTGCGATAGCTTCAATTATAACTGATGGATCAGTGCCAATGCCTTCTGGCTCGGTCCCACTTCCTCCATTGCCTAAACAATGGACATACCTGCTGGCTCGGTTACGCTGCCTCAGATATAACTGCCGATTCGGTGCCTAAGCCATAGACGTGCATGCTGACTCGGTGCCGCCGCCTCCGACAAAACTGCTGATTCGGTGCCTAAGCCATATATATGCCTGCTGACTCTGTGCCACTTCCAAAGGAATGTCTGAAGCAGTGGCACCTATTTAGCAGGCATGTCTAGGGCTAAGACACCAAAACAACAGATATGCCTGCGGCGGCGGCACCGATCCAGGAGGCGCCTCTGTGGTTTAAGTTGCAAACCAGCTGTTTTGTATGAGGAAGGCATTCCGAGGCAGTTACGTTGAGCAAGCAGACATATATAACATCTTGCCCAGCAGGCGTGTCTGTGGCTTAGGCACCGAATCAGCTTTTTTATCTTTGGCAGTGGCTCCGTGCCAGCAGGCATGTTTGAAGCAACTTTGAAGTGACTGTGAGCACGAAACCTGTCTAACGCCTGCTGGGCAAGATGTTATTCATGTCTGCTTGCTCAACGTGACTGCCTCGGAAATGCCTGCCTCAGACAAATTAGCTGATTTGGATTTTAAACCACAGATGCGCCTGCTGGATCGGTGCCGCTGCCGCAGGCATATCTGTTGATTTGGTGCCTAAGTCATAGACATGCCTGTTAGCTAGGCGCCACTGCTTCAGACATTCCTTTGGAAGTGGCACTGAGCCAGCAGGCAGGTCTGTGGCTTAGGCACCGAATCAGCAGTTATGTTAAGGCTATTAAGGCGTAACTATACCAAATTTAGTGACACAGAGGCCTTTCTAATATTTAATCTTCTATCAGTTTGTCCCAACCGCTAAGTTTTGTAACCGAACCGGATGATGGACAAGACCCGGCAGACACAGCACATCCCCCTCCGAGCACACACCGTCCGACGTAGGACATGAGACAGGTCAAATGTATGCATCAGGCAAGAGACGCACACCCGCGGACTTTAGGCGGTGCCGTTGCCTCCGACATAACTGCTGATTCGGTGCCTAGGCCACAGACCTGCCTGCTGGTTCTGTGCCACTTCCAAAGGAATGTCTGAAGCAGTGGCGCCTAGCTAGCAGGCATGACTATGGCTTAGGCACCAATCCAACAGATATGCCTGCGGCAGCGGCACCGATCCAGCAGGCGCCTCTATGGTTTAAGTTGCAAATCAGCTGTTTTGTCTGAGGCAGCAAGCATTCCGCGGCATTGACGTTGAGCAAGCAGACATGTATAAGGTCATGCCCAGCAGGCGTGTCTGTGGCTTAGGCACCGAATCAAATGTTTTGTCTGTGGCAGTGGCTCCGAGCCAGCAGGCAGGCTTGAGGCAGCAACTTTGAGCAAGCAAACATGTCTAATGCCTTGTCCAGTCGGCCTATTTGAGGCTTAGGGGCGTCTATAATTCGGTGCCGCTCCTCAGACAGAACTGCTTATTCAGAGCCTGAACCACAGACGCGCCTGTTCGGTCGGTGCCGCTACCTTTGGCACAGCTGCTGATCCGGTTCCTAAGCTAAAGAGATGCATGCTAATTAGGTGCCATTGCCACCGACATGCCTGTCGGCACGTTTCCATTGCCCTAGACATACCTGCAGGCTCGTTGCTACTGGCTCAGGCATGCGCGCTGGCTCAGTTTGACAGCATCAGATATAACTGATGGATCAGTACCAATGCCTCAGAGATACCTGGCTGCTCGATGCCATTGTGTTTGTCATGTCACACAAAAAATCAATGGTTTGGTGCCATTACTCCTGATTCGATGCCTAAACCACAGACGCGACTACTGCCTCTGTACCTTTGTCTCAGTCATATCTGCTAATTCCTTGCCTAAACCATAGACGCGCCTGCCTATTCGGTCCCGCTTCCTACAGTGCCTAAGCAATAGACATGCGCTGCCTCAGATATAACTACTGATTCGGTGCCTAACCATAGACGTGCATGCTGGCTCGGGGCCGCTGCCTCCGATATAACTGCTGATTCGGTACCTAAGCAACAGACCTGCCTGTTGGATATGTGCCACTTCCAAAGGGATGTCTGAAGAAGTGGCGCCTAGCTAGCAGGTATGTCTATGGCTTATGCATCAAATCAACAGATATGCCTGCGGCAGCGGCTCCGATCCAGCAGGCGCATCTGTGGTAAAAGTTTCAAATCAGGTGTTTTTTTCTGAGGCAGGTATTTCCGAGACAGTAGCGTTAATCCAGCAGACATGTATAACGTCTTGCCCAGCAGGTGTGTCTGTGGCTCGGGCACCGAATTAACTTTTTTGTCTGTGGCAATGGCTCCGAGACAGCAGTCATGTTTGGGGCAGCGACTGTGAGTAAACAAACATGTCTAATGCCTTGTCCAGTCGGTCCATCTGAGGCCTAGGCGCGTTTATAATTCGGTGCCGCTGCCTCAGACAGAACTGCTTATTCATAGCCTAAACCACAGACGCGCCTGCGCGGTCGGTGCCGCTGCCATTGGCACAGCTGCTGATTCGGTGCCTAAGCTAAAGAGATGCATGCTAGTTAGGTGCCACTGCCACAGACATGCCTGTCGGCACGGTTCCATTGCCTTAGACATACCTGCAGCTCGTTTCTACTGGCGCATTCATGCGCACTGGCTCAGTACGACAGCTTCATTTATAGCTGATGGATCAGTGCCAATGCCTCAAAGGTACCTGGCTGCTCGATGCCATTGCTTTTTGTCATGTCACATAAATAATCAATGGTTTGGTGCCATTACTGCTGTTTCGGTGCCTATACCACAGACGCGCCTGCTGTCTCTGTACCGTTGTCTCAGTTATAACTCTAATTCCTTGGCTAAGCCATAGACGCGCCTACTGGCTCGTTCCCGCTTCCTCCAGTGCCTTAGCAATAGACATGCCTGCTTGCTCGGTCCCGCTGCCTCAGATATAACTGCTGATTCGGCGCCTAAGCCATAGACGTGCATGCTGGCTCGTTGCCGCTGCCTCCGACATAAATGCTGATCCGGCGCCTATGCCATAGACCTGCCTGCTGGCTCTGTGCCACTCCCAAAGGAATGTCTGTAGCAGTTGCGCCTAGCTAGCAGCCTTGTCTATGGCTTAGGCACCAAATCAACAGATATGCCTGCGGCAGCGACACCGATCCAGCAGGTGCATCTGTGGTTTGAGTTAAAAATCATTTTTTTTTTGTCTGAGGCAGGTATTTCCGAGGCAGTGACGTTGAGCAAGCAGACATGTATAACGTCTTGCCCAGCAGGTGTGTCTGTGGCTTAGGCACCGAATCAACTGTTTTGTCTGTGTCATTGGCTCCGTGCCAGCAGGTATGTTTGAGGCAGTGACTTTGAGCAAGCAAACATGTCTAATGCCTTGTCGAGTCGGCCCTTCTGAGGCTTAGGTGCGTCTATAATTCGGTGCCGCTGCCTCAGACAGAACTGGTAATTCAGAGCCTAAACCAAAGACGCGCCTGCTCGGTCGGTGCCGCTGCCTTTTGCACAGCTGCTGATTCGGTGCCTAAGCCACAGACCTGCCTTCTGGCTCTGTGCCACTTCTGTGTCTGTGGCTTAGGCACCGAATCAGCTGTTTTGTCTGTGACAGTGGCTCCGAGCCAGCAGGCATGTTTGAGGCAGAGACTTTGAGCAAGCAACCGTGTCTAATGCCTTGTCTAGTCGGCTTAGGGGCGTCCTTAATTCGGTGCCGCTGCCTCAGACAGAACTGATTATTCATAGCCTAAACCATAGACGCGCCTGCTCGGTCGATGCCGCTGCCTTTGGCACAGCTGCTGATCCGGTGCCTAAGCTAAAGAGATGCATGCTAATTGCCACAGACATGCCTGTCGGAACGGTTTCGTTGCCGTAGACCTACTGCATGCTCGTTGCTACTGGCTCAGTCATGGGCGCTGGCTCAGTGTGACAGCTTCAGATATAACTGATGGATGCGTTTGTCATGTCACATAAATCATCAATGGTTTGTGCCATTACTGCTGATTCCGTGCCTCCGACATATCTGTTTGGTGCAATTACTGTTGATTCGGTGCCTAAACCACAGACGCGCCTGCTGCCTATGTACCGTTATCTCAGCCATAACTGCTTATTCCTTGCCTAAAACATAGACGCGACTGTTGCTCGGTCCCGCTTAATCCTGTGCCGAAGCAATAGACATGCCTGCTGGCTCGGTTCCGCCGCCTCAGATATAACTGCTGATTCGGTGCCTTAGCCATAGGCGTGCATCCTGGCTCGTAGCCGCTACCTCCGACATAACTGCTGATTCGATGCCTGAGGCACAGACCTGCCTGCTGGCTCTGTACCACTTCCAAAGGAATGTTTGAAGCAGTGGCGCCTAACCATCAGTGACGTGGAGCAAGCAGACATGTATAACATCTTGCCCAGCAGGCGTGTCTGTGGCTTATGCACCGAATCAGCTGTTTTGTCTGTGGCAGTGGCTCCGAGCCAGCAGGCATGTTTGAAGCAGCGACTTTGAGCAAGCAAATACGTCTAATGGCTTGTCCAGTTGGCCCATCTGAGGCTTAGGCGCGTGTATAATTTGGGGCCGCTGCCTCAGACAGAACTGCTTATTCAGAGGCTAAACCACAGACAAGCCTGCTCGGTCGATTCCGCTGCCTTTGGAACAGCTACTGATTCGGTACCTAAGCTAAAGAGATGCAAGCTAGTTAGGTGCCACTGCCAAAGATATGCCTGTCGGCACGGTTCCATTACCTTAGACATACCTGCAGGCTCGTTGCTATTGGCTTAGGCATGCGCTCTGGCTCAGTGCTACAGCTTCAGATATAACTGATGGATCAATGCCAATGCCTTAGAGGTACCTGGCTGCTCGATGCCATTGCGTTTGCCATGTCACATATATAATCAATGGTTTGGTGCCATTACTGCTGATTCGGTGCCTAAACCACAGACGCGCCTGCTGCCTCTTTACCGTTGTCTCAGTCATAACTTCTAATTCCTTGCCTAAACCACAGATGCGACTGTTGGCTCGGTCCCGCTTCCTCCCGTGGCGAAGCTATAGACATGCCTGGTGGCTCGTTTCCGCTGCCTCAGATATAACTGCTGATTCGGTGCCTAAGCCATAGACGTGCATGCTGGCTCGGTGCCGCTGCCTCCGACATAACTGTTGATTCGGTGCCTGAGCCATCCATCTGCCTGCTGGCTCTGTACCACTTCCAAAGGAATGTTTGAAGCAGTGGCGCCTAACTGTCAGGCATGTTTATGACCTAGGCACCAAATCAACAGATATGCCTGCGGCAGCGGCACCGATGCAGCAGGCGCATCTGTGGTTAAAGTTCCAAATAAGCTGTTTTGTCTGAGGCAGGCATTTCCGAGGCAGTGACGTTGAGCAAGCAGACATGTATAATGTCTTGACCAGCAGGCGTGTCTGTTGCTTAGGTACCGTTTTCTCAGTCATAACTGCTAATTCCTTGCCTAAACCATCGACGCGCCTACTGCCTCGGTCCCGCTTCCTCCCAGTTCCTAAGCAATAGACATGCCTGCTGGCTTGGTTCCGGTGCCTCAGATATAACTGCTGATTCGGCGCCTAAGCCATAGACGTGTCTGCAAGCTGGATGCCGATGCTTCTGACATAACTGCTAATTCGGTGCCTATCCCACTTACATGCCTACTGGCTCGATGCCACTGCCTTGGCCATGTCTGGTAGCTCGGTTCCATTGCTGACTGGCTGAGACACTCTCGCTGGCTCCGTGCCACTGCCTTTGATTAAACTGTTGTATCTGTGCCACTGCCTCAGACGTACCTAGACGCTTGATGCCTCAGCCATTGTCATGAATCACTGCCACAAAGATACTTAAAAGATCGGTTGCAGGGCATCAGACATGTCTGCTGGCTAAAAGTTACTGCCTCAGACAGACCTGGTGGCTCGATGTCACGGCCTCAGGCATACCTGCTGATTCGTTGCCTAAGCCACAGTGCTGCCCGAAACTTGACTGCTGGGGATTCGGTGCCTATGCCACAGACGTGACTGCTGCCTCGGTGACACTGCCCCAGGCATGCCTGCTGGCTAAATTCCACTGCCCCAGACATACCTGCAGGGTCGTTGCCACTCGCTCAGACATGCACACTTGCTCAGTGCCACTGCCTCAGACATAACTGATAGATCCGTTCCAATGCCTCAAAAGTTGTTCGATGCCATTGTGTCTGTCACGCCTTCTTACTTAGTGCCACTGCCACATAAATACTTTATGGCTCGGTGCCAAGGCATCAGGCATGTCTGCTGCATCAAAGTCTATATCTCGGACATGCCTGCTGACTCGGTGCCACTGCCTCAGACATAACTGCTGATAGGGGCCTAAGCCACAGACGCGCAAGCTTCCTCGGTCCCGCTGCCTCATTCATAACTGTTGATTCCTTGCCTAAACCACAGACGCTCCTGATGCCTCTGTCCCGCTGCCTCAGACATAGCTGCTGATTCCTTGCCTAAACTACAGACGCGCCTGCGTGCTCGGTCCCGCTTCCCGAGACATAACTACTTATTCGGTGTCTAAGACATAGGTTAGCCTGCTGGCTTGGCCCCGCTGCCTCAGATATAACTGTTGATTCAGTGCCTATGCCATAGACGTGCCTATTGGCTCGTTGCTGCAGCCTCAGACATAACTGCTGATTCGGTGCTCAAGCCACAAAGTACCTGTTTGCTCGGTGTCACTTTCACAGGCATGCCTGCAGGCTCGGTTCCACTACCTCAGAGATACCTGCAGGGTCCCTTGTCACTGGCTGACACAAGCACGCTGGCTCAGTGTCATTGACTCAGGCTAAACTGATGGATTTGTGCCACTGCTTCAAACGTACCTGGTTGCTCAATGCCACTGTGACTGTCAATGACTGTCACACAAACACGTTATGAATCGGTGGCAGGGCATCAGACAAGTCTGCTGATTCGGTGCCTAAGCCAAAGGCGTGCCTGCTGGCTGGCACCACTGCTTCAGAAATGACTGCTGATCCGGCGTCTAAGCCACGCGCCTGCTGGCTCGGAACCGCTGCCACAGTCATAACTTGTTATTCCGCACCTCAACCACAGATGCGCCTGCTGGCTGGGCCCGCTGCTTCAGATATAACCGCTGATTCGGTGCCTAAGACATACACTTGCCTGCTGGCTCGGTGCCTCTGCCTGAAACATGACTGCTGATTCAGAGCCTAAACCTCAGGCGTGCCCCTGGCTCGGTTCCACATCTCTGCTGGTTCGGTTCCATTGCCTCAGAGATATCTGCAGGGTCGTCGTCACTGGCTGAGACATTCTCCCTGACTCAGTGCCACTGCCTGATGCTAAACTAACGGACCGGTGCCACTGCCTAACATGTACCGGGTTGTTCGATAACACTGTGAATGTAATGCCTAATGACTCAGTTTCATTGCCACACAAATACTTTATGGATCGCTGGAAAGGCATCAGCCATGTCCAAGTCAGTGTCCCGGACATGCCTGCTCACTCGCGCCCACTGCCTCAGACAAAAAGGCTGATTCGGTGCCAAAGCCACAGACGTCACTGCTGGTTTGATACTGCTGCATCACACTGGCTAAGACATGCACGCTCGGTCAGTTCCAATGTCTCAGACATAACTGATGATTCGGTGCCTAAGCTAAAGTCGTGCCTGCTGCCTTGGTGCCACTGCCTCAGGCATGTCTGCTGGCTCGGTTCCATTACCTAAGAAATACCCGCAGGATCATTGCAAATGACTCCGACATTCCCGCTGGCTCAGTGCCACTGCCTCAGACATAACTTCTGCCTCAAGCGTACCTAGTTGTTCGATGTCACTGCCACTGACATGTCAATAGGCGTAGGTCCACTGCAACCAAACATACTTAATGGCTCGGCGCCAAAGCATCGGACATGCCTGCTGGCTCAAACTGACTGACTCAAACAGGCCTGCTGCCTCGGAGCAACTGTCTGATACATAACTACTGATTCGGCGCCTAAGCCATAGACGTGCATGTTCACTCATTAGATGCCACTACCTAAGACATGCCTGCTGGGCCGGTTCCACTGACTCAGACATGCTTGCGGTGGCGTTGCCAAAATGGCTCAGACATTTTCGTTAGTGCAGTGCCACGCCTCAGTCATAACTGATAGGTCAGTGCCAGTGCCTCATACGTACTTGGTTGCTCGATGCCACTGCAATTGTCATATCTAATGACTTGAAGAAATAGATGGGCTGCTTCCAAGCAGAGCTGAAACCGACCCGCGCACGAGTACTGGTAAACCGCTTAGAGAATCTAAGCCTGACCAGGCAAAGCGGTGCGGGTCAGCCACTCCATGCTTTTAAACTCTGTTGGTGTCATTTGGCGGCAGAGATCACAATGTCGGGTAAGTGTCCCACAAAATTTGAAGCAACGTCTCGATTTAAGCCCACCAGTGGAATTCGTTTCACTGACCGTTCCAAGGCGGTTCTTCTGTCGTGGTTTATTTTTGTTATGACTTGTCTTTGAGTGTGTGTATTGCTTATATTATTTTGCTTGAGATAGCCAATTGGCCATTTTGTGGGAAAGTAACTGTCCTTTTGGCTTTCCGCTAGTGAGGTTTCCATAAGTGTCTAGTTGTTTCATGTTTGGGTTTCTTTCCCGTGGTGTCTCTGATTGGAGCCGTGGGTTAATTGTATCGATTCCTTATCATCGCCTTCACTTCTATTTTATATATCGACAGGGACTATAACAGCAAGTCCTATCCAGTTACATAACTACAGGGGCCATAACAGACTGTTCAATCCAGCTACACACAGTCTACATACCGATAGTGGACTCGACAACAAGTTCTATTCAGTTACATACTCATAGGGGCCATAACAGCAAGTCCGCTCAGGTAACACACCTACAGGGAACATTACAGCAGGTCAGCCTGCAGCGACTCTAACAGCAGGCCAGCTCAGTTTACATACCTACATGGAGACTAACAGCAGGTCATATTCAGTTATATACCTACATGGACCGTTATGGCGGGTCAGCTCAGGTTACCCTTCTGTAGGGCAAATAACAGCAAGGCATATTCTTTTAATAACTACATGGACCAAATCAGCAATTCCATTTAGTTTATACTAATTTATTTTAGTTCGATCGCTCTCGAACACTCATTCCAGATGTTTTCATGCGCGCGAGAGAGAGGCAGTGACTATTACACCGCTGCTACCCATTTACACCTGGGTGGAGTGAGGCAATGTCATTACGTGTCTTACCTAAGAACACACCTCGGTAACGGGTGCAGGAATCGAACGCACAACTTCTCGATTATGAGTCGAACGCGTTAACCACTGCGCTATCCATGTACATACCTACAGCGACCGTAAGAGCAATTCCATGCCAGTTATAACCTACAGGCACCATAACAGCAGGTCCCATCCTGTTATATACCTACATTGACCATTACAGCAGCTCTGATAAGGTATCATTCCTACATAGACTGTAACAGCCGTTCGGCATAGGTTGCATACCTACGGGGGGATAACAGCAGAACCTATCCAGTTATATACGTCAAGGGACCATAAAAGTCCCGCTAAAGTCATAGCCAGTTACATACCTACTCACCATAACAGCAAGTCCTATCCAGTTGCATACCTACAGCGTCCATAACAGCAAGTTCTCTCCATTTAAATACCTACATGGACAATAACAGCATAACCGCTCATGTCACCTAACTACAGGTACCTTAACAGCATGTCCGCTCAGCTTACATAATTACAGGGACCATAACAGTAGACTCTATCCAGTGGCATTACTACAGTAACCATATCAGCAGGAACGCTAAGGACCGCTCATATTACATACCTACGGGGACAATGACAGCAGGTCCACCAAGGTAACATAACAACAGGGACAATTACAGCATGTCCTATCCAGTAACATTCCTAAAGGGACTATAACAGGCGGTCCTAACATGTCACATACCTACATGGGCCATAAAAATGGTCGGTTCAGTTTTCATAATGATAGGAACCATAACAGTAGGTCCTATCTAGTTACATACCTTCAGTGACCATTACAGCAGGTCTGCTCAGGGAACATACCTACAGGGGCCTTAACTCCACTTCCGCTCAGGTAACATACCTGCAGGGACCAAAATAGCAGGTTAGCTCGGCTTACAAAATTGCAGGAACAATAACAGCAGGCCCTATCCAGTTCCATACGTACAGGGACCATAACAGCAAGACCATTGAGGCTACACACCTACAGGGACCATGACATCAAGTCCTATCCTGTTAAAGACCTACACGGATTATAACAGCAGGTCTGCTTAGGTTAAAAACGTGCAGGTACCATAACAGCAGGTCCTATCCAGGTAGGTAGCTACAGGGGCATTTACAGGAGATACTATCCAGTTACATACCTACAAGGACCATAACAGCAGGTCCGCCAAGTTTACATATCTACAGGGATAATAACAGCATGGCCTATCGGCTAACCTTTATATAAAGGGGCCATAGTAGGTTGTCCTAACAGGTTACATATCGACAGGGACCATAGAAGCAGGTCCTAGCCAGTTACAAACCTACAGGGAGCATAACAGTCGGTTCTATCCAGCTTCACACAATTTCCATAACAGAAGGTCCGCACAGGTTACATATGAACAGGGACCTTAACAGCAAGTAATATCAAGTAACATACCTACAGGGACTACAACAGCAGGTCCACTCAAGTTACCTACAGGGACCATAAAAGCTGGTCCACCTACAGGGACAGTAACAGCAAGCCCGCTCAGGTTACATAAAATAGAAGTGAAGGCAATGATCAGGAATCGATAAAATTAACCCACAGCTCTCATCAGCTCATGTTACATACCTACATGGAGAATAATAGCAGGTCCTATCCAGTTACATACCTTCAGGGACCGTAACAGCGGGTGCGTTCAGGTTACCTACATATAGGGCATATTAAACCAACTCATATCCTTTTACAAACCTATATGAACCAAAACAACAATTACTATCCAGTTACATACAGTAGAATTTCGCTTAAAGACCACCCCTGTATTAGGACCACTCCGCTATTAAGACCGGTTTTTGCCAGATCCAAATTATTTCCTATATAATTAATTGTTATTTATTCCGATAAAGAGACCACCCCGCTATTCAGTATTAAGACCACTTTCAAAAGACCAAATCTGCCATAACTGTTCGCTATTGAGACCACTTTTGGTCATGTCAAGTTAATTTGTATGTCAGGTATAAAATTTTCCTGTATTCTTCCCCATTACAACGGGTCTTGGTAATGTTCGCAGTACTTCACACATATCCCTAAAGGTGTGAATAACAGCAGTTTACCTGTACTAATTTGTGTGTTGTTTTGACAAAATGTGTTATGAGTATCACTATCAAGCCTTATTGAATAAATAGTTTTAATAGTTTTGGTAAAGATCAGCTCCGTTTTCTTTAGATATTAAGAACAATTGAAATCATGAATGTGGTTTTAATGGTGTTATGCTGCACATAATTACATGTAATAAGGGAAAGGACAGAACAGATTTACCAAATAGCAATAAAATGGACTAAATACAAATAAAAAAAGAATTTAAATACATCTTAACAACCATATTTTTTCACCAATTCCATTATTAGGACCACCCCGCTAATAAGACCGCCTTTTAGAAGTCTAGAAAGTAGTCTTAATAGCGGAATTTCACTGTACCTACAGCCACCATAAGAGCAATTCCATTCAAGTTACATACCTGCAGGGACCATAACAGCAGGTCCAATCCAGTTACATACCTACATGTACAGAGACTATTACAACATTTATATATATATACAATATATATATATATATATTTATATATTATATATATTTATATAATGTAACATTTATACAGGGACTGTAACAGCCGGTCGACTTAGCTTAGATACCTACAGGGAGAATAACAGCAGGTCCTATCCAGATATGTACGTTCAGGGACCATAACAGGTCCGCTCCAGTCATACCCAGTTACATACCTTTATGACCATAACAGCAAGTCCTGTCCAGTTGCTTACTTACAGGGACCATAATGTATTAGTTTAGAATTATTTTGAAAAAGTTTAAAGCCACTAAGACATCACGGAATATTGCATTGGGGGTTAAAATCAAAGAAAATTCAAAGGAGGTTACTCTTAGAGAAAAAAAAGGTCTGTATCATATATAAATCAGCATAACTTAAGAACGAATGGGAATCTTTCATGCGGTTTAAAAAAAAACGACCCTCTTTGCATACGCTTTCACCGTGCTTTATACTAAAATTTCTTAAATTTCTTTCTACTTGCTCTTTTACATTTGCCGGGTCCGGAGGAAGCTCTTTGAGGCCGCCAGGTCGAATGTTCAAATATCTTACGAGGGATCCGGCAAATATTAATGCTATGAAATAACCACTGATGATTGTTGTTCTTGCATAACGTACGATTCCAACGCCAAATGGGGACAAAAACGCCCCAAAATTCCATATAAATTCTTCAAATGCGACCGGTATACCAATATGGCGGCTAGTTCAGAATGTTGTTTACAATGACGCTGTTGCGTTTTAACCATTTGACATCATCATAGACCGCTAAAACGCTGCGTTCAGGGCGATAACGTTACGCCGCTTAAAGTTACGCAAACAAAGCAAGGCCCGTCCGGCGATATCAAAAGCTCAAAATACATGTTCAAACAGCACGCGATTTGCGCATGGTTCTTGTTGTTTCAGCACAGATTTTGGTCCATTTGACAATGGCTTCAAACAGCCATGCGCACATGAATTTTGGCAAAAAATAGTATTACTGCTTAGTGTATACACCTACCGTGACCATGACAGCAAACCTCTGTAGTTTACATGCCTATGAAGGTCATAATATCTGACCCGCTAAGATAACATTTCTGCAAGGTCCGCTTAGTTAACATACCTACCTACATGAACCCCAACAGCAATTGTTATAGGGACTAAAACAACAACTCAATCGAGTCTGCATATCTACCCGGACAACAACAACAGGTTCATTCTTTTTTAACATATGTTCAAAGAATATAACAGCAGATCAGCTTAAATGACCTTTATACAGCAACCATAACAGCAGGTCCCCTAAGTTTACATTCTTACAGCGTTCTCTTAGTTTGTATCGAGATACATTCCTACCTTGAGTTTGTATCGAGTTACATACCTACAGGGACCATAACAGCAGGACCGCTCAGGCTACATGCCGACAATAACCAGGAGAGTAAGTTATATTGAGTTACAAACACATAGGACCAAAACAGCAGGTCCGCTCATGTTACATGCGTATAGGGACTATAACAGCCATCCAGTCACATACATACAGGTTATATGCAAGCCAATCAAATGAAGACTCAGAGACATGCAAAATGGAAGTGAAGGCAATGATCAGGAATCGATACAATTAACCCAAAGCTCTCATCAGAGACACCAAAGGAAAGCAACACAAACACGAAACAACCGGACCCCAACGGAAACATCACCAGCGGAAAGCCAACAGGACAGTTACTTTCCCACAAAATTGCCAACTGGCTTTCCAAAGCAAAATAATATTAGCGATACATACACTCAAAGACAAGCCATAACAAAAATAAACCACGACAGAAGAACCGCCTTGGAACAGACTGCTTTCTAAGCAACGGGGCTGATAAAACCCAGTCCTTTGCACACAGAAAGGATATGAAGAAGTTCTTTGATGCACTCAAGACAGTTTAGAGTCCCCTGAGCTCAGGATCCACTCCTCTCCACAGTGCAGATGTAACTAGTCTTACGACTGACAAAGACGCCATCTTGAAAAAAATGGGATGAGCACTTTGACAGTGTTCTTAATCGGCTATCCTCTATCACTGGTGAGGCTATCAACAGACTTCCACAGGTTGAAAGTAATCTGCTGCTTGACAAGTTCCAAATCGTTACGGAAACAGTGAAAGCAATAAAACGTCTGTCATCTTGTAAGGCCCCAGGGCCAGATGCAATACCTGCTGAGATTTACAAAACAGGAAGCACTCCAGGTGCAAAGAATTTTGTATAGTTATTTCACGCTATGAGGAGAAAAAGAAACTAACCCTCAAGAACTCAAGGATGTATCAATTATCCACCTATTCAAACGGAAAAGGAACCCTCAGATCTGTGACAATCACGGTGGCATCTCTTTATTGTCAGTTGCTGGGAAAAGCCTTGTGAGAGTCCTACTTAACCGAGCGAATGAACACCTTTAACAATCAGTGCTTCTAACAGAAAGCCAATTTGGGTTTAGGAAGGACAGAGGAACAAATGACATGATTTTCACAGCAAGGCAGCTGCAAGAGAAATGCCAAGAACAGAACATGGACCTATGCATGACCTTTGTTGACCTCACCAAAGCATTTGACACAGTCATTCGTGAGGGCCTTTGGAAGAACATGGTGACGTTTGGATGTCCAACCAAGTTCATAGCAATGGTGAGACAGTTCAACGATGGGTTACTTGCACGGATCCAAAATGCTGGTGATTTTTTCGGATCCATTCCCTGTGACAGACGGAGTCCAGCAATGCTGTGTCTTAGCCCCAACACTGTTCAGCATGATGTTTTCTGCCAAGCACAGAGATGCTTTCCAGGATGTTGACAATGACATACCTATTAGGTATCGCTTTGATGGGAAGCTTTTCAATCTCAGAAGGTGGTTGCAAGCCATAACCAAGGTGCAGACAGAGGTGTTAGATGAGTTCCTCTTTGCTGATGACACAGCAAAAGGTGCTCAAACAGAAGAGAAGATGAATAAATGTATAGATCAAGTATCCGACTCCTGTGACAGCTATGATCTCACAATCAAAAAGACTGAAGCAGTCTATCAGCCAGCACCTGGCAAACCTTACAAAGAGCCCACCATCACAATGAAGGTCAAATATTGCAATTGGTAGACATGTTCACCAACCTCGGGAGCACAATCTCAAGAGCCCTGCATATTGATGATGAAGTCAATGCCCGGATTGTCAGAACTACTGCAGCATTTGACTGACTACGTGGCAGTGTCTGGGATCGAAGAGGAATAAGGGGTGTACATGTACACTTCATACTTTCCAGTTCTGTAGTGTATTCCTTGCTTCCACTGGATAAACCTTTTGCAGAACATACTGGAACGGTCAGTAAAATTACTAGTGGGTTTAAGCTAACTTTACGGGATCCCAGCCCTAATCCACACTTTCACTGTGGGACCAAACAAAGTATTTGTTTGGTTCGCGTGAAGGTTTTCTATCTCATCAGTGAATCAACTCTGTAAACAAAGAAATCACAATTAACACCAAGTTGACACAAGGATGAGGATTCGACAGTGAAACGCGCTGAGTCATCCGACGCTGAACACAACGCCACAAGAACATTAAGGTAACGTCCCTACAGGGACTATAACAGCAGGTCCGCTCATGTACATGCAGGGACAATAACAGCTTTTCTACATACAAAGACTATAACAGCACGTCCGTCCAGGTTACATACCTAAAGGGACAATTATAGCAGGTCATATCCAGTAATATTCCTAAAGGACCAGAACAGGTGGTCCGAACAGTTTATCTTCCTACCGGGACAATAACAGAAGGTCAACTCAGCTAACACAATGACAGGGACCATAACAGCAGGACATATCCAGTAACATACCTACAGCGAACTTAACAGCAGGTCCGCTCAAGTTATAAACCTACAGGGACCATATCAGCATATCCGCTTTGGATACATACCAACACGGACATAAGCATCAAGTCCCCTCAGCTTATACAATTACAATAACAGCAGGCCCTGTGCAGTTACATAGCTGAAGGGACCTAAACAGCAAATCTGCTCAAGTTACATACCAATAGGGACCATAACAGCAAATCCTATTCAGTTACATACCTACATGACCTATAACAGCAGGTTCTACTCAGTTACATTCATACAGGGACCATTACAGCAAGTCCTATCCAGTTACATACCTACAGGAATCATAACAGCAGGTCCACCAAGGTTACATACCTACAGGGACAATTACAACAGGACCTGTCCTTTAACATATACCTACAGGCACAGATAACAGCCGGTCCTATCAAGTTACATACATACATGGACCATAGCACAGGGACCATAGCAGCCAAGTCCTATCAAGTAACATACATACATGGACCATAGCAGCAGGTCCACTCAGTTTACATTCCTACAGGGACAATAACAGCAGGTCCACTGAGGTAACATCCCTACAGGGACTTTGACAGCAGGTCCGCTTAAGTTACATATCTGGAGGGAGAATAACAGTAGGTCCTATCCAATTAGATATCTACAGGGAAAATAACAGCAATTCCTATTCAGTTACATACTTACAGGAACCATAACAGCAAGTCCTATCCTGTTGCATACCTACAGGGACAATGACAGCAATTCCTATCCAGTTACACACTTACAGGGACCATAACAGCAGGTCCAATCTAGTAACATACATAGAGGAAAATAACAAAAGGTCCTATCCAGTTACCCTGCTTCAGGGACCATCATTGCAGGCCCGCTTAGGTTACAATTTCTACATGGTCTCTAACAGCTTGTCGGCTCAGGTTACATAAAAAACAGGGAGCATAACAGAAGGTCCCATACAGTTACCTCTGTACAGGGACCATTACACAGTCCGCTATGTTTACATACCTACAGGGACCACAACAGCCGGTCCTATCCAGTTACATACCTACAGGGACCATTTCAGAAGGTTCGTTCAGTCATATTCATTTAAATACTTACATAGGCAATAGCAGTTAGTCCTATCCAATTTCACTCCTCAATGCACCTTAACAGGCGGTCCTAACAGGTCACATACCTGCAGGACCATAACAGCAGATACGCCCAGGTGGCATTCTACAGGGGCCATAACAGCATTGCCGTTCAGGTTACATACCTACAGGTACCAAACTAGCAAGTCCGCCCAGCTTATATAATTAACAGTAGGTTCTATCCAGTTAAATACCTCCAGGGAACATAACAGCAGATCCTCTCGGGTTACATAGCTACAGGACGATAACAGCAAAGGGGACAATAACAACAAGTCCTATCCAGGAACATACCTCGCGGGACCATTAAAACAGGTTTTATCCAGTTTCATACCTACAGGGACTGTAACAGCAGGTTCAATCCAGTTACACATCTGGACCCTAACGGCAGGTCTACTCAGGTTACATACAGTTATCTTAACACCAAGTCCGCTCCGGTTACATACATACAGGGACAAAATGGGATAGGTCCGCTCAGCTTATATTATTACAGGAACCATAACAGCAGGTCTTATCCAGTTACATTCATAAGGGTACCATTTCAGCAGGCCCGCCCAGGTCACACCTACAGGGACCAAAAAGCAAGTCCTATTCATTAAAATACCTACATGGTACGTAACAACAGGTCATATCCAGTTACATACCTACGGAGACAACAACAGCAAGTCCTATCCAGCAACATACCTACAGGGACCGTATCAGCAAGTCCTATCCAGTTACATAACTAGAGTGAACATAACAGCGGGTCCGCTCAGGATACATACCTTCAGGGACCATAACAGCAAGTCCTATTGAGTAAAATACCTGCAGGGTCTATAACAACATGTCCTATCCAATTACATACCTACAGGGTCCATAACAGCTAGAAAGTTCAGACTGCATACCTACAGGAACCATGACAGCATGTACTCTCCAGTTACCTACCTACAGGGACCATAACAGCAGGGCCGCTCAGTTTATGTATCACAGGGATCAAATCGGCAGGTCCTATCCAGTAATATACATACAGGAACCATAACAGCAGGTCCTATCCCGTTACATACCTGCAGGGACATACCGCCAACTCCTATCCAGTTATGTAACTACATAGAACATGACACCAAGTCCTATCTTATAACAGGGACCATATCCCAACACTCACGATAAATACCTATAGGGACCATAACAGAAGGTCCGCTCAGGAGTTATACATTCGGGGACAATTACAGCAGGTCCTATCCAGTAACATTCGTACAGAGAGCATGACAGGCGGTCCGCTCAGATACCACATCTACAAAGAGAATAACAGTACTATCCAATTACATTTCAGACAATAACAGCAAGTCCTATCCTGTCTCATACCTACAGGGAACATAACAACAAGTCCTATCTAGTTAAATACATGCAGGGACATAACATCAAGTCCAATCCAGTTATAACCTATTTGGAACATAACAGCAAGTCCTGTGTAATAACATACCTACAGGGACCATATCCCAAGTCCGCTCATGTTAAATACCTATAGGGACCATAACAGCAGGTCCGCTCAGGAGTCATATAGGGACAATTTCCTAAAGAAACCATAACAGGCGTTCGCTCAGTCTACATATCTACAAGGAGAATAACAGTACTATCCAATAACATACCTACAGGGACCGTAACAACAGGTAACAACAAGTCCACTCAGATTTCTTACCTACAGGGACCCTAACAGCAGTTCCTGTCCAGTTATACAACTTCGGATATAATAACAGCAAATCCGATTCAGTGAAAAAGCTAATGGGATCATACGAGCAGGTCCAATCTAGATGCCTACCTACAGGGACGATAACAACAGATACTATCCTGTAACACTGCTACAGGGACTATAACAAAATGTCCGCTAAGGTAACATTCCTACAGGGACAGTAACATCCGCCCCGCTCAGGTTACATACCTACAGGGAGAATAACAGCAGGTCCTGTTCAGTTCCATACAAACAGGGACAATTAATTCATGTCCGCTCAGGTTATATACCTACAGGGTTCATATCAGCCGGTCATATTCAATTACATACCTATAGGGACCATAACAGCAGGTCCTTCCACTTACATACCTACAGGGAGAATAACAGCAAGTTCTACAAATACAGGGACCATACTCAAGTCCACTCATATACATTCTAACGGGGAGCATAAAATTTAGCCCAGTTACATACCTGCAGGGACAGTAATAACAGGTTTGCTCAGGTAGTCTACTTACATGGCCCATAACAGCAAGTCCTATCATATTATCAACCTACAGGGACCATACCATCAAGTTCTATCCTCTAACATATAACAGAAATTCCTATTCCGTTATATACCTACAGGGACCATAACAGCAAGTCCTATCCAGATACAAACCTACAGGGAACATAACAGCAGGTCCAAACCATTTCTATAACTACAGTGACGATAACAGCATATCCTATCCAGCTACATTGCTACAGGGACCATAGCAGCAGGTCCGCTTAGGTAACAATACTAGAAGAACTGTAATAGCAGTTTCGGTAGGCTTAAATACCTGCAGGGAGCATAACAGCAGTTCCTATACAGTTACATACGCACAGGGACCACAACAGCAGGTCCTCTCCAGTAACTTACCTACAGGGACCATTACAGCAAGTCCTTTTAGTTACATAATACAGGGACCGTAACAGCCGGTCTGCCCAGCCGGTCTGCCCAGGTAACATACATACAGCAGGTCCTATCCAGCAACATACCTAAAGGAACCGTAACAGACGGTCCGAATATGTTATATACCTGGTATTGAACTGAATAGGACTTGCTGTTGTGGTCTCTGAATGTACGTAACAGGATAGGGCTTGCTGTTATTGTCCCTGTAGGCATGATAGCTGAGCGGATCGTCTGTTTGATGCCCGTAGGTTGCAAACTGGATAGGACCTGGCGTTAAGTATATTCTGAGCGGACTTGCCGGTTTGGTCCCTGTAGTTATGTATCCTAAGCGGACGTTGTGCTATGGCCTCTGTAGGTTTGAAACTGGATAAGACTTGCTGTTGTGGTGCAGGTATTGAACTGAATAGGATTTGCTGTGGTGGTCCCTGAAGGTACGTAACAGGATAGGACTTGCTGTTATTGTCACTTTAGGTATGTAGGTTAATAGGACCTGCTGATATGGTCCCTCCAGGTATGTTAATGAATAGGACAGGCCGTCCCTGTAGGCATGTTACCTGAGCGGACTGTCTGTTTTGATCCCCGTAGGTTTTAAACTGGATAAGGCCTGCTGTTAAGTATATTCTGAGCGGACTTGCTGGTTTGGTCCCTGGAGATATGTATCGTAAGCGGACATGCTGTTATGGTCCCTGTAGGTTTGTAACCCGAGTGGATCTGCTGTTATGGTCGTTGCATACCCATGGGGACAATAACAGCAAGTCCTATCCATTTGCATACCTACAGGGACTATAACAGCAGGTCCAATCAAGTAACACACCTACAGGGACCAAAAAGGGAGGTCCGGACAGGTTACACACCTTCAGCGACAACAACAGAATGTCAGTCAGGTTCCATACCTACAGGGATAAAAAGTGCAGGTCCGCTCAGCTTATATAATCACAGGAACCATAACAGCAGGTCATATCAAGTAACATACCTACAGGGACCATAACTGCAGGTCCGCTCAGGTAAATACCTACAGGGACCATAACAGCAAGTCCTATGCAGTAAAATACCTACAGGTACCATAACAGCAGGTCCTATCTATTTACATATCAACTGGGAAATAACAGCAAGTTCTATCCAGGAAAATACCTACAAGTACCACACCAGTAAGCCGTCTAAGACATATCCCTACAGGAACTGTAACAACAGGATCGCTCAGGTTACATATCTACAGCGAGGATAACAGTAGGTCCTATCAAGATAATACCTACAGAGACAGTAACAGCAGGTCCTCCCAGGTTCCTTCCTACAGGGACCATTACAGCAAATCATATCCTGTTACATACCTACAGGGACCATAGCAGCAATTCCTATCCTGTCACGGGTACTAGAACAGCAAGTCCTATCAAGTAACATACCTACAGGGAGCATAACAGCAGGTCATCTAAGGAATATCCCTGTCAGGACTGTAACAGCAGGTTCGCTTAGGTTACATATCTAAAGCGAGGATAAATGTAGGTCCTATCCAGTCATATACCTACAGGAAGCGTAACAGCAGGTCCTCTCAGGTTTCCTACCAGGGAACATAACAGCAAGTCCTTTCCTGTTACATAACCACAGAGACCTTAGCAGCCTATCCAGTTACATACTACAGACGCCATAACAGCTATTACCATCCAGTTAAATAGCTACCGGGGCCATACGAGCAGGTCCAATCCGGTTTCATACCTATAGGGACTATAACAGCAGTTCCTATCCAGGTAAACTGCTACAGGGACCATAACAGCAGGCCCGCTAAGGCAACGTTCCTACAGGGACTGTAACAGCCGGTCCGCTTAGATTATATACCTACAGGGCGAATAACAGCAAGTCCAATCCAGTTACATGCGTTTAGGGATCAAAGCGGGTCTGCAAAGATTACATACCTACAGGGACCATAACAGCCGGTTCTATTCAGTTACATACCTACAGGGGCCTTAAAAGCTGGTCCTATTCACTTACATTCCTACAGGGACAATAACAGCAAGTTATATCCAGTTACATACCTGCAGAGGACAAAACAGCAAGTCCTATCCAATTATATACTTACAGGAACATAACAGCAAGTCCTATCCAGTTACCTACCTAAAGGGAACATAACAGCAAGTCCTATCCAGTTACGTGTCTACAGGTGAATACCCCAGGTCCGCTCATGTTTAATACCTTCGCTCTGGTTACATATCTACAGAGAAAACAACAACAGGCCCGCTGAGCTTACATTATTACACGGGCCATAACAGCAGTTACATAGCTACAGGAACCGCAACAGCAAGTCCGGGGCCGCAACAGCAGGTCCCCTGAGAAATACCCCTACATGGACTGTAACAGCAGGTTCGCTCAGGTAACAGCAAGGATTACAGTAGGTCTCATCCAGTAACATACCTACAGGAACCGTAACAACATGTCCGCTCCGTTTTCTTTCTACGGGGACCATAACAGCAATTCCTATCCACTTACATACTACAGATACCACAACAGCAACTCTTATCCAATTAAATAGCTACCGGGACCGACCATAAGAGCAGTCCAATCTCATTTCATACCTACAGGGACGATAACAGCAGGTCCTATCCAGTTACACTTCTACAGGGACCATAACAGCAGGTCCGCTAAGGTAACTTTCCTACGGGGACTGTTATAGCCGGTCTGCAAAGGTTACGTACCTACAGGGAGAATAACAGCAGGTCCTACAGGGCCCATAACAGCCGTTAATATTCAGTTACATACCTACAGGGACCTTAACAGCTGGTCCTATTCACTTACATATCTTCCGGGACAATAACAGCAAGTCCTATCAAGTACATACCCACAGTCAGCCTCGATAGCGCAGTGGTTAGCGCGTTCACTTTATGATTGAGAGGTTGTGCGTTCGAATTCGGCCACCGGTATCAAGGTGTGTCCTGGGGCAAGACACACAATGACACTGCCCCACTTCGCCCAGGTGTAAATGGGTAGCAGTGGTGTCAAAGCCACTGCCTCTCTCGCGCGCGCGTGAAAACAACCGGAATGAGTGTTCGAGAGCGATTCAATAAGCTTGAAGCTTTCATCGCAATCGAACTAAAATAAATTAAACTACATACCTACAGGAAAATAATAGTTTCCAGTTACATTCATACATACAACATAACAGCAAGTTCTGTGCTGTTTCATACCAACAGGAAACATAACAGCAATGTCTATACAGTTACATACCTGCAGGGACAATAACAGCAAGTCCTATCCAGTTATATACCTACAGGATCATAACAACATGTTTTATCCAGTAACATACATACAACATAGAAGTGGAGGCAATGATCAGGAATCGATACAATTAACCCACAGCTCCAATCAGAGACACCAAAGGAAAAGAAACACAAACATGAAACAACATACCCCAATGGAAACATCAACAGCAGAAAGCCAAAAGGACAGTTACTTTCCCACAAAATGGCCAATAGGCTAAGAACATAACAACAAGTCCTATCCAGTTATATGCTTACAGGAACCATACCCCAGGTCCGCTCAGGTTAAATACCTTTAGGGACCATAATAGCAGGTCCATGAAGGTTACATACCTACAGGGACCATAACAGCATGACCGCACAGGTTACATACCTACTGGGGCAACAGCAGCAGGTCCACTGAACTGACATCATTACCAGGACCATAACAGCAGGTCTTATCCAGTTACATACGTATAGGGAACATAACAGCAGGTACGCTAATGTTACGTCTCTGCAGGGACTATAACAGCATTTCGGTTCAGATTACATGCCTACAGGGTCCAAAACAGAAGGCCAGCTTATGATACATGCATACAGCGGCAATGACAGTCAGTCTTCCTACAGGGACCATAACAACAGGTTCACCCAGGTTACATACCTACAGGGGCAATTACAATAGGCGCTACCCAGTAACATTCCTAAAGGGGCCAAACAGGCGGTCCGAACAGGGGGCATCAAAGCAGGTCCGCTCAGCTTTCATAATGAAAGGAAAATTAACAGCTGGTCCTATCAAGTTACATAACTACAGGGACAATAACAGCAGGTCCGTCCAGGTAACATACCCAGCCGGATCTTAACAGCATGTCCGCCCAAGGTACAAACCTGCGAGTACAATAACAACAGGTCCTATCCAGTTACATACCTACATAGACCACAAAAGCAGGACAGCCTCGGCTACATACCTACAACAGGGACCACAACAGCAGGTCCGCTCGGGTTATTAACGAACATTGACCAGGTCCTATCCAGTTACACACCTACAATTACCATTAGAGTAAGTCCTTTCCAGTTTCATACCCACAAGGACTGTAACAGCAGGTCCGCCCAGCTACATACCTACAGGGACAATTACAGTAGGTACTATCCAGTAACATACATAAAAGGACCATAACATGTAATCTGAACAGGTAACACCTACAGGGACCACTGCAGCAGGTCCTATCAATTTACATACCTACAGGGACCATAACAACCTGTACTTTCCTGTATCATTCAAACAGGGGGCAATAACAGCAGGTCGGCTCCGGTTACATACTTACAGGGACCTTAGCGGCAAGTCCTAACCAGTAACATACATACACTGGCCGTAACAGCAGGTCCAGTTACAAACCTGAGGGGACGGTAACAGCTGGTTCACTCTGGATATCTACCTGCAAGGACCATAGCAGCAAGTTCTATCGTGTTATCTAGCTACAGGGACCATAACAGCAATTTATATCCTGTTACATATGACAGCAATTCCTATCTCGTTACATACCTACAGAGACGATAACAGCAGGTCCGATCCAGATACACTGCTACAGGGACCATACCAGCAGGTCCGCTTATGTACCATTACTAGAGGAACTGTAACAGCAGGTCCGCTAAGGTTACAATAACAGCGGGTCTTATTCAGTCACATACGTACAGGGAACATAACAGCAGGGCATATCCCGTTACATACCCACAGTGACCATTATAGCAAGTCCAATCCAATTACATACCTATATGGACCCTAACAGCAGGTCCGCGTAGATTACATACCTACAGGAACAAAACAGCAAGTCCTATCCAGTAACATACATGCATGGAACAAAACAGCAGTCCTAGCCAGTTACATACCTACAGGGACTATAACAGCAGGTCCGCTCAGGTAACATACCTACAGGGACTGTAAAAAGAATGTCCGCTCATGTTATGTACCTTCAAGGACCACAACAACAGGTCCGCTTACATCATTACAGGGACCGTAACAGTAGGTCCTATCCGGCCATATACCTACAGGGACCATAAAAGCAGGTACGCTAAGGTAACATCCCTACAGAACAGCGGGTCCGCTCAGGGCACATACATACCGGGACCATAACAGCAAGTCATATCCAGTAAAATACTTACTAGGAGCATAACAGCAGGCCCTATCCAGTTACATACCTACCGGGACAACAACAGCGGGTACTTTCCAGTAACATACGCACAGGGAGCATAACAGCAGTGTTTTCCAGTCACATATAGAAGGGAACATATCAGAATGCCTTATCCAGTTAGATACCTACGGGACTATAACATACCAACAAGTACCATAACAGCAAGACCGCTGATGCTATATACCTACAGGGAACATGACAGCAAGTTCTATCCAGTAACATACCTACAGGGACCAATACAGCAGGTCCGCTCAGGTAACTTACCTACAGGGACCATAACAGCAAGTTCTATCCAGTTACATACCAACAGGGACCATAACAGCAGACCCTATCCAGCTACACACCTACAGGGGCCATAAAGGCAGGTCCTATCTACATACAGGGACCATAACAGCAGGTCCGTCCAGGTAACATACCTACATGGACAATTATAGCAGGTCTAATCAAGCTAGTTACCTTCTTGGACCATGGTAGAAAGTTCCAGTTACATACCTTCAGGGAGCATAACAGCAGGTCCGCTTAGGGTACATAAGTACAGGGACCATAACAGCATGTCCTGTCCATTTACGTACCTACAGGGTCCACAACACCAGGTCCGCTCTGGTTAAATACCAACAGGGACCATAACAGCTGGTCGGCTCAGGTTATACACCTACAGGGACCATAACAACATGTGCGCTAGAGGTAACATGCCTACAGAGACAGAAAAAGCAGGTCCGCTCGGCTTACATAAGTACAGGTACCATAACTGCAGGTCCTATACACTTACATATCTACAGGTACCAGAACAGCAGGACCGCTCAGGGTACATACCTACCAGGACCATAACAGCAAGTCATATCCATTTACGTACCTAGCAAGTTCCAGTTACATACCTTCAGGGACCATAACAGCAGGTCCGCTTAGGGTACATAAGTACAGGGACCACAACAGCATGTCTTGTCAATTTACGTACCTACAGGGACCATAACGGCAGGTCCTATCCAGTAAGAGACCTACAGTAACCATAACAGCAGGTTCGCCCAGGTTACATACCTACATGGATAATTACAGCAGTTCCTACCGCCCCGCCCATCGAGGCTTGAAGAAATCGATTAGACTGCGTACTACTTCGACCCAGAGCTGGAATCCACCGCAGGTGAGTAAAAGTAAACCGGTAAACCGCTTAGATGGTGTTAGCCGGCCAAAGCAAAGTGGAGCAAGTCGGACATACATCCTTATAAACCCTATTGGATTCATTAGGCAGAAGGGCTTGAAATGTCATTTCATCTCACTGTCGGGTATACGTCCCACAAAAATTGGAAGCAATGACTCCAAAATGACCTATAAAGTGTTGTCGAGGACGTTAAACCTGAAATCAAACAAACAAACAGCAGGTCCTATCCAGTAACAGACTTAAAGGGACCATGACTAGCGGTCCGAGCAGGCTACATGCCTATAGGGATCATAAATACAGGTTCTATCCAGTTACATACCTACAGGGACCATGACAGCCTGTGCTATTCAGCTACATACATACAGGGACCATTACAGCAGGTCCGCTCCGGTTACATACTGACAGGGACCAAAACAGCAAGCTATATCCAGTAACATACCTACAGTGACCATAACAGCAGGTCTACTCATTTTACATGCCTACAGCGAGAATAACAGCAGGTCGTATTCGGTTACATACCTAGAGGGACCGTAATAACAGTTCCGCTCAGGTTACCTAACTAAAGGACAATTACAGCAAGTCCTTTCCATTCGAGGTCAGCTCAGGTTACATACCTGCACGGAAAATAACAGCAGGTGCTATCCAGTTACATATGTACACGGACAATAACAGCATGTCAGCTCAGATTGCATACCTACAGGGACCATAACAGCCGGTCCTATTCAGTTACATATATACAGGGACCTTAACAGCAGGTCGTATTCAATTAAATACCTACAGGGACAATAACAGCAGGTTCTGTCCTGTTTCTTACCTACAGGGAACATAACAGCAAGTTCTGTCCAGTTAAATATCTATAGGGACACACATACAGAGAACATAACAGCAAGCCCTATCCAGTTAAATGCCTACAGTGACCATACCCCAGGTCCGCTCAGGTTAAATACCTACAGGGACCATAACAGCAGATCCTCAAAAGTTACATACGTACATACAGGGAGAACAACAGAAGGTCCGCTGAGTTTACATCAATACCGGGACCATAACAGCAGATGCTGTCCAGCTACACCTGAATCCGACCGCAAACGAGTACTGGTAAACCGCTTAGAGGATCTAAGCTCGCCCAGGTAAGCAGCGCAAGTCGGACCGCTCATGCTTATAAACCACATTGGTTTCATTGGCGACAGGGCTTGATATGTCATTTCATCTCAATGTCGGGTAAATGTCCCATAAAATTGGAAGCAACGTCTCAAAAATGACCTATACAGTGTTGACGGGGACGTTAAACCAAAATCAAACCAACAAGCTATCCGGATATATACCAATAGTGAACATATCAACAGGTACGCTAAGGCTACGTCCCTGCAGGGACTAGAAGCCTCTGTGGTGTAGCGGTTACGATACTCGCCTTGTAAACTGGGGATCGCAGGATCGATCCCGGGCTTCTCCAGACTTCTGGATGTGTCTTTAAACCGAGGTCCTGTCTCCGTATGACCTTAGCAGTTGGTGGGACGTAAATCCCAAACACTCACTCACTCACTCCCTGCAGGGACTATAACAGCATGTCGGTTCAGATTAAATACCTACAGGGACCAAAATAGCAGGCCCGCTTTTGTTACTTACATACGGTCGCAATGACAGCCAGTCCAGGTAACATACCTACAGGGACAACTACAGCAGGTCCTAATCAGTAACATTTCTAAAGGGACCATTAAGGCGGTCCGAACAGTTAACATACCTACAAGGAGCTTAACAGCAGGTCTGCTCAGCTTACATAATGAAAGGAACCACCACAGCTGGTCCTATCAAGTACATACATACAGGGACCATAACAGAAGATCCGTTCAGGTCACATACCTACCCGGACCATAACAACATATCCGCTCAGGATACAAATATACGGGTACTATAACAGCAGGTCCTATCCAGTAACATACATAAAGGGACCACAACAGCAGGACAGCTCCGGCTACATACCTACAGCGACCGTGACAGCAAGTCCTACACAGTAATAGACCTACACAGACCATAACAGCAGGTCCCCTCAGGTTATAAATTAATAGGGACAAGGTCCTATCCAGTTAGATACCCTCAATAGCAATTAGAGTAAGTCCTTTCCAGTTTCATACCTACAAGGACCATAACAGCAAGTCCGCCCAGGATACATACCTACAGGGACAATTACAGCAGGTACTATCCAGTAGCATACCTAAAGGGATCATAACAGAGGATCTGAACATGTTGCATATCTACTGGAACCGTTACCGCAGGACCTATCCATTTACATACTTACAGGGACCAAAACTGCCGGTACTTTCCTGCATCATCCAAACAGGGACCATAACAGCAAGGTCGGCATCGGTTACATACTTACAGGGACCATTACGACAAGTCCTAACCAGTTACATGCATGGGCCATAACAACAGGTCAATTCAGGTAACTTACCTACTAGGACCATAACTTTAAGTTAAGTCAAGTTACATACCTGAGGGAACAGTAACAGCTGATTCACTCAGGTTATCTAGCTTCAAGGACCATAACAGCAAGTCATATCGTGTTATCTACCTACAGGGACCATAACAGCAAATTCTATCCTGTTACATATGTTAGCAATTTCTATCGAGGGACGATAACAGAGGCAATGACCAGAAATCGATACAATTAACCCACAGCTCCAATCAGAGACACCAAAGGGAAAAAAGCACAAACATGAAACAACTAGACCCTAATGGCAAAATCAATAGCAGAAAGCCAAGTTACTTTCCCACAAAATGGTCAATTGGCTATCTAAACAAAATAATACAAGCGATACACACACTCATAGACAAACTATAACAAAAATTCACCGCGAAATATGAACCGCATTGGAACGGTCATTGAAACGAACTCCACTGGGGGTTGGGGGGGGGGGGGGTGGGGGGGGAGGAGTTGGCTTAAATCGATTTTACATGGCCACAATCCTCGCCCTTTTTTCCGTCAAGATTCAGACAATAATCTGTTGTGTCCGCATGAAGGTCTCCTAACTCATCCGTGCAAAATCTCCATGAATAAAAAATCAAACAGCCACAGATATGAAACAACAGTGAGGACTCGACAGCAAAAAACACTGAAATGCTGGAGCAAAAGAAGACAAACGGTTAGACTACGATGGACCAAACCAGAGACAGAGCATCAGGCACCAACCAGCATCGCATAAAATTAAATACTCTCTTATTCTCAGTAAGCCTTTACGCTGGAAACGTCATAGAATCTAAAGAGGGAAGCAAAGTTGTCAACCGTGATTGGGTTAACTATCATGCATGCAGTCTGTCGTATAACAATCATGTTGTACCTTATCTTTTTATATCGAAGAATGATTTTACGAAATTGGGTGCAGTCATTGCATATATATAGTTTTCTGAATTTATATACTACGACACCATAAAATTCGGATTCCAATAGACCTTGTTGCAGACGAGATTTAAGTCCAACATTGAATTTTCAATGACGTCTATAAAATTTTAAAAATGCTTTGAATAGTTACATTGCTGCAGGGACCATAAAATCAGGTCCGCTAAGGTACCATTACTAGAGGGACTGTAACAGCAGGTTCGCTAAGGTTACATACCTGCAGGGATAATAATAGTAGGTCATATCCAGTCACATATGAACAAGGAACATAACAGCAGGTCATATCAAGTTACATAACCACAGTGACCATTATAGCAAGTCCAATCCAATCACATACCTACAGAGACCCTAATAGCGGGTCCGCCCAGGTTACATACCTACAGGTCCTATCCAGTAACATGCCTGCAGGGAACAAAACAGCAATTCCTAGCCAGTTACATACCTACAGGGACTACAACAGAAGGTCCGCTCAGGTTAAATACCTACAAGTACCAAAACGGCAGGTACGTTCAGTTACATGCCTACAGCAACAATAACAGGAAACATAGAAGTGGGGGCAATGATCAGGAATCGATACAATCAACCCACAGCTCCCATCAGAGACACCAAAGGGAAACAAACACAAACATGAAACAACAAACCTAATGGAAACAACAATAGCGGAAAGCCAAAAGGACAGTTACTTTCCCACAAAATGGCCAATAGGCTATCCAAAATAAAATAATATAAGCGACACAAACACCCAAAGACAAACAATAACAAAAATAAACCGCGACAAAAGAACCGCCTTGGAACGGTCAGCGGAAACGAATTCCACTGGGGGGCTTAAATCGGTTTTACGTGGCTACAATCCTCGCCCTTACTTCCGTCGCGATTTAGACAAATAATTTGTTCAGTCCGCATGAAGGCCTCCTAACTCATCAGTGCAACATCTCCGTGAACACAAATAATCAAACAACCACATAGATAAAACAACGGTGAGGACTCGACAGCAAGAAACCACTGAAATGCTGGAGCAAAAGAAAACCAACAGTTAGACTCTGATGGGCCCGACCAAAGATAGAGCATCAGGCACCAACCAACATTACTCTAATTCTCTATAAGCCTTTACTTTGGAACCGTCATAGAATCTGAGGCCTGACCCACCGGCGTGCAATTATAGAAGGATGCAAATTTGTCAACCGTGATTTCGTTAACTACCATGCATGCAGTCTGTCGTATAACATTTATGTTGTACCCAGTCTTTTAATATCTAAGAATGACTTTACGAAATTGGGTACTGAAGTCATTGCGGTTATATATTTTTTTCTGCATTTAGACTGCATACAGGGACCACAATAGCAGATCCGCACAGGTAACATACCTACAGGGACAATTACAGCAGGTCCTATCCATTAACATACCTAAAGGAGCATAACAGGTGGACCGAACAGGTGACATACCTACAGGGAGCATAGCATGGGTCCGCTCAGCTAACATAACGGAATGAACCATAATCGTGGGCCCTATCCAGTTTCATACCTACGGGGACAACAACAGCAAGACTTATCCAGTTACATACGTACAGGGAGCATAATAGCAGTTTTTCAGCCACAAATAGCAGGGATCATATCAGAATGTCCAGTTAGATAGCTATGGGACTATTACAACAGGTCCTATCCAATTCCATACCTACAGGTACCATAAAAGCAAAACCGTTTAGGCTAAATACCTCCAGGGAACATGATAGCAAGTTCTATCCAGCTACATACCTACAGGGTTACTAACGTACAGAGACCATAATTGCAGGTCCTATCCAACTACATACCCCCGGGGACCATAACAGCAGGTCCTACCAGTAACATACCTACAGGGACCATAACGGCAGGTCATATCTACCAACAAGGACCATAACAACAGATCAATCCAGGTTACATACCTACAGGGAACATAACAGCAGGTTCAATCCAGTTACATTGCTACAGGGACCATAACAGCAGATGTGCAAAGGTAACATTACTAGAGGACCTGTAACAGCAGGTCCGCTAAGGTAACATGACTACAGGGAGAATAACAGCATGTCCTATCCAGTTACATACCCACAGCGACCATTACAGCAAGTCCTATCCAGTAACATGCCTACAGGGATCATTACAGCATGTCCACCCAGGATACACACCTACAGAGACAATTACCGTACCAAAAGGGACCGTAACAGGCGGTCAGAATATGTTAATACCAACAGGGACCATAACAGCATATCCGGCCAGCTTACATTATGACAGGGACCATAATAACAGGGTCTATGCAGTAACCTACCCACAGGGACCTGAAAACTTTAGATCCGCTCAGGTTGCATACCTACAGGTACCATAACAGCATGTCCCCTCAGGTTACATACAGGGACCAAACCAGCAAGTTCGATCGGCTTATATAATTATCCACAGATCCTACCCAGTTAAATATCTACCGGGATCATAGCAGCATGTCCGTTCAGGTTACGTACCTACAGGGACCATAACATCTGGTCCTATACTGTAACATATCTACAGCGACAATTACAGCAGGTCCTATTGACTTACATACCTAGAAGGACAATAAAAGCATTCCTATCATATTACATACCTTCAGGACCATAACAGCAAGTCCTATCCAGTAACATTTCTGCACCATAACAGCAAGTCCTATACCTACAGGGGCCATAACACCAGGTCCGCTCTGGTTAAATACCAACAATAACAGCTGGTCCGCTCAGGTTATATACCTGCAGGGACTATAACAACATGTCCGCTCAGGTAACATACTTACAGAGACAGAAGAAGCGGGTCCGTTCAGCTTATATAATTTCAGGTACCATAACAGCAGGTCCTATCCAGTTAAATACCTACGGGTACCAGAACAGCAGGTCCGCTCAGGTAACATGCCTACAGGGACATTAACAGCAAGTCCTGTCCAATTAAATACCTACAGGGACCATACCAGCAGGTCCTTTCCAGTTACATACCTACGGGGACAACAACAGCAAGCCCGATCCAGTAACATACGTACAGGGAGCATAAAAGCAGGTCTTATCACGTCATATATAGCAGGGAACATATCAGAATGTCTTATCCGGCCAGATACCGGTACCTACGGGACTATAACAACAGGTACTATCCACTTACATACCTACAGGTACCATAATAGCAAGACCGCTCAGGCTACTTACCAACAGGCAACATGACAGCAAGTTCTATCCAGTTTCACACTTACAGGGACCAATAATGCATGTCCGCTCAGATTGCATACGTACAGGGACCATTATAGCAGGTCCTATCCACCTAATTACCTACAGGGACCATAACAGCAGATCCTATCCAGTTACATACCAACAGGGACCATAACAGGTGTTCCGAACAGGTGACATACGTACAGGGAGCGTAACAGCAGGTCCGCTCAGCTAACATAAAGGAAGGAACCATGACAGTGGGTCCTATCCAGTTTGATACCTACGGGGACAACAACAGCAAGACCTATCCAGTTACATACGTACAGGGAGCATACCAGCAGTTATTTCAGTCACATATAGCAGGGAAACTATCAGAATGTCCAGTCAGATAGCTATGGGACTATAACAAAAGGTCCTATCCAATTACATACATACAGGTACCATAAAAGCAAAAACGCTTAGGCTAAATACCTACAGCGAAGATAAAAGCAAGTTCTATCCCGTTACAAAACCTACAGGGGCCAATGCAGCAGGTCCGCTCAGGTTACATACGTACAGAGACAATAATTGCAGGTTCTATCCAGTTACATACCTACAAGGACCATAACAGCAGGTCCTATCCAGTTACAAACCAACAGGGACCATCACTGAAGGTCCTATCCAGTAACATACCTACAGGGACCATGACGGCAGATCCTATCTACCTACAAGGATCATTACAGCAGATCCATCCAGGTTACATACCTACAGGGAACATAACAGCAGGTCCAATCCAGTTACATTGCTACAGGGACCATAAAAGCAGGTGTACAAAGGCAACATTATTAGAGGGTCTGTAGCAACAGGTAATCTACATACAGGGAGAATAACAGCATGTTCTATTCAGTTACATACGTACAGGGATCATAACAGCAGGTCCTATCAATTAACAAACTTACAGTTACCATTACAGCAAGTCCTATCCAGTAACATAGCTACAGGAATTATGACAGCAGGTCCGCCCAGGATACATACCTACAGAGACAATCACCGTAGGTCCTATCCAGTAACGCCCATAAAGAGACCGTAACAGGCGGTTCGAACATGTTAACAACTATAGGGACCATAACAGCATTTTCTGTCAGCTTACATAATGACAGGGACCATAATAGGAGGGTCTATGCAGTTACATACCCACAGGAACCTGAAAACTTTAGATCCGCTTAGGTTGCATACCTACAGGTACCATAGCAGCATGTCTCTTCAGGTTAGATACCTACAGGGACCAAACCAGCAAGTTCGATCAGCTTATATAACTATCCACATGTCCTATCCAGTTAAATATCGGGATATAAACAGAAGGTCCGCTCAGGTTACATACCTACAGGTACCATAACATCTGGTCCTATATTGTAACAAATCTACAGCGACAATTTCAGCAGGTCCTATTGACTTACATACAGATAAGGACAATAACAACATGTCCTATCTTATTACATACCTTCAGGACCATAACAGCAAGTCCTATCCAGTTACATTTCTGCATCATAACAGCAAGTCCTATCCATTAACATACCTACAGGGGTCATAACACCAGGTCCACTCTAGTTAAATACCAACAAGACCATAACAGCTGGTCCGCTCCGGTTATATACCTACAGGGACCATAACAGCATGTCTACCCAGGTTACACACTTACAGGGACAGAAAAAGCGGGCAGGTTCAGCTTACATAATTTCAGGTACCATAACAGCAGGTCCTATCCAGTTACATACCCACGGGTACCAGAACAACAGGTCCGCTCAGGTAACATACCTACAAGGACATTTACAACAAGTCCTGTCCAGTTAAATACGTACAGGGAGCATACTAGCAGTTTTTCAGCCACGTATAGCTGAATCCAGATTACAGGGACCACACCAGCAGGTCGTATCCAGATACATACCTACGGGGACAACAACAGCAAGCCCTATCCAGTAACACAGACAACATGACAGCAAGTTCTATCCAGTTTCATACCTACAGGGACCAGATAAAGCAGGTCCCCTCAGATTATATACGTACAGGGACTATTATAGCAGGTCATCTCCACTAAATTACCTACAGGGACCATAACAGCAGATAATATCCAGTAACATACCAACAGATACCATAACAGCAGGTCCTATCCAATTCGATACCTAACGGGACCATAACGTCAGGTCCTATCTACCTATAGGGACAATGACAGCAGGTCTGTCCAGGATACATAACTACAAGGACCATTAAAAGTCCTATTCAGATACATTCCCACAGGAAACACAACAGGAGGTCAAATCCAGTTAAAATGCTACAGAGACATTAGCAGCAGGTTTGCCAAGGGAACATTACAGTGTATCCTGGGTGGACATGCTGTAATGATCCCTTCTAGGTATGTAAGTCAATACTAAAGCATATGTGTCAAAGTTTGACCTAGGCACAAAGAAGGTCAAGGTCAACCCAGGGTCACCATTTTAGCAATTTATGATGGGCCTACGTCCCAGATGCTATTTATCAAGTTTCGTGGAAATCTGCCCAGTGGTTCTGGAGAAGACTATTTTTGAAGGGTTTTTACCATATATGGCTTGGCGGCCATTTTAGTCATGTGACCTGGACCCCTTGAGCAAATTTTGGTTTCCCCCATCCCATACAGGCTCCATATTAAATTTGACTTCAATCGGCCCAACGGTTTTCGAGGAGAAGCAGTTCGAAAATTTTCATATTTTTCGCCTCGGCGAGGCTATACTAAATGGAATGTAATATTTTGCAAGTTCAATGGTAAGGTCTAATTGATATCTATCAGTATGCCAAAAATTGTTTAAATATACCAAGCGGTTATGTCACTATCACCAATTTTCATAAACGGGTTACGGAGGGACAGACCATATATGGCTTGGCGGCCATTTTGGTCATGTGACCTGGACCCCATGGGCAAATTTTGGTTTCCCCCATCCCATAGAGGCTTCATATGAAATTTGATTTCAATCGGCCCAACGGTTTCCGAGGAGAAGCAGTTCGAAAATTTTCACATTTTTCGCCTCGGCGAGGCTATACTAAATGAAATGTAATATTTCCACGTTCATTGGTTAGATCTCATTGATATCTATTAGTATGCCAAAAATTGTTTAAATATTCCAAGCGGTTAAGTCACTATCACCAATTTTCACAAACGGGTTACGGACGGACCCAAAGAAGGTCAAGATCAACACAGGGTCACCATTTTAGCAATTTATGATGGGCCTACGTCCCAGATGCTTTTTATCAAGTTTCGTGGAAATCTGCCCACTGGTTCTGGAGAAGACTATTTTTGAAGGGTTTTTACCATATATGGCTTGGCGGCCATTTTGGTCATGTGACCTGGATCCCATGAGCAAATTTTGGTTTCCCCCATCCCATAGAGGCTTCAAATGAAATTTGATTTCAATCGGCCCAACGGTTTCCGAGGAGAAGCAGTTCGAAAATTTTCACATTTTTCGCCTCGGCGAGGCTATACTAAATGGAATGTAATATTTTGCAAGTTCATTGGTTAGATCTCATTGATATCTATCAGTATGCCAAAAATTGTTTAAATATTCCAAGCGGTTAAGTCACTATCACCAATTTTCACAAACGGGTTACGGACGGACAGACAGACTGACAGACTGACAGAATGACCGATTGACCGAATGACAGAATGACACAGTGATTTTAGGGCACTCTTAGAAATCAACCAACTTCAGTCGGTTGCTTTTTCTGCGGGTCGTGCAATAAAGAATGTTTCTGTTATGACACGTTTGTTAACAGTTTAACCTCCTCTTGATAAACGGCCCCCGCCCATCGGGGCTTGAAGAAATAGATGGGCTGTATGATGTTTCCACGCAGAGTTGAAACCGACCCGCACACGAGTACTGGTAAACCGCTTAGAGGATCTAAGCCTGCCCAGGCAAAGCGGCGCGAGTCGGACCCGTCCATGCTTATAACCCTTATTGTTTTCATGGGCGGCAGGGCTTGAGATGTCATTTCATCTCAATGTCGAGTAAAAGTCCAACAAAATTTGAAGCAACGTCTCAAAAAAGCCCTTAACAATGTTGACGGGGACGTTAAACCTCAAATCAAACACGGGCCTCCGCGGCCTAGTGGGTAAGAGCGCCAACTCTTAATCATTTGGTCTTCCACCGCTGTGGTTCGAGCCTGGCTCGGGTCACATGCGAGACGCCAAGTTCTGCAAGGGAGGGTCAGGTGGTCTTTCTCCAGGTACTCCGGGTTTCGCCCATCTATGATTAACGATCGGCTCGATATGAGGGAAATAATCTTGAAAGGGCCAAAAAACCTCAAATCAAACAAACAAATCCTCTTATGCAACTAAGTCGGTCGTAATCCGAGAAACATGCACGGTTAAACACCGTGAAGTACGATTTTAGGCAACTCTTAACAAAATATTTATAACTGCAACTGCTGGCACGATATCAGCAGGAAGGCACCATATCAGCAGCAAGGCACCATATCAGCAGGAAGGAATTGAGCCTCACTCGAAATTTAACTCATTTAACCCATATATGCCTCGCGGCCCTTTTCTGGGACATTGGCAAACAGTGCAGACACAGATCAGACGCCGCAAAACGCGGCGTCTGATCTGTGTCTTCACTATTTGCTTAAAGAACACTCATTTTTGTAAAATTTCATACAAGCAATAACAAACCTGACACCCCTATAATTGGAAATGGTCCACTCCAAACTTACTGGATGGAATATTCCATTGTCATATATGGGTTAATAGCATGAATAAAACTTGACATGTCTGACATTCACATGTACATGTAACTTCTTACCCTAATGTGGATAATTGAATACAGAACTGTTAGTATATGTCGCCTTTGTGAAAATATAAGCATTGCAGGGGTATCCGGACAAAATCCACTCCGAGCATTAAAGAATCCGGACCATCCTTACTCCAATGTCTATTTTACCTATGCCATGGACAGATAACTCCACAATTAATAAAAGCTATATTTTGACTCTAATAGATATTTCTGATGACAGCTTCACTCACATAACGTTTTCAAAACGTTAAGTACTCTATAGCTTTATTCATCCCGAGCTTCTTTTTGGAGCTAACACTCGAAGTGTATACAATCTTAAGCCCTTCACATCACGTTAACAAGTCTGTGTATTAAACACCCCGTTAAACCCCACATTATATAGAGAAAACTGTGGTTTACAGGGGTATACAATATTTTTCTTATTTCTGCTCCGAGACATCGGTAGTCGGTACTCGTTAGAACCGCATCAATGAGGCGGTTCTAACGAGCACCTAAAACCTACATTTCGAAAACATGCCTAAACGACAAAATTTTAAGACAAAAAAATGTGAATTTTTTCTTATTTCTGCTCAAAATATAGATTGTGAGTACTCGTTAGAACCGCTTCAATGAGGCGGTTTTAACGGGTACCCACAATCTATATTTTAGAGCAGAAATAAGAAAAATAAAGTTTACCCCTGCAAACCCCAGTTTGACTATATAAAGGTGGGGTTCAAGGGGACCAAAATTTATAGGCGTGTTTACGTGATGTTATATAGAGATATCTGGGGTTTACAGTGGTATACATTAATTTTCATATATCTGCTCCAAGACATAGGTAGTCGGTAATCGTTAGAACCGCCTCAATGAGGCGGTTCAAACGAGCACCCAAAACCTATTTTTGGAGTATAAATAAGACAAATATCACAAAACTAGCCTTTTCGAGGTATGAAAGAATGCACTTTATCATATGACGTCGCGTCTAAGAGTGTAATAACGCCATATATTACATGCATTACAGAGAAATACCATGATTTCTACCAGACATAAACTTGGTATTTTCCTTTTTGCTAAGAAGAAATATTTCCTCTTAGCTGGGGAAATAAATCCCTTCAGCTGGAACTACTTTATGTACAAGATACGAGATACCGCTTTGCAGTGAAATTGTTCTATTCAAACGCGGGAAAGTTTCAATCACGGCGACGTTATTCATGACGTCATTGTAATGGCGTCTAAGAAATATCAACAGACGTTCAGAATGCGTGACGTTTGAGTCGGATGCAACGCTGAAACAAAAGAAAACATGGATATGACCATTGATTAGGATGTAAGTTTTGCTTTATTAAATCTAACGTTTTACTTGTTTTATCACTGAAACACTTTGTTTCTTCTATTTTTGTTCAAAACTGTAGAAAGCGCTTTCAAAATGGCGCCCATCCAGTTGTTCTTCCACCCAGATTCTGTAATACTTCGCTGATTGAACCGTTTACATGAGCTGTAAAGAGTCAACTGAACGGGCATTCAGATCCAAAATTCAAGATCCAAACTGTCCTAAAAGTCTATGGAAGTGCATGTAATATACAGATTATACATTTCTCCTATTTGAAATATGGGATTTATAAACCTCGGGAGGTAAAACAATCCGTTAAAGAAACTCGTGCTTCGCACTCGTTTCTTTATCGGATTGTTTTACCTCCCTCGGTTTATAAATCCCATATTTCAACTAGGAGAATGAATAATCTATATGTATTATTTTCGATAATCCACTAGTGGATTAAATATGAAAATTAGCTAGATACGTTCCGTAACGTTACATATACGACGTCCTTAACGACGTCGCGTTTACTAATGGCGGAATATTGACATTTTTGCGAACAAACGTGAATAAAATGCGTTATAAATGTCATATGATAAATAGAATCTTGCATTCGTGCTCATGTATTATTGAATTTATTAAACTCGTTGAGGAAAAAGGATAAAATGTTCGGCAAAGCCTCGCATTTTATCCATTTTCCTCAACTCGTTTAATAAATTCAATAATACATGAACACTCATGTAAGATCCTCTATATATCACACGGATGTGTTAATGTAATGTAAAAACAAATCAATTCTCTGCGAGTGGTAGAGGAGTCTTTAAAATCTGCTTGGTATTTAACGCTCCTTTCCGACATCAAACTTAACCCTTGTCCTGCTGAATATTTAAATATGTCACGCCCACTACTGATTATCAGCCAATCAGATTACTTGATTCAAATTATTGCAACAAATTCATAAACTGGATGGCAAACAATGAAGATCCAGATCAGATGGCTTCTTCAGAAGCCATCTGATCTGGATCTACATTGTTTCAAAGATAAGGAATATCCGGGCTCAGCAGGACAAGGGTTAAGTCATACTCCGAAAAGAGGGGAGCAAAGCTATCAACCATGAATTAATTGCGAAATATAAACGCCATAGGATGCCGCACGAGGAACATCACGATCCAAGAAAAGGAAAATTCAGTATCTCAAAATCAAAACCATCGCGTTTGTCATAAATTTTGCAGGAAACATACCCATCTACAATAGATCGATGTAAATCCAAAATCAGAAGAATTTGCTTTATCTGACTGAAGTTCTGAAAGGTGTGTGTGTGGGGGGGGGGGGGGGGGGGGGGAGTGGTTGTGTTAAATTTAACTGATCAAACCATAGAAATGGGTGTTGTCAATGTTTAATAAACAATCCAAATATTTTGAAGTCCAGCTAAAGGCTTTCCGCTATTGATATTTCCTTTATGCCACAGTCACAAATCACTATTCGAGTCCCACCCGACTAGTTGGCGCCTGATTTGGGGTGAAATCGGGCTGGAGTCCGGCCGGCGTTCAGCCGGATGTTGAGGCATCGGTGGTGGTCGGGAGGGGCCCGGTGAAATTTTAACTCGCACTTAAAATTTTCACTCACCGAGTTCTCACCGGCTTCTAGGTCGAATTAAAGTCGGGCAGAGCTCATACATACGTCGTGACGATGTCGATGGCATCGGCTGGCATCCGTTGGTCGTATAGAGCGGACCCCGACCAATCAGATAATCGGGCAGTAATCGGCCGACGCCCGACATCTTATCTAGCGGAATCCGCTCGACGAATCCTGTTTCGGCTGTCGCCGCTCGATCGCCGACCGGTTTCCTGCCGGCGTTCCACTGTTTGACGCTCGACTATGTAAGGGCCCGATCTCCAGTTTTTAGCAGACCAGTAGGGATAAGAGGCATCTTGGATCGCACAAATTGAAGGATGTTAACCCACCAACCGAGCTGATGCATTTGTTGTACAGACGTTCGTTCGTTCGTTCGTTTAGGTTAAGGCTTTTTATGTCTGCCATGGTCAAGCGGACAGAACTCCATAGCTCCACAACAAGACATATGTTAAGTGCTTCTGGGCTGCAAATCGTGGCAGTTTGTCCAACAAGAGTAAATAATAGCGTTGAGCTGCCGGTGCCCGACCATAGAAAAATGAAGCACTGCCTGTAATTTTGGAATTTAAAAGGCTGATCGAAAAATGAGCCGAAAATGTGTAGAAATCAGTGCCAATACGACTGCAAATCGTGATTTCTATACTTTGCTCATGAGCGATAAGTGATTCGATAGTGCTCTTTCTTTTTGCCGCTTGATATTGGCCATTTGACTAAGGCTGCAAATGGAGCATGCCTATGCAGGTTTCCATGCAGGAACACACACGGCTTGTTGTACAGACAGGAGAATATGCAGTTTATATACCCCTGGACAACTGGACCATTCCCGGCGGGTGTAAACCCGTCCCTCGCCCGGCGACGGGCCATGTCCGGCCGGCATTGGGTGGGCATCTGCGGAACATTGACCGATGCTCGGCTGGCTAGTAACAATCGCCAGGTACACGGCCGGCGTACGGCCGGTACCCTGCAGTGCACCGGCCGATTTCCGCCCGGTTATATGCCGATGCTTCCCCGCAAAAATCTGGCAGACTCCGTCCGATTCCCGTTGGATGTCCCTCCAGGCCCCGCATGACATACTTTTTGTCAAAACCGAGCCAGACCAGACACCGGCTTCCGACCTCTTCTCGACTTGGACAACTCGGCCGACCACCACGGATAGTATAGCTCGGCCGGGGTACGCCGAATTTGTGACCGAGGCATTAGTTTCTAGTTGTTTCATGCTAGTGTTGTTTTCCCTTTGGCGCCTGTGATGGGAGCTGTGGGTTGATTGCATCGATTCTTCTTCTGTTTTTCAATAATTTCTGATTGGTTTTCAACAGAAAAAGGGCATTATGAAGTCTCTTTCGTAACAAAACAAGAACAGATCAGCCACAAGGGGTGCGCAATTCGTACCCATCGGAATACCCACAATTTCTCTAAATAACTTAATACCAAATCTTTTGCAAATATTGTCATATAGAAAGTGAGAGCTTCACACGCTTTCTGACATGACCATAATGTATAATTTTTTATGCTCTTCAGAAGTGAAGAACAAAACACACACACACACACACACGCACGCACGCACGCACGCACGCACGCACGCACGCACGCACACACACACACACACACACACAAATTTCTTACATTACATACAAGACAAAGGGACTCTTCTCTATGAAATGTCCATTCAATTAATCATTAAATTTTTTATTTTAGCTCACCAGAGCCGAAGGCTCCCGGGGAGCTTATAGGATAGGCAGTTGTCCGTCGTCTGCGTTTGCGTCGTCTGCGTCTGCGTCGTCTGGTGACGACAACACTTTTAAACGACATCTCCTCTGAAGCCGCTAGGCCGATTGGGCCGAAATTTCATTTGTAGCATCACTGGGTTGGGGGATTGAATGTTTGTGGGTTTTTTTTAATGAAATTCGGCTCATTAGTTTGGTTGCTATGGCAACTTAGATTTTCCATAGACTTATAATGGGGAAAACTGAAAAATGGCATTAACTGCCAAGCGGCTGCAGATATTTTGACAAAACTTTCATAGAAATATTCCTTAGGCAATCTTCTATCTGTCATATGATTTTAGGCCTACTGCTCATTTGTATTGGTTACCATTGAAACCAAATTGAAAAAAAAAAAAAAAAAAATAGAAAAAAAACTTAAAAAATCATCTCCTCAGAAACCGTATGCTCTATGAGGCTGAGAGTTTATGAAAATATTCAACATATTTGCCCTTACAGGTTTTGTGTTTTTTTAATGAAATTCGGCTCTTTAGTTTGGTTGCTATGGCAACTTAGATTTTTCATAGACTTATAATGGGGAAAATTGAAAAATGGCATTTACTACATAGCCTTTGCAGATATTTTGACAAAACTTTCATGGAAATGTTCATTTAGTAAACTTCTCTCAGCAATATGCTTTTATGTCAACCTGGGGGTCCAGTAGGTTGTGCCGGGGTCATTCCCCGCCCCCAGTACTTCATAAAATGCCTTATATCTCAGAAACCTTACAGATCCCCACCCCTAAACCATATATATTCTTGTTCCTTACGATAAGGTACATTAAGTGACACCCACCTGGGGATCCCCCCGGATTTGTCGGGGACATTGCCCCCCCCCCTCCCCCCCCCCCATCCCCCCCCCCACCACTTCATAAAATGCCATTTATCTCCGAAAACCATCCAGGTCCCCTCCCGTAAAGCGTATATATTCTTGTCTCTTATGATAAGACGCACTCATTGACACCAACCTGGGGGTCCCCAAGGATGGGCCTGGGCCATGCCCCACCCCTCCATTTCACAACAGGCTAAATATTCCATAAACCTAACAGATCCAAACCCCTAAATGAAATATATTTTTGTTCCTTATGATAAGTTGCATTCAGTGACACAAACCGGGGGGACACCCGGGATGTGCCGGGGACATGCCCAACCCCCTCCACTTCATAAAAGGTTGGCCCCTGCTCATAGGGGCTTGAAGAAATATATGGGCTGCATGATGCTTCCACGCAGAGCTGAATCCCGCCCGCACACTAGTACAGGATCTAAGCCTGTCCAGGAACCGCGGTGCGAGGCGGACCGTCCATGCTAATAAACCCTATTGGTTTCATTGGGCGGCAGGGCTTGAGATGTCATTTCACCTGAATGTCGGGTAAAGTCCCGCAAAATTGGAAGCAACATCTCCGAAATGACCTTTACAGTGTTGACGGGGACGTTAAACCTCAAATCAAACAAACAAACAAAACTTCATAAAAGGCCAAATATTCCAAAACCTAACAAATCCCCACCCCTAAACCATATATATTCTTGTTCCTTATGATAAGAAGCATTAAGTGACGTCAATCTGGGAGTCCCCCAGATGTGCCGGGGACATGTCCCACCCCATCCACTTCATAAAATGTCATTTATCTCAGAAACCATTCACATCTCCACCCCTGAACCATGTATATTCTTGTTCCTTATGATAAGACGCACTCAGCGACACCAAGCTGAGGGGTCCCCGGGATGTGCCGGGGTCAGGCCCCACTCCCTCCACTTCATAAAAGGCCAAATATTCCAGAAACCTTACCGATCTCCTCCCCTAAACCATATATATTGTTGTTCCTTGTGATAGACACATTCGGTGACACCAACATAGGGTTCCCCCAGGGCTCGACCGGGCCATGCTCCACTCTTCAACTTCACAAAAGACCATGTATCTGAAGAACTGTTCTTGTTCCTTATGATAAGATGCAATAAAGTGACACCAGCTTGCCCCCCGCCCCGTGGTGCCACGGGCCATGCCCCACCCCTTTACTTTATTAAAAGCCATATATCTCAGAACCGGTCAGATCCCCACCCCTTAACAATATATATTCTTGTTCCTTATGATAAGACCCCACTTCATAATAGGCCATATATCTCAGAAGCTATTCAAATCCCCACCACATAATCACATATATTCTTGTTCATTATTATTAGACACATTCAGTCGACCCATCTTGTGGGGTCTGCAGGGGCCATTTCTCTCCAATCCACTTCATAAGAGGGCCTCGTATCTCAGAAACTGTTCAGCATTAGGTTGCAACAATCTTTGGCTTTTCTGGAATCCACCATGCCCAAATCCCTCCACTGCTTAAAAGGCCTTACATCTCAGGAGCCATACATATCCCACCGCATATGTCTCTGTTCTTTTTTTATAAGACAGATTTAGTGACACCAACCAGGGCTCCATTGGGTTCATGCCCCACCATCTCTACTATATAAAACAACTAATATTTCAGATACAGTCCACATGAGTGCTCATTTGGGAATGGGGTTTGTTTCGGAGACTTTATAATTGGTGATTAAAATCATACCATGTTAAAATACATGTCTGTCATTGGGCAGTGCCCATCTGAGCTCCGGTTTATGAAATTTGGCTCTTTGGTTTGTTTGCTATGGCAAGTTAAGAGTTTCCATTGACTTATAATGGGGAAAATTGAAAAATGACATTTATGCCTTTCAAGATATTTTGTCAAACTTACATAGAAATGTTCATTTAATAATGTTCTTTTAGGCCTATTGGTTGCCACAGATGGGAAATTGTCAGTTGCCATCTGTTGTCCTGCAACAACACATTCAAGCGACCTCAAACCTCTGAAGCCTCTAGGCTAATTGGGTCAAAATTTTATCTGTAGCATCCTTGGGCGCAGGGCTTCCATTGATAATTAAAATACTTTTCTGCCAGTCGGCAGTGCCCCCTGAGCTCTGGGCCTCTTGTTTAAGCTTATGAGGAAGTAAAGTGTGAAGCATGGAAAAAGCATACTTAGACAGACTTGAAGCACGAAAGCATCTGGATTAGAATTTTGTCCTTCCGGCTTTCCGCTAGTGATGTTTCCATTAGGGTCTAGATCTAGTTAATGTTCGTGTTTCTTTCCCTTTGGTGTCTCTGGGAGGTGTGGGTTAATTATATCGAATCCTGATCATTGCATTCACTTAAATGAGCTGTTTCGCCCCCAAGACATTTCCCTCCTGGACGTTTCCCTCTAGTTTCGTTTTTGGCCCCTAGTCGTTTCGCCCCCAAACCCTAGTCGTTTCGCCCCCAAACCACTCCCTCTAGTTTGTAGTTTGAATGGAAATGTAAATAAGGATTGATGATAAGTATTACCTGTTTTGATCAATACCATCAATCACATTGTTTTTTTTTTTTTTTTTTTTGTTTAGGTCTGACTCATTTGACTCATTAATCCCGCAATTACGCAATTAAAGCGATTAGTGATGAGGTGTGAAAATATTTGCTCTTTGCAAAGTTGCAAACTTAAACATCTTTAATTATCTCTTTATCATCTTAACCTGTTTTGACGACATGATGACCCTTTCTGCTGATAACCAGTCTGAAATCATTGAAGCTTTAAGCTCCACTTTTAGATATTTGGATGATTTATTACATATTGATAATACCCATTTCGATGGTTTTATCAGTCAAATTTACCCCCGCCCAGAACTTCAGTTAAATAAAGCAAATTCTTCTGATACCGAGGCCCAGTTTTTGGATTTACATCTATCTATTGTAGATTGGTTTGTTTCTTGTAAAATTTATGATAACGCAATGATTTTGATTTTAAAATTGTAAACTTTCCTTTTTTGATGGTGATGTTCCATCCTATGGCGTTTATATTTCACAATTAATTCGATTTGCCAGAGTGGGTAATTATGTAACTGACTTCAACACTCGAAATTAATTGTTAACGGCTAAACTTCTTAATCAGGGTTATCGGTACCATAAACTACGCAAAGCCTTTTCAAAATTGTATAGACGCCATTCTGATTTAATTTCTAAATTCAATACTGGACTTAAATCTCTTCTGCAACAAGGTCTATCGGAACCCGAATTTTATGGTGATTTGGTATATAAATTTAGAAAAAATTATAACCGCCATGACTTCAGCACCCAATTTCGTAAAATCATGCTTCGATATAAAAAGATTGGGTACAACATAAATGTCATACGACAGACCGCATGCATGGTAGTTAACCCAATCACGGTTGACAACTTTGCTTCCCTCTTTAATTCCACGCCGGTGGGTCATGCCTCAGATTCTATGACGGTTCCAATGTATAGGCTTATGATGGTTGGTACCTGATGCTCTGTCTCTGGTCGGGCCCATTGGAGTCTAACTGTTGGTTTTCTTTTGCTCCAGCATTTCTGTTGTTTCTTGCTTTCGAGTCCTAAGCGTTGTTTCATCTCTGTGGTTGTTTGATTTTTGTGTTCACGGAGATGTAGCACTGATGAGTTAGGAGGCCTTCATGCGGACTGAACAAATTATTTGTCTTAATCGCGACGGAAGTAAGGGCGAGGATTGTGGGCACGTAAAATCGATTTAAGCCCCCCAGTGGAATTCGTTTCCGCTGACCGTTCCAAGGCGGTTCTTCTGTCGCAGTTTTTTGTAATGGGTTGTCTTTGGGTGTTTGTGACGCTAATATTATTTTATTTTGGATACCCTTTTGGCCATTTTGTGGGAAAGTAACTGTCCTTTTGGCTTTCCGCTGTTGGTGTTTCCGTTGGGGTCTGTTGCTTCATGTTTGTGTTTCTTTCCCTTTGGTGTCTCTGATGGGAGCTCCGACTTAATTGTATCGATTCCTGATCATTGCCTGTACTTCTATTTTGTTTTAAATAGGTATGTTGGTTCGTTAACAGTGCCGGCAAGCCAGGATTAATGGTGAGGATGAAAATCCGTAATCTATGAAAAATGTATTATCTATTATTTATCTCTTTTTCACATAAAGAGTTATCTATTTATAGTTTGTTTTGTTCATTATGTAGCGTCTTAGGCATTTAATGTTTTCTGACCATATGATCACACAAATTAACCATGACACTTGCGTTTAGTCTGCTGTGCTTTCCAGCGAAATATCTGCCAAGCTACACGTTCGTGTTTATTTATTGATGTTGGTGTTTTTCCTTTTTCCTTCTTTCTTTATGTTTCTTTCTTTTTTGTTCACTTTACTCTGTTGTTGATTTTACATTTTTTTTCATACCAGGAAAAGTACCAGTGAAGCTTTGTATTGCAAACATAGGCTGTGGGTGCTCGTTACAGTCGCCATATTGAGTACCCATGAACACCCCCGTAAACCCCAAATTACATAAAATAATGAATAGAGTAACAGACCAGAAAGTGACCATTTTTCATTGAAGTTGAATGTTATTGTCGAGACACTTCCTTACGCCGCTAACATGTCCATGCATTGTAATGTGATTGTTTACAATTGAAGAAAACAGTCCCAATGATTTAAGTATAACGAGTGGCCACTTTTGAGCCCCTTTGCCGGCCGGTAACTAAGGATAAGTTATCCCTGGGCTGACGTGACAAGGTGATGATGCTACTTCTTTCCCAGGACTATTATTCACTGGAATGCTGTACCTGCCTATGTTGTAACGCTACCCACTCTGGCGCAGTTTAGCAATGTTGTTAGCCTGGTGGTTCATGCTTCTCCTTAAAAAGACCAATTTCTGTTTTTTATCTTTGAACTATACTAACACTCTCTTTTCGCACTGTACAAACTCATTTCACAAACCTTTCCTCTCCCCTTATTTCAGCTAATACTCTTCAAAACTTGGTTCGCCGGAACCCGTCTTACGCTCCCTCGGGGGTTTAGACGTATTGGAAGAAGACAAAAAGTAATATTTGCCTCTTATCACCTCTGTCCTGTTAAAGATGAATAAACGTTCTACAGTTGAGATTAGTTTTACCTTGGAAAGTGGGCTAAACGCCCAGGGTGGTATGTGTGTGTGTGGGGCGGGGGGGGGGGGGGGAGTGGATACTCTGAATTTCGCCTGCTACATAGGCTAGGACCTAGCATCTAGTATTCGATCCCAAAAAGATACCAAGATTGACAGCGTACCCAAAAATACCCAGTATATCATCAGAACCCCCCCCCCCCCCCAAAAAAAAAAAAAAAAAAATATCTGCAAAATTTAGTATACCCCAAAAAATATTCCCAAATTATACTGGCTGTGGGTTAATTTATCGATTCCTGATCATTGCCTCTGCTTCTATTTTGCTTTCTGTAAAGAACCCCCAAAATGTGACCATTCCAAGGCGGTTCTTCTGTCGCGGTTTATTTTTGTAATTGTTTGTCTTTAGGTGTTGGTGTCGCTCATATTATTTTATTTTGGATAGCCTTTTGGCCATTTTGTGGGAAAGTAACTGTCCTTTGGGCTTTCCGCTCTTGGTGTTTCCGTTGGTCTGTTTCTACGTGTTTGTCTTTCTTTCCCTTTGGTGTCTCTGATGGGAGCTGTGGGTTAATTACATCGATTCCTGATCATTGCCTCTACTTCTATTATCTAATTTTTGCCTATAATGATTTATTTAGTAACAAACGAGCTTTAAACAGTTTCTAAAAGTATAGTTCTGTAATTACTATAAAGCCACTTATTTGTTGTGCAACAAGGAAAATAACAACAATTAAAATAACTTCTATAATATGAGTGATATAATGTGTCAACTCTTTTCGCACTGTACAAACTCATTTAACCAACCGTGCTTGCTGTTGGCAACACGTTTTGTTTCACATTTTGACAGCAGTGGCAGTGATTTATCTACCTCTGCGTCATGCGTAGATTACGCAAATTTTCCCGGCGTGACGCAAAAAAAATCCCGACATGCGTATGCCTGACGCAACGTTTTTTTCGCGCCGGTGCTTTCTTAAGTACCGTAAAAATTCGGCTATAAGACGAGGATTTTTCCCTCCAAAATGAGTCCAAAAATGACCCCATCTTATAGCCGAGGTCATGGACTGCAGGCTTTTTTCCGGCAATGTCCGACGAAGACCAGACATACGGAAAAAGCCGATCGGTGATTTTTGAATTGATATATATAAATCGCCGCCACCAAACCACCGCTACGATTTTTCTGCACGCGATCGGTAAATGACGTAATCCGATGCCATTACCCCACACGTGTTTAATGTCATTGCGTGTATCTCTTTCATAAAAAAAAAATGTTTCGAACCGGTAAAAAATATTTTCCCGATAGCTAAGCGGTTGTGAATAGAGGTGGATAGAAAATCAATGCTTTGCACAGCTCCCGAATTATCCCCAGAAGCTCCGTGTCAATAACCAACAACAGCGTTCGACTTTTCCCGCCAACGTCTGCTATTTGGCGCCAAAACATAACCATTCATGAGACCGTAGAATAGTCCGATTTTATAATGCAAACATTTACCGTTAGATGTAGCTAATAGTCTGGGGAGCAATTAAATCATTTTCACATTGATTGCGGATTAAATTTTATGACCGGAGGATAAACGCAAATTAGAGACATAACTTGACCATATTTTCACACCTTATCGACACGCACCGCAGGGTGGCAATTTTACGACAGGGATTAACAATAGTGTCATACTTGAACCGTAATAAATACACAGATGGTTTGTCTCTGAATTGACAGCGATTTACTTACTGGTCTAGTTTTACCGTATTTAAGGCCCCAAAAAACGGGCAGTTGTAGACGATTTTTTTTTTTTTTTGCACTTTTCCCGACCGAGCGTCATAAGGTCAAAGTGCACCTGCCCGTCGTGATTTCGGTCTTGTCCCGGACGGCCGGGAAATGGATTTGTCAGCCCCTGTCGTCTATTAAATAGGAGTCTGTATAGCCTAAGCCAGCAAAGCATGTACCGGGCCGACAGCGATACGACGTATCGGCCCGACGTTTGCCGCTATTTTGGGCGGCCAAACAAGCCATGTTATCTGTATAGTTGGCTTAGAACTGAAATGGATGATGGTGAAAAGTACATGTTTTGCCAGGTATGCACCGATGGCTCAAAATTCAATGCACTGCACAAGATCAAGAAAAATCAAGATCAGGATCTACACTGTTTAACATTCAGTTTATGCATCAAGTAATCTGATTGATTCACTGATTGATTCAAAGTCACAAATGGATGTGGCTTAATTGAATATTCAGCAGGTTAAAGGTTAAGAGTAATCTAACCACGTGAATTTAGTTTTAGATGTATGAATTTATAAAAACCTATGTAGATCTCATCATACTGTTTCTTTTGTAGCAGATTTTTGTCATCAGATAAAACCTCTTGCAAAAGAAAAAGTGATATTTTATACATTTGTTCTACATCTAAAACCCCCATTGCTTACTTTATTATGGTAGACACCTATTTTCATACTTGTCTCTGTCCCCATAAATTTGACTCACTATTTTGAAATTTGACTCAGTGTTTTGGAGTGAGTAAGTCAGTTTGACTCAGCCAGGCCAAAAGGTAGATAAATCACTGCAGTGGACAAGACCTACAGGAAATTCCAGTTGACTTCTACCCTGTTTACACTGACTTTAGAGGTAGAACAGCTAATCAGCATAACCTTTTGTTCAATGACCCCAGTTGTGCACGGTATCAATTCTGAACAAATCTTTTAGGTTTAAGGAATTTCCTGGCTCAAAGAATTTTTGTTATCGATACATATTCACAGATGATAGGAAATGTTTGGGATGTTGAAACAAATCCTGGTCCGGACTACCGGAATAACAGTACATATTTCCCTGTACTGAAAGTGTTGGTTGGGATGACCGAGGAATTGGTTGTGACACGTGTAATGGCTGGTATCATATAGGCTGTCAAGGCATGTCTTCAACTATGTATAGCATTTATACTAGTCCATTGAGTACAAGCATGGCATGGGATTGCTTGAAATGTGGAATGCTTAACTTTTCCACATCGCTATTTGGTGATTCAGCAGCTTTAGATACTCACAATAGATTTGATCTATTATCATCCCTGTCCGAGCCTGATAGTCCGATACCAGACAATATTGGCAAACCCACTGCAGCTTCTTCGCCCATTGTGCAGCAACCAAGAGGAGCTAAACCGAGGACCAAAAAAGCGGTCCTCAACCACCCCCTCATAATTTTGATTATGAATTGTCAGTCAATTAAGAAAAAAGGGCTGAAATTCACACTATTATCGACTCGGCTAAACCAGACATCATTTTGGGGAATAAGTCTTGGTTAACCCCAGATAATAAAAACTCGGAGATTTTCCCAGATTCATTTGAGGCCATCCGGGAAGACAGAGTTGGAGATGCCAAAAAGGCAAACACAACAACAACTTTTGGATATAGTAAAGGAACATTGCCTCTCCCAAGTTGTAAATATACCCACCCGGCAAGAAAAACCCTAGATTTGCTATTCACAAATTCCCCACCCCGTTAGTCGTGTCAAAGGGATGCCCCCGATCGGCAAGGCCGATCATGATATAGTTTATATTGAGTATGACACTGAGTATGGCATAAAAGCAAAGCGAATCCGACAGGTCCAGCGTAAAATATATCTATATAAGCGTGCGGATATGGTTGGTCTGCGAGACCACATGGCGCGATTTAAGGATTCCTTCCTTTCCTCTGACCTCTCTCGCATGTCAGTAAATGACTTGTGGGTCAGTTTTAAGACCGAACTCGCCCAAAGGGGCTTGAAGAAATATATGGGCTGCATGATGCTTCCACGCAGAGCTGAATCCGGCCCGCACACTAGTACTGGTAAACCGCTTAGAGTATCTAAGCCTGTCCAGGAACCGCGGTGCGAGGCGGACCGTCCATGCTAATAAACCCTATTGGTTTCATTGGGCGACAGGGCTTGGGATGTCATTTCATCTCAATGTCGGGTAAAAGTCCCACAAAATTGGAAGCAACGTCTCCAAAATGACCTTTACAGTGTTGACGGGGACGTTAAACCTCAAATCAAACAAACAAATAAGACCGAACTCTGACGGCCCTGGAAAGGTACATACCAATAAAATTGACCAAAACAAAGCATAGTGTAGCATGGATCGATAACACGATCAAACACCTAATTAGAAGGCGTGACAGAATGTACAGAGGAACTTCGGTATAACGACAGTATTTGTTCCCTATTATTGTGACGTAATAAAGAATTTTCCGTTATAAAGAATTCCAGCTATATGGGTATGACAGGGAATAAAAGGCCTTTTCCCCTTTATTACTCCAAGAAAAAAATGTTATAGATATTTGTTAGAATCGCCTCACCGAGGCGATTCTAACAAATATCTATAACATTTGTTTCTTGGAGTATTAGATAACAAGACCCGTTCATGACTATGGACTCGATTTTTGCGTTTCCATCCTGAGGGAAGCCAACGCCGCCCGGAACCTAGTCTAAGCCTTTAGTTAAGTAGTCATTCCATTCAAATTGCCGTTATAACGAGTTTTGTGGTTATAACGAATGTCGGTTTAAAGAGGGTTGACTGTACTTTCGTGCTCGTAAAGTAGAAGTAAAACAAAGATCAGGAATCGATACAATTAAGTAAGTCCACCAATCCCGGCGTGAAGAACCATTACAAAAGGTTCAGAGCAAATGTACAAAGGGTAATTAGAGATGCATATTATAAGCATGTTTCTGGCATCTTTACCTTTGATGAAAATATTGATCCCGAGGGCCCCCAGAAGAATGGAAAAGTTAAGAAATTTTGGTCAGTTGTAAAGGCCCTGAAAAAATAATCATTTGGGATCACTTCACTTAGGGAAAATGGAATTTTGAAAACAGAATCGCGCGACAAGGCAAATATATGTAATAAGCAGTTTCAATCGGCGTTTACACGTGAACTGACGGTGAGCTACCATCAAAAGGTACAAGCCCGTTCCTCTCTATGAGAAACATAACAGTTGACCCCAAAGGGGTTGCAAAACTGTTGGACAAGCTCAACATACATAAGGCATCTGGGCCTGACGGTCTGCATGCCAGGGTGCTTAAGGAATGTAGTGCTGAAATATCTCCCCTGCTGGCCGTTATTTTCAGTGAATCACTTGCTAAGGGCACTGTACCAGATTACTGACGACGAGCAAACGTAACCCCGGTCTTTAAGAAAGGAGAAAAATATGATGCTGCAAATTACAGACCGTCGCTCGCATGTATCTGTTGCAAAATCCTGGGGAATATATTAGTTAGCAACATTAACAATCACTTAGCCTCTGAAAGCATTCTTGCTGACTGTCAATATGGTTTCCGAAGTCGAAGGTCTTGTGAAACTCAATTAGTTCAATGCTACCATGACATAGTGAGCAATCTGGGCGGGGCCATTAATCGTGGCCACAAACAGACTGACCTGAATATCATGGATTTTGCCAAGGCCTTCGACAAGGTACTTCACAGGAGGCTATTGTACAAATTGGATCATTATGGGATAAGAGGATCCGCACTTAAGTGGGTTAGCTTATGACTCTCTTGACGCACACAACAAGTTGTACTTGACGGTTAAGCGTCGGATCCAGTCCCTGTTTTGTCGGGTGTCCCACAAGGTTCGGTACTTGGACCGGTCCTTTTCTTGGGGAAGGTATAATTAGAGGACTTTTACTGGAGGACCAGAGGACTGAGGACCAAGTCCTCTAGAGGGCCAGGGGTATAATTTGAGGACCAAATACAGGAGGACCAGTGTTTTAATCAGCCTTACAATGGCTACGATAATTGAAGATAATTACTGTTTATTGAAAATGACACCTGCTGGTATGGTATATCACCTCATGGGCATATATACAGAAAAAATAAAAAATAAAAAATAAAATAAAATAAATAAAAGGAAAAAAAACATGTTATTATGCGCAGGAAATTTTTCACCATATAATTTTATGAAATATATTTTTGGCATCTTGTTACTCTGATAAAAAATATTCAGTTGAAATTAGAATTTCCCTACTTTCTATATACTTGATGTAATATATCTGTTATTTTTTTTTTTAATTTACCAACTACATGATGAACAGTGAAGATCCTGATCAGATAGCATCTTGTCACTCTTTAAAAAACGTTCACTTAAAATTAGAATTCCTCTACTTTCAATATACATGTACTTATTGTAAGCTATCTGTTAAATTCACAAACTGCATGATGAACAGTGAAGATCCTGATCAGATGGCATCTTGTAACGCTTTTAAAAATGTTCACTTAAAATCAGAATTTCTCTACTTTCAATATACATGTACTTATTGCAAGCTATCTGTTAAATTCACAAACTGCATGATGAACAGCGAAGATCCTGATCAGATGGCATCTTCTTACTCTTTTAAAAACGTTCACTTGAAATTAGAATTTCTCTACTTTCAATATTCTTAATATAAGCTATCTGTTAAATTCACAAACTGCATTATGAACAGTGAAGATCCTAATCAGATGGCTTATCTGGAGCTAAACTGTTGTTATGCTCAGAAATTTTTCACCTTAGAATTATATGAAATATCATTAAGATAGCATTTCCATATGACATAGAGCATTCTTACATGTTACCATAATGGTATTTTTCCTGATGAAAACTTGTGAAATTTTTCTTATTAATACTCCAATATAGGTTGTGGGTGCTTGTTAGACACCGGCACCTAAATGAGGCGGTTCAAATGACTACTCACAACCTTTGTTTTGAAGCAGAAATAATAAAAATATGTATACGCCTATAAACCCCAATTTTTGCTATATAAAGTGGGATTATGAGGGGTGTTCATTACACGGACTTGTAAACATGATGACTTTTGGCATCTTGTTGCTCTTTTAAAATGTTTAGTTTAAATTAGAATTCCTTTACTTTCTATATGCTTGATAAAATCTACCTGATAAATTCACAAACTGCAAGATGAACAGTGAATATCCTGATCAGATGGCTTATCTGGAGCTACACTGTTTTATGCTCAGAAATTTTTCACCATAAAATTATATCGGAAATAAATTTTTGGCATCTTGTTACTCCTATTAAAAATGTTTAGTTGAAATTAGAATTTCTCTTTTTTATACATACTTAATGATATATTGTTTTGTTTGTTTGATTTGAGGTTTAACGTCCCCGGCAACACTGTAAAGGTCATTTTGGAGATGTTGCTTCCAATTTTTCTGGGCCTTTTACCCGACATTGAGATGAAATGACTTCTCAAGCCATGTCACCTAATGAAACCAGTAGTGTTTATAAGCATGGACGGGCCGACCCGCACCGCTTTGCCTGGAAAGGCTTAGATCCTCTAAGCAGTTTACCAGTACTGGTATGCGGGTCGGTTTCAGCTCTGCGTGGAAGCATCATGCAACCCATATATTTCTTCAAGCACCTATAGGCGGGGGCCGACTTAATGATATAATCTATCTGTTACGAAGTCACAAACTGCAAGATGAACTTTCTGCTACATAAATTGTGTGGGCACTCTTAACATATTTCCTTAAACTTGCAAACTGTCGTAATATGGCTTATTTTTTTATAAAAACCCGCTGTTACTTCACTGAAGTGAGATTAAAAAATAAAACTTTCAATTGCATGGACATGGTACTACATTGATGCTGATTATCTCACACAAAATTCAACAAAAGCAGCTCCTAGCCTTTTCAATATTATTTCACTCATATCGAGCTGATCGTTAATCAGAGGTGTACTAAAGACTTTAGAGAAGTTTTGTTGCAAAAATATTGTTGTATCAATTAATTTAATTACCACGATTGTTGTTAATTATAATGTTCAGCTACACTGATTTTGAAGTTCTATATTCTGATGTTTTATCAAATGCTAAGTTTTATAAAGTTATAATACTATAATGACCTGCCACACACCGTTGAGGAATGATTGACATTAACCCATTTTTTATCAGAAATCCCCAAACCGGTTATTTGCAAACAGTGTAGGCCCAGGTCAGATGCCACGTTCTGCAGCATCTGACCAGAGCCTATACTGTTTGCAAAAAGTTAGGCCGTTTTCCAAATAAATTTTGAAGATCCCCTAAATTTTGAAATGGAGTCGTGCTATATATAAAGTGGAAGAATTCATTCAGTACAAATTGGGTTAAAACATGAATATATTGAAGACAATAGCTGTCCAGTTTGTTTCCATTTTACCTATTAGTTTCTTAAGTGGATGTAATGAACACCCGAATAAACCCCACTTATTCCGTGATTTGGGTACTCCTGAGATACACTTGTTAGAACCACCTTGGTCTAATGAGCACACACATTCTATGCTTGCAGACGGAATGAGAAGAATGTCACCAATTAAACGGAAAATGCCAGTTTTAAATTTGTGCGCACATGCGATATAGTTGCATTTTTTACATCTCCAAAATGGCTACTTTTTGATGAAAATCTTTGATATTTTTATTATTTATACTGCAAACATAGGTTGCTGCCTCATTGAAGAGGTTCTAACTAGTACCCATGACCTACTTCTTGCAGCAGTAATAAGAAAGATAATGTATGCCCCTGTAAACCCTTGTTTTCTTTATAAGGTGTTTTTAAGGGGTTGTGTGTGTGTGTGAGGGGGGGGGGGGGGTGTTCAGTTTATGGACATGTACACCTGATGACACCTTGTCACTTGAGTGACTAAGATCTTTTTTCCCCAGGTTCAATTTTCCTTGATAAAATAAAATAAATAAATAATAAAAAACATTATTAAATAATTAAATAAATGCTTATTTATAAGTCCTGTGCTAGTACTGCAATGGAAGGTCACGGTGTTTTTTTTTTTCTCAATGTTCAGATCAACGTAAGAAAATTAATGATAAATTAGGCCCTAATTAACAATCAAAATAATTAGAAAAAAATGCTTCTGAAAGATCTAACAACACATTTAAAAAATAAAGACTTTCAATTATTTGCAAAATTTCAACCTAATCATAGGCTTACAGCCATTGGTTGTAATATGTAACTTTGCCCCACCTACAATAGGATAAGCCCCACCTACAAATAACCATTAAACTGCCAATCACAACCATTATAATATCAAGCATTTTTCTTACTTCTCAAAGAAAATCATCAGGATGGAAATAAAAACATACAAAAGAACAAATTTTGAATGTCATTTGCTATGAGGTAATGCTTGGTGCTTAAGATGTAAAATTAAAAGTTTTTTTCATATATAGCTCGGAATGTAATACTTGGAAGTCTTGAAAAAAAAACAACATTACCAGTAAGTAATAAAATGACTGATAGAATAGGAATAGATTAAGCCACTAGGAAAAAATAATTTTGCCAAATTGTCCTACCAAAAAAAAAAAAATAATAATAATAATAATGATAATAATAAAATAAATAAATAACTGTTTTTTGGTTTCCTAGTAGGGAAATTTTCATTAGAACTGAACATACTTTTTTAAAAGAGTAACACAATGCACAACCATTATAACCATTCGTTGGCGTTTCAGACCCTTAGCGCAAGAGCTGACATTTATAAAGAGTCGTTCTTCCCCAGAACCATTAGAGATTGGAATGCTCTTCCCGATTCGATTATTTCGACAGCTGAAGGTGCTGATGATTGTGTAGCTAAATTTACCTCTTTGGTTAGAGCTAGGGACTAACTTCCCACATCACAGGTCCTGGTGTATGAATGTCATTTGACGTGTCACCAGTAACAATTCTGATTCTGATTCTGATGCCTAAAATATATTTCATTTATTTATATGGTGAATAAATTTCTTCATCGCATGTTTTCCTTTATTTATTTATTTTTTTTCCACTTATCCCGCTGAACAAGACAATCCCTACATTTGCAAACAGTTTAGCTTCAGATAAGCCATCTGATCAGGATGTTCACTGTTCATCATGCAGTTTGTGAATTTAACAGATAGATTATATAAGTATATAGAAAGTACTTACTGTAGAGAAATTCTAATTTCAAGTGAACATTTTTAAAAGCGTTACAAGATGCCACCTGATCAGGATCTTCAGTGTTCATCATGCAGTTTGTGAATTTAACAGATAGCTTATATTAAGTACATGTATCTTGAAAGTAGAGAAATTCTAATTTTAAGTGAACAGTTTTAAAAGAGTAACAAGATGCCATCTGATCAGAATCTTCACTGTTCATCATGCAGTTGGTAAATTAAAGAAAATAACATAAAGACTATATAAAGTATATATAAAGTAGGAAAATTCTAATTTCAACTAAATATTTTTTATCAGATTAATAAGATATCTTGCCCAAAAAAATATTGCATAAAATTCTATGGTGATTTTTTTTTTACCTTTTTTCTGTATATATGCCCATGAGGTGATATATCATACCAGTAGGTGCCATTTTCAATAAACAGTAATTATCTTCAATTATCATAGCCATTATATGGCTGATTAAAACACTGGTCCTCCTGTATTTAGTCCTCAAATTATACCCCTGGTCCTCTAGAAAAAGTCTTCAAATTATACCTTCCCCTTTTCTTGATATTTATTAATGATCTTCCTGATAATATCAGGTCATCTGTTCGCTTGTTTGCTGATGATTGTGTTTTGTATAGGAATATATATACTTTACTGTAAGATAAGGCAGTCAGAAGCAGGAATATATATACTTCTTCTGACTGCCTTATCTTACAAGATGACCTGGATAGCCTATATATAGCACGTTGGGAGGCCGATTTGCAAATGAAGTTCAATGTGGCCAAATGTCATTCAATGAGGGTGTCACGGCACCCTCCAGACAAGCAGAATAAATTCAACTGCTCTCTACATCAGCATACATTGGAATATGTCCAATCCCCAAAATATAATGTGTTCACCATCACTGATTATCTTGATTGGGGTCAACATATTTCTGAGATTACATCTAAGACAACTAGGACATTAGGTTTCTCAGGCGCAATTTGGCTTTTGCTCCTAGGCAGACAAAGGGTGTTGCATAAAAAAATTTGGTTAGACCTCAACTAGATTATGCATCACCTCTGGCATCCCCATGTAAATACTCAGGTTCAACAGGTTCAGAGGACGGAGGACGGCTGCCGGATGGACCTGCAGGCGATAGCGGAACAGAAGTAGTGTTGGTGAAATGCTCGATGAGCTGGAGTGGCCAGCGTTGGAGGCTCGTCGCGAGCATTCCTCTTTAACCTTCTTTTATAAGATACACTCTGACACAGTGTCTCTTAATAAAGATAAATACTTGACCCCTGTGACTACTTCAACTCAAACAAGGGCATCAAAATTAAACAACATATGTACCAGGCCTATAGTGATGCCCTGAAGAATTCTTTCTTCCATAGAACTATTCCTCAGTGGAATAGTTTGTCCTCCTCTCAGGTACAAATGCCACAACTGCAGAGGAGTTCAAAGCCCACATGGTGTAGATTTGGAGCCAGAGGTGTGCGTTTTAGTACACATCTGAAAGCAGATGGTAAATAGTTTTAAGAACTCATCCAGTGAGTTTTTTTTTTTTCTAAATTCTAAATTTAGCCCACCACCCAACTGCATGCGGTAATAGCCAAGTATGACCGACTCAATTTATGAAGATAGATAGACAGAACTACCGGGTGTAAACAATACGCATAAAGGATTTAAAGCCAAAAAAAAAAAAAAAAAATAAATAAATAAATAAAAAAAAAATACCAAAGATATTAAGAGATTATCACATGGGATTTTGGTTATCGCCCGATGTATCAACCCGAGACCCCATTATCTGCCCGAAGGCTTTAGCCTGAGGGCAGATAATGGTCGAGGGTTGATACAGAGGGCGATAACCAAAACCCCATGTTATAATTTGTTTATCACATATTCCGATCCTATTCTTACTGTGTTTGACGTTCATAAATTGAAAAAAAAAATGTGTTAAAAACCGTGATTCAAGCAAAAAAGCGCGTAACGTCACGCCTAGCTATTCGCGTTACGTCATGTAATTGGCAACGTCACAATAACGTCATGAGTGGGCTGATAACCGCCGTCCGTTCAAAATACACTGTTTCCGGTTATCAGACCGGGCGGGCTGATAACCGGAAATGGAAACAAGCATTATCACACATGCAAAACATGGGTTATCATATGAAATATAGTTCTGAATAAGTGATAATTGATAGTCCCAAAACATATACAGGTTTTGAGAGTGATCCCAAAAACTATCTGCTAAATGGCAAGACCCATAAAAATAGCAGCTTTTTCCTAAACCCCTCCCCCCTCCCCAAATGCTAAACTTTAAAATTTCGACCCCCCCCCCCCCCCCCCCCCCCCCACAAAATAAATATATTAGTCCCAGCGTATGTAGTTGACAAAGTTCGAAGTAGCCCCCCACCCACCCGGGCTGAACGACTAGTGTGTGTGTGTGTGTGTTGGGGGGGGGGGGGGGGGGGGCTAAACGACTAGGGGGGTGGGGACGACCAGCGAGCAAACGTCTTGGGGCGAAAGGACTATATATAGGGGAAGAAATGGTTTAGGGGCGAAACTATATTTTGGCACGACTTAAATGCGAATAGATCCTTGTAACACAAACTTCGACCCCTTTACGAAAAAGTAAAAAGAAATGACAGGAAAATTACCAGTAATCAAGATTGACACACATGTGCCACCACTAGATGAAATACAGAACGGTAGTTACTATCTTAATATATCGTCGATTCTTTCTACATTAATTTCTTGTAAAAGTTGCTAGGGTTTCGCACATAATGACGTTTCGTACCGGGACGTTTCGCCCCCAGTTTAAAATGTAGGACGTTCAGGATGAGAAACAGAATTGTTACTGGTGACACATCATCTATCTATGGAGCATGATAGCTCAGTGGTTAGTGTACTTGCCTCTGATGCTAGAGGTCCCGGGTTCAATCCCTGGCAGCGGGGATAAAATTTCGGTGTCCGAACACGTTGCATTGGCATCATTTGCAGGGATGAATGTCATAAAGTGCACCGTCCTTTGGATCGGGACGTTAACTGGAGGCCCCCTGTGCAGGGAGAACCATCCCCTGTGCAGGTTAAAGATCCCTACCGTAATTACATGATTGCTGTGTAGGCTTTCATCCTGCAAAACCTGGAGTGTATGTAATATATGACCGACGCAGTATCAGTAGATAGAGAGATAGATCTATATCTATACTGCAACACCCCCTCGCGGGGATTACGTGTAGGTGTGCGTCTGTGCAATGTTAGTAGAAGAGTTATAAAATAAAAGTTTCCGTAAGAATTGTTAGTGAGGGTGGAATAAAGATGATATGGTTAAAATGTTAAAAGTCAGAAAGCAGGCTGACAGTGAAAGTTAAAAGATAAAAACTTTATGGCATTGAATGGCTGCCCAGCGGGCAATAATCGGTTGATTCAACGTTGAAGGCAAACGTTGAATAAACGTTGATTTTGGGTTGAATATGAAATTTGAATCAACGTTGCACAGTCAACGTTGACTCAAAGTTGACAATCCAACAGTGAATCAACGTTGATATTTCAGTGTTGATTCAACGTTGAGATATTAATGTTGAATAAACGTTGATATTCGGTTGAATATGAAAGTTGAATCAACGTTGAGCAGTCATCTTTGAACCATAGCTTAATTTTCAACCTTGCATCAACGTTGAAATATCAACCATTAAATCAAACTGATATAACTACAGAAACAGCGTTTAAGAAACCATGATTTATTAAAGAAACGAAACTAACATATAAATTTGCAAAATGTAAATATTTCATACGCATGCAAGGGCGCCCACTTTTTCACTTAAATTTTCTTTTAAGATATTACGAGCCACAAACACTTTTGTACTTAACGTTTGAAGAACTGATCACTGTTTTTTTTTTTTTTTTGTTCGACATTAGCTACCGCCTGTTCTGTAAGCTGCCTATTTTAGTCGGACGCTAACTTCTTTTCTTTTCTTTTTTAATTCTGTCGGGGTCAAGAGTGGTCCTATTCATAACACTATCTGAAAAACAAGAAAGGCAATTCTTCAAATTACACCACATGTGTATTTTCTCCTATAGATGCATGTTTAGTTTCTGGAAGGAATTGTTGTGTATTGTGTAGAAAATCCGTACACTTTAGAAATGCATTTTATCTTTCTGCTGTTTATGTAAATATGAACGCAGTTGGTCGCATGCAAATTAAATGAACCCCGAAGGGGTTCGCGTAAACTTTGACCGCGATCCACTGTCTTTCAAGTTTTCTGGAATAGTATGTATGTGTAAGTGCTGTATGCTCTGAAGTATCAATACCACCTCGCATTAGGATCGTTTTCTAAAAAGCCACCTCTCCTCGACAGACTGGTGTGAGGATCGATCGAAAATTGAAAAAAGCATGAGCATAGAGAAGTTTAAATTCTTAGTTAGTATTTCCTTACTTCATGTGCTAATTACGTAAATAATGAAACCATGCTTGTAAACCGAAAGTATGTATGTGTAAGTGCTGTATGCTTTGAAGTATCGATACCACCTCACCGTGAATGCAGGGCATGAGGATCGTTTTCTGAAAAGCCACCTCTCCTCAACAGACTGGTACGAGGATCGATCGAAAATTGAAAAAACCATGACCATAGAGAAGTTTACATTCTGAATTAGGGTTTCCTTACTTCATGTGCTAATTACTTAAATAATGAAATCATGCTTGTGAACCGAAAATATGTATGTGTAAGTGTTGTATGCTTTGAAATATCGATACCACCTCACCATGAATGCAAGGCATGAGGATCGTTTTCTAAAAAGCCACCTCTCCTCAACAGACTGGTATGAGGATCGATCGAAAATTGAAAAAAAAAAAATAAAACATGCGCATAGAGAAGTTTAAATTCTGAATTAGCATTGCCTTACCTCATGTGGTATTTATGTAAATAATGAAATCATGCTTGTAAACCGAAGGTATAGTCTTTCAAAACGCAGTGAGACGTGACTGCACTTTTAATTTTGGACTCGTCCGTGTTTTAGGTAAGTCGCCTGTAGTGGATATTTTTACACTGGGCGATAGTTACCGTCATATTCTTAATCTGGGGCGTCGTGTAACCAGATTGACGACCAGTCGAGACACTTTAGTAACACGTCTTCCATCTTGGAGATCTAGGGTTCGAATCTTGGGCAGATGTTTTTGGTTTTTTTTTTTTTTATTTATTTTTACTTTTCTTTAACATTTTTTCGAACCTATAAAAGTGGAGCACATGAGATGTTTGTATGTTTGTTTGTTTGTTTGTTTGATTGATTTGAGGTTTATTTTCCCCGTCAAGTTTGGAACAGTTGCTTCCAGTTTTGTGAGGTTTTTCCCCGACACTGAGATGAAACGACATCCCAAGTTCTGCCACCCAGTAAAATTAAACGGGTTTAATAAGTATGGACGGTCAAACCCGCACCACTTTGCCTGGGCAGGTTCGGACTTACTAAGCTGTTTACCATTGCTCATGTGTCGTCAGTTTCAGATCCGCTTGGAAGCATCGTGCAGCTCGGTCTGTTTCTCCAAGCCCCGATGGGCGGGGCCATCACATTAGATGTATATTCATTTTATTGAAAAGATGGAAAGAGCACAAGCGAATCGTTGCAGCTCGGATTCAAGAAGTATTATAAAAAATGTTACTATATTTGAACGTACGTTCATAGCCGTCAGTGAAGGCAAATGCGCTGTTGAAATGAATCTGAAATTTGAATTGGGCTTTTACGGCCCAGGCAACACTATTTAGGTCATTTTTGAGCCGGTCAGTTTACTAATCCACACATATCCTTGGCAAGCTTATACGTAAGCGGTTAACCAGTACAATGCACATTCTTTCCCCAGAAACTAACAACTGCCCTTCTTGAATCAGCAGAAAGGAGGGAATGGGCATGGAAAAGATTTCATGATCAATCTCCATGGGAAATAATGTTGCTGACCCCGGCAGGTATCGAGCCCGCGTCCTATTGACCATCAGTCAGACGCGCATCCGACTGAACTACCGAGGCCGGCATCCAACATAAAAATATAATTGTTGAAAATAAAACAAAGGAAACAAAATATAAATGATGTAAATATAAAAAATAAAGAAAATAACTTTAAACATAAAAAAGATAAAATAAAAATGAAAAATCAAATATAAAAAAAATGTGCCACTGGGACTCGAACCCTCGTCTAAAAGATTTTTAGTGTGACTCGCAGTACATCCATTCGGCCATGACTTCTAGGTAGATAATATCAAAACATTGATTTATATCTTTAAAATCACGAGAAAAAAGTATCCGAAACCTGCTTCCCCTAAAAAATGGAATCGACTCGTCTCGCTTAAACTTTGAACTCTCAAAGGTCGTTGATAAACTATATATGTATGTGTACGTGTTGTATTCTTTGAAGTATCGATACCACCTCACCATGAATGCAAGGCATGAGGATCGTTTTCTAAAAAGCCACCTCTCCTCAACAGACCGGTATGAGGATCGATCGAAGATTGAAAAAAAAAAAAAAAAAAAAAAAAACATGAGCATCGAGAAGTTTAAATTCTGAATTAGATATTTATTGTGTTTAATTCCTTACTTTATGTGCTACTTAAATAGTGAAATCATTAGTGGTGCATGCTTTGCACTATCGATACCACCTCACCATAACTGCTAGGTATGAGGATCGTTTTCTATGTTGTAAGCCACCTCTCCACAACAGACTGGTTTGAGGATCGACCGATAATATAAATATATATGCAGCAAGAGTTTTAATTATGAATTAGTAATTTAAATCGCACATCATGATAAGTTCTTATTTATGAACAATTAACACTGGATTCTCAATTTTACACGAAAACATGCGGAAAATAACGTTTAATCTTGAAAATCCATAACCAAAAATAGTACTGAACTAAAAATCTGAGTTAATTAACCTTACAATGACCAAACTTTTTTTTTCGGTTTTACTTATCGTGGTAGACTGGAATCAGTCCAAATGTTCACTCTAATTCACTCTAGACCTATAAATGTCTCTCTGATTACCTGTTCCTTCATCTTCAAAATTTCATTCATTAAAGAAGTCATTATTTATTAGAGGAGAGAAAGATAAATATGCTTATGAACAAACTAGCTAAATAAATGTGGCTGCATGCAGGTAGTGTTTGTTAATGCCATACGCTTTGCTGCGTCTGTACCACCTGACCATGAATGTTGAATATACTGTTATTGCCATTATGTATGACACTGCATCGGAATTGGGGGCGATGGTGACAATTTCTTAAACTCCGGATTTGAAACCCAATAGGTAGTTTAACTACTGGCGGTCACATCATGTTAACAAGTCCATGCAATGATTACCCTTTTAAACACTACTTTATATAGAGAAAGGTGGGGTTTACATTATTTTACTTATTTATGCTCCAAAACATAAATGCGCTGGGGTGCAGTGGTAAAGCATCGGGTTTTAGATCAAGAGGTCGATTATTATTATTATTATTAATAATTGTGGATACGCGTTAGAACCTGCTCTAACGAGCATCTACAATCTATGTTTGGAACAGAAATAAGAACAAGGCACCAATTATCATCTCTGGATACATAAAATATTGTCCTGCATTACATAGGCATGTTGTCGAAATGATTCCATTGCAGTTTCTGGTTTTGTACTGTTGGTGCACGCATATTTCGATTGTGTATGTGCCGTCGTCTCATCTTTTCTGGCTGTTATTTTGGTGGCTTGGGGTGGCTGTGGTCTTTGATTGTGGCTTTTCCTGAGTAATCTTTTCTTACTAAATAAAATTAACGTTTAGCATGTTCCATGCATACGTACCCGTAGCTTGTTGTTGCTTGTTGGAACCGCCTTCTAACGGGTACCCACGACCTATGTTTTGAGAAGAAATAAGAAAAGTAAAATAATAATAATAATAATAATAATAATGCAGGGGTAGGCCTATGCTTCTGTTTATTTCACTATTAAATTTTTTTTCTAGATAAAGTGTTATGATTTTAGTTTTGTTTTATTTGAGGTTTAACGTCCCCGTCAACACGGTATAGGTCATTTTGGAGTCGCTTCCAATTTTGTGGGACTTTTTCCTGACATGGAGATGAAATGACATCTCAAGCCCTGTCGCCCAATGAAACCAATAGGGTTTATAAGCACGGACAGTCCAACTCGCACCGCTTTACCTGGGCAGACTTAGATTCTCTGAGCGGTTTACCAGTACTCATGTGCGGTCGGTTTCAGCTCTGCGTTGAATCATCATGCAGCCCATTTATTTCTGTCAGCCCCAATGGGCGGGGGCCGCACATGTCTTGTAACAAACGTTTAAATATGCATTTTTAATCTAAACCCTGTTGGATTACATTTGCACATTATAATGCCTATATAGGGTACAATGGATGAGATTTGGGTAAATAGTGTAGACCCACGTACTACGTACACCCAGGGCATCTTACACTATTTGCATAAAAATACATGTGTAATAACAGTAACATATAATAGGGAACGGAATCGTCAAAACTAACCATGTACAGGCATAAAACATATGGGCCTCCTTGGCCTAGTGGATAAGAGCGCTGACTCTTAATCATTAGATCCCTCACCACTGTTGTTCGAGCCTGGCTCGGGTCACACGTGAGACGCCAAGTTCTGCAAGAGAAGGTTAGGTATTTTTCTCCGGTTACTCCGGTTTTCGCCCACCTCTGATTAACGATCGGCTCGATATCAGTGAAATAATCTTGAAAGGGCCGTATAATCCATCACGTGAACTCGTCCGTGAAATTAACACCTCCTAAACCCCACTTCATATAGAGAAAACTGGGGTTTACGGGGGTATATATCATTTTTCTTATTTCTACATTTCTGCTTCAAAACATAGGTTATGGGTACTTGTTAGAACCGCCTCAATGAGGCAGTTCTTACGGGCACCCACAACATATGTTTGAAGTAAAAGTAACAAAAATATCACAAATTTTCATCAGAAAAGAAGCCATTTTTGAGATGTGAAGAAATGCACTATGTCGCACGGGTGTGTTATCGTAAAAAAGGCATAAAACTTGTTGCATAAGCTGGGAATCATAAACACCAGACGCTCTAATATTACACGACTATAATGTGGAAAAAAACTGATAAGCAAAGTTATGTATACACAAAGGAGTAAAGCCAGAGCATAACAAAATTTCAAGTAGTTGGCTGAAAACCACATATTTTCTAAAAAGGTTCCCAGTGACTTAAAATAAGCATTAAATGGCCCAGAAGCTTGATTTTACTGTTAAGTAATAGAAATAGAATCGTGCATTTTACCGGGCATTTTAATTTATATAATTTTCCTTTGACTGGCCAATTATATATTCATCAATGCACTTCGTTTCGTTCGATTTAAAAGTTAACTGGAAAAATGAAAAGTTTCTCTTCATTTAAAAGTTAATTTTAAAATTTATAAAGAACAAAGCCATTACAAAATCACTTTTAAATGATATTTTGTATTAACTGCAAGTTGAGAAGCCCGTTTCAGTTTCTGGCGGTGTATTTTCATAACTGCGCGTCTGCGTGCATGCGCTTGCAATGCGCACTTGAAAGAGTACAAAATTTATGAATCAAAAGTTTCTTCGTTTCCATTGTATTGTGTGTAATAACACATGCTATTTTGAAAATGTATGCAGTAATAATGATAATAATAAATCTTACCTCGCACAATGAATACTTTTTTTCTGTTGTTTTTTTCCCTCTCTGTCTCAAGTTCAAAACTTACACGCTCTGTGAGCATATGACTTTCCCGGCGCGTCACGTCACGACCAAAGGATCAAAAGATATGAAAATAAGATCCAACAAAGCCTGCATTTTTTTATAAGAACAATCTCATCAACTAGTATTCGTTCAGACGCAGGATAAGCCGAACACTGGCTATGCCACCGACGTACGTTAGGATAAAACTCTAAATACCTTTTTCTGTTCGGCGCCGCCATTTTTTGTTTCTGCGAGCTTCGTGGGAAAGTTCATTCAAAACTTACAAACTGATCAGATCAATATATAATTGGTATTTGACAAGCAAACAGCGTAAACCCTGATCGTTTGCCGCACCTGCGCGCCTTCAGGATTTTTATCCCAGTGGGCACATGACGTTAAGGTAACGTCGCATCAACGTCGATGCGACGACGTTGATACGACGTTGACCCGACGTGATGTGCTCTTTCATATTTGCGAGTGTTGTTTTAAAGCAGCAGCAGCAGCAACAACAACAATAATAATATCGTTGCTGTTGTTGTGTTTATTATGTCGTAATAACCAAATGTTGGTTGTCAGCCAAATTTCAACGTTGATTAAATAATAAGGACATCAACGTTTAATCAGCAGAGTTTTACCAACTTAAGTTCAACTTTGCGGAATCAGTTGTTTATATACAACAACATATCAACTTTGATTCAACGTTATACTGCCAACGTTTAATCAGTGTTGATAAATCACCGTTGAACAGAGGTTGATATAAGGTTGATCAACCAATCAACCTAATTTCAACACAAACTCAACGTTGATTCAACGTTGAGTGCCTGCTGGGTGACTGTACACACTGCCCTTTTGAAAAGCTTGAAAGTGGGCAGTAGTGCAATTTGGGATGGAAGCCGATTCCATTGTATGATTGCGAGTAGGTAGAACGAGTATTTATAGTAATCTACTCTTGTATGGATCAGACGGTAAACCAGTGGGTGGGAATTCTTTTGGGAAATCCGGTTTGGATGCTCGATATACGGTGGCAGGTCAATGGCTACTAAGCTGTAAATGATTTTGTAAAACAGGCAAAGCCGGGAATCACTCCTTCTCTGTTCAAGGGAACACCAGCCAAGGTAGTTTAACATCTGGGTAACACTTGCTTGTCTGGAGTAGTTGTCAAGTGTCCACGGGGCTGCTCTACGTTGAACCTTTTCAATTTTATGGATGTTGCTTTGGGTGTAGGGGCTCCAAACAGGAGGAATATTCAACTAGGGGCGCACCAGTGTCTTGCATGCCATTTCACGGCTGCCACACATTCCCTTAACACCAGCTTTTATGAAGTAAAATGTTCTAAAAAAAATGGGTAATCCTTTGGAGTGAGTGAGTGTTTGAGTTTTACGTCTCACCAACAGCTAAGGTCAAACAGAGAGGGGACCTCAGTTTAAAGACTCATCCAAAAGTCTGGAGAAGCCTGTAATCCTTTGGAAACAAGAACAGCAACAGCAGGAGCAGGAGGATTAATCAGGTTCATTTTTCCCTCCTGACACTTCAACATTTTTGTTTTTGTTTTGAAAAATTATTCACAGCGAATGTCAAGGTCATTGATTCGGCACCAAAATGCATTCGCAACAGGTTCATATGTGATTGAAAAAAATGGAGTCATCTCGATAAAAAAATCTGTGAAATGAACATCCTGGTATACCCCACTGTATATATAGAAAACTGGGGTTTGCGAGTGGTATAAAATATTTTCCTTATTTCTGCTCCAAGACATACATGTTGGTTGTGGGTACTCATTAGAACTGCCTCAATGAGGGAGACATTTCTTAAGAGTGCCCACAACATATGTTTGGATTACAAATAAGAAAAATATCACACATTTTTATCAGAAAAGAAGCCATTTTGGAGATGTGAAAAAAGCACTATGATGCACAGGGCCGGCCTGGGTTGCTCAGTCAGATGCGCATATGACTGGTGATCAGGACACTGGTTTGATACCTGCCGGGGTTGGCAACATTGTTTCGTAGAGATTGATCATGAAATCTTTTCTACTGTCATTCTCTACCTTCTACTGATTCAGGAAGGGCTGTTGTCAGTTTCTGGTGAAAGAATGTGCACTGTACTAGTTAACCGCTTACGTAAAAGTCTGCCCAGGAAAAGTGTGGATAGGTAAACTGACAGGCTCAAAAATGTCCTAAAATAGTGTAGACAGAGCTACATGTATTAAACTCCGAAACAAACAAACTAACTATGATGCACAGGTGTGCTATCACATTGTAGATTTAATTTTGAGCATACTTTTGAGAATCTGCTACTATCATAGTAGCTGAGTAGATGGTGGGCTGTGACAACAACCTGCAACCCACATGAATAGCCAGGCCTAATTCGAGGGTTTAAAGATGTGAGTACTTTCTTGTCCAGGTGATTTAGTGTCCAGGACCCAGTGCTTCAAAGCATCGTTAGCTTAACAATCTCGTTAGTGGTCAAATTGTTAACTGCTCTATTAAGTACAACATCTAATATAGTATTATTTTTGCTGTAAAAATGAGAACAGCTGAATAGCAAGGCCTAATTCCAGGGTTAAAAGATGTGAGAACTTTCTTGTCCAGGTGATTTTGTGTCCAGGACCCAGTGGTTCAAAGCATCGTTAGCTTAACAATCTCGTTAGTGGTCAAATTGTTAAGTTGTTAACTGCTCTGTTAAGTACAACATCTAATATAGTATTATTTTTGTTGTAAAAATGAGAGCAGCTTTTGCAAATGCAAAAGCTGCTCTCATTTTTTCGGCAAAAATATTAGCATATTTGCCATATTAAATGATCAAACTTTTAATGATACATTAACTAACGACATTGTAAGTTTTGAAAAACTCACCCCAGGTGATTTAGCATATGCTGGAAGATGATGTGCTCCAAGATCTTTGTCAATACACAGGTCAAGGACACTGGTTGGTATAACTAATAATGATGCCAAGGAACAGCCCTCCTTATATGGGAGAAGCCTCTGTGGTGCAGTGGTAAAGCTACTCGCCTTGTAAACCAGGGATCGCAGGATCGATCCACCAGGGATCGCAGGATCGATCCCGGGCTTCTCCAGACTTTCGGATGAGTCTTTAAACCGAGGTCCCGTCTCCGTATGACCTTAGCTGTTGGTGGGACGTAAAACTAAAACTCACTCACTCACTCCTTGTATGGAAAAATGGGTTTTTCTAGACTATTTATTAGTTAGCTTACATCTTCTGAAATACATAAATTGTGGGTATTCTTTCATATGAAATAACCACAAGTGTAACATTCTGCTTATCATTATGACCACTTAAAATTGAATTTATCGCCTTTAAATTTGACAATTTTTCACAAAAGTGCATGGTTGACATGGACGTCATAATGGCGTTACTTTGATTTTGATTTGATTTGATGTTTCACGTCCCCGTCAACACTGTAAAGGTCATTTTGGAGACGTTGCTGCCAATTTTGTGGGAATTTTACCCGACATTGAGGTGAAATGACACCTCAAGCCCTGTCGCCCAATGAAACTAATAGGGTTTATTAGCATGGACGGTCCACCTCGCACCACGGTGCTTGGACAGGCTTAGATCCTCTAAGAGGTTTGCCAGTACTAGTGTGCGGGCCGATTCGGCACTGCGTGGAAGCATCATGCAGCCCATATATTTCTTCAAGCCCCTATGGACGGGGGCCACCATGGCGTTATTTAATGCCACCATAGTGTTATTACACGTGTGGTCATAAGATTTTTATTAATTGACATTATCCACAGCTTAACAACGACATCATATGGGCCTCGTCAAGCGATTTTGGTACTTATCGCCTATGCGAGCAGTGAAGGTTCAGGCGAGCCCGAGCATCCGCGCAGTCTCGCCAGAACCTTCGCTGCTCGCTCATACAAGCAGCGAATCAAGAGGAACCTTCAGACAGAAAGCCATATCCCTGGCCCCTCTGAATGGCTGGGCATGCGCAGTTAAAATTTGTCATGACCGAATGCTGGAAGACACAAATTTGCTTGGCGGGGCTCATATGATAAAGCATTATCTTACATGAATATGACTTCAGTTTGTGTTTGTTTCAGTATTGAGCAATGGTTTGAAAGACAATTTCAGCAATGTGGAAGTGAATGTTTTGGACTGCCCAGATTTAAGACAACCTCCTTTTCATCTGGCTGCTGAAGGTAGTGTCATCCCATGAAGTACTTAAGGGGAATGAGTACACCTTCAAGGGAGGCAACTCTTGCAGAAGTATTTTTGTCTCCCATGACAACAGAGGTCAAATCTTAAAGAAAGGAATTTGCTCCAGAGGAGCAAACTCTTTCCTTTAAGAGTAGACCCCTTTTTCATTGGGCCAGGGCTTTTAAGAAAAGCAAACAGGAAGTCACGAAAGTTGCCTCCCTTTGAAAAATGGTGGAAAAGTCTGCCAGGTGTTCCCGTTCCCCTTAAATTGATCACATAACTTGATACAGCATTAATCACATAAACATACCTCTGCAAAACAACTCTGGTTTGAGGAGATTTTTTCATAACCCTTGTTCTGCTGACCATTGTAACCCATGCCTTTGCAAACAGTGTAGATCCTGATCAGTAAGCCATCTGATCAGGTTCCACGCTGTCATACAGTTTGTGAATTGAACGAATACATTATGATTATATCAAGGATCCACACTGTTTGTTGTGCAGTTTGTGAATTGATGGAATACATTATGATTGTTTGATAAGCAGAAATGTGTGTGGTGAAACTAATTAATTCAGCAGGACAAGGGTTATAAACATGTACATGTAATATAATGAAAACCCTTTTGCCCCTGTCCATCCGGGCTTGGAAAAATAGATTGAACTGCATGGTGCTTCCACATAGTGAATCTGACCACACACGAGTATGGGTAAACCGTTAAGAAGGACTAAGCCTGCCCAGGCAAAGTGTTTTGAGTCAGATGATCCAATGTATATAAGCCTTCTGGTTTCATTGTGGGGCAGGGCTTGAGAGGTCATTTCACTTCAGTGTTGGGTAAAAATCCATAAAATTGGAAGCAACATCTCCAAAATGACTTAAATAGTGTTGATGGGGATGTTAAACCCCAATTGAAACAAACAAATGAAAACCCTTTATAAGAAAAACTGTGTTGAGTCTCAATAAGTGCACACAAATTTATTTGTATGTTGGAAGATAACATCCTGCTTAACCAGGATATGCCCTACCTTTGCAAACGGGCCATTGTGCCTAGTGGTTAAGAGCTCTGACTCTTAATCATCAGGTCTCTCACCGCTGTGGGTTTGAGCCTGTTTCAGGTCATACATGAGACGCCAAGTTCTGCAACCAATGTGTTTTTTTTTTCGGGAACACTGGCTTTCAACCACCTGATTAACCATCGGCTTGAAATGAGTGAAATAATTTTGAAAGGGCCATAAAACAAAAATCTAAAAATCTTACCTTTACAAAAAGTGTAGATTTTAGTCATTCAGTTTATGAATTTGTAAGAATAAATAATATCAAGTAATCTGATTGGTTTAAAATACGTGTATGTAATCGGAAAATATGTAATGGGAGTGGTTAAATTAATTAATTCAGCAGGACGGGGTTAACCAGTCTTTGTAATGAACACCTTTGTCAACTCCACTTTATATGGAGAAACATTGGGCTTACTGGGGTATACATATACATTATTTTCCTGATTATGCTAAAAAACAAAGATTACAGGTTCAGGTTAGAACAGCCTTGTTAACCCTTTTTGTACCAAATGGAATCTTCCTCCTTATATATAGCAGGAGGCCATTTCAAAATTTAGGGGTGACAGGTTGTGTTTTCTTCAAAATTTATTGTGGAAATGACTGAACTTTTAGCAAACAGTGGAGGCCCTGATCAGACGCCGCGTTCTGCGGCGCCTGATCTGGGCCTGCACTGTTTGCCACGGTACCCGTTTTGGGCTTTCTGGTACTAAATTGGTTATAGCAGAAATAATAACATTATCAAATGTATTCATCGGAAAAATGTCATGTTTTCAGCTATGAAAGAATGAATTTTTGGATGCTAGTATGTTGCCCTATTGGTAAAAATAATCAATAACAATATAAAAAAAGTAAAGACAACAACAGTTATCAATTTCTCTACAAACAAATTTGTTAAGCTAACAATGCTTTGAACAGCTTCAGTGGGCCTAGGAAGCTAGATTGCACTACCCCCGGTGTTTGCATTAGGGTTTGCATTGGTACTGGAATCAACATCCACATTTAACTTTTTAAAGTTTTTTTTAACCAATTGTATACTGGTGGACTCTTCCATTACTATATGTTGGACAAGTCCCATTTGTCATATAAGGGGTGGTAGGCCTATACTTTCATTTTTAGCTCACCTGAGCAAAGCTCAAGGTGAGCTTTTGTGATCACCTTTTGTCCGTCATATGTGTGTCGTGAGTCGTGCATCATGCGTCGTCAACATTTACCTTGTTAAGACTCTAGAGACCACAATTTTGCTTCAGTCTTCATGAAACTTAACCAGAATATTTGTCTAAATGTTATCTGGGTCAAGTTTGAATATGGGTTATGTCGGGTCAAAAAGTAGGTCTGTAGGTCAAATCATAGAAAAACCTTGTTAAGACTCTAGAGGCCACAGTTTTGGTCCAATCATCCTGAAACTTGCTCAGAATGATCATCCTGACAATATCTTGGTCAAGTTCGAATATGGGTCATGTCGGGTCAAAAAGTAGGTCAGTAGGTCAAATCATAGAAAAACCTTGTTAAGACTCTAGAGGCCACAATTTTGGTCCAATCATCCTGAAACTTGCTCAGAATGATCATCCTGACAATATCTCGGTCAAGTTCGAATATGGGTCATGTCGGGTCAAAAAGTAGGTCAGCAGGTCAAATCATAGAAAAACCTTGTTAAGACTCTAGCGGCCACAGTTTTGGTCCAATCATCCTCAAACTTGCTCAGAATGATTATTCTGTCAATATCTTGGTCATGTCCGAATATGGGTCATGTCGGGTCAAAAAGTAGGACAGAAGGTCAAATCATAGAAAAACCTTGTTAAGACTCTAGAGGCTACAATTTTGGTCCAGTCATCCTGAATCTTGCTCAGAATGATCATCCTTACAATATCTCGGTCAAGTTCGAATATGGGTCATGTCGGATCAAAAAGTAGGTCAGCAGGTCAAATCATAGAAAAACCTTGTTAAGACTCTAGAGGCCACAGTTTTGGTCCAATTATCTTCAAATTTGCTCAGAATGATCATCCTGACAATATCTCGGTCAGGTTTGAATATGGGTCATTTCGGGTTAAAAAGTAGGTCAGTAGGTCAAATCATAGAAAAACATTGTTAAAACTCTAGAGGCCACAGTATTGGTCCAATCATCCTCAAACTTGCTCAGAATGATTATCCTGTCAATATCTTGGTCATGTATGAATATGGGTCATGTCAGGTCAAAAAGTAGGTCAGTAGGTCAAATCATAGAAATACCTTGTTAAGACTCTAGAGACCACAGTTTTGGTCCAATCATCCTTAAATTTGCTAAGAATGATCATCCTGACAATATCTCAGTCAAGGTTAATCTAGAGGCCACAGTTTTGCTCCAATGATCATCAAACTTGCTGAGAATGATCATATGTACAATATCTAGGTCAAGTTAAAATTTGGGTCATGTGGGTTCAAAAAGTAGGTCAGTAGGTCAAATCATAGAAAAACCTTGTTTACACTCTAGAGACCTCAATTTTTAGCTCACCTGAGCTAAGCTCTAAGTGAGCTTTTGTAATCACCTTTTGTCCGTCGTAAGTGCGTCGTGCATCATTCATCATGTGACGTGCGTCATCAACATTTACCTTGTTCATCCCCTAGAGACCACAATTTTGCTTCAGTCTTCATGAAACTTTATCAGAATGTTTGTCTTGATGATATCTGGGTCAAGTTTGAATATGGGTCATATCAGGTAAAAACTAGGTCACTAGGTCAAATTCCTTGAAATCCTTGTTCACCCTCTAGAGACAGTAGTTTTGCTTCAGATTTCATGAAACTTGACCATAATGTTTGACTTGATGATATCTGAGTCAGGTTTGAATATGGGTCATGTCAGGTCAAAATCTAGGTCACTAGGTCAAATTCCTTGAAAACCTTGTTCACCCTCTAGAGACTTCAATTTCACTTCAATCTTCATGCAACTTTACCAGAATGTTTGTCTTGATGATATCTGGGTCAAGTTCGAATATTGATCATGTCAGGTCAGAAACTAGGTCACTAGGTCAAATTCCTCGAAAACCTTAAATTTGCATCTGGAGGCCACGATTTTTGCTACAATCTTCAATCTCTACGAAGAGTGTTCAGATAATAGCATCAAAAAACTTGTAGCATCTACCTTGTCAAACTTAAATATTAAGGATGTAAACCTCTTACCTCAGGTGAGCGATTTAGGACCATCATGGTCCTCTTGTTATTCTACTTTTAAATGAAAATTCTGTTAGCAAATAGTGCAGGCCCTCATCAGACACCGCGTCCTGTGGCGTCTGTTCTGGGCCTTCTCTGTTTGCCAAGGTACCCCTTTAGGGGTTTCCCGCATGCAACAGGTTAAGAGCTCAAAAAATTATTGTCCAGACCATATTGTCGATTTGGTTCATATTTGGTATGATAATAGATATGGGTCCAAGGATTTATTCAGCGGTAACTCCCACCGATGTCCATAGCCTCAAGGTTAAGGTCACAGACTTAAAACATTTTATGTAAAAAAAAATTAAGATCGCATATTTTCCACACCATATGATGGATTTGGTTCATATTATGGTTTTATAAAAGCTATAGGTCCAAAGGTTAATTCAGCATACCCATACCTATGACCTCAGGGTCAAGGGCACAGACTTTTTATACCCCATCACACGATAATGGTAGGGTATTATGATATACCGTCGAGTGTCTGTCCGTCCAAACCATTTCCGATCGATAACTTGAGTAATTTTTCACAGATTTTTTTCAAATTTTGCATACATGTTTATACCGGGAATGAGTGGCATGGGATTGTTAACAGGCAAAATCTGTTAACATTTGACAGAGTTATGGCCCTTTTAAGCTCAAAATAAGGGGTTTTTGGGTGTTTCCGATGGAACATTTTTTCACGGATTTTCTTCAAATTTTGTATTTACATGTACATTGGTATTGGGTATGAGTGGTATGGGATTGTTAATGGGCAAAATACGTTAACATTTAACAGAGTTATGGCCATTAACAATTCCCATTAGATAGTTTTTGGGCACTTATTCCTTTACAAAATGGAATATGTGTATGAAACCACTGATATATAGACCACCATAGGAAGCAGGTTTCGGATTGTTAATAGGCAAAATGCATTATTGCTGTTAACAATTTCCATTTAATGATTTATGGACGCTTATTCGTTTATTTTATGGAATAATTAGATGAAAGGAGGAGTTACAAGTTAGCCATATTTGTGCCTACGATGGATCTTGATGAAACTTATATGCAATATAATACAACATATGCGTGTCCATATGGCAACAATATTTAATTAACCATGACATGTGCAGTCACGTGACTTTCGTTTTTCTACAAGTGGGGTAATTGTCAGTATTTGGTGATTTGCCAAAGTAATATGACATTTTTTAACAATTAACCACATTAAAGCGTGCTAATCTACATGTCCATATCATAATCTATGTTTCTTGTATCCCGTGACACAATTTTATGTACAGTATGTGCATAAGAAATTTATACTTTGTTGAAGTTTTATGTATTTAGTATAATATGTTAGAAGTGCTTAATAATACGGAATGTATTTTTGATTCTGAAATATATATTTAAAATATTGGCAGAAAGACTGGAACAGTACAATATATCATTACAACATACAGCAAATTTGATTGGGTTTTGGTGACCTTGACCTCATTTTCAAGGTCACTGCAACCCCAAAACAGTTATTTTTAGGCCAAAAATGGCTTGTCTGCACTCTATCTCAATAATGAATTGATAAATTTTAATCAAACTTTGAACAATATATCCTTACAAAATACCGGATATTTGATTAGATTTTGGTGACCTTGACATTTTTTTCAAAGTCACAGGCCCCCCAAAACAATCAATTTTTTGGCCAAAAATGGCTTGTCTGCACTATCTCATTAATAAACTGCTTAATTTCGGTCAAACTTAGTACAATATAACAACAAGACGCAGATTTGATTATATTTTGTTGACCTTGACCTTTTAACAAGGTCACAGGCTCCCAAAAGCAGACTATTTTGGGACAAAAAAGGCTTGACTGCACAATTTCTCATAAACATGTTGATTAATTGCATTCAAACTTGGTATAATATACAATTACAACATACCGTAGATTTGATTAGATTTTGGTGACCTTGACTTTTTTTCAAGGTCACAGCTACCCCCCTCCCCCCCCCCCCCCCCCAAAAAAAAATGGGCCAAAAATAGCTAAGGATAACCCTTTCTACAACTTATTTAACGTCACTAGAGCTGGTTTTTCAGAATGTGTGGCGGCCGTAAAAAGTCTCCCTGCCCTACATTATAGTGAAGTTTATATTTTCTTGTCCTTTTGGGATCATTGAGTCCATTGTTGAATTTTGAAAATATTTTAGGGTCACTGATGAAGCCCCATTGGCCAAAACTAGCTAGTGTGGCCCAGAAAGCATGTACACTTGATATTTTCCAGTTCTGTGGTGTATTCCTTGCTTCCCAAGGATAACCCTTTCTTCAACTTATTGTCTGCACTCTAAGGCCAAGGTCTCCCGAAACCTGTTCTTTTGGGGCCAATAATGGCTTATCTGTAACCTATATCATTTAAGAATTTATGAAAATCGGTAGAGCATTTAATTACAGTCTACCAAATTTGTCTCGTGATCTCAGCTTTTTAATGATTGTATGTTTTTTTAAGGTCATAGGCTCCCACAAAAACTGTCAGCTTTTGACCAAAAATGGCTGGTTTGCAGCTTACATTTAGTTGACTTTAATCTAGTTATTAAAGTCAAATGGGTGTTTAAGATACATGTACATTTATGGTGAGGGGACATTGTTGTCCTCTGAAAACATTTTTTATTTATACCAGCATTCATGGTACGTCTGCAGAAAATATGAACTGTTACATACCCTTTAAACAATATAAGACATAAACTGGTAATGTAATGGAAGGTAAAAATGAATGTATGTCATACAGGAAACATGCACAGCATGCGACAGCAGTTACATGATAGTCCTTTAATTCATCAATGAAAAGTATTCCCGTTTGCCCAGCAAGGAATGATGGTCGTGCTCATACAGATGGCCAGCCGCTGTCCTTCTGTATATGTAGACTATGTTGACTTTTTCGTGTACGAGTATGCACAGTACTTTGATTACATTGATTTTTCTCACCTTTTTTATCGATAAAAGTTTATTTTTCAACATTCTCCACATCGTTAACCGCCAAAACATCAGCATTTTTGAAAGCATCATTGTTTCTGAAATAAAGTGGTGTGTAGTTTTCTCCGGTTAACAATGTGGACGACCATGCAATTTTCCTTTGAACACCACAGGGGTCTTCACTTTTTCCATAGGCACAACGTTACACATGACCAGTAGTGCATGTATTCAACCGGAAATTTTTTTACGAAAACGCATGCGGATGAAAAAGTAAATATTTGTCCAACAAACCGAGATATTTGGTCACCTTATGAATGTGTTTTGATCAGTTTTTGTTGACTTCAAGAATTAGCTCTTTCAGTAGGCACTTTGCAATAGAAAACTGTAACCCGTCCTTTTGTACATATATATATTTGTATTGGGAATGTTTGGTTTGGGAATTGCTCATGGCATAAACACGTTAACATTTGATAGAGTTATTGTCGTTAACAATTTACATTAAATGGTTTTTGATCAATTTTTCCATTACTAAATGGAATATATGAATATATAGACCACCATAAGAAGAATGTTTAGTATTGTTAATTGGCAAAATACGTTATCATATTCGACAGTTATGGCCGTGTACAAGTCCCATTAAATGCTTTTTGGCCTCTTATTCCTTAACTTAATGGAATAGAAAGACGAAACTTCACATATATGTACTATTAAAGGAAGCATGTTTGGGATTGTTAATTGGCAAAATATGTAAACATCTTTGTCAGAGTTATGGCTGTTAACAATTCTCATTAAATTGGTTTGTTTTTTTATTCCTTTACTTAATGGAATATTTGGATAAAAATTCAAAGATATACAGACCATATATAGAAGCAATCTTGGTTGGGATGGTTAGTAGGCAAAATGAGTTACCATTTGGCAGAGTTACGTTTTTTAACAATTTCCATTTAATAGTTTTGGACTTTATTTTCTATGTAAGAAATGTTTTTTGGCACATAGCTGCTTCACAATATGGAATACCTTGATATAATAGAACACTTAAGGAAGCCTATTTTGGTCTTGGATCGAACCATATTGGCCTGCAGTGTAGGGGTATCATGCAGTGTAAGTGACGCTTTTATTAATGTTAAAGTTTTTCAACTGATATTTTCCAAACCATATAAAAGATTTGGTTCATATTTGGTGTGAGGGTAGATATAGGTCTAAAGGTTAATTCAGATATACATGTACCCCCACATATGCTAATCATGAGCTCAGGGATACTTTTGCAGCCCAGTTATGCTCTCTGATGGCAGCTCTTGTTTTCCTTATTTATGCTTTATAACACACATTGTGGGTACTCGCCAAAAATTATCCCTGGTCTACCCATGGAACAGAAGTAAGGAAAACAAAAGAAATATTTTCATATGTAAAATGCAGCTTCTACAGATATAAAGAATGCTATTCCTCATATTAGCTAGTCCTTGTAATGACCATCTTAGTTTATACAGAGAAAACTGGGTTTTAGAGGGGTATCGATTATTTTTCTTATTTCTGTTCCTAGACGGTAGTTTGAGGGTACTTATTAAACCTGCCTCAATGAGGTCGTTCTAATGAGCACTCACAACCTATGTTTGGAGCAAAGATGAGAGAAATATCACAAATTTATATCAGAACTGCAGCCTCTAGCTCTGTGGTTAGGGCGTTTGACTTATGATCGAGAGGTTGTGGGTTCGAATCCAGCTACCAGAGGCAAGGTGTGTCCTTGGGCAAGACACATAATGCCACTGCCCCAATCCACCCAGATGTAAATGGGTAGCATGGTGGTGTAAAAGTCACTGCCTCTCTTTTGCATATGTGTTTTATAACATCGGGAACGAGTGTGCGAGAGCGACTCGAGGTGGCCTGTCCATGCTTATAAACCCTATTGGTTTCATTGGGTGGCAGGGCTTGAGATGTCATTTCATCTCAATGTTGGGTGAAAGTCCCACACAATTGGAAGCAGCGTCTCCAAAATGACAGAATTGGAAGCAACGTCTCCAAAATGACCTTTACAGTGTTGACGGGGACGTTAAAGCTCAAATCAAACAAAAACAAACAAATCAAATAAGCTTGAAGCTTTCATCGCATGTCAACTTAAATAAATTAGAATAAACTAAATGTTACCGTTTGGAGAAATAAAAGCATTACAAAAGCACACTGTGTATGGGTCATAGGGCATTTTTCACATCTTCAAAATGGCTAATTTTCTGATTATTTTTTTTTTATTTATACTGCAAACATAGGTTCTGGTTGCTTGTTAGAACCCCCTAATTGAGGTGGTTCTAACAAGCACCCACAACCTATGCCACCTCATTGAGGTGGTTCTAGCGAGTAACCACATCCTATGTCTTGGAGCAGAAATAGGAAAAATAATGTATACCCCAGTAAACCCCAATTTTCTCTATATAAAGTGGGGTTTAGGGGGGTGTCATTTCACAGACTTGTTCATGTGATGGCTCACCTTTTGGTAGAAATGAAAGAGGGCACTTTGTCACACAGCTGTGTTATCATAATGGTAGTACACAGGTGTGTTCTTGTAATGACGATTATTATATGTCATACTTTCAGGTCTGGGTGGTAAACCAAGGTTGGTTGACATTGGTGGTCCTCCATACTTGCTTCCTTTAGTACAAAGAAATAAAGTAAGAGCTTTTCCATTACTAAATTTACACCCCCATGGATGATTAAATTTACATTTTCCTGACCAAAAATGTTAATATTTTTCAATTTATAACATCAAACGTAGATTGTGGGTGCTCGTTAGAACTGCCTCATTGAGGCGGTTCTAACGAGTACCCACAATCTATGTTTTGAGCAATGGTGCCTACCCCTGTTAAACCTACTGTTCTCTATATAAAATGGGGTTTACAGAGGTATTCATTTCACAGACTTGTTTACCTGGTACCAGTCGTCAAAACTAATGACGTCGTTAGTTAACATATCGTTAAAACTTTGATCATTTAATATGGCAGATATACTCATATTTTTTTCTGAAAAAATGTGAGTAGCTTTTTTCAGCAAAAATAACAAAATTTTTAGCTATTGTACCGGTGTCCCAGTTTATCTTGACCCCTGGGTAGCTTTACCCCCCCGGGGTAAATAGGTAGCTTTACCCCCGGGGGTAAAGCTACCCAGGGGTAGCTTTACCCCGGGGGTAAGGATATCCCGGGATATCTTTACCCCTACCCTTGATATCTTGACCCCCAAGGGTAAAGATATCCCGGCTGGGATATCTTTATCCCCGGGGGTAAAGCTAAACTGGCCAGGATATCTTCACCCCCACCCCAACTTTTGGGTATAAACTATTTTCTCAATACCCAATTTCTTCTCATATGTAACTAAAGAAAGATAGTGGACTTGATGTTTCACTTTAACATTTTTCGTTTCAATCATGACTCAGACTAATAGAACTACCCTTAGTTAGAAATACGACCATATTATCAATTATAGAGGCAATTGATTATTTAATAACTCTTTGTATATTTTCTTATTCAAAACGTTGCTTATGACAATCTTTCAAAATCTTGCATTATCCCTGCCAGTTTTGAAATGGGTGGTGGAGGTGAGTGGAAAGGGGGGGGGGGGCCGGGGGGGGGGGGTAGATATATCCCCGCTGGGATATCTTTACCCCCGGGGGTAAAGCTAAACTGGCCAGGGTAGCTTTACTCCCAGTCCCACTTTTGGGTATAAACTATTTTCTTAACACCCAATTTCTTCTTATATATGTAAGTGAAGTAAGATAGTTGACTCGATGTTTCACTTTATCATTTTTCGTTTCAACCATGACTCCGACTAATAGAACTACCCTTAGTAAGAAATATGACCATATTATAGAGGCAAATGATTATTTAATATCTCTTTGTATATTTTCTTATCAAAATGTTGCTTATGACAATCTTTCATAATCTTGCATTATCCCTGCCAGTTGTGAAATGGGTGGTGGTGGTGAGTGGAAAGGCGGGGGGGGGGGGGGATTAGATATATCCCCGCTGGGATATCTTTACTCCCGGGGGTAAAACTAAACTGGCCAGGGTAGCTTTACTCCCAGTCCCACTTTTGGGTATAAACTATTTTCTTAACACCCAATTTCTTCTTATATGTAAGTGAAGCAAGATAGTTGACTCGATGTTTCACTTTAACATTTTTCGTTTCAACCATGACTCCGACTAATAGAACTACCCTTAGTAAGAAATATGACCATATTATAGAGGCAAATGATTATTTAATAACTCTTTGTATATTTTATTATCAAAATGATGCTTATGACAATCTTTCATAATCTTGCATTATCCCTGCCAGTTGTGAAATGGGTGGTGGTGGTGAGTGGAAAGGCGGGGGTAAAGATATCCCAGTTGGGATATCTTTACCCCCGGGGGTAAAGCTAAACTTGCCAGAATATCTTTACCCCCATCCCCACTTTTGGTTATAAACTTGGACTAATAGAACTACCCTTAGTTAGTAGCAAATGACTATTGAACCCAGACAAGCACATTTCTCAATAATGGAAGGTACTACTGATGTCCACAAGCTAGCTAGGATTTCTCACCTGTACCATTGCTTCACCACCACAAGCTAGCTAGGATTTCACACCTCTACCATTGCTTCACCACCCAGGGTTGGGTGGGGTGGGGGTGTGGGGAGAGGGTTAGTAAATAATCATTTGCCTCTATAATATGGTCATATTTCTTACTAAGGGTAGTTCTATGAGTCCCAGTCATGGTTGAAATGAAAAATGTTAAAGTGAAACATCGAGTCCACTATCTTGCTTCACTTACATATAAGAAGAAATTGGGCATTAAGAAAATAGTTTATACCCAAAAGTTGGGGTGGGGGTAAAGATATCCTGGCCAGTTTAGCTTTACCCCCGGGAGTCAAGATATCCAGGGTGGGGGTAAAGATATCCCGGGATATCTTTACCCCCGGGGGTAAAGCTACCCAGGGAGTAAAGATAAACTGTTACACCGGTACTTGCTAAAACAATATGACCATTCACGAGCTTGTTATGCTATCGAGGCTTTGAACAACTGGAACCTGGTATTAAGGATCATTAATCACAGGTCCTGAGACTGTGTTCTGTGCTAACGAGTGAAGGCTCCTAATCCTACCCTTGCCCTGCTGAATAGACTAATTTTGACACACCCATTTTTGTCTATCAATCATTCAAATTACTTGCACAGATGCCTCGATCTGAAGAGCCATCTGATCTGGATCTACACTGTTTGCAAAGGTAGAGGTTAAATCATGTTTTTGCAGAACAAGTGGTTGGCACCTTTATGAGAAGCAAGATTTTGTAACACACTTACACAATGTAAGAAATGCTTACACATCGTAAGAAAGTCAAATTCTGCTTCCAGATATTATTTTCTTCAGATTCTGGGTTTGGTCCACTTTGATACATGTAAATGGACTGATTGATAAGTGAACTGTTTTTGAAAAGACAAAAATGCATTATTGCAGACTTTTGAGATAATAACACATTGCATGTGGGAAAACGCGGCGTCTGATCAGGGCCTGCACTATTTGCTAACAGAATCTTCAATCAAAAATAGAATAAAAATGAAAGCATAGGCCTGATACCCCTTATATGACAAATGGACTTGTCCAACATATTGCAGTGGAAGAATTCACTAGTATATAGTTGGTTAAGTATGTGAGGTACCGGGTAGTCTTCTATGAGTTGGTAACAAATCAAAAATATTAAACTGCACATAAACCTATTTATAACACTGATCATTATAACATGGATTATGATATGACACTGTTTTACAGATCAATAACCAAATTTTATCAGATGACGTCATGTCTGAAAGTGTAATAACGCCATGTATTTGCGATAATCCACTAGTGGATTAAACATGCAAATTAGCTGGATACATCCCGTAATGTTACATGTATGGCGTCCTTAACGCCGTTGCGTTTACTAATGGCGGAATATTGATATTTTTGTAAACAGTCGTGAATAAGATGTCTTTTAAATGCCATATGATAAATAGAATCTTGCATTAGAGTTTATGTATTATTGAATTTATTAAACGAGTTGAGGAAAAGGGATAAAATGCGAGGCTTGCCGAGCATTTTATCCCTTTTCCTGAACAAGTTTAATAAATTCAATTATACATGAACACTCATGTAAGATCCACTATATAGTCATTTTCTATATAATCAGTACATTTTTGTTTGAATATAACACAGTGTTTTACTTGGTTTTTGCTTTGGACAACAATAGTGTTATAATGAGGTTGTCAGGTTCTGTCAAAAATAGAGTAAAAACAAAAAAATAGGCCTGACACCGCTTATATGACAAACGGACTTGTCTAATATATAGCAATGGAAGAGTCCACTAGTATACAATGGGTTAAAACTGTATGATTAAGGGGATAGCTGTATTCATAATTTTCCTTCTGTTGGAATTTCAGTGGAGCAGTAAAATGGAATTTATGACCATAAAACTGACAAGTTTACCTCCACAAATGACAATTTTGCAATTATTTGGTTGTTTTGTTAAAAATTGCACTACAGTAAAACCTGTCTTAGTGGCCACCTCTATTTAGCAAACAAACTGTCTTAAGCAAGCAGGCACTCAGATCCCAAAAGAGGCAAAACTGTTAAATTTTACCTGTATTAAGCAAGCACCTGTCTTAAGCAAGCACATTTTGGTTATCCCTTAGGTGCTTGCTTAACACGGGCTGGACTGTATTTGGCGTCTTGAGTTGCATAAAACCAAATATCAACCAATGAAAAGAGACATTACATGATGTTGGGTTTTTTGACAGTATATCGTAGAATATACTGTCGCAAATTTTTTACATTACCCAGTCAGACATCACATTACATATTACAAAAACACATATTAAAATATTGAAACTTTTAACACCAAAAGAATGAAAATTTTCAGATAAAAATTCTGCTGTTTTTCTTATTTCTGCTCAAAACATTGATTGTGGGTACCCATTAGAACCCCCTCACTGAGGGGGTTCTAACGGGTACTCACAATCAATGTTTTTGAGCAGAAATAAGAAAAAGAATGTATACCCCTGTGAACCTCAATTTTACTGTATAAAAGTGGGGACAGAGGGGGTCAAAGTTAAATAGGGTTGTTTTCTTGATGATATCAAGTGCATTAGAATGTGTTTTAGCTTAAACTTTTCATGTAATTTCAGAAATTTGGTTTCAAACAGATAGCTGAGCATGCTGAATTACCAGAGGCCTTTATGATAGGTGCTGGGGCAGGACCCGCTCATGTTATAGGAGTAAACAGTGAGGTAAACAGTCAGAAATTACTAGTTCATTTCCAAAATATGCCTTTGATAATACATGTACATGTACGTTGTAAATTTTACCGTTGAACAATTGTGATATTTTTCTTATTTCTGCTCAAAATATAGATTTTGTGTACACGTTAGAACTGCCTCGATGTATATTTTAGGGCAGAAATAAGAATAATAAGGTTTTAGCCCTGTAAACCCCAGTTTTACTGTATGAAAGTGGGGTTTCAAGTGGATCAGAATTATATAGGCATGTTTTCGTGATGCCAGGCATTTTTGCTGATTTAGTAGAGCACATGTCTGTGTACACTTACTAAGAGCATAAATCAGTTTTACCCTTCATGAAAAAACTGGATTAGTGCGCATCTCTCTCTGTCTCTTCTCTCTCTCTCAAATCTCATCTTAGTAAATGAACATTTATGAGAAAATAGGTTCTTTAAGCTTATGATGCTTTGAAAAGCTGAGCTAATCTGAGCACATTACGATAACACACCCATGCGACATACTGCATTTTTTCATATCTCCGAAATGGCTACTTTTTATAAGTGATATTTTTCTTATTTACACTGCAATCATAGGTTGTGAGTGCTTATTAGAACCGCCTGATTGTTAGAACCGCCTCATTGAAGCAGTTCCAACGAGTACCCACAACCTATGTTTTGTTTTGTTTGTATTGTAGTTTAACAGCCCAGTCAACACTATTTAGGTCATTTTTGAGCCGGTCAGTTAACTTATCCACACTTTTCCTGGGCAGGCTTATACGTAAGCTGTTAACCAGTATGGTGCACATTCTTTCACCAGAAACTGACAACTGCCCTTCTTGAATCATCGAATGACCGAAGAAAAGATTTCATGATCAATCTCCACGAAAGAATGTTTTGGACCCCTACAGGTATCAAACCCACGGCTTCCTGATCACCAGTCAGACTGAGCTAACAAGGCCGGCCACAACCTATGTCTTGGAGCAAAAATAAGAAAAAATACTGTATACCCTCGTAAACCCCATTTTTAGCTCCACTGGCCGAAGGCCAGCGGGGCTATTGTCATGGCCCTGTGTCCGTCGTGCGTCCGTGCGTTAACTTTTTCTTTAAACATCTTCTCCTCCTAAACTACTGGGCCAATTGTAACCAAACTTCACAGGAATGTTCCTTAGATAGTCCTCTTCTAAATTCCTTCAAAGAATTTTGTTACACCCAGAACTCTGGTTGCCATGGCAACAAAGCCACAAAAAATAAAAAATCTTTAAAAATCTTCTCCTCCAAAACCACCTGTTGGATTTCATTTTTATTTTGCATGACTGTTCCTTGGGTTGACCTCTTTCAGATTCCTTGAAGAAATTTTGATCCGACAAAAAACATGGCCGCCATGGGCGGGGCTTATTTTCCCTATTTAACATATAGTGTAATGCTAAAACATCTTCTCCTCCTAAACTATTGGGCCCATTGTAACCAAACTTCACAGGAATGTTCCTTACTTAGTCCTCTTCTAAATTCCTTCAAAGAATTATGTTACACCCAGAACTCTGGTTGCCATGGCAACAAAACAACACAAAAAATTAAAAATCTTTAAAAATCTTCTCCTCCAAAACCACCTGTTGGATTTCATTTTTATTTTGCATGAATGTTCCTTGGGTGGACCTCTTTCAGATTCCTTGAAGAAATTTTGATCTGACAAAAAACATGGCCACCATGGGCGGGGCTTATTTTCCCTATTTAACGTATAGTGTAATGCTAAAACATCTTCTCCTCCTAAACTACTGGGCCAATTGTAACCAAACTTCACAGGAATGTTCCTTACTTAGTCCTCTTCTAAATTCCTTCAAAGAATTTTGTTACACCCAGAACTCTGGTTGCCATGGCAACAAAACCACACAAAAATAAAAATCTTTAAAAATCTTCTCCTCCAAACCTACCTGTTGGATTTCATTATCCCCTCGCACAACATAGTTGTGAGGGGGGATATAGCATTTGTCCCATACGTACGTACGTACGTACATACTTTTGTCATCGCTCTAGCGCAATGTACGTACATACTTCTGTTATCGCTCTACCGCCACGTACGTACATACTTTTGTCATCGCTCTAGCACCACGTACGTACATACTTTTGTTATCGCTCTACCGCCACGTACGTACATACTTTTGTCATCGCTCTAGCGCCTACATTTCTTGACCGATTTTAATATAACTTCACACGAACGTTCCTTACGACAATATCTGGAGCAAGATCGATTTACAAGGTCATGACCTCAAGGTCAAGGTCACTCTGGCTATTTTTTTTTAAAACTTTGTCATGGCTCTAGCGCCTACATTTCTCCCCCAATTTCAATATAACTTCAAACAAATGATCCTTATAAGAATATCTCGAGCGAGTTTGACTTTCAAGGTCATGACCTCAAGGTCAAGGTCACTGTGGCTATTTTTAGAAAAACATTGTCATCGCTCTAGCGCTTACATTTCTTCACCAATTTCAATATAACTTCACACAAATGATCCTTATAAAAATATCTCGAGCGAGTTCCACTTTCAAGGTCATGGCTTCAAAGTCAAGGTCACAGTGGCTATTTTTAGAAAAACTTTGTCATCGCTCTAGCTCCTACATTTCTCCACTGATTTCAATATAACTTCACACAAATGTTCCTTATGACAATATCTTGAGCGAGTTCGACTTTCCAACTCATGGCCTCAAGGTCAAGGTCACTGTGGCTATTTTTAGAAAAAACATTGTCATCGCTCTATTGCCTATATTTCTTCACTGATTTCAATATAACTTCACACAAATGTTCCTTATGACAATATCTCAAGCGGGTTTGACTATCAAGGTCAAGGCCTCAAGGTCAAGGTCACTTTTGCTATTTTTAAGAAAAACTTTGTCATCGCTCTAGCGCTTACATTTCTTCACCAATTTCAATATAACTTCATACAAATGTTCCTTATGACAATATCTCTAGCGAGTTCCACTTTCAAGGTCAAGGTCACTGTGTCTTTTTTTAGAAAAACTTCGTCATCCCTCTAACGCTTACATTTCTTCATCGATTTCAATATAACTTCACACAAATGTTCCTTAAGACAATATCTCGCCATTTCGACTTTCAAGGTCAAGGTCACTATGGCTATTTTTAGAAAACGTTGTCATCGCTCTAGCGCCTACATTTCTTCACTGATTTCAATATAACTTCACACAAATGTTGCTTATGACAATACCTCGAACGAGTTCGACTTTCAAGGTCAAGGTCACTGTGGCTATTTTTAGAAAAACTTTGTCATTGCTCTAGCGCTTACATTTTTTTTCACCAATTTCAATATTACTTCACACAAATGTTCCTTATAACAACATCTCTAGTGAGTTCCACTTTCAAGGTCAAGGTCACTGTGGCTATTTTTAGAAAAACTTTGTCATGGCTCTAGCGCTTACATTTCTTCACCCATTTCAATATAACTTCACACAAATGTTCCTTATGACAATACCTCGAGCGAGTTTGACTTTCAAGGTCAAGGTCACTGTGGCTATTTTTAGAAAAACTTTGTCATTGCTCTAGTGCTTACATTTTTTCACCAATTTCAATATAATTTCACACAAATGTTCCTTATGACAATATCTCGAGCTATTTAGACTTTCAAGGTCAAGGTCACTGTGGCTATTTTTTTGAAAAACTTTGTCATCGCTCTAGCGCCTACATTTAATGATGGATTGTAATAGAACTTAACACAAATGTTTCTTATGATAATATCTCGACTTACTTCGACTTTCAAGGTCATGACCTCAAAGTCAAGGTCACTGTGGCTATCTTTAGAAAAACTTTGTCATCGCTCTACCACCTACATTTATTAGCAGATTTTAATATAACTTCACACAAAAGATGCTTATGATAATATCTTGCGCAAGATCTACTTTCGTGGTCATGGCCTCAAGTCAAGGTCACTATGGCTTTTTTTAGAGAAACGTCATCACTCTAGAATGTACATTTATTGGAGGATTTTTAAACAAACTTTACACAAATGTTGCATATGATAATATCTCAAGCAAGTTGGACTTTTGCCATTTCAGTGTTTTCCACACACGAAGTTGTCTAGTGCGAGGGGATTTGTATCGCATGCGATGCCTTGTTTTTATTTTGCATGAATGTTCCTTGGGTGGACCTCTTTTAGATTCCTTGAAGAAATTTTGATCCGACAAAAACATGGCCGCCATGGGCGGGGCTTATTTTCACTATTTAACATATAATGTAATGCTAAAGAATCTTCTTCTGCAAAAGTACTTGTGGGATTTCATTGTAATTTGCATGAATTGTCCTTGGGTGGACTGTTGTCAGATTCCTTGAAAAAAATTTGATCTTACAAAAACACATGGCCGCCATGGGCGAGGCTTATTTTCACTATATAACATATAGTGTAATGCTGAAAATATTTTCTGCAAAAGTTCTTGTTTTATTTCATAGTTATTTGGCATGCATGTTCCTTGGGTGGACCTCTGTCAGATTCCTTGAAGAAATTTTGATCCGACAAAAAACATGGCTGCAGTGGGCGGGGTTTATTTTCACTATATAACATGTAGTGTAATGTTAAAAAAGTCTTCTCTTCTTCAAAAGTTCTTGTTTATTTATTTATTTATTTAAAAGTACCTTCCTGTATCTGAATTAATCTCCTCCAGTTTTGCTGACTATCACATATCTATAGAGGTCCACCTACAAATTGTCATTCTAAAATTCAAAACATCAGAAATTTCACTTGCCCATCACACTGGTGATAGAACTGATGTTTTCAACACAAACTCTATTTATACGACTTGATGTTTCAAAATAAATTCAAAATACTGAGGGAGAATGATTTATTAGACCTAATTATACTACAGTGTCAACAGTTCTCCAGATCCCTGAGGGTTAAAATGGCTTAGTTGAAAAGGGAGGCATACGGAATCCGACGGAGGAAAGGAAAAAATAAATAAAGAAAGAAATAAAACATAAATCTGTTCATTTTTTAGCTCCACTGGCCAAAGACCAGCGGGTCTTATGTTATATGTTATGGCCCTGTGTCTGTTGTGCGTCTGTGCGGTTGTGCATCCGTGCGTTAACTTTTTTCTTTAAACATTTCCTCCTTAACTACTTGGTCGATTGTAACCAAACTTCACAGGAATGTTTCTCACATAGTCCTCTTCTGAATTCCTTCAAAGAATTTTGTTACATGCAGAGCAAAATGGCATCGAAACCAAAAAAAAATATTTAAAAATCGTCTCCTCCAAAACCGCTCAATGGATTTTATTCTTATTTTGCATGAATGTTCCTTGGGTGGACCTCTGTCAGATTCCTTGAAGAAATTTGGATCAGACAAAAAACATGGCCACCATGGCCATGCCCCACATGACTGCCATGGCCATGCCCCTTGGCTCATTAGCTTTCAAAGACTTATATGGGGAAAAGTTTTAAAAACCTTCTCCTCCAAAACCGCTCAACTTAATGGATTTCATTCTTACTTTGCTTGAATGTTCCTTGGGTGGACCTCTGTCAGATTCCTTGAAGCAATTTTGATCAGACAAAAAACATGGCCATCATGGACACGCCCATTGGCTAATTAGCTTCCATAGACTCATAAAGGGATCTTTTTTTTTTTTAATCTTCTCCTCCAAAACTGCTAAATGGATTTCGTTCTTAATTTTCATGAATGTTCCTTGTGTCTACCATTGTCAGATTAATTGAAGAAATTTTGATCAGACAAAAAACATGGCCGCCATGGCCACCACCTTTGGCTCATTAGCTTCCATAGACCAATAAATGGAGAAACGTCTTCTCTGAAACCATAAAGCCAAAAGCTAAGACATTTACAGTAAAACCTGTCTTAGTGGCCACCTCTATTAAGCAAGCAACCTGTCTTAAGCAAGCAGGCATTCAGTTCCCAAGAAAGGTAGATGTGTTAAATTTCACCTCTATTAAGCAAGAACCTGTCTTAAGCAAGCATATTTTGACTATCCCTTAGGCACTTGCTTAATACAGGTTGAACTGTAGTATGTAGCAAAGTTATGTGGTCACCTACTAAGTCCTGCGAACTATGACTCTTGAGTCCAAATTGGCAACGCCCCGGTGCTTAGTAGCTCCCATAGACTAATAATGACAAAATCTTGAAACTTTTCTCCTCTGAAACCATAAGGCCAAAGGCTTAGTATGTAGCAACTTGAAGTATTCAACTGCATAAATCCTGCCAACTATGCCCCTGGGGTCCAAATTGGTCACACCCTGAGGCCCATAAGCTCCCATAGACTTATACTGGGAAAAACTGACAAAAATTTGCTCTGAAACCATCAGTGCCCAGAGCTTAGATATTAAGTATGCAGCAACGTCAAGTGGTCACTCAAATAAATCCTGCCAACAATGCCCCTGGGGTAAAAAAGTGGTCATGCCCAGAGGCATATTAGTTCCCATAGACTTATAATAGGAAAAACTTAAAAAAAGTCTTCTTCTCTGAAACCATAAGGCCCAGAGCTTTAGATATTTAGAACGGAGCAATGCCAAATGGTCACTCACATAAATTCTACCAACCATGGCTCTGGGGTCCAAAAAATATAGAATGGACATTCCTTGGGTGGATCACTTGTCTCTTTTTTACCCATTGCATGCGGGAAAACCCTAAATGGGTACCGTGGCAAACAGTGCTGGCCCAGATCAGACCCCACAGAACACCATGTCTGATCAGGGCCTGCACTATTTGCTAACAGAATTTTCCATCAAAAATAGAAAAAAATAGGCCTGACACCCCTTATATGACAAATGGACTGGTCCAACATATAGCAATAGAAGAGTCCACTATTATACAATTGGTTAATGTAATAAATATGACAATTGTTTGAAGTTAGCCGGTGGAGCGACAGGCCCTCTTGGGCCTCTTGTTCTTTTTATAAAGTGGGATTCAGAGGGGTGTTCATTTCACTTGACTTGTTCACGTAATGATAATCTAGCAGACACTGCAAAAACGTTTGAAGTGTTACAGTATACTTTTCAGGCAGACTCAAGGTTTGTGCAGGACCAAACCATTAGGAAAACATGTCCATGTGAAATAATTGCATCCAACATGGTGTCAGAAATTCCAAAGACCATTTTTACCAGTCTATGGACTAAGTGTCTGTAATAAAACTAAGGAGCCATTGCGAAATAGTTACCATAGCCATAACTACCTTCAAAACAGCAGGATACAGAATCTGGCATGAGGGCAATGTATTTAATAAACTTGTGACCTGGTGGAAGCCATCCTAACATTACACATTATTAGACTCCTATTATGTGCAGTTTAGAGCATGAGAAATTGCACGACCCGCAGAAAAAGCAACCGACTGAAGTCGGTTTTTTCTAAGAGTGCCCTAAAATCACCGTGTCATTCTGTCAGTCTGTCATTCTGTCTGTCCGTCCGTAACCCGTTTGTGAAAATTGGTGATAGTGACTTAACCGCTTGGAATATTTAAACAATTTTTGGCATACTGATAGATATCAATGAGATCTAACCAATGAACTTACGAAATATTACATTCCATTTAGTTAGCCTCGCCGAGGCGAAAAATGTGAAAATTTTCGAACATTTTTGAACTGCTTCTCCTCGGAAACCGTTGGGCCGATTGAAGTCAAATTTCATATGGAGCCTCTATGGAATGAGGGAAACCAAAATTTGCTCATGGGGTCAAGGTCACATGACCAAAATGGCCGCCAAGCCATATATGGTTTGTCTGTCTGTCCGTCCGTAACCCGTAAGAGAAAATTGGTGATAGTGACTTAACCGCTTGGAATATTTAAACAATTTTTGGCATACTGATAGATATCAATGAGATTTAACCAATGAACTTGCGAAATATTACATACCATTTAGTATAGCCTCGCCGAGGCGAAAAATGTGAAAATTTTCGAACTGCTTCTCCTCGGAAACCGTTGGGCCGATTGAAGTCAAATTTCATATGGAGCCTCTATGGGATAGGGAAACCAAAATTTGCTCATGGGGTCCAGGTCACATGACCAAAATGGCCGCCAAGCCATATATGGTAAAAACCCTTCAAAAATAGTCTTCTCCAGAACCACTGGGCAGATTTCCACGAAACTTGATAAATAGCATCTGGGATGTAGGCCTATCATAAATTGCTAAAATGGTGACCCTGGGTTGACCTTGACCTTCTTTGGGTCCGTCCGTAACCCGTTTGTGAAAATTGGTGATAGTGACTTAACCGCTTGGAATATTTAAACAATTTTTGGCATACTGATAGATATCAATGAGATCTAACCAATGAACTTACGAAATATTACATTCCATTTAGTATAGCCTCGCCGAGGCGAAAAATGTGAAAATTTCCGAACTGTTTCTCCTCGGAAACCGTTGGGCCGATTGAAATCAAATTTCATATGGAGCCTCTATGGGATGGAGGAAACCAAAAATTGCTCATGGGGTCCACGACACATGACCAAAATGGCCGCCAAGCCATATATGTTCTGTCTATCTGTCCGTCCGTAACCCGTTTGTGAAAATTGGTGATAGTGACTTAACCGCTTGGAATATTTAAACAATTTTTGGCATTCTGATAAATATCAATGAGATCTTATCAATGAACTTGCGAAATATTACATTCCATTTAGTACAGCCTCGCCGAGGCGAAAAATGTGAAAATTTTCGAACTGCTTCTGCTCGGAAATCGTTGGGCCGATTGAAGTCAAATTTCATATGGAGCCTCTGCGGGATGGGGGAAACCAAAATTTGCTCATGGGGTCCAGGTCACATGACCAAAATGGCCGCCAAGCAATATTTGGTAAAAACCCTTCAAAAATAGTATTCTCCAGAACCACTGTGCAGATTTCCACGAAACTTGATAAATAGCATCTGGAACGTAGGCCCATCATAAATTGCTAAAATGGTGACCCTGGGTTGACCTTGACCTTCTTTGTGCCTAGGTCAAACTATGACACATATGCTTTTGTGTTGGATTTTATCCTGCAAACGATTCAGAATACAGTACTAAAGTATAAGATATATTTTTGCTCCTTACGATAAGGCGCATTTATTGGGGGAACCGTTTTATGTCCAGGTCACATGACCAAAATGGCCGCCATACCCATATATGGTAACACTCATAAAGCTAAAAGCATCCGGCGGGTCGTGCACTTCAGCTGAAGCACTGGTTAGTTACTGTAATTGTTACAAGAGACTTTTCAAAATGAGTAACAAAGAAGTGAACTTAAGACTTGGGAAGTTCTGAACTGTGTCTGTTATTTTGTCAGTTCATGAATTGTGAAGTACAATTAGTTTGATTTCACTCTCATTATATTAACATTATCCTGCTGAATAAATCAATTTGGCCGCACTCTTTTCTAACTATCAAACATTCAAATAACTTGATATAATGGAAATATAATGACAAATAGTGTAGATCCTGATCAGGTGGGTTCTGTCATCTGATGTGGATCTATACTGTTTGCACAGATATGGATTTTCATGTTCAGCAGAATAAGGATTAAGTGTCGTGTGAGATATTGTGATCCCATATTTTCATTTCTTTGTTTGTTTGGTTTGAGGTTTAACATCCCCATCAACACTGTATAGGTCATTTTGGAAATGTTGCTTCCAATTTTATGGGACTTCTACCCGACATTGAGATGAAATGACATCTCAAGCCCTGTCACCCAATGAAACTAATAGGGTTTATAAGCATGGATTGTCCGACTTGCACTGCTTTGCCTAGGCAGGCTTAGATCCTCTAAGCGGTTTACCAGTACTTTTGTGCGGTCAGTTTCAGCTGTGCCTGGAAGCATCATGCAGCCCATCAATTTTTTCAAGCCCCAATGGGTGGGGACCGTCACATATTTTCATATAATAACCATTACAGTCCATATATTTTGTGCTTATTGCTGACAATGCACAGCTTATATCCAGTAGAACACTGGGTCCTGCAGATGGTCCTTAAAAAGCAGAACAATGTTTGTTTTTGTGGAGACAGCACTAGATATAGTGCTTGTATGTGCCTATAACAGAGTGTTTGTTAGTGATGATGCTATACTTAACCCTTCTCTTGCTGAATATTCAGTTTAGCCACACCCATTTCTGACTTTGAACCAATCAGATTACTTGACATAATTTATTCCTTTAAATTCATAAATTGAATGTCAAACACTGTAGATCCTGATCAGATGGCTTCTTCAGAAGCCATCTGATCTGGATCTACACTGTTTCCAAAGATAGGGTTTGGCGTGAACAGCATGATAAGAGTTAAGGGGGAAACGCTTTACCTTCAGGGGAGGCAACTCTTTCAAAATTATTGCCTCCCATGACAATAGGTGTCTACTCTTTAGAGCAGAAAAATTTGCTCATGAAGAGAAGTTTTTTTGTTTTTTTTTCCTTTAAGAGTAGACTCCATTTCAGCAGGATTGTGTTTATATGAAACTGATGAGAATTCTTGAGAGTTATTCCCCTTTGAAGAATGACAGAAAATTTGCCAGGTGTATCCATTCCCCTTAACTCATCATTACTTGGAAAGTTGGAAACCTATAAAAGGGACATTATAGGCAAACAGTGCAGACCCAGATCAGATGCCGCATAATGCGGCATCTGATCATGGTCTACACTGTTTCAACAGTTTGCTAGCAGGATTTTCTGTCAGAAAAAAACAAACAAACAAAGAATAAGTATGAAAAACAATAATGATAGAGTTGTCACCCCTTATATGAAAAATAGACTTGTCCAACATATAACAGTGTAAGAATTCACAAGAATACAACAGATTAAGTAAAGTGGCTAATGTTCTGCGAAGGATGTTCGAAAAGAATTGCTTATTGTCCTCTAGCTCGATATCCATATGGGACACAATCAAAACCAATGAATACTTGTTTAGGGCTATTCAATATCTACACAATGGTGTATAAATGTACATGTTAGACTAAGTGTAAGACATAAAATTTGCCATTTGAATACAAGTAGTCATCGACCACTGCAGTAAAAATGGTTGGTAGAAGCGTCAACTAAAAAGGTGAAATACGGGCTTGCATCAAAGTTTGCTCAAAACTTGGTTGTTCTTTGAAGAATCTGATGGCTGAAATTTCTACTGCTTTTGGACCTTTTTGTGTGTCTTATGACACAGTTTGGTGGTGGAAAAAGAAATTTGAGTCTGGTGTAGAGTTCATCAAAAATGCCCCAAAATCAGGTAAGCCAAATCTACATCTCGTAAAGAAATCATTTCCAAAATAAAGGAAATCATTGAAGGAGATGCCAGATCTACAGTTCGTGATATTGCACAAAAGGTAGGCATATCACTTTCAATGGTTCACCTTATTTTGAAGAACATTTGAAAGTCAGAAAGATTCTGCTAGTTGGGTGCCACATCTGTTGACTGACAAGCAAAAGAGGCAACAGGTTAAAGTGGCCAAAAAGCTGCTTCAAATGTTTCCAAAATATGACAAAAAGCTGTTGCCAATATCGTCAAAGATGATGAAACCTAGGTTCATCATTTTGAGCCCGTCAGAAATGTTAGCAATAAGTTTTGGGCCACTAAACACAGCCAACGGCAAATAATTGCCAAACGTCCTTTGAGTACAAAGAAGGGTTTGTATGCAATCTTCTTTGGTGAGGGAGTCTCAATAAAAGTGCTGGTGAAAAAGGGCAAAAGCATCACCGGAAAGTACCACAGAGACGTAGTACTGAAGTAACTGAAAAAGTATTATCAGAAACATCGCCCTGCCACTGGTTGTAAACATGTCAATCTTCTACATGACAATGCAACCCCTCATACCTTCGCAATAGTTATGGCATTTTTGAAGAAAGAAAAAGTAACTGTTTTGCCTCACCCCCGTATTCCCCAGACCTTGCCCGATGTGATTTCCAAAGTTGAAATCATTTCTTGCTGGGCAGAAATACCAGTCCCGACAGGCACTTGGATCTGCCATTTCTTAGTATCTTATTACTGTGCCCAAATCAGCGTACCGTGACGCCTTCAAGAAGTGGATTCACAAGCTGAAACTTGGCATTTCTAGCCACGGGGAGTACTTCGAGGGCATGAAATGAGCACTTTAGGGCTAACTTGAAATTTGAAGTCTCCAGATAGAAATAAGCAATTCTTTTCGAACATCCCTCATATATTTCTGTTCCAGCTGATGAACAATGTAAAGTATGAAGCTGGTGGCAAGTGTATAAACAATGCATATATTTCTAGAGTAGACACAAAAGTAAGTAGCTGAAGCAGGATTTTTTTGTCCAAAATTACTTTCAGATATCCTGACAACACAAGCTCCTAAAGGATCCTGGTCATCACTATGTATTGCACCTTTACCATTATAATGCTTGTATACAAAATATACAAATTTTAGTTCCGAAATATTAGAGCAGACCTAAATCAGACTGATCTGAAACATGTTACTATGAGTGGCGGATATAGAGAATCTTTCATGAGTGTTCATGTATTATTGAATTTATTAAATGAGTTAAGAAAAAAGGATAAAATGTGAGGCTTCACTTAGCATTTTATGCCGTTTCCTCAATGAGTTTAATAAATTCAATAATACATGAGAACAAATGCAAGATTCTATTTATCATATGGCATTTAAAACACATTTTATTCACGATTGCTTTATAAAAATGTTGATATTACGCCATTAGTAAACACCATGTTAAGGATGTCATATGTAATGTTATTGGGCATCTCTAATTAATTTGCATATATAATCAAATTTATTATATGACATTATTTAATTCTCAGACATGACTTCATATGGGCCCCGTCAAGCGATTTTGGTACTTATCGCCTATGTGAGCAGCGAAGGTTTAGGCGATCCGCGCAGTCTCGCCAGGACTTTCGCTGCTCGCTCATGCAAGCAGTGAATCAAGAGGACCCTTCAGACAGAAAGCCATATCCCTGGCCACTCTGAATGGCTGGGCATGTGCAGTTAGAATTTGTCATGACGGAATGCTCGAAGACAAAAATTCGCTTGGCTGGGCTCATATGATAAAGAAACAGATAAGATGAGTATTTGGTGATAATTTAAGGAAAATTTTTATCATTTCGGCATAAAAACCTATGTTGTGGGTATTCATTGGAACCACATCTCTTAACCATAGGTTTATATGGAGAAATAAGGAAAATTATCCTTTAATAGTCATTAACCCTTGTCCTGCTGAATATTCATATATGCCACACCCACTACCGATTATCAACCAATCAGATTACTTGATGCAAATTATTACAACAAATTCACAACCTGAATGACAAACAATGTAGATCATGATCAGATGGCTTCTTCAGAAGCCATCTGATCTGGATCTACATTGTTTCAAAGAAAAGGCATATCTGGGTTCAGCAGGACAAGGGTTAAATACCCATCTTAGCATATTGAAATTTTCAGCATGTAGAAGGTTTAAATTTAGATTCAGCTACTGTGAAATTGGCTGACCTAGGTAGCTCATTAGGATTCACATCTGATAGGTGATCAAGCGGTTGCAGGTTGGCTACCTTCCCGGTTGGAGACATTCTTTGTGGAGTTTGATCATGATATCTTTTCTGTGGTCATTCCTTCCCTGCTACTGATTCAAGAAGGGCAGTTGTCAGCTTCTGGAGTTATTGGCGAAAGAATGTGCACTGTACTGACTAACACATTAAGATAACACCCCCCAAAATGGCTGCTTTTCTGATGAAAATCCAGAGGCCTCTGTGGTATAGTGGTGACGCTACTCTCATTGTAAACCAGGGGTCTCAGGATCGATCCCGGGCTTCTCCAGACTTTTGGATGATTCTTTAAACCGAGGTCCCATTTCTGTATGACCTTAGCTGTTGGTGGGACATAAAACTCAAACACTCACTCACTCACAGATGAAAATCCGCGATATTTATCTTATTTATACTGCAAACATAGGTTGTTGGTGCTCGTAAGAACCGCCTCATTGAGGCTTCTCTAGACTTTAGGATGATTCTTTAAGCCGAGATCCCATCTCTGTATGACCTTAGTTGTTGGTGGGACTTAAAACACAAACACTCACTCTTATTTATACTGCAAACATAGGTTTTCGGTGCTCGTTAGAACCGCCTCATTGAGGCGGTTCTAACGAGTACTCATAACCTATGTCTTGGAGCAGAAATAAGAAAAAATAATATATACCCCGTAAACCCCAGTTTTCTCTTTATAAAGTGTGTTTAAGGGGTGTATATTTCACAAACTTGTTCTCATAATGTAACACATGTATATATATATATATATATAAGGCTGGCCAAGAAAAGTGTGATTTGACAAACTGACCAGCCCTATATGACCTATAAATAGTGTTGATTGGTCTGTAAATCTTCAGCTGTGAAATGATGCCAGCAGGACCTGATGAGCACAGCTCTTATAATTAGGTTTATTATAACACAGTAAATGGTCATTGTCGCACCAGGCTTGTAACAGGGTGCGACATAGGCGTCCGCTTTTGCGTCCGTGCATCCGTTCGTCCATACGTCCGTCCATCTGTTAACATTAACGTTGAAGTTCGACATTTACGTCAGAGTTTTTTATTAAGTCAACTACAAACCTCAGCTACCATCAAACCTTACATGAAGCATCTCCATGACCTTATGACTGTGTAGGCACCTTGACCTGGTGACTTTGACCTACATTTTGTGCTCCAGTGACTGACTATTATGTCGAAGTTCGACATTACGTCGAAGTTTGTATTGTAATCAACTTAAGACTACACAACCATCAAACATTTCATGAAACATCACCCTGAGCTCCTGACTAGGCAAGCACCTTGACCCGGTGACTTTGACCAATATTTTGCGCTCCAGTGACTTTGACCATTACGTTGAAGTTCGACATTACATCGAAGTTTGTATTGTAATCAACATTTAGACTAAACAACCATCAAACCTTTCATGAAACATCACCCTGAGCTCCTGACTAGGCAAGCATCTTGACCCAGTGACCTTGACCTATATTTTACGCTCCAGTGAGTTTGACGCAAATTACGTAGATGTTCCATATCTTCTCAAATAAAAGGCCTACAACAATAAAATCTTGAATAGTGCTTCTCCTAGATGTACTGACTCTGCAGGTACCTTGACATGGTAACCTTGACCTATATTTTACGCTCTGCTGACTTTGACACATTTTACGTCGAAGTTCCAGATCTCCTCCAGGGCCTGACAAATCCAAAAATTTTCCACTTGCGTGAGCAAGTAAAATATTTTTGCACTTGCCCAGCTCAAAATCCTACTTGCCCAGGATTTTGGAACTCAAAGTGGGGTTGGATGCTTGGGGATAATGGTGACAATGATGACGACCAACATTTATAAATATAATCAAAGGTTTCTGTCAAGTTTCAAGCACAACCACTTTCCAATAGGGTCTAGTTATAGCCCCGCTTGAAAAGTGGGGCTATATTGGATTTGCCCTGTCATTCCGTAATTCTGTAATTCCGTAATTCTGTAATTCCGTAATTCCGTTATTCCGTTATTTTTTCGTCACAGTTTTCCCCGAAACTAAGAGAGCTAGAAAACTAAAACTTTGTATACACGTGGACAATGGGTGCCTCCACGGACCTTACCGAAATTATGACCAAGGGCCCATAACTCTTGGAGTTATCTCCCCTGATAGGTTTTTTTAAATGAAAATGTTTGGTCACAGTTTTCTCAGGAACGAAAGAAGCTAGAAAGCTCAAACTTTGCATAAATGTGGACAATGGGTGGATATAGGGAGCTTCCCAAAATAATGGCCAAGGGCCCATAACTGTTGGAGTTATCTCTCCTGATAGGTTTTTTAAATAAATGAAAATATAGATTTTTTTTAAATGAAAATGTTTGGTCATTTCATGTTTGTGTTTCTTTCCCTTTGGTGTCTCTGATGGGAGCTCAGGGTTAATTGTATCGATTCCTGATCATTGCATTCACTTCTATTTATTTCCCAGGTCTGTGTGGTAATACGGTAGATAATACGGTTGTTGTCACAGTCAATAACGGTATTTTTTCAAGTTAATTGCTGACATAATACCTTAACTGATTAGCATTTTAAGATAGTTATATGAACTCATTTAGCTTGACATGCATGATAAACATGAGCTGCAGCCGATATAGATCTACTCAAAAGATCAGAAGTGTCAGGGCAGCGAGATAAAAAATTAAAAGAATGCAGTTTAGTTAGCTTACAATTTAATGAACCAACCACAAGACGAGAATCCTCTCCATCCAAAACGAAGACAAGCTTTCACAACCGCCCTACAAGTAGGTTCAATGCGATCATCATTTCCGCCATCCAAATCGTTGTCCACAAACCACCACTCCCATTTTTTTCCCGACAAAGCGGGAGTTATTGTGATTTACTTACTGGTCTAATTTAACCGTATTTAAGGACTAAAAAGACAGACAGTTGTAGACGATTTTTGCACTTGCCCGACCGTGCGTCGGAAGGTCAAAGTGCACCTACCCGGAGCGATTTCGGACTTGTCCCGGCGGCGGGGCAATGGATTTGTCAGCCCCTGTCCTCAAATAAAAGGCCTACAACCATCTAATCTTGCATAGTGCTTCTCCTAGATGTACTGACTCTGCAGGTACCTTGACCCAGTGACCTTGACCTATATTTTAAGCTCCAGCGACTTGGACAAATTTTTACGTCCCAGTTCCAGATCTCTGATAATAAAAGGCCTACGACTATCAAATCTTGCATAATACTGCTCCTGGATGTACTGACTCTTCAGGTACCTTGACCTGGTGACCTTTACCTATATTTTACGCTCCAGTGACTTTGACACAATTTGCGTCAATGTTCCAGATCTTCTCAAATAAAAGGTCTGCAACCACCAAATCTTGCATAGTGGTTCTCCTAGATGTACTGACTATGCAGGTATCTTGACTTGGTGACCTTGACCTATTTTTGCACTCCATTGGCTTTAACACATTTTAGGTTGACATTCCATATCTTCCTAATTATAAGGCCTACAACCAGCAAACCTTGCATAATGCTCCTCCTACATTTACTGACTCTGTGGGTACATTGACCTGGTGCACTCCAGTGACTTTAACACATTCTACTTCAATGTTTGATATGCCCTAAAATAAATGGCCTACAGCCACCAAACCTTGCATAGTGCTTCTCCTCAATGTACTGATTTGACATGTACCTTAACCTGGTGACCATGGCCTATATTTTTTGGTCCATTGACTTTGACACATTTTACATCAACTATCAACCGCTAAGAATGAAATTTACTTAATTAATAACATTCTGATTGTGGCTCCTATGACTTTTGTCCCCAGCAGGTGCGACGCCGCCTTCTGCAGAATTCTGGTTTTTCTATATAATCTATACATTTTTGTTTGGATAAAACACAGTTGTTTAACTAACAGGGTTTCTGCTTCAGACCCCATTATCTTGTTTTGTACCAGAACCCCCAAAACGGGTTGTTAGCAAACAGTGCAGGCCTAGATCAGATGCCGCAGAACATGGCATCTGATTAGGGCCTACACTGTTTTTGAAAATTCAAGCCATTTTCCAGATAAATTTTGAAGAAAAAATGACCTTACACCCGTAAATTTTGAATTGGACTCCTGCTATATATACATGTAATAAGAAAGATTCCATTTGGTACAAAAAAGGTTAATAGTGTTATAAAGAGGTTGTGGTGTATGATTATATTCTCATTTAGACAGGTGACTGTATACTAGAGAAACTAGCTGATAAAAACACTGAGGAGTTCTGTCTCATGGGGAACTTTCTAGTCTGTAAAGGGAAGCCGGGCAAGGTATGTAACTCTTGTTAAAGGTTAATGAATAGCCCCAGAGTGAAGGGAAGCAACTCCTTAAAAATATTTTGTCTCTCTCAGCAGAGGGGCTTAGGAAGAAGTTTCTTTCCATTTTGCCAAGATAGCTCAGTGCATAGCATTCTGGGGCCAGTTGTTCAAAGCATCGTTAGCTTAACGAGCTCGTTATTGGTCACATGTTAACTGTTCTAGCAAGTTTAATATTTAAAATTTTGTTATTTTTGCTGAAAAAATGTGAACATCTTTTGCGGATGCAAAAGCTGCTCACATTTTTTCAGCAAAAATATCAGCATATTTGCAATGATAAATGATCAAAATTTTTACGATACGTTAACTTACGACGTCGTTAGTTTTGAACAACTGGCCCCAGGACTGTTATTCTAATGACTATGCTGCAGACCTCTGCTGCATAGCTATATTGTCTAGTGTTGAAAAAATATCAGAGACTGAACCTACCCGCATGTAAGTTTATTTGACTGTCACTGCCGCTCAGAAGTCCGGTTGCGGTGGTTTTTACAGAATATTTCCCTTCCATTCAACAGGGAACCACTCTTGCTTTCCTCCGCCTCTGTGATGTAGTGGTTAAGCTACTCGCCTTGTAAACCAGGGATTGAAGGATCGATCCTGGGCTTCTCCAGACTTTTAGATGAGTCTTTAAACCGAGGTCCCATCTCTGTATATCCTTAGCTGTTGGTGGGATGTATAACCCAAACTCCCACTTACTCACTCCATCTCAAGACAATCTGAACAAAACAGTTCATTCAATGGCTCCAAGATCTTTGGGACAATGAAAAATTGTTTGTGATGTAGGTTGTTCAAACCACTGTGTGTTAATCATAGTGCCGGATCAGGAGGTATAGTAGGGTCATCTGTCTGATTTTCTTCATAACAAATTGATGGCCCCTACCCATGGGGCCTTGGTGAAGTAGATTGGGCTGTATGAGGCTTCCACTCAGAGCTGAAACCAACTGCACCAGTACTGGTAAACCGCTTAGAAAGTCTTTGCCTGCCCAGGCAAAGTGGTGCCAGTCAGACCGTCCATGCATACAAACCCTATAGGCTTCATTGGGCGGCAGGGACTGAGATTACATTTCATCTCAGTGTTGGGTAAAAGTCCCACAAAATTGGAAGTAAGTTCTCCAAAATGACCTAAATAGTGTTGATGGGGATGTTAAACCTCAAATCAAACAAACAAAATCATAGAAAATTGTATCGTGTGTGTACAGATTAGGAGCACCTCATTGAGGTGATTTTAATGAAAACACACAACACACATTACTGTAAAATTCCTAAAAATTCAGACACCTTGAGAACTTGCTTTAATTCTCCTAAAATTCTAACAAAATATGTGTCACGATCCAGCAAGGAGTCCAAAAGGTGCAGAGGGAATGGCAAACAGTGTAGACTCTGATCAGACTTCAGGAGCAGACCGCTCTGGGTCTGCACTGTTTGCTTAGGCATGTCTATCCCAATGCTTAGAAGCATTATGGTATTGTATGTAATGTTGTGTGTACTCATTAGTGTCACCTCACTGAGGTGATTCTAATGAGTACACACAACATACAATTCCAAATGCACGATACACCACTAGGCAAATAGCTAGTATGGTTGGCATCTCATTAGGAGCAGCTCATACAATTCTGAAACAGGATTTGAAAATGAGAAAGATTTGTGCTAGATGAAATCCCCATCTGCTGACAGATGAGCAGAAAAAGACACGCGTTCAGTGCGCCATGAAGTTGCTTAAAAAGTTTCCAAATTACAATGCACGGTCTTTCGCTAATGTCATCACAGGTGACGAGACATGGGTTCACTTCTTTGAGCCAAAATGAAAGATTCAGAACAAAATATGGGCAACAAAGTATTGCAAAAGACATGCATTGCAAAGCGGACCATGAGCGTCAAGAAGGTAATGTATGCCATATTCTCTTCAAATCAGGGCCCTGCTATTCAGGTTGCTGTGCCTAAAGGCAAATCTGTAAATGCAAAGTTTTACAAGAATGAAGTTCTTCGAAAATGGAAGAAATATTTCAAAGAACGAAGACCCGCAACTGGTTTGGCCAATGTCAGATTGCTACATGACAATGTGTCATCGCACAAGGCGTTCATTGTGCAAGACTATCTGAAACAGGAAAAGGTTGTTGAACTCCCTCACCCCCTGTATTCCCCTGACCTTGCCCCGTGTGACTTTTTAGCTCACCAGAGCCGAAGGCTCCGGGGGAGCTCATAGGATAGGCAGTTGTCCGTCGTCTGCATCGTCAACACTTTCAAACGACATCTCCTCTGAAACCACTGGGCCGATTGGGCCCAAATTTTATCTGTAGCATCCTTGGGCTGGGGGATTGAAAGTTTGTGTTTTTTATGAAAATCGGCTCATTAGTTTGGTTGCTATGGCAACTTGTAGTTTCCATAGACTTATAATGGGGAAATTTGAAAAATGGCATTTACTGCCAAGCCTCTTCAGATATTTTGACAAAACTTTCATAGAAATGTTCCATAGGCAATCTACTATCTGCCGTATGATTTTAGGCCTTCTGCTCATTTTTATTGGTTGCCATGGAAACCAAAATGCAAAAAATAGAAAAAAATACTTAAAAAATCATCTCCTTAGAAACCATACGCTCTAGGAGGCTGAGACTTTATGAAAATATTCACCATATTTGCCTTTACAGTTTTTGTGTTTTTTTATGAAATTTGGCCTTTTAGTTTTGTTGCTATGGCAACTTAGAGTTTCCATTGACTTATAATGGGGAAAACTGAAAAATTGCATTTACTGCCAAGTCATTGCAGATATTTTGACAAAACTTACATAGACATGTTCCTTGAGTAAACTCTCTCAGCCATATGCTTTTATGTCAACCTGGGGGCTCCCTAGGTTGTGCCGGGGCAATGCCCCGCCCCCTCCACTTCATAAAATGCCTTGTATCTCAGAAACCTTACAGATCCCAACCCCTAAACCATATATACTTAGTCAAAAAAGTAACTATACCAACTTTCGGTTGAAACTCACTAGATATCTGGCAGCTATTGAGCTAAATTTGGCTGTAGACATTTAAATCGGACTTTTAGCTAAAGAATGCTCAAACCTGCATTTGCCCATACCTTTCTGCTCCAGAGTTGTCTTGCAATATGTGCCTAGAAAGATTTTGGTAGAAAATGGACATTGCGCATGCGCAGAAAGCTCTTTTTGTCTAAGATGAAAGACAGTATTCTCTGAACATCGGATAACACTTTACTTTTACAATATCGCATGATCTCGCATTATAAGCGAGGTTTTAATTTGTGAAATTCTCAAATTATCTCCCTTGCAATTACAATATAGAAATTTTCGAACTGCTGTAATTTTTATTCCTGTCAATCAATTTTTGCCATTTTTTTCAAAAATCGCTTTGTGTCCACCATTGCTGTTCATCATGATGGTAAAAAATACAGAAAATTCATGTAGCATGTAGCACTATCGATTGCAATTTTCTATGGAGTTCCCATTGAAAGCAGCATTTCCACACTTTCTAAGAATTGGAGGTCAATATGTGATAGCCTGTTTCTCGAAGCTGATGCAACTAAAGTTCCAAATCTTTTGTGAATAGACGCAAATGGTATCTAAAGAAATGTCACATGTATCAAATTTTAGAAATGTAGGTTACAGGGAAATTTTGTGATGTTAAATCATAGCATGTTTTAATGATTTTCTCTGCAAAAATGACACAGTGACCCCTTGGGTGTTTAAAGCAATAGTCAACGATGATGTGTTTACGAAAACAAAAACGAATGGTCTTTTTGCACGAAAAAAATGAGTCTTCTTATCAAAACATAACAAACTTTGTGTAGTTTTTATCTGTAGTAGCTATTGTAACAGAAGCAATTTTAGGTGTAGGAACTTTTTTGACTGAGTATATATTCTTGTTCCTTATGATAAGATGCATTAAGTGACACCAACCTGGGGGTCCCCCCGGATGTGCCGGGGACATGCCCTGCCCCCTCTATTTCATAAAATGCCATTTATCTCAGAAGCCATTCAGATCCCCACCCCTAAACTATATATATTCTTGTTCCTTATGCTAAGATGCATTAAGTGACACCAACCTGCCCCCCCCCCCCCCTCCACTTCATAAAATGCCTTATATCTCAGAAACCTTACAGATCCCAACCCCTAAACCATATATATTCTTGTTCCTTATGATAAGATGCATTAAGTGACACCAACCTGGGGGTCCCCCCGGATGTGCCGGGGACATGCCCAGCCCCCTCTATTTCATAAAATGCCATTTATCTCAGAAACCATTCAGATCCCCACCCCTAAACTATATATATTATTGTTTCTTATGCTAAGATGCATTAAGTGACACCAACCTGGGGGTCCCCCGGGATGTGCCGGGGAAATGCCCCACCCCCTCCACTTCATAAAACGCCATTTATCTCAGAAACCATTGAGATCCCCACCCCTAAACCATACATATTCTTGTTCCTTATGATAAGATGGACTCAGTGACACCAACCTGGGGGTCCCCCGGGATGTGCGGGGGCCATGCCCAACACCCTCCACTTCATAAAAGGCTAAATATTCCAGAAACCTTACAGATCCTCACCCCAAAACCATATATATTCTTGTTCCTTATGATAAGACACAAACAGTGACACCAGCATTGGGGTCCCCCCGGGGTGCCACGGGCCATGCCCCGTCCCTTTACTTCATTAAAATCCATATATCTCAGAAACCATTCAGATCCCCGCCCCTAAACCATATATATTCTTGTTCCTGATGGTAAGACTCCACTTAATAATAGGCCATATAACTCAGAAACCATTCAAATCCCCATCCTATAATCACATATATTCTTGTTCATTGTTATTAGACACATTTAGTCAACACTGTCTTGTGGGGTCCGCATGGGCCATTTCTCTCCCTTCCACTTCATAAAAGGGCCTCATATCTCAGAAACCGTTCAGATCCCCACCATTTAACCATATATATTCTTGATCTTTATGATAAGATATATTCAGTGAAAACAATCTTGGGCTTTTTCTGGGATCTGCCATGCCCGAATCCCTCCATTGCTTAAAAGGCCTTACGTCTCAGGAACCATACATATCCCCACCGCTAAACCATATATGTCTTTGTTCCTTTTTATAAGACACATTTAGTGACACCAATCAGGGCTCCATTGGGCAGTGCCCACCTGATCTCTGGTTTATGAAATTTGGCTCCTTGGTTTGTTTGCTATGGCATGTTAAGAGTTTCCATTGACTTATAATGGGGAAAATTGAAAAATGACATTAATGCCTCTAAAGATATTTTGTCAAACTATCATAGAAATGTTCCTTTAATAATGTTCTTTTTGGTCTATTTGTTGCCACAGATGGGGAATTGTCAATTGTCATCTGTTGTCTTCAAGCGACATCAGACCTCTGAATTGTTTTTGTTCCCGCCGCTGAAAAAATACCTTTCTGGTCGAAATTTGTACAGCACAAACACCTCGGTTCTGCAATATTCCAGTGCCTTCATAGTATACCTCGAAAAGACTACCAAAATGCATTCAATGATTGGATCAGAAGACTGAAAGTTTGTATATCTGTTAAAGGGGAATAATTTGAGGGGACAAAATAAATTTTTCATCGAAATCTATCACGGAATCATTTTTATGTGCTTAGTTGCATTCATATTTGAACATAACTCGTACAATGGGCTAAGCTCCAACCCAGCCAACCTGAGAGCAGTGAAAAGCCATTGAGATGCTTTCTTCACTATTGAACACAATTAACTTTGCGCACACTCCTGCCCATCAGGCTTGGAGAAATAGATTGGGCTGCATGGTGCTTCTACACAGAGCTGAAATCAACCAAACATGAATACTGATAAACTGCTTAGCAGGTCCAAGCTTGCCAGGCAAAGTGGTGCAAGTCGGACAAATCCTTGCATATAAACTCTAGTGGTTTCTTGGGGCTAGAGGGCTTGAGATGTAATTTCATCTCATTGTCAGGTAAAAGTCTCTCAGAACTGGAAGCTACATCTCCAAAAGGACATTAGAAGTGTTGATGTGGATGTAAAACTTCAAAACAAGCAAACAAATCCTTGTGGCATTGACATCCAAATTGTATGAAATAGATATTCTCAAGCACAGAATTTACATGACATTTTACCCTTTGAAAATACTCTTATTCCTTAAAGTATATAGTCTTTTTAACGTGATATTTTAACTATTCCTGAACAATAACCTTCCATTAAGGATTAAATTTTCAGATTTGCAACTTTTACACTAAAGAAGGTCAAAGCTTGCCTGTCTGATTTCGACTGTTTATTCTTATTTTATAACCTTAATTTTAACCTTTCACATTGTTCTCCATCAGCTTAATTTTTTGCACAATGTGGCCTAGATGGTGCTGATGTGCTGTAAAATACCAATTACTAAATCAACCAGAGTGGCAAATTCTTTATCGCTAAGATCAGATCTTTTGAAAGTGGAGAAAAAACTATGGAAGAGATGACATGAGATGGCTGTGTTTTTTTATTTTGGCCTTTCCGGAGTGACCTTTTCTTACTAGTTTACCTCCCCTGAAAGTGTACAGTGTGCCCCATCTTAGTCTTGTAATCTATTTTTAGGTTGTTGAGGTGAAGGCCAGTGTAAGGACAGGGGAAGATGATTTTGTCTATAGCTTGAGAAAGTCCCTGAAGAGTTTCTACGGTGATAAAGTGGTAGCATTGGGTGGAGTGTTTCTAATAGAGAAGGGATCAGCTCATATACATATCATGGTAAAATAATTGCCTGGTTTGTCTGAAGCTAAATTTTAGGGGCTTCCACAGTGCAGTGATTTGGAGCACCAACTCTTGATCATCTGAGCTCTCATTAAGATGGTTTCCCAGCTAAATTCAGCTGACTGTTGATGAATTTTCATCATTTTTCTTAAGGAAAACAGGATTTTGATCATGATCATGGGATCTTTTCTATGGTCATTCTTTCCCTTCCGCTGATTCAAGAAGGGAAGTTGTCAGTTTCTGGTAGAAGAATGTGCACTGTACTGGTTAACCACTAATGTATAAGCCTACCCAGGAAGAGTGTGGATAAGTAAACTAGCCAGCACAAAAATGACCTAAATAGTGTTGACTTAAACCCCGATACAAACAAACAAACATATTGACTCATCGCAGTGTTAGTTATACCCCCGGCATACGAAGTATGCAATGGGAGTATATAGTTTTTGTCTTTTCCGTCTGTCTGTCCGTAAACAATTATTTTGTGTCAAAGGTATCTCAGGAACTGGTTCACATAGAAACTTGAAATTTTGCACACATGATCAGTATGACTACTTGTATTGTGGGAAAGAAAATAAGGGCCAAGGGGTCAGGCCTTTTAGAGTTATTTCCCTTTGTAGTTCTTGTTTCAGCTGAGGCGATGGCCCTGGCCGGGGGTATACGTGCCCCACTGGGCACTTTGTCTAGTTATGCAAGTAATGGAGCAAAAAGGTCAAAAGGTACAACCAAAAAGACCATCAAACCAAAATGAAAATTAACTGGGGTATATTGGGAAAAGAGGTTTAAGTGTAGTTGAATGAGTGAATGCAACATACCAGGGGCCAGTTGTTCAAAACTAAGGATGTCATTAGTTAACATATCGTTAAAATTTTGATCATTTATTATAGCAAATATGCTAATATTTTTGCCGAAAAAAATGTGAGCAGCTTTTGCAAATGCAAAAGCTGCTCACATTTTTTCAGCAAAAATTCCAAAATTTTACATATTAAACTTGCTAGAACAGTTAACAATAAGACCCCTAATGAGCTTGTTAAGCTAACGATGCTTTAAACAACTGGCCTCTGAACTTTGACATTGGTTGTTAGGGAGGAGACCATGTTCTTAAAAACTCCAGCATACATGGATGGCTCAAAATTCTGAATGACAGTGGCTCACACCACTGACACCTCAGTTTTCCTCTACCTTAATGTTTTAGCTCAGTGGCAGGGCTGGGAAATTCTTTCAAAATTACACGCATTCTGTTTGGCCAAGGGCATGTAGATTTTTGAAAAATTTCATAGGAAAGTGACAAAAAATTTTCTCAATCCTCCAAAGTTTTGTCTCGTCATGGCAAGTGGACGACTCGAATTTTCCATCTCTGAGTGGAATATGTTTAAGGGGAATGAGAACACCTAGAACATTTTGATGCCATTTTTCAAAGGGAGAAAACTTTACATTCACTTTTCTATAGGCTCAGTCCCACCGAAAAAGGGGGTCTACTCTTAAAGGAAAAGAGGAGCAAATTCTTTCCTCTAAGAGTTGACCCCTATTGACATGGGTAATAAAAAGTCTTGCAGGAGTTGCCTCCCCTGAAGGTGTGCTTATACATATTGTTTGCATATAAAATATAGCTAACGAAAAGAAGTCACACAGATAATTCCTAATGAAAACACACCTATACAAATATATTGTAAATTTTGATGCCAAAAATAGGAAACTTTTAAGATGAAATATTGCAATATTTTCTTATTTCTGCTCATAATATAGATTATGGGTGCACGTTAGAACTGCCTCATCAAGGTGGTTCTAACGAGCACCCACAATCTGTACTTTTGAGCAGAAATAAGAAAAATAATGTTTACCCCTCTATATGAAAGTGGGGTTCAAGGGGGTCAGAATTATATAGGCATGTTTTCATGATATCAAAGTTGGAATAATTTTCATTATTTCTTTTGAGAAACATACTTTTGGGGTATTTGTTATTGTAATTCTCACAGTTATTAACAACATATGTTTATGGAGAAATAATAAAATTACCCCAAACTCTCCCCATTTCGCCTCATTGTCTAGAGAAATGATAAAAGCAAGGCACACCTCACCCTCAACGTCTTTATAACACAGTTGTTGGTGTCCAAAGCAGAAGCAATTGTTAAACAACCATGTATTAGCAAAACAAATATGTATAGATTATATAGAAAACTAACCATTTATGGTCATTTTTAGACAGGCTTTTTAAAAATCCTTCTTTTAAAGTAGAGATGTCCAGGGGGGCAAGCAGAGGATTGGGTATCAAACGTCATCAGACAGGTTTACCTTTTGTTAAGAAAAGAAATTGTTCATAGTGACCATTGGTATTTTCTTATTCTGAAATATTTGGTTCCATATTTAACCCATTGTATGTGGGGTACCCCTAAAGTGGTACATTGGCAAACAGTGCAGGCCCAGATCAGACCCAGCAAAATGCAGCGTCTGATCAGGGTCTGCACTATTTTCTAACAGAATTTTCCGTCAAAAATAGAAAAAAAAAAAAAAAAATCGGCCTGCCACTCCTTATAGGACAAATGGACATATCCAACATATAGCAATGGAAGAGTCCACTAGAATAGAATGGCTTAAGGGTGTTATATCCTAAATCATTTTATAATGAACAGTATTATAAAGTGGTTATTGTGTCACTGTAACTGATATGAAAGGGAGGAATTTAGTGTAATGCTTTTCCATTTACTTGTTTTGTCACCCATGTTGGTAGTTGATTTCATTGATCAAGGAAAGTATTTTTTAGCTCACCAGAGCCGAAGGCTCCGGGGGAGCTTATAGGAAAGGCAGTTGTCCGTCGTCGGTGTCGTATGTCGTATGTCGTATGTCAGGCATCAACACTTTTAAGCATCTTCTCCTCTGAAGCCACTGGGCCAATTGGGCCCAAATTTTATCTGTAGCATCCTTGGGCAGGGGGATTGAAAGTTTGTGTTTTTAGCTCACCTGTCACGTAGTGACAAGGTGAGCTTTTGCGATCACTTTTTGTCCGTCGTCCGTCGTGCGTCCGTCCGTGTGTGCGCCCGTGCGTCCGTAAACAATTTCAAATAAGTATATCTCTAATACCCCATGGTCAATCTAGATCAAATTTCATGAGAAGCATCATCAGGTAGGGGGAAAGGCTGCATAAGGTTTTTGGGCTGATCAGATTGGAATTCTGGTTGCCATGGCAACATATAGCTCCCATAGACTTACAATGGGAAAAAATTAAAATATCTTCTTCTCTGAAACCACAGGGCCCAGAGCTTAGATATTTAGCATGTATTAACGGCCAGTGGTCACCTACATAATTCCTGCCATTCATGCCCCTGGGGTCCAAATTGGCCACACCCCGGGGCCCCTTCGCTCCCATAGACTCATAATGGAACAAAAAGCTTCAAAAATCTTCTTCTCGGAAACCACAGGGCCCAGAGCTTAGACATTTAGCATGTAGCAATGGCAAGTGGTCACCTACATAATTCCTGCCAATCATGCCCCTGGGGTCCAAACGGGCCACGCCCCGGGCCCTTTGGCTCCTATAGACATAATGGAAAAAAAGCTTCAAAAATCTTCTTCTCTGAAACCACAGGGCCCAGAGCTTAGATATTTAGCATGTAGCAACTGCCAGTGGTCACCTACATAATTCCTGCCAATCATGCCCCTGGGTTCCAAATGGGTGACGCCCCGGGGCCCCGTCGCTCCCATAGACTCAAAATGGAACAAAAAGCTTCAAAAATCTTCTTCTCGACGGTGTCTGGTTGCGACAGGAAGCTCAATGCTCACGTTTATAGTGCTGCCTCACTGAAGTATCATGTCCCAGACACATTACATGATACCACACCCAGTCACATTATTCTGACACTGGATCGACCAGTCCTAGCTCTACCCCGTAAATCTGAGTGCCAAACGAGGAGCAGCTAGTACCATTTTTAACGACTATGGTATGTCGCGGCCCGGGAGACTCATTATGGAACAAAAAGCTTCAAAAATCTTCTTCTCGGAAACCACAGGGCCCAGAGCTGAGATATTTGGCATGTAGCAACAGCAAGTGGTCACCTACATTATTCCTGCCAATCATGCCCCTGGGGTCCAAATTGGCCACACCCCGGGGCCCCTTAGCTCCCAAAGACTCATAATGAAAAGAAAGCTTCAAAAATCTTCTTCTCTGAAACCACAGGGCCCAGAGCTTAGATATTTAGCATGTAGCAACAGCCAGTGGTCACCTACATAATTCCTGCCAATCATGCCCCTGGGTTCCGAATGGGTGACGCCCCGGGGCCCCTTCGCTCCCATAGACTCATTATGGAGTGTGTGTGAATTCGGGTTTAACGTCGCTTTCAACAATTTTTCAGTCATATCACGACGGTGTCTGGTTGCGACAGGAAGCTCAATGCTCACGTTTATAGTGCTGCCTCACTGAAGTATCATGTCCCAGACACATTACATGATACCACACCCAGTCACATTATCCTGACACTGGATCGACCAGTCCTAGCTCTACCCCGTAAATCTGAGTGCCAAACGAGGAGCAGCTAGTACCATTTTTAACGACTTTGGTATGTTGCGGCCCTGGAGACTCATTATGGAACAAAAAGCTTCAAAAATCTTCTTCTCGGAAACCACAGGGCCCAGAGCTGAGATATTTGGCGTGTAGCAACAGCAAGTGGTCACCTACATTATTCCTGCCAATCATGCCCCCTGGGGTCCAAATTGGCCACACCCCGGGGCCCCTTAGCTCCCAAAGACTCATAATGAAAAGAAAGCTTCAAAAATCTTCTTCTCTGAAACCACAGGGCCCAGAGCTTAGATATTTAGCATGTAGCAACTGCCAGTGGTCACCTACATAATTCCTGCCAATCATGCCCCTGGGTTCCAAATGGGTGACGCCCCGGGGCCCCGTCGCTCCCATAGACTCAAAATGGAACAAAAAGCTTCAAAAATCTTCTTCTCGGAAACCACAGGGCCCAGAGCTGAGATATTTAGCAGGTAGCAACGGCAAGTGTCACCTACATAAATCCTGACAATCATGCCCCAAGGGTCCAAATGGGCTAGCCCCGGGGCCCCTTAGCTCACATAGACTCATAATGGAAAAAAAAAGCTTCAAAAATCTTCTACTCAGAAACCACAGGGCCCAGAGCTTAGATATTTAGCATGTAGCAACGGTAAGTGGTCACCTACATAATTCCTGCCAATCATGCCCCCGGGTTCCAAACGGGCCACGCCCCAGGGCCCTTTAGCTCCTATAGACTCATAATGGAACAAAAAGCTTCAAAAATCTTCTCCTCAGAAACCACAGGGCCCAGAGCTAAGATATTTGGCATGTAGCAACAGCAAGGGGTCACCTACATAATTTCTGCCAATCGTGCCCCTGGGGTCCAAATTGGCCACGCCCCGGGGCCCCTTAGCTCCCAAAGACGCATAATGGAAAAAAAGCTTCAAAAATCTTCTTCTCTGAAACCACAGGCCCAGAGCTTAGATATTTAGCATGTAGCAACGGCCAGTGGTCACCTACATAATTCCTGCCAATCATGCCCCTGGGTTCCAAATGGGCGACGCCCCGGGGCCACTTCGCTCCCATAGACTCATAATGGAACAAAAAGCTTCAAAAATCTTCTCCTCGGAAATCACAGGGCCCAGAGCTTAGATATTCAGCATGTAGCAATGGCAAGTGGTCACCTACATAATTCCTGCCAATCATGCCCCTGGGTTCCAAATGGGCGAAGCCCCGGGGCCCCTTCGCTCCCATAGACTCATAATGGAACAAAAAGCTTCAAAAATCTTCTCCTCGGAAATCACAGGGCCCAGAGCTTAGATATTCAGCATGTAGCAATGGCAAGTGGTCACCTACATAATTCCTGCCAATCATGCCCCTGGGGTCCAAACAAACCCCCCCCCCGCCCCCCCCCACCCCCCCGGGCCCTTTAGCTCATATAGACTCATAATGCAAAAAAGCTTCAAAATCTTCTTCTCTGAAACCACAGGGCCCAGAGTTGAGGTATTTGGCATGTAGCAACGGCAATTGGTCACCTACATAAGTCCTGCCAATCATGCCCCTTGGGTCCAAATGGGCCACGCCCCGGGGCCCCTTTGTGACTAATAATTGAAAAAAAAAAAGCTTCATAAATCTTCTACTCTGAAACCACAGGGCCCAGAGTTTTGATATATAGCATGTACCAATGGCAAGTGGTCACCTACATAATTCCTGCCAATCATGCCCCTGGGGTCCAAATGGGCCACGCGCAGGGGCCCCTTTGCTCCCATAGACTGATATTTAAAAAAAGCTTAAAAAATCTTCTTCTCTGAAACCACAGCACCCAGAGCTTAGATATTTAGCATGTAGCAATGGCAAGTGGTCACCTACATAGTTCGTGCCAGTCATGCCCCTGGGGTCCAAATGGGCCATGCCACTGGGCCCCTTAGCTCCCATAGACTCATAATGGAAAAAAGCTTCAAAAATCTTCTTCTCAGAAACTGTAAAGCACAGAACTTAGATATTTAGTATCTAGCAACATAAAATAGCCAACTATATAAATCCTGTTAACCCTGCCCCTGGGGTCAAAATTGGCCACGGCCGAGCTCATCACCTCCAATAGACTTATAATGGAAAAAAACTTAAAAAATCTTCTTCTATGAAACCATAAGGCCCAGAGCTTAGATTTTTAGTATGTAGCAATGTCAAGTGGCCACCTACATAAATCCTGCCAGTTATGCCCCTGGGATCCAAATTGGCCCCACCCCAGGGTTCTTTAGCTTCCATAGACTTACAATTGGAGAAACTTCAAAAATCTTCTTCTCTGAAACCACAGGGCCCTTATAATGAAAAAAAAAGAAAGAAAAAAAAACAACTTAAAATGGGGAAAAACTTCTTCAAAAATCTTCTTCTCTGAAACCATAAGTCCCAGAGCTTAGGTATTTAGCATGTAGCAATGTCGAGTGGTCGCCTACATGAATCCTGCCAATCATGCCCCTTGGGTCCAAATCCTGTGGCCCCTTAACTCCAACAAACTTATAATGGAAAAAGCTTCAAACATCTTCTTTGAAACCATGAAGTACAGACCTTAGATATTTAGTATATAGCAACACAAAATGGTCGCCTACATACACCTGCCAACCGTGCCCTTTGGCTCATTAGCTTCTATAGACTTATACTGGAAAAAAAAATAAAAAAATCTTTTTCTCCGATACCATAAGGCACAGATTTTGTTTGATTTGAGGTTTTACATCCCCGACAACACTGTATAGGTCATTTTGGAGATGTCTCTTCCAATTTTGTGGGACTTTTACCAGACATTGAGATGAAATTACATTCAAGCCCTGTCGCCCAATGAAACCAGTAGGGTTTGTAAGCATGAACACCGCTTTGCCTGAGCTTAGCTATTTAGTATGTAGCAATGTCAAGTGGTCTCCTACACTAATGATTTTCTCGTACACAGGTGGGCGATATAGGGCCATTGGGCCCTCTTGTTTATGAAAATCGACTCATTAGTTTGGTTGCTATGGCAACTTAGAGTTTCCATAGACTTATAATGGGGAAAATTGAAAAATGGCATTTACTGCCAAGTCATTGCAGATATTTTGACAAAACTTTTATAGAAATGTTTCTTGAGTAAACTCCTCAACCATATGCTTTTATGCCAACCTGAGGGTCCCCCAGGTTGTGCCTGGGCCATGCCCCACCCCCTCCACTTCATAAAAGGCCATATATCACAGAAACCATTCAGATCCCGACCCCTAAACCATATGTATTCTTGTTCCTATTGATAAGACGCATTCAGTGACACCAGCCTGTGGGTCCTCAGGGATGCGCCGGGGCCATGCCCAACCCCCTCCATTTCATAAAAGGCCCAATATATTGGAAACCTTACAGATCCCCACCCCTAAACAATATATACTCTTGTTCCTATTGATAAGACGCATTCAGTGACACCAGCCTGTGGGTCCTCAGGGATGTGCTGAGGCCATGCCCCACCCCCTCCACTTAATAAAAGGCCCAATTTCTTGGAAACCATTCAGATCACCACCCCTAAACCATATATATTCTTGTTCCTTATGATAAGACCCATTCAGTGACATCAACCTGGGAGTCCCCGGGATGCGCCGGGGCCATGCCCAACCCCCTCCATTTCCAAAAAGGCCCAATATCTTGGAAACCTTACATATCCCCACCCCTAAACCATATATATTCTTGATCCTTATGAAAAGACATATTCATTGACCGCAACCTGGGGATCCTCAGGGATGCGCCGGGGCCTTGCCCCACCCCTTCACTTCACAAAAGGCCATATATCTCAGAAACTGTTCAGATCCTCACCCCTAAACCATATATATTCTTGTTCATTATGATAAGACGCATTCAGTGACAACAACCTGGGGGTCCCCAGGGATGTGCTGGGGCCATGCCCAACCCCCTCCATTTCATATTCTCACAATATCTCGGAAACCCTACAGATGGCTACCCCTAAACCATATATATTCTTGTTCCTAATGATGAGACACATTCATTGACACCAACCTGGGAGTCTTCCGGGGCCTTGCCCCACCCCTTCCACTTCACAAAAGGCCTTATGTCTCAGAAACTGTTCTTAGCCCCACCCTAAATCCATATATATTCATCTTCCTTATGATAAGACGCATTCAGTGACACCAGCTTGGGAGTCCCCAGGGCATGCCCAGGCCATGCCCCATCGCTTTACTTCATTAAAAGCCATATATCTCAGAAATAGTTCAGATCCCCACCCCTAAACCATATACTTGTTCCTTATGATAAGACTCGTTCAATCACACCAACCTGTGGGTCACTTTGTGCTGAGGCAATGTGCCCCGCCCTTCCACTTCATAAAAGGCTTTATATTTCAGAAACCATTCAAATCCCCACCCCATAATCATATATGTTCTTCTTCCTTATTATTTGCACACCTACTGTAGGGGGGTTCGCAGGGACCATTCCTATCCTTTCCACTTCATAAAAGGGCCTCAAATCTCAGAAACCGTTCAGATTCCCACCCCTAAACCATATATATACTTGGTCCTTATGATAAGACACATTTAGGGACAACAATCTTGGGCTTTCCTGGGATCAACAGGGCATGCCCCAACTCCTCCACCACTTAAGAGGCCTTACAGATCCCCACTGCTAACCATATAATTATATTCTTGTTCTTTATGATAAGACGCATTTAGTGATACCAACCAGGGCTCCATACCCCACCCCCTCTACTTCATAAAAGGCCTAATGTTTCAGATACTGAGTCCACATGGGTGCTCATTTGGACATGGGGGTTCATTTGGTAGATTAAAATGATATCATGTTAAAATACATGGCTGCCATTGGGCCGTGCCCACCTGAGCTCTGGTGAGCATAGTGGCCCATGGGCCTCTTGTTTTTGTATGCATTATTTTTGATTGGAAGATATTGTCCTAGTATTTAGGGAAAATTTTCTGTCTTGTATTCCAGCCTGACTTCTCTGAAGTGCCTTTAAAGAGCAGTGAAGAGGTTGATAAATGGCTCAAATTCTATGATATGAAATCCACGCTAGTGTGTGTTGGTGAACTGGTCTCCCATGATCCTGTAAGTGTTGTTTTTGTAATTGCTTTGTTTTGTTTGATTTGAGGTTTAACATCCCCGTTAACACTGTATAGGTCATTTTGCTTCCAATTTTGTGGGACTTTTACCTGACATTGAGATGAAATGAGATCTCAAGTCCTGCCGTCCAATGAAAGGAGTAGTGTTTGTAAGCATGGATGTGCCAACTCGCACCGGGTTGCCTGGGCAGGCTTAGATCCTCTAAGCAGTTTTCCAGTACTTGTGTGCGGGTCGGTTTCAACTCTGGGTGGAAGCATCATCCTGCCCATCTATTTCTTCAAGCCCCGATGGGCGGGGGCCGGTTTATGTTATTGCACATTATAATTTCATTATAATAGTTTATTAATGAACAAGTGTTTATTAGCTCACCTGTCACGTAGTGACAAGGTGAGCTTTTGTGATCACATTTCGTCCGTCGTCCGTCGTGCGTGCGTCCGTGCGTGCGTGCGTCCGTGCGTAAACAATTTCTTGTCCGCACGATAGCATCTTCATTTATGATTTGATTTTAACCAGACTTGCACACAACTTGTACCACCATGAGATCTGGCTTCCTTTCTTGAACCAGCCATATCCCATCATGTGTTATGGAGTTATGGCCCCTGAAAGGGCAAAATTTGCCTATTTTGATCTTGTCTGCATGATAGCTGTTTCATTTATGATTTGATTTTAACTAAACTTGCACACAATTTGTACCACCTAAAAATCTTGGTTCCTTTCTTGAACCAGCCATATCCCATCATGGGTACCAGAGTTATGGCTCCTGAAAAGGCAAAAATATCCTATAATGGTATTGTCTGCACAATAGCTGTTTCATTTATCATTTGATTTTAACCAAACTTACACACAATTTGTACCACCACAAGATCTTGGTTCCTTTCTTGAACCAGGCATATCACATCAAGGGTACTAGAGTTATGGCCCCTGAAAGGGCAAAAATTGGATGTTTTTGTCTTGTCTGCATGATAGCTGTTTTGTTTATGATATAATTTTAACCAAATTTACACACAACCTGAAGCACTATAGGATCTTGGTTCCTTTGTTGAACCACCTATATCGCATCATCTGTTCCGATCACATTTCGTCCGTCGTGCGTGCGTCCGTGCGTGCGTGTGTCCGTGTGTAAACAATTTCTTGTCCGCACGATAGCATCTTCATTTATGATTTGATTTTAACCAGACTTGCACACAACTTGTACCACCATGAGATCTGGCTTCCTTTCTTGAACCAGCCATATCACATCATGTGTTATGGAGTTATGTCCCTGAAAGGGCAAAATTTGCCTATTTTGATCTTGTCTGCATGATAGCTGTTTCATTTATGATTTGATTTTAACTAAACTTGCACACAATTTGTACCACCTAAAAATCTTGGTTCCTTTCTTGAACCAGCCATATCCCATCATGGGTACCAGAGTTATGGCTCCTGAAAAGGCAAAAATATCCTATAATGGTATTGTCTGCACAATAGCTGTTTCATTTATCATTTGATTTTAACCAAACTTACACACAATTTGTACCACCACAAGATCTTGGTTCCTTTCTTGAACCAGGCATATCACATCAAGGATACTAGAGTTATGGCCCCTGAAAGGGCAAAATTGGATGTTTTTGTCTTGTCTGCATGATAGCTGTTTTGTTTATGATATAATTTTAACCAAATTTACACACAACCTGAAGCACTATAGGATCTTGGTTCCTTTGTTGAACCACCTATATCGCATCATCTGTTCCAGAGTTATGGGCCCTGAAAGGGCACAAATTGCCTATTTTGATCTTATCTGCACAATAGCCGTTTCATTTATGATTTGATTGTAACCAAACTTGCTGACAACTTAAACCATCATAAGATCTTGGTTCCTTTGTTCAAGTTTGAATATTGGCCATGTCTGGTCAAATATGAGGTCAGTAGGTCAAATCATAAAAAAAACCCTTGTGAACACTCTAGAGGCCAAAGTTTTGGTCAGAGCGTCGTCAAACTTGCTCAGAATGATCATCTTGACAATATCTCGGTCAGGTTCGAATATGGGTCATGTCAGGTCAAAAAGTAGGGCAGTAGGTCAAATCATAGAAAAACCTTGTAAACACTCTAGAGGCCACAGATTTTGTCAGAGCGTCATCAAACTTGGTCATAATGATCGTCTTAACAATATCTGGGTCAAGTTCGAATATGGGTCATGTTGGGTCACAGAGTAGGTCAGTAGGTCAAATGATAGTAAAATCTTGTGAATACACTAGAGGCCACAGTTTTGGTCCTATCATCATCCAACTTGCCCAGAATGATAATCTTGACAATATGTCGGTCAAGTTTGAATAAAGGTCATTTGGGGTCAAAAAGTAGGTCAGTAGGTCAAATCAGAGTAAAACCTTGTGGACACACTAGAGGCCACAGTTTTGGTCCAATCAGACTTGTCCAGAATCATCATCTTGACAATGTCTCAGTCAAGTTCAAATATCGGTGTTGTCTGGTCAAAAAGTAGGTCAGTAGGTCAAATCATAGAAAAAACCTTCTGAACACACTAGAGGCCACAGGTTTGGTCCAGTCATCATGAAACTTGCTTAGAATGATCATCTTGATAATATTTTGGTCACGTTTGAATATGGGTCATGTCAGGTCACAAAGTAGGTCAGTAGGTAAAATCATAGAAAAGCCTTGTGAATACACTAGAGGCCACAGTTTTGGTCCAATCATCATCAAACATGCCCAGAATGATCATCATGACCATGTCTTGGTCAAGTTCGAATATGGGTCATGTTGGGACAAAACGTAGGTCAGTAGGTCAAATCAGAGAAAAACCTTGTGAACACACTAGAGGCTACTGTTATGATGCGATCATCATTTAACTTGTTCAGAATGATCATCTTGACAATATCTCGGTCAAGTTTGAATATGGGTCATGTCCGGTCAAAATGTAGGTCAGTAGGTTAAATCATAGAAAAAACCTTGTGAACACACTAGAGGCCACAGTTTTGGTCCGCTAACCATCAAACTTGCCCAAAATGATCATCTTGACTATATTTCAGTTAAGTTCAAATATGGGTCATGTTAGGTCAAAAAGTAGGTCAGTAGGTCAAATCATAAAAAAAACCTCCAAACACACTAGAGGCTACAGTTTTGGTCCGATCATCATTGAACTTGCTCAAAATGATCATTTGACAATATCTCGGGTTAATTTCCAATATGGGTCATGTCTGGTCAATATGTAGGTCAGTAGGTCAGATTTTTGAAAAACCTTGTGAACACAATCAAGGCCCCAGTTTCGGTCCAATCATCATGAAACTTGCTCAGAATGATCATCTTGACAATATCTGGGTCAATTTTGAATATGGGTCATGTTGGGTCAAAAAGTAGGTCAGGAGGTCAAATCATAGAAAAACGTTTCGAACACTCTTAGAGGCCACAGTTTAAGTCAAATCATCTTAAAACTTGCTCAGAATGATCATCTGGACAATATCTCAGTTAAGTTCGAATATGGGTCATGTCAAATCAAAAAGTAGATCAGTAGGTTATTTTGTCATAACTTTTAAACCGTTTGAGATAGAGCCTTCATATTTTGCATGTAGGTCCCTTGTGACAAGGGCTTCCCACTCATATAAAGATTTGACCTGTGATGTTGACCTGTGACCTACTTTATCGTACCTTTTTAAACCATATGAGATAGAGCCTTCATATTTGGCATGCATGTTCCTTGTGACAAGGTTTCCTCAACCATTCAAATTTTTTTACCCATGACATTGACCTTTGACCTACTTTGTCATAACTTTTGAAGTACTTGAAATACAGCCTTCATATTTAGCATGTAGGTTCCTTGCGACAATGTTGCTTAGATGACCCTCAACCAAAAAGGCTAAAATGATCCCACTCCGATGAACGAAATGGCCACCAGAGCTAAAAATAGAAAAATTTGTAAATTTGATTCAAACGGAAACTCCACCTAAACCCTAAGACCAATTTGATTCAAAGTTCACAGGAATGTTACCTAGGTTACTCCCTACCAAAATAAGCTAAAATCACTCTGCTGATGAAAAAGATGGCTCCCAGAGCTTAAAATAGAATGTACTCGAGACAGTGACACACAGGTGAGTGAACCAGGGCCCTCTGGGCCCTCTTGGGATATAATTTTAACCAAATTTACACATAACTTGAAGCACCATAGGATCTTGGTTCCTTTGTTGAACCACCCATATCCCATCATCTTTTCCAGAGTTATTGCCCCTGAAAGGGCACAAATTACCTACTTTGGTCTTATCTGAACAAAAGCCGTTTCATTTATGATTTGATTTTAATCAAACTTGCACACAACTAAAACCACCATAAGATGTTGGTTCCTTTGTTCAAGTTCGAATATGGGTCATGCCCGGTCAAAAATGAGGTCAGTAGGTCAAATGATAAAAAAACCCTTGTGAACAGGCCACATTATAAATCCAATCGTCGTGAAACTTGCTCAGAATGATTGCCTTGATGAAATCTTGGCCAAGTTTGTCAGGTCAAAAAGTAGATCAGTAGGTCAATTCATGGAAAAACTTGGTGAACACTCTGGTAGCAACATTTTCAGGCTAAACTTCATGAAACATGCTCAAAACGATCACCTCGACAAAACCTCTGTCATGTTCAAATATGGGTCATGTCCGGTCAAAAATAAGGTCATAGGAAAACCTTGTGAACACTCTAGAGGCCACATTTTAAGTCCATTCATCATGAAACTTGCTCATTGATGAAATCTGGGTCAAGTTTGAAAAACTAAGTTTGTATAAGCATGGACATTGGATGTACCGTGTATAACAGAATAAGAGTCCATGGTTCATAACTCTTGGAGTTATGTCCCATGGTAGGTTTTCAAAAACCAAAATGCTTTTTGCTTCACTTTTATATTTTTGTTCCTATTTCAATGAAACTTATACCACACTTTGTCTCTAAGATAAGGAAGGTATAATGGTGGAATAATGGCCAAGGGTCCATAACTCTTGGATTTTTAAACATCAAAATTTTCCAGCTCTCATCTCATAGCCCTGTAGCAGAACTATAGTCAGATTATCTGACAGCTCTAGTTTTGATTTGTCATTCTTTTCAGTGATCTTCTTTTTCTTTTCAGGAACTGGGTACACAGACCAGAAGATATTTTTAAACATTCTTTAAAATTCTGCACTTGCAGAATTGTACCCATTATTTGAAAATGATTGCATTTAACTTAATACACATCTTTCTGTCTTAATATTGATTTCGAAGACATTATGATGTGGGTAAAACAGGTATTCCTGTACCGGGTAAGTGCCATTGGTAAAAGACAAAATTTAATTTGATTATTCTGTGGAAACAAAATAATTCTTTATATTTTGTTGGTTCCATCATCTGAAACAATTTTGTATCAAAGTTAGTATTTTCTAAAACTGATAAATAGCATATGCTCACATTAAAAAACTTCTATGGCAAAAATTACCAATGCACATGTGGGTCTCTACTTGGGATGATACCTCCTTGCTGATCACGGTGTTTCCTTTGTATGATTTTCTGTTTGTTTTCAATATTTTGATTTCAATATTATACAGATCTACTAGTTTATGTGATAGTATTATTTCATCTGAAAGAAATTGCATTTAAATAAAGATACAGTAATTGACAACCTTGTGGTTCTATCAAGTAGTGTTTTAGCATAATGTTTAAATTGTGAGGATAAGTAATATTAAGTAATTATTAATTTTTAGATCAAATTGTGACTATTTAGTTTTCTTTATAAAGCTATTATTCACAATATGATACAGATCTGCTAGTTTATGTAATGGTATTTTTCAGGTGATTTTCATCTGAAAGAAATTGCATTTGCATATGGATAAATTACAATCTTGTGATTAAATCAGCAACTCTTTTAACTAGTGTTTTATGATAATGTTTAAATTATAAGGATAAGTAATATTAAGTTATTATTAATTTTTATGTCAAATTGTGACTTTAGTTTTGTTTCTTCATAAAGCTATTATGTTTTTCTTTTCTTTTTTTAGTATCACCAAACAGATTTTCTATCTGAACATTCTTCTGTGAACAATTGTGAACAATTATTTATATTCATAACTATTTTACTGTACATTATAATTTTTGTGATATTCAAATTTGTGTTGGATTGTGGAATAAGGATGCCACGTTTGCTGAAAAAGTCTTTGAATCAAAGGAGAAAGGAAGACAGAGTTAGAAAGGAAAGAAGACGACATGAAGTATCGGATGCGGAATCTCCTGGTGTGGCAGTACAGATGGGTGTTATTGGTTTATCAGATGGGGGCCTAGCCCACCCTTTCCTTTCATCTGTTTCAGATGAAGGGCCATCTGTGTCTATGGGTGTTATTGGTTTATCAGATGGGGGTCTATCCCAGCCCACAAAAAAAAACATCTGTGTTCATTGAAGAGTCACCTGAAAATGTGTCTGATAATATGTCTGATAATGTGTCTGATAATGTGTCTGATAATGTGTCTGAAAACATGTCTGAATACTTGTCTGAAAAGTTGTCTGAAAACATCTATGAAAACAAGCCTGACCTTCTTTCCAGTTATTGTTGTGAACCTTTTGAAAATGTTTTAGAAAGTTCTTCAAATACCTGTCTACATGAAACAATGAGATCTTCTAATGTAAATATAAGAGAACAGAACTGTTTGATGGATTCTAATAAGCCATTGTATAGTGCCATTCCAGCCAGTGAACATGCTGAACTAATGCTATGGAATCCTTCTAATGGTCCATTTAATTCTGTCAAATTTGAACTGGGATCTTTTCACCAAGGTTCTGAAATATTTAGCAATGAGTCCAGAGGATGTCAATGCACTGCAAATGCACTTTGTTCATTAATATATGCAGCGTACTCGGACATTTCTTGTAGTACAGATTTAGACAACATTCTTTTAGCTGGAGATTGTCTGTATAATAAGATTATATATGAATTAAAGTCTCAAGGTAAATTCAGAAGTAAGTTGCTCAACTTTGATGAACTTCCAAGATTAGTTTCAATTTTAAACAAAGAAGTTGTTGTTAAAAAATCTGCTATTATGACAGGTCTTTGCACAGAACAGTTTGTCAATACCAGTTTACCTACTCTTCACCAAGCATTATACACTGCTTTACAATGTTCTTCAAATGTTTTACTAATGATAGGTTCAATTTGTTCTTCTGTGTTCAAGAGAGATTGCAAATATTTTATATTTGATTCACATTCCCATGGTTTCAATGGATTATCAGTTCCAGATGGAAAATCATTACTAGCTGCTTTCAGTTGTTTAGATGATCTAGTTACATTTCTATATGCGTTGTATGAAAGTATGATGATTTCCATTTCCACACAGTTCGAAATTCTTCCTATAGACTTTGACTTATCTGATCTTGAGCATAATTCAGCATTTGATATTGAAAATAGTGCAGAGTGTCATACTGGCACTCCTTGTGACTATGCTTGGAAATCTGTAACTTACAAGAGAAAGCTGTCTGAAAGCCATATGAGGAATGCACATGTATGAGAAGACTTTTTTGATGATACAAGTAGTGAAAGTCATGCAACCCTTATTGGCAAATACTTCAAGGATCAAAAGCATAGACTTGAACAGAAGACGGGAAATAGCACAAAGGTAACTAAAAATCAAAAGATTAGGAACAAAGAAAAAACAAATAAGAAAAATATTACAGACAGAAAAGAATATATGAGAGCTTATATGCAGAAACTGAGGCAGTGCTCTTACTTCAAAATAAAAGACAAAGAGTATACACTTCAATCTATGCAGAGTGCTAGACAGTCTGAAGAATACAGAAAAAAGGATAAAGAATATACGCTTAAATCTAAGCAGAGTGCTAGACAATCTGAAGAATACCAAAAAAAGGATAGAGAATATACCCTTAAATCTATGAAGAGTGCTAGACAGTCTGAAGAATACAGAAAAAAGGATAGAGAATATACGCTTAAATCTATGAAGAGTGCTAGACAATCTGAACAATACCAAAAAAAGGATAGAGAATATACGCTTAAATCTATGCAGAGTGCTAGACAATCTGAAGAATACCAAAAAAAGGATAGAGAATATACGCTTAAATCTAAGCAGAGTGCTAGACAATCTGAAGAATACCAAAAAAAGGATAGAGAATATACGCTTAAATCTATGAAGAGTGCTAGACAGTCTGAAGAATACAGAAAAAAGGATAGAGAATATACGCTTAAATCCAAGCAGAGTGCTAGACAATCTGAAGAATACAGAAAAAAGGATAGAGAATATACACTTAAATCTATGCAGAGTGCTAGACAATCTGAAGAAAACAGGAGAAAAGACAAAGCTAAGACAAAGGCATGTATGAGAAGAGCTAGATTGATAGATGAATATAAAAGATGGGAAAGTGAAAAGAAACGAGAATATCGAAAAAGCCATGAATTCAAACAGAAAGACATTGATATACAAAATCGGTCAAAGAGGAAGGCAAGGTCAGATCCATATATATTAGAACAAGAAAGGGTTTCAAAGCAACAATGGAGATTAAATGAAAGAAACAAAAAAAGTGAAAATATTACAGACTGTAAAAGAAAAGCTGCCAAGCGTAAAGATCCATCCTTTTCACAAGTTGAAAAGCTCAACAGAAAGCGCAGAAATTGTGGTAGTGATATTGATGTTTGTATCGAAAAGTTTCACAAGAATATATCAGTTGGACCTGTCTATGTATGTAGTTGTTGTCAACAGACATGGTTTGAAGAGACTGTATCAAAAGCTAAAACATTTGTTTGTAAAGACAAGGAAAAATACTTAACAGGTGTGAAATCAGTCAATGAAGAAGAATGGATATGTTGCACATGCAAAGACAATATTAAATGTGGTAAAGTCCCAAAATTGTCTGTTTTAAATGGAATGAAGTGGCCACCAAAACCCAAAGAACTGGAGCTGTTTCCTCTTGAAGAACGCCTTATTGCTTTACGTATACCGTTCATGCAGATGCGAGAACTACCCAGAGGTCGCCAGTTATCAGTAAAAGGAAATGTTGTTAATGTACCTGTTGATATTCAACCAGTTGTAAATGCTTTGCCAAGACCGTTTGACGAAAATGTTACAATTGCAGTGAAATTGAAGAAGAAGTTGTCATTTAAGTCATATGTTTTCTCAGAAAATGTCCTACTATTCCATGTATTGTGTGCTTTGCACTGGCTATTGAATGGTAGTGAATTGTACAAACATGCAAATGTTGAAATTGATCAGCAGTGGATAAAGAAAATCACAGAAGAAAGCAATGAAACTCTTCATGCATTTTTGGAGTCACACAAAACACCTTGTTCAGAAACAAATGATTTTGGTTTTGATGATATTACTCATGATGAGAACCAAGCTGAGATTATACATAATTTTTTCGAGTGGTGTACAGGGGAATGTTCAAAATATGGTATTGTTGATTTTGATGATGCTGTTAGTGAAATATGTGACAGTTGTTCAAAGGATCAGATTGATAATATTTCAAATGATAATACTTCTCATGTGGAAGAACTTTATGATTCAGATGCAGAAGAAATCACACAGGAAAATGTGGGAAATATTGACACTCTATTGGATGATGCAGATCTTGAAAACAGAAACTCTACTTTCACATTTGCTCCTGGAGAAGGTCAGCGACCACTCAGTATATTTCAAGATAAAGATTCAGAATATCTTTGTTTTCCAACCATATTTTGTGGACAGAGGCGAATAGCTAATGATGACAGACAGGTGCCTGTACATTATAGTGATATTGCAAAGTGGGAATTGAGAAGTCAGGATAGGCGGGCTGCTAACAGTGTACCCAATATATTTTTAAACTGAAAAAAATACAAATGAAGCAATTGAACGATAAAGCGAACCTTGCTGTTAGAAGGTGTCAGACTGGAACAAATAAGATTACTGCTGTACAAGCAAGAAACTCAGAATGTATTGACAGTATTGTAAAAAATGATGAAGGTTACTATTTGTTTAAGCAGCTAAGAAATTCTCCTGCATATTTAGAATCTAGAAAAAAAGATGTTTATGCTATGATTCGACAGTTGGGTTTGCCAACTTGGTTTATGTCATTGTCCTCGGCTGATACAAGATGGATTGACCTTTTGAAAATGTTAGCTATCTTAAATAAAAATTTGAAATACACTGATGATCAAATTGAAAACTTGGCTTGGGAACAAAAGATAAAACTCATTCAATCAGATCCAGTCACTTGTTCCAGATATTTTGAGCACAGAGTTAAAGAATTCATCAACACAGTTCTAAAGAGTGAACACGAACCTGTTGGAAAAGTTGTTTTTTAGAGTGGAATTTCAGCAACGTGGATCGCCACACATTCACATGATTGTATGGGTACAAAATGCCCCAAAATTCAATGTGGATTCAGATGCAGACTTGGCTGCTTATGTGGATCAGTATCTGAAATGTTCTCTAGACAATTCAAACCTTGGTCGTTTAATAGAACTTCAAATTCACAAACATTCTAGAACGTGTAGAAAACGAGAAGATAAAATATGTCGATTTGGTTATCCTCTACCACCTCTTTCCAAAACTATGGTCTTGTAGCCTCTGGAAACCGAAAAAGACAAGTATTATAAACTGTACCAAAACATACAGAAAACAATGAACAATAAGAAAGATGGATATGATATGTCTTATGAAGAATTTCTGAAAGATGTTGTCCAAATGAGTGAGAAAGAATACATTAAATGCATTAGAAGTTCCTTAAACTCTTCAAAAGTGTTTTTGAAAAGAAATCCGAGTGAGATCCGTGTAAATTTGTACAATGATAGTGTGTTAAAAGCATGGAAGGCAAATACTGACATTCAATTTGTGTTAGATCCATATGCTTGTGCTATGTATATAGTTTCATATATTAGTAAATCTCAAAGAGGGATGAGTAATATGTTGCATGCAGCTGCAAAAGAAGCTAGGAATGGCAATATGGATCTCAAAAGACAAGTTAGACATATTGGAAATGTATTTTCAAACAGTGTTGAAGTAAGTGCACAAGAGGCAGTTTATCTGGTACTGCAAATGCCATTGACTAAAAGTTCAAGGAGTGTTGTCTTTATAAATACTTCACTTCCAAACCAGAGAGTACAGCTATTGAAACCAAAATCAGTGCTTGATGAATTGCCGGCAGACTCAACAGATATAATGTCAGACAATAAAATTAAAAGATACTCAAAGCGCCCCAAACCTTTGGAAACTTATTGTTTAGCCGATTATGTGTCAGAGTTGGAAGTAATTTACCCAAATGGCCAGAATGACAATAAAGATGAGGAAGACCAAGATTATGAGAAAGATGCAGAAATGTCAGATGAAGAAAGCTTTGGTGATGGTGAAACTATTTTAACTTTAAAGAATGGCATAAAAATCAAACGATGTCGTAATTCTAAAATAATTAGGTATGTGAGATTTAATCGCAAAACAGATGAAGAGAACTACTATAGAGAGAAACTTTTACTTTTTCACCCATGGAGAAAGGAAGAGACTGACTTACTTGGAACATATAGAACATATAAAGAACACTATGAGCCTATCAAGCATGTGATAGATTATAAATGCTCAACTTACGAACATCATGCTGAAGAGTTGGAATTAGCAAGAGACTTGGCAGAAATGGAATATGATGCATTTGATGAAACTGCACCAAGTACACAACAAGCTGAAGGTGATGATGCTGAAATGGAACCTATACAGTCAGAAGAATTTATATATTTTAATCCTGATAGACCTGAACATAGAGATTATGATATAGGGACTGAAATTGGATGTTACGTTTCTGCACCTCAAATTGATGTAAATGAAAATATCCTGTCAGATATTGATTATACAAAGCTCCTGCAGTGTTTAAATTGTAAACAAAAGCAGTTTTACTATCATGTGATTCACTGGATAAAAACAAAGGATGCCCCTTTATATGCATTTCTTTCTGGTGGAGCTGGTGTTGGGAAAAGTCTAGTTATTCGAGCATTGTATCAGACTTTGTTTAGAATATTAAATTTGAAAGAAGGAGAAGATGTGGATCATACAAGGGTTCTTCTATGTGCATTTACAGGAAAAGCAGCATTTAATATTAATGGTTCTACCATCTCATCTACATTTAAACAAAAGTATAAGCAGTCAGATCAAACATTGACTTGTGACAGTCTGAATACCTTTAGATCAAAGTACCGTGATTTGTCAGTTGTGATTATTGATGAAATTTCAATGGTTAGTAATTCTATGTTGAATTTTATTGATCAGAGACTTCAAGCATTGAAAGGAACAAGAACACCTTTTGGTGGTGTAAGCATTATTGCTGTTGGTGATCTTTACCAGTTAAAACCTGTGAGTGGTGATTGGATATTTAATGACATGAAACATGATGCGGCTGCTTTGTCACAAAATATGTGGAAAGACTTATTTACTATGTTTGAATTAACAGAAATTATGAGACAGAAAGATGACCTTCAATTTGCTGAATTGTTAAATAGATTAAGGACCAATTCCTTGACTGCTGAAGACAAGACTAGATTTAAGCAGTGTGAAATTACTACAAATGATGTTGAGTATCAGAAAAATGCACCTCACCTCTTTGCAGAAAACTATTTCATGCATGTTTTTAATAATGAAATTAGAAGAAGTATGGCAACAGAAAAGGTTGAAATACCATGCATGGATACATACATTTCACCTAAGCTATCAAAAGAAAAGATAGACTGTGCCCTTAAGAACCTTAAGAATGTAACAGATTCAAACCAAACAGCAAATTTACATTGCTCTTTAACAGTTGTTGTCGACATGCTTTATTATTTAACAATAAACATAAAAACAGAAGATGGACTAGCTAACGGAGCTTCATGTGTAGTTAAGTTTATTGAGTATAAACTACAAACCACACGACGCCCAAGCAAAATTTGGGTTCAGTTTGATGACAAGAAAGCAGGAATGGAAACAAGAATCAAATACAGAAACAGGGGACTTTATCATAGTGGTATCGATGATAATTGGACACCAATTTTTGATGTCAACAGGTCATTTACATACAACAGAAAGACATTTCAGAGAATTCAGTTCCCTTTGCAACCTTCTGCAGGGCGTTCGGTACATAGAGCCCAGGGGAGTACCCTTGAAAGAGTTGTCATTGACTTATCGCAACGTAAAATCCGTAAAGTTCCACATTTACACTATGTTGCACTTAGCAGAGTAAGGTCGATAGAAAAGCTTCAGATCCTTAACTTTAATGAAAAAGCATTACAAGTTGATGATCAAGTTAAGGCCGAAATGCAGCGACTGCATGAAACAGCAATGCTTCAACTCTGCAATACTTCTTTAGAATTGATAGATCCAGTTTCACATTTCAAAGTTGCTTTCAATAATTGTAGATCCTTGAATCTTCATTTTGATGATATTAGACATGACAAAAATCTGTTGTCAACCCACATATTTGGATTAGCAGAAACACGACTACACCAGCCTGATAATGATAGTGATTATGCAATACAAGGCTATTGTTTGATACGAAACGACCAGATTGGATACAATTCGTCCAAAAGACCTCCTCATGGATTAGCAGTTTATGCTAAAGATGATACCATTATAACACAGGATAGAAAGTATAGTTCAGATACATTGGAATTCATTATGATAACTGCCAGGCATGTCTCAATTGAAAGTCAGATTGTATTTTTGTATAAGTCACCTCAAATGTCTGACAGTAATCTTTTTTCTTGTCTGAACAAGGAACTCATTCCATATTTTACCCCATCAAAGCCATTGGTGATAATTGGAGATTTCAATATTGACATTTTGCTAAAACCTAACATCATTAAGAAATTAAGTGAAAAGTTTTCAAGCAAAATGCTGATAAATAAATGTACCACAGATCATATGACAATGCTTGATTTGATATTTTCGAATTTCGATTTATCAGAGGTTGATGGTGCAGTTGGGACATGTGAGACATACTGGTCAGACCACAAAATAGTTTTTCTACACATAAAATCCACATAATTCAACACATGTCACCCGCTCAGTTTTGAATGTATAATACCAGCTTTTCAAATTAAGGTTGTTGTTTTTTACTCATTGTCTAGGTGAAATTGAAATGGAGGAATCTATTGGGCAGATCATAGTGTACTTCACTGTCTCACTTTACAACTTTGAAATTGTTTCACGTGATTGTCTATGCTACTTTGAAGTGTACTCACCCGCCTAATACAATGCAGTACCTACCCCTTAAAGGTAGGTATTGCTGGTGGTTTGTAGATGATAAGGGTGGCCACCACTGACTGACATCAGGAAATGAAGAGCTTTGTAAAACCCCACATTATCTAGAGAAAAGTGGAGTTTACAGGGCTTTTTTCCCATTTTCTCACTCAAAACATAGACTCTGTATGCTGTTGATGATTTGTTTGTTTGTTTGTACAGGCTAGTCTGGCCCAGAAAGTATGTACACTCCATATTTTCCAGTTTTGCGGTGTATTCCTTGCTTCCAAAGGATAACCCTTTTATAGAACATATTTAAAGGCCCAGTCAACACTATTTAGGTCATTTTTGAGCCGGCCAGTTTACCTATTCACCCTTTTTCCTGGGCAGGCTTATGCGTAAGCTGTCAACCAGTACAGTGCTCATTCTTTTGCCCGAAATTGACAACTTTCGAATCAGCAGAAGGGAGACAATGACTAGAAAAGATTTCATGATCAGTCTCCACAAAAGATTGTTACTGACGTCAGCAGGTATTGACCGGTTCACCTGATTACCAGTCAGACGCACATCTGAGCTACTGAGGCTGGCATGTTATTGATGCATGTTTTGGTTTTGTAATATTAACCCATATACTCCTAGTCACCCTTTTATCGGACATGGGTAAATAGTGATTACCCAGATCAGCACCACAAAGTGCGGCATCTGATCTGGTGTTCAGTGTTTGCTCAAAGTACATGCATTGTTGACAGCTTTCCTCCAAACAAACCTTACACCCCTATAATTGGAAATGGACCACCCCAAACTAATTTGGTGGGGGAGTCCATTGTCGTATATGGGTTAATGGTAATTACCACTGGATTCAAATAGGTGTATTGCAAAATAATTGTAAAGAGTATTAACCCTTATACGCTGTTCACAACAATCCCTAGCTTTGCAAACAATATAGATCCAGATAAAAAAGCCATCTGATCTGGATCTACACAGTTTGTCATTTAGTTCCGTAATTTGAATGAAAACAATATATCATGTAATCGAATTGGCTGATAGTAAGAACTTGGCATGACTGATTTAAATATTCAGCAGGATATGGGTTAATTTCTTTCCTTATACACAAGCTTTTGTTGCCTTCATATTAAACTTCTCACAAGACACTTTTTAAGGGAATATAGACTTGTACATTCTGTAGATTTGTCACAATATTTTTAATTCTGTCTAAAACATACTGCTCTGTATTCTTATTTACGACCGTGTTTTGTCATGTGAATCTGTTGTTCCTTATATGGAGAACAGTCTACCCCAGTATTTTAAATTCTGTCAAATAATATATTTTATTGTTTTCTTAATTGCAACAATATTTTGAAATGGAAATCAATTGTTACATGTAAAGGCTGAAATTAGATTTTCCTTAAAATGTTCCAAGTTACCATTTTCTAGATTATTGCAAGATCAGGAAAAGCTTTGTTAAAATTCAAGAGAATAAGTTGATGCATCTGTATTCTGTGGAAAGACTCACATTATTTTTACCTGTTCTTTATATCCGATTTTGTGCTCCTTAAGTTTCTATTTGGCATATATCGCCTCAAAGATTCCACACATCTTAATCTGTCTTATTTTATTCCTTATACTCATATTTATGCCCACTGTATCAGAATTAATTCTTTGTGGCTTTTAGATTGATGTAAGAACCACAATGTTTATGGCAAAAAGGTAACTTAATCTATATAAGTTTCATAGATACAGGTCGGACAAAACTTAGGAAACTTCAGTGTGTCACTTTTGATATGTAAACAGCTATATTTCAAGTCAGCTGTGTTTCTCATGTAAATTTTGTCATACCATGCAATACTATTGTTAACCACTGTGTCAAAAGGAAATCATAGCTACAGATAGTGATTTCTTTGTCAAATTATTACTTCATCATGAACATGAACATAGAATTACAGCATAGATTCAACAAGTCTTGTGCACCACCATGCCCTTCAAGATTTCATCCTGAAGAGTTCACCTGGTTCAACGGATCTACAACTATATTGACAACCCTGGATCTATGAAGATATTTATATCACTCAGGTAAACAACCATGTTTTGCTTTTCATCACAGTTTGCCTTTCTTCAGTTTTTTTTATTCCTTTCTAAATATCAGTAATGATTTTCTGGTACACAGATGAGCGACACAGGGCCAGCTTCACAGAAATACTACGTAGTTGACTCCCTACCAAAATAGCTGAAATCTTCCTGCTCTGATGAACAAGATGGCTGCCATAGCTAAAAAATAGAAAAACATCTTCAAACGACAACTCCTCCTGTAACCTTGGGCCAATTTCATTCAAACTTCATAGGAGTTTTGCTTAGATGACCGTCTACCCCATAGGTAAAAATAGAAAAAAACATAAATTTTCTTCAAACACAGACTCCGCCTAAACCCTTGGGCCTGTTTTATTCAAACTTCACAGGAATGTTACATAGGTGACTCTATACCAAAATAGCTATAAACATTCCACTCAGATGAACAAGATGGCCCTTTTTAGCTCACCTGACCGAAGGTCATGGTGAGCTTTTGTGACCGTAAGATGTCCGGCGTCGTCGTGCGTCGTCCGTCGTCCGTCGTCCGTCGTGCGTAAACTTTTTCTTGTGAACAAACTAGAGGCCACAGTTTTGGTCCAATCATCATCAAACTTGCTCAGAATGATCATCATGACAATATCTCGGTCAAGTTCGAATATGGGTCATGTCGGGTGAAAAAGTAGGTCAGTAGGTCAAATCATAGAAAAACCTTGTGAACACTCTAGAGGGCACAGTTTTGGTCCAATCATCATCAAACTTGCTCAGAATAATTATCATGACAATATCTCGGTCAGGTTCGAATATGGATCATGTAGGGTCAAAAAGTAGGTCAGTAGGTCAAACCATAGATAGTCCTTGTGAACACTCTAGAGGGCACAGTTATGGTTCAATTATCATCAAACTTGCTCAGAATGATCATTGTGACAATATCTCGGTCAAGTTCGAATATGGGTCATGTCGGGTCAAAAAGTAGGTCAGTAGGTCAATTCATAGAAAAACCTTGTGAACACTCTAGAGGGCACAGTTATGGTCCAATCATCATCAAACTTGCTCAGAATAATCATCCTGACAATATCTCAGTCAAGTTTGAATATGGGTCATGTTGGGTCAAAAAGTAGGTCAGTAGGTCAAATCATAGAAAAACCTTGTGAACACACTAGAGGGCACAGTTATGGTCCAATCATCATTAAACTTGCTCAGAATGATTGTCATGACAATATCTCGGTCAAATTTGAATATTGGTCATGTCGGGTCAAATGTAGGTCAGTAGGTCAGATCAAACTTCTCTGAAACCACAAGGCCCAGGACTTTGATATTTGGTATGAAGCTTCATCTAGTGGACCCCTACCAAGATTGTTCAAATTATAGTGCTGGGGCCAAAAAAGCCCCCGCCCCGGGGCCCTTTGGTTTTACATAGGCTTATATAAGGAAAATCTTTAAAAATAAAATCTTCTTCTCTGAAACCACAAGGCCCAGGTCTTTGATATTTGGTATGAAGCTTCATCTAGTGGACCCCTACAGAGATTGTTCAAATTATAGTGCTGGGGCCAAAAATGCCCCCGCTCCGGGGCCCTTTGGTTTTGCATGGGCTTACATGTATATAGGGAAGAGCTTTAAAAATCTTCTTCTCTGAAACCGTAAGACCCAGGTCTTTGTTATTTGGTATGAAGCTTCATCTAGGGGACCCCTACCAAGATTGTTCAAATTATAGTGCTTGGGCCAAAAATGCCCCCATCCCGGGGCCCTTTGGTTTTACATGGGCTCATATAGGGAAAATCTTTAAAAATCTTCTTGTCTGAAACTGCAAGGCCCAGGTCTTTGATATGTGGTATGAAGCTTCATCTAGTGGACCCCTACCAAGATTGTTCAAATTATAGTGCTGGGGCCAAAAATGCCCCCGCCCCGGGGCCCTTTTGTTTTACATAGGCTTATATAGTAAAAAATCTTTAAAAATCTTCTTCTCTGAAACCACAAGGCCCAGGACTTTGATATTTGGTCTGAAGCTTCATCTAGTGGACCCCTACCAAGATTGTTCAAATTTTAATGCTGGGACAAAAAATGCCCCCGCCAGGGGGCCCTTTGGTTTTACATTGGCGTATATAGGGAAAATCTTTAAAAATCTTCTCTGAAACCACACGGCCCAGGTCTTTGATATTTGGTATGAAGCTTCATCTAGTGGACCCCTACCAAGATTGTTCAAATTATAGTGCTGGGGTCAAATATGCCCCCGTTCCGGGGCCCTTTGGTTTTACATGGGCTTATATAGGGACAATCTTTAAAAATTTTCTTCCCTGAAACTGTAAGGCCCATGTCTTTGATATTTGGTATGAAGCTTCACCCCACAAGGCCCAGGTCCCCCCCCCCCCCCCCCTTTTGGTTTTACATAGGCTTATATAGGGAAAATCTTTAAAAATCTTCTCTGAAACCGCAAGGCCCAGGTCTTTGATATTTAGTATGAAGCTTCACCTAGTGGACTCCTACCAAGATTGTTCAAATTATAGTGCTGGGGCCAGAAATGCCCCCGCTCTGGGACCCTTTGGTTTTACATAGGCTTCTATAGGGAAAATCTTTAAAAATCTTCTTCCCTGAAACCACAAGGCCCAGGTCTTTGATATTTGGTATGAAGCTTCACCTAGTGGACCCCTACTAAGATTGTTCAAATTATAGCCCTGGGGACAAAAATGCTCCCGCTCCAGGGCCCTTTGGTTTTACATAGACTTATTTAGGGAAAATCTTGAAAAATCTTTTTCTCTGAAACCACAAGGGCTAGGTCTTTGATATTTGGTATGAAGCTTAATCTTGTGGACCCCTACCAAGATTGTTCAAATTATAGCCCTTGGGCCAAAAATGCCCCCACTTGGGCCCTTTGGTATTACATAGACTTATATATAGGAAAATCTTGAAAATATTCTTCTCTGAAACCAGAAGACCTAGGTCTTTGATATTTGGTATGAAGCTTCATCTAGTGGACTTCTACCAAGATTGTTCAAATTGTAGCCCTGAGACCAAAAACACCCCTGTCTCGGGGGCCCTTTGGTTTTACATAGACTTATATAGGGAATATCTTTAAAAAATCTTCTTCTGTGAAACCACAAGGCCTAGGTCTTGATATTTGGTGTGAAATTTCATCTAGTGGACCTCTATCAAGATTGTTCAAATTATAGCCCTGGGGCCAAAAATGCCCCTACCTCGAGACCCTTTGGTTTTTCATAGACTTATATAGGAAATCTTTAAAAATCTTCTCTGAAACCACAAGGCCCATGTCTTTGATATTTGGTATGGAGCTTCATCTAGTGGACCTCTACCAGATTGTTCAAATTATAGCCCCTGCCCCGCGGCCCTTTGGTTTTGCATAGTTTTATATATAGAGATAATCTTTGAAAATCTTCTTCTCTGAAACAGCAAGGCCCAGGTCTTTGATATTTGGTGTGAAGCTTCATCTAGTGGACCTCTATCGAGATTGTTTAAGTTATAGCCCTGAGGCCAAAAATGCCCCCGCCCCGGGGCCATTTGGTTTTACATAGGCTAATGTAGGGAATATCTTTAAAAATCTTTTTCTCTGAAACCCCAAGGCCCAGTCTTGGATATTTGGTGTGTAGCTTCATCTAGGGACCTTTGCCAAGATTGTTCAAATATAAGCTTTGTTGATATTTGGTATGAAGCTTCACCTTTTTAGACCTCCCTCAACATTATGCACATTGTAGCCCTGGGGTCAATAATGGCCCTCCCCGAGGCCCACTTGTTACTCTATCATATGGGGTCAGGTGAGCGATCCAGGCGCATCATGGCCCTCTTGTTCTAAAAATAGAAAAAATATTCAGGCGTCAACTCCTGTACCCTTGGGCCAATTTCATTCAAACATCATAGGAGTGAGTGTTTGAGTTTAAGTCTTACCAACAGCTAATGTCATACGGTGACAGGACCTCGGTTTAAAAAGACTCATCTGATAGTCTGGAGAAGCCTGTGATGGATCCCTGGTTTACCTGGCAAGAAGCATGGCCACTTCACCATGAAGGCTTCTAAATTTCATTGGAGTGTTTTGTAGATGACCCTTTAGGAAAATAGCATAAACGATTAACAAATGGCCACAAGAGCTAAAAATAGAAAAACATTGTAAATTTGCTTCGAATGTGAACTCCTTCTAAACCCTTGGGCCAATTGGATGCAAATTTCACAGCAATATTGCCTAGGTGACTCCCTACCAAAATAGTGTAAACTCATTCTACTCTGATGAACAAGATGATCTTCAAACAACAATTCCTCCAGTACCATTGGAACAATTTCATTTAAACTTTGAAGAAATGTTGCTTAGATGACCCTCTACCCAAAAAGCTTAAACACTCCTGCACAGATGTACAAAATGGCCACGGGAGCTAAAAATAGAAAAATATTGTAAATATGATTCAAACATGAACTCCTCCTAAAACCTTAAGCAAATTTGATTCAAACTTCACAGGAATGTTGCCTAGGTTACTCCCTACCAAATAAGTTAAAATCACTCTGCTGATGAACAAGATGGCCACCAGAGCTAAAAGTAGATTGTACTCGAAGCAGTGACACTCAGGTGAGCGAATTAGGGCCCTCTGGGCCCTCTTGTATAGGATACATACAAAGAAATCGGTCTGTATGATACGGCCCTCTTTTCTTTCTTCGTACAGTTGGCCTCTGCTTATACAAGCTTGACCCCTGACTTATGTTTGTTAACCTCATACTAATATCAGTGACTTGCGATTAATATTGAAATTCTTGAACTTGGTTGGCTAAGAAGCCATACTAACCTGAGGTGAGATTGTATAACCCTTAGGTGAAAACATCAGAAAGAATGCTGTTTGAGGTTGATTAACGAAATTGTCATCAGTGAAGTAATTTCATATTGGCCCTGTTACAGGTCCTCATTCAGCTGTATTGGCTCTTGGCCTTCGGCCACGGGCTAATACAGTTGACCTCGAACTTGTAAGAGACCCAATACAAAATTTCTTTATAACATTATAATATTGTTGGGGTCCAAAGCAGAAACCAGGTTTTTAGCTCACTGTCACATAGTGACGAGGTGAGCTTTTGGGATCACTTTTTGTCTGTCGTCCCTCGTGCGTGTGTCCGTGTGTGGGTCTGTCCGTGCGTAAACAATTTCTTCAAACTACATCTCCTCCAAAACCACTGATCGGATTTTGATCAAACTTCACAGGGATAATCCTTAGGTGGTCCCCTTTCAAAGTTGTTCAAATGGTTCCGGTTCGTTGCACATCTAGGTCACAGGAGCCAAAAATAGATTTTTTCACCGAAAACTTAAAAAATCTTCTTCTCTGGAACCACAAGGCTCAGGTCTTTGATATTTGATATGAGGCTTCATCTAGTGGGCCCCTACCAATATTGTTCAAATTATAGTGCTGGGGCCAAAAATGCCCCTGCCCCGGGTCCCTTTGGTTTTACATAGGATTATATAAGGAAAATCTTTAAAAATCTTCTCCTCTGAAACCTCAAGGCCCAGGTCTTTGATATTTGGTATGAATCTTCATCTAGTGGACCCCTACCAAGATTGTTCAAATTATAGTGCTGGGGCAAAAAATGCCCCCGCCCCGGGGCCCTTTGGTTTTACATGGGCTTATATGAGGGCTGTTCAAATATGAATGCAACTAAGCACATAAAAATGATTCCGTGATAGATTTCGATGAAACATTTATTTTGTCCCCCCAAGGTATTCCCTTTTAACAGATATATAAACTTTCAGTCTTCTGATCCAATCATTGAATGCATTTTGGTAGTCTTTTCGAGGTATACTATGAAGGCACTGAAATATTGCAGGACCGAGGTGTTTGAGCTGTACAAATTTTCGACCAGAAAGGTATTTTTCAGCCGCGGGAACAAAAAAAAAGTCACACGGGGCAAGGTCAGGGGATTACAGGGGTGAGTGAGTTCAACAACCTTTTCCTGCTTCAGATAGTCTTGCACAATGAACGCCTTGTGCGATGACGCATTGTCATGTAGCAATCTGACATTGGCCAAACCAGTTGCGGGTCTTTGTTCTTTGAAATATTTCTTCAATTTTCGAAGAACTTTATTCTTGTAAAACTTCGCATTTACAGATTTGCCTTTAGGCACAGCAACCTGAATAGCAGGGCCCTGATTTGAAAAGAATATGGCATACATTACCTTCTTGACGCTCATGGTCCGCTTTGCAATGCATGGTCTTTTGCAATACTTTGTTGCCCATATTTTGTTCTGAATCTTTCGTTTTGGCTCAAAAAAGTGAACCTATGTCTCGTCATCTGTGACGACATTAGCGAAAGACCGTGCATTGTAATTTGGAAACTTTTTAAGCAACTTCTTGGTGCACTAAATGCATGTCTTTTTCTGCTCATCTGTCAACAGATGGGAAATCCATCTAGCACAGATCTTTCTCATTTTCAAATCCCGTTTCAGAATTGTATGAGCTGCTCCTAATGAGATGCCAACCATACTAGCTGTTTGCCTAGTGGTGTAAGTGCATCTGTAGCAACTTTTTCTTTCACTCTAGCAACCATCTTGGCAGATGTTGCTCTTTTCGGCCGACGATCATGTGGTGCATCTTCTGTTGAGCCTAGCCCACAGCTGAAGTTCTTACACCAACGAAAAACTGTCTGAAAAGACATTTCATTATGCCCATAAACCAAACATATTTCATCAAAAATGTCTTTGCACCGTATACCAAGAATACAACGATTCTTAATATAGGACCCTATTTCAACGTCGAACTCTGACCTTCTTCCAACCATGTTTTGTATTAGTATACAAGAGTAGACAGTGTTTATCGAACGATCTACATGGCTAAAGTGTACGGATTTTAACAGGTTTGGTATCAATGTATAGATAAAATGTTATTCTACGCTGTGATATTTATTTCCAGGCGATTTTCGCATTAGTGCATGAGAAAACGTTCTACTTGCATTCATATTTGAACAGTTCTCGTATTGGGAAAATCTGTAAAAATCTTCTCTGAAACCGCAAGGCCCAGGTCTTTGATATTTTGTATGAAGCTTCATCTAGTGGACCCCTACCAAGATTGTTCAACTTATAGTGCTGGGGCCAAAAATGCCTCCGCCCCGGGGCCCTTTGGTTTTTACAAGGGCTTATCTAGGGAAAATCTTTAAAAATCTCCATCTCTGAAACTGCAAGGCCCAGGTCATTGCTGTTTGGCATGAAGCTTCATCTAGTGGACCCCTACCAAGATTGTTCAAATTTTAGTGCTTGGGCCAAAAATGCCCCCGCTAGGGCCCTTTAGTTTTACATAGGCTTATATAGTGAAAATCTTTAAAAATCTTCTTCTCTGAAGCCGCAAAGCCAAGGTCTTTGATATTTGGTATGAAGCTTCATCTTGTGGACCTCTAACAAGGTTGTTCAAATTATAGCCCTGAGACCAAAAATGCCTCCGTTTAGGGGCCCTTTGGTTTTACATAGACTTATATAGGGAAAATCTTTAAAAATCTTCTTCTCTGAAACCACAATGCAGAGGTCTTTGATATTTGGTGTGAAATTTCATCTAATGGACCTCTATCAAGATTGTTCAAATTGTAGCCCTGGGGCCAAAAATGCTCCTGCCCCAAGACCCTTCGGTTTTACATAGAATTAAGCCCCCGCCCATAGGGGCTTGAAGAAATATATGGGCTGCATGATGCTTCCACGCAGAGCTGAATCCGGCCCGCACACTAGTACTGGTAAACCGCTTAGAGGATCTAAGCCTGTCCAGGAACCGCGGTGCGAGGCGGACCGTCCATGCTAATAAACCCTATTGGTTTCATTGGGCGACAGGGCTTGAGATGTCATTTCATCTCAATGTCGGGTAAAAGTCCCACAAAATTGGAAGCAACGTCTCCAAAATGACCTTTACAGTGTTGACGGGGACGTTAAACCTCAAATCAAACAAACAAAAACAAATTTTACATAGAATTATATAGGGAAATATTTAAAAATCTTCTTCTCTGAAACTGCAAGGCCCCTGTCTTTGATATTTGGTATGGAGCTTCATCTAGTGGACCGCTACCAAAATTGTTCGAATTACAGCCCTCCGGCCACAAATGCCCCCGCACAGGGGCCCTTTGGTTTTACATAGTCTTTTATAGAGAAAATCTTTGAAAATCTTCTTCTCTGAAACAGCAAGGACCAGGTCTTTGATATTTGGTGTGAAGCTTCATCTAGTGGACCTCTTTCAAGATTGTTTAAATTATAGCCCTGGTGACAAAAATGCCTCCAGCTCGGGGCCGTTTGGTATTACATAGGCTTATGTGGGGAAAATCTTGAATATTTGGTGTGTAGATTGTTCAAATTATAGCCTTTGTTGATATTTGGTATGAAACTTCACCTTTTTACACCTCCCTGAGCATTATGCACATTATAGCCCTGGAGTCAATAATGGCCCTCCCCGGGGCCCGCTTGTTACTCATGGATCAGGTGAGCGATCCAGGGCCATCATGGCCCTCTTGTTTAAACAACTGTGTTATATGATTATATCCACACAAAAACATATAGATTATATAGAAAAATGACAAATTATGGTCATTTTTCTATATAACCTATAGATTTGGGATCTTTCTTTAAATCACGTTATACCCAAAACCGTAGTATATTAAATAGTGCGGTCATGGTGTATTGAACTGGGGCTGGCAAGTTCGATAACCATCCAGTTTAGCTTCATTCAAAGGACAGATTAATGAATCATCAAGACAGTGCAGACAGTTTATCAGGATTTGGTGGATTTGCGAGGACACACCTGTAGCAGTGCGGTGATTAAGGTCAAAGTCACCAGAGAAACAGATACGGCTGCATGGTGCTTCTATTCAGAGCTGAAACCAACCACACATGAGTACTGGTAATCTGCTTTGAAGGTCTAATCCTGCCCAGGCAAAGTGTTGTGAGTCGGACTATCCCTGCACATAAACCCTATTGGTTTGTTTGGGCAGTAGGGCTTGAGATGTTGTTTCATCTCAGTGGGCAGTAGGGCTTGAGATGTCACTTCATCTGATTGTTGGGTAAAAGTCCCACAAAATTGGAAGCAATATCTCGATACTAACCTAAATAGTGTTGGCAGGGACATAAAATGGCCGTTCAAACAAAAACTTGCACATCAGATAAGGAAGTCCTGGTCTTAAGCCTGGGTTAGACATTCTTATACTACTCAGGTTATCCTACCCAGGATAGGATAAAAACAGAGAAATTTTATGTGTTTGATAAACACTGGTTGAATAGAACATCACATAAGCCGTCATTAAGTTTGACTTCACTGCACATACCGAGACGAAAAAAATGTCACATTATTTGTCATCAAAATATGGCGGACATCGACAATCCAAGTGACTGCATTATAAAAAATCCACTGTCAGAAATGAAAGGTATGCAAGATAAAGAATCTTACATAAGTATAAGGGGCCGTCCCTCAAGATCACTGTCCGACATCACTCGGCAAGCTTCGTGATGCTGGACAATGACCCTCGGGACAAATTTTTCTGTCCATCCCTCACACACGTGTAAGATTCTTATATTATTGTTAGGAATTTTGAAAATAAAAAAAAAATCCAAGTATAGAGAAACTTCAATAACTCTAACTTGGATAGTTCATTTACCAGGGCCTTTTTATCATGCTCAACTCAGCTGGGCATGAAATTTGTAATGCGCAGAAATATTAAAATTCAGATGAAAGAGGCAATTTTCCTGATTAAATCAGCACAGAATGTTATTTGTCCTGCTCATAAATTTTAAAATGCCCACAATTGTTGGCATTTTTAGCTCGTCTGTTTTTTGAAAAAAAACTTTCGAGCTATTGTCATCACTCCGGCGTCTGCGTTGTCGTCCTGCGTCGTTCCAAAAAAACTTAACCTTGGCTATAACTTAAAAAGTATTAGACCTAGCCTCATGAAACTTCATACACACACTCATCATCACAAGAGCTACATTTTGACCAAGGACCATAACAACATTGTTTATTTTGGCTGAATTATCTCCCCTTTTCTAATTTTTTTCTGAAACACATTTTTTGCTCTCATTTTAATACTATTCACAACAGAGCCTTCAATCTTCACATGAATGTTCCTTGGGACAAGACCTTTTCAGTGATACCACACTTTTGATCTGTGACCTTGACCTTTGAACTTTGACCTATTTTTCGAAAATTTAACCGAAAACCTTAACCTTGACCATATTTCCAAAAGTATTTGGCCTACCTTCATGAAACTTCATACACATACTCACCATCACAAGAGCTACATTCCCTACAAGTTTTATAACTCCATCTTGCAATTTGATTGAATTATCTCCCCTTTTCTCTCCGTTTTTTTTTTAAATTGTTTTTGTCTCTTATTTCAATACTATTCACAACAGAGCCTTCCAACTTCACATGAATGTTCCTTGGGACAAGACCTTTTCAGTCATACCACGCTTTTTGACCTGTGACCTTGACCTTTGAACTTTGACCTATTTTTTGAAAAATTAACCAAAAAACTTAACCTTGACCATATTTCCAAAAGTATTTGGCCTACCTTCATGAAACTTCATACACATACTCACCATCACAAGAGCTACATTCCCTACAAGTTTTATAACTCCATCTTGCAATTTGATTTGACTTAGAACTTTTGTTTTCTAAAAGAAACTGCAGACGAGCGTTGGCACCGGTTGCGGTGCTCTTGTTTAATTTTATGAGCAGGTCAAATTCCATGCTGAAGTGAGTCAAGCATGAAAACATTTTATTACCTCGGACCCATCAGGAGCAGTCTGATGTGGGTCTGCACTGTTTGCTTAGGTCTGCCTTTCCTAGTACTTAGGATCATTATCGTAGTGTACTTTACTACGAATGAGCTACTATGCTTCTTTGTCCAATGATGTGTAAAATACAGATTTCTGAATAGAATTAGTCAGTTGCAATGACCCAAGTGTTCTTTGCAGTTAAGCCTATATACATATTGCCACTGGGTGGTTTCTTTCACTTCTTTGACATTACAAAAGGAACAGTATACAACCTATTAGAACCCTCAGAAATTCTCACCCACAACTGTATGCTTTTCTTAGTACATGTATCTTTCTAACAAAATATAAAATAAGAATCCTAAAAATTTAGACACCTTGAGGACTTGAAGACACCTTGAAGAAATTGAAAAAGTTCAGAATAGAGCTGCTAGATTTGTAACTGGAAATTACTGCTTTGAAACTGGGAGCATGACTGGAATTCTAGGAAAATTAAGATGGGACTCTCTCAAGAAAAGGAGAAGAGACAGTAGGCTCATACTCTTATACAAAGGTCTAAAGGGTGCTGCCAGCATTCCAACAGATGACCTTGTTCCCCCGGCTAGGCACTGTAGAAATCACCATTCAATGAATCGTTCTTCCCCCGAACAATTAGAGATTGGAATGCCCTTCCTGATTCTATTATTTCGACAGCTGAAGGTGCTGAGGATTGTGTAGCTAAGTTTACATCTTTGGTTAGAGCTAGGGACTAACTTCCCATATCACAGGTCCTGGTGTATGAATGTCATTTGACGTGTCACCAGGAACAATTCTGATTCTGATTCTCACTTGCTGTAATTCTCCTAAAATTTTAACAAATATGTTTCACAATCCATCAGGAGCAGTCTGATCTGGGTTTGCACTGTTTGCTTAGGCCTGTTTGTCTCAATACTTATGATCATTATGGTATCTTTAGGATATTAGCAGGTCTGACTTTATTGACAATAGAATCTTAAGAATCTTTGTTCTATACTGCCTGAGAATTTTATTGGAAAGCATTAAGCAAATTATACCTAGCATCCCAAAAAAGGGGACCTTGTTTGTTTGATTTGAGGTTTAACGTCCCCGTCAACACTGTAAAGGTCATTTTGGAGACGTTGCTTCCAATTTTGTGGGACTTTTACCCGACATTGAGATGAAATGACATCTCAATCCCTGTCGCCCAATGAAACAAATAGGGTTTATTAGCATGGACGGTCCGCAAAAGGGGACCTAAACAGTGTAGACCCAGATCAGATTCTGCAGATTGTGGCATACATTCTGGATCTACAATGTTTGCTTATTCAGACATCACTTAAATTTGAAATGGACCTGCCTCAAGGTATTAGGGGGAAGATTTTTATTTATGTGTCAAAAATCGGCTATAGAGACAAAAACAAAAACATTTTACTTTCTATTTTGCAGGGGTTTGATTTGAGAGTGGAACATTTCCATTGTTTCAGTACCCACGGTGAAGGGGGGCACTACCACTGGGACACCACACCAGAAGATATTGTTTATCGGGGATACTTCACCGTTCCTGAAGTGCTGTACAGGATAGACAAACCACCAGCCCCTTTATAGAAATAAGACAAACCACAAAGCCCTTTAAAGAAAGAAACAAAAAGTTATTTTAACACTTTCCATTTATGTTAAGTTACAAGTATTTATAAATGTAACTACACCACAGCCTCTTATTATAACACTGTTCATTATATAGAGGATCTTACATGAGTGCTCATGTATTATTGAATTTATTAAACGAGTTGAGGAAAAAGGATAAAATGCGAGGCTTTGCCGAGCATTTTATCCCTTTTTCTCAACGAGTTTAATAAATTTAATAATACATGAGCACGAATGCAAGATTCTATTTATCATATGACATTAAAAGTGTATTTTATTCACGATTATTTACAAAAATGTCAACATTCCGCCGTTAGTAAACGCGACGTCATTAAGGACGTCGTACATGTAACGTTACGGGACGTATCTAGCTAATTTGCATATTTAATCCACTAGTGGATTATCGAAAATAATACATGACGTTATTACACTCTCAGACGCGACGTCATATGATAAAACACGGTTACAGATATAACACAGTTTCAAGATGGATACCAAAAATGTATAGATTATATAGGAAAATGACCATAAATGGTCATTTTTCTATATAATCTATACATGTTTGTTTGGCTATAACATGGTTATTTAACTAACATGGCTTTTGCTTTGGACCCCATTAATTGTGTCATAAAGAGGTTGTAGTGTACAAGCATAGAAAATTAAATTGTAGAGATTATGTATGTAGAAAGAACTCACTTACAAAAACACACCTTTCCAAATATATTGGAAATTTTACCATAAAAAAAACGAAAATTTTCAGGGAAAAAATTCTAATATTTTTCTTATTTCTGCTAAAAACCATGGATTGTGTGTACTTATTAGAACCGCCTCACTGAGGCGGTATTAATAATTACCCACAATCTAAGGTTTTGAGCAGAAATAAGAGAAATAATACATACTCCTCTAAACCCCAGTTTTAAAAAATGGGGTTTAAGGGGGTCAAAATTAAAAAAGGTGTTTTTCGTGATGATAATCAATACATTTAAAAAAAAATACATTGTAGGTTGAAAAATGATTATGAATGGTCATTATCTTTATAATCTGCACATTTTTGTTTTGATTTTGGATATAGCACAGTTGATTAGGCAACAGAGTATTTTTATCCCGAAAGTATTGTTATAAGTTTTTGCTTATTTAGCTAGATTTACTGAAGAAAGAATTAATTTTCCTAACATTACCATAACACACTGATGCTCTAAAATAGCATTGTTCATATTTCCCGAACTAGAACTTTTCAGATGAAAATTTGCATTTTTTTCCTTTTTCTAGTCCAAAAATAGATTGTGGGTGCTCCTTAGGCAACAGTTTTTGCTTATCTCCCTCTAACCCATTGCATGCAAGAAAGTTTTACCCTAAAGGGGTACCTTGGGAAACAGTCCAGGCCAAGATCAGTCGCTGCATTCTGCGGCGTCTGATCTGGGCCTGTACTATTTGCTAACAGAATTTTCTGTCAAAAATAGAATAAAAACAAAAAAAAAGGAATGATGCCCATTATATGACAAATGGACTTGTCCAACATATAGCAGTGGAAGAGTCCTCTAGTATACATTCGGTTAAATATCCTGGAGGCAAAAGAAGGCTCATTCAATTTGCAAAGACTCTGATAAGCTTTGATCTCTCATGGTTACCCAAATGTGGGTAATTGCTCAAGTCTGTTGTAGACTTTGTCATGTGCAGGCTTGTAATGAATACCCCTGCAAACCAACTTTGCGTAGAGAAAAGTTAGGTTTACAGGAGTATACATTAATTTCCTTAATTTTTCTACAAAACATAGATTGGGTTGTAGATTATGGGTCTCACTGAGGCACTTCTAATGAGCACCCAAAACACCATAAAATTGTCACAAAATTTCATCTGCAAATGCTGAATATAGAGATAGGAAAGCTGCCTTTGTAGTTACAGGATGTGTTATTGTAATGTATTAATACAGTCGAACTTCAATGGCTCGAACACCTTTGGAACCTCGAAAATCTGTTCGAGACAGGGGTAGTTCGAGCCACTGAGGTAACTGTCAGGAGGCATAACGGGATACTTTTAGACATCTTTTCGGTGGTCTATAATGAATATGTATGCTGTGTGTACTCATTAGAATCGCCTCATCGAGGCGATTCTAATGAGTACACACAGCATACATTTTCAAGATAAAAGACTAAGATCTCATTAATTATCCCCCACTATTTCTTATGTAGAGGATTTCGCTAGGGGCTCAAGAATGGGTTCGACACATCCATGGTAAACGAGCCATCGGTGTTCGAGCCAACGAAGTTCTACTGTACTTAGCTGAGCCTATAGAACAATTTTTTACTGTCTTTTGTCTTTTGATGAACAACAGTTAATGCAATATTTGTTATATTTTTTTTTTTCGCTCACCTGTCACTTGTGACAAGATGAGATTTTTTGGGATCACTTTTCGTTCTTCGTGCCTGTGCATGTGTGCATGCATCCGTAAACAGTCTATTCCACGACCGTAAACCATCCGAACTTTAAAACTGTACTTTTGGATGTATTTACCATCCATAATAAATGGATGGAATTACCATCCATAATAAATGGATGGAATTTCCATCCAACAAAAAATGCCACATTGGATGGTTTATCCCTCCATGTGTTTTTACTTAATTAAGGATGGTTATTCCATCCAACACATTAAAAATACTAAAATGGAACGAAAAACCGTCCATCTTGCTTGGACGAAAAACCGTCCAACTATCACATCTTGCTTCGAATCTCAAATTTTTCCAAGACGGTCGGCTCGACGGTCGCAGGGTTGTCGGTATATTTTGGTCCTAAAATCACTATAGAATTATGGACTGACATATGTTCTACCTTTCTACCAAGTGCCAACATTGAGAAAATTCATCTAACAACTTTATTTTGTCATTTTCTTACCATCAGTGTCGAGCGTGTTCATGTTGGCATCCATGTTTGTTCATGGGAAACCCCCACAAAACTATCACGTGACTCGTGCTGTATGACGCAAAAGTGTTATTAATATTTTTCTGGAATCCCCGGTCGGAAAAAAATACCGAAAAGTCAACCGAACATGCCGAAATCACCGAGAAAAGTGTAATGATTGAGCGAAGACGGTTTTGGACGGCTTTTCCTTCCAAAACATGTGGAAGGTTTACGGTCGTGGAATAGACTGGTAAATGACATCTCCTTCTAAACCACTGATAGGCATGCAGAGCTGAAACCAACCCGCACACGAGTACTGGTAATTCGCTTAGAAGATCTAAGCCTGCCAAGGCAATGCGGTGCGAGTCTGCCGTTCCATGCTTATAAACCCTATTGGTTTCATTGGGCGGCAGGGCTTGAAATGTCATGTCATCTCACTTTCGGGTAAAAGTCCAACAAAATTGGAAGCAACATCTCCAAAATGACCTTTACAGTGTTGACGGGGACGTTAAACTTCAAATCAAACAAACCACTGATCGTTCTTTGACCAAATTTCACAAGAATGATACTTAGGTGGTCCCCTTTCAAAGTTGTTCAAATGATTCCGGTCCATTGCACATCTAGGTCACAGGAGCCAAAAATAGATTTTTTTAATGAAAACATAAAAAATCTTCTCCTCTGATATGGCAAGGCCCAGTTCTTCAATATTTGGTATGTAGCTTTATCTAGTGGACCTCTACCAAGATTATTCAAATTATAGTCCTGGGGCCAAAAATGCTCCCCCCCCCCCTCCCCCCCCCCCACCCTCTCGTGCTAGGACCCACCAGTTTAACATAGACTTATATAGGGAAAAACTTTAAAGATCGTCATATCTGAAACCAGAAGTCCCAAATCTTTGATATTTGGTATGAAGCTTCATCTAGTGGACCTCTACCAAGATTGTTCAAAATATAGTCCTGGGGCCCAAAATGCCCCCGCGCCAAAATATGCCCCCGCGCCAGGGCCCACTGGTTTTACATAGGCTTATATAGGGAAAACCTTTAAAAAAATCTTCTAATCTGAAACCAGAAGGCCCAGGTCTTTGATATTTGTTATGAAGTTTCATCTAATAGACCTCTACCAAGATTGTTCAAATTATAGCCTTACAGCAAAAAATGTCCCTGCGCCGGGACCCACTAGTTTTACATAGGCTTATAGCAAAAAAACCTTTAAAAATCTTCTTGTCTGAAACCAGAAGGCCCAGGTCTTTGATATTTGTCGTGAAGCTTTATCTAGTGGACTTCTACTGAGATTTTCAAATTATAGCACTGGTGCCAAAACTGTCCCCGCACAAGGCCCCACTGATTTTACCTAGGCTTATATAGGGAAAACCTTTTAAAATCTTTTTTTTGAAACCAGAAGGCCCAGGTGCTTGATATTTGGTATGAAGCTTCATCTAGTGGACCGCTAGTAAGTTTGTCCAAGTTATAGCCCTTGGGCCAAGAATCTACTAGAGACACTGATACTCAGGTGAGCGATTTAGGGCCTTCTGGGCCCTCTTTTTTATCTGATGCATGAATTAAAATTGAGGTATAATCTATGCAAAATGTTTTTGTAAAATTCATATTTCACAGTAAAATATGTTTTTATCCTATGAGCTTATGACTTCAAAATGTATTTTAAACAGAAAAAATGAAAGTGTACTAGTCAGTATTATTGATTCACATATGTACTGTACACGACAGTCTCATTATAACACTGTTCATTATAACACGATTACAGATATAACACAGTTTCAAGTTGGGTCCCAGAAATGTATATATTATATAGAAAAATGACCATTTATGGTCATTTTTCTATATAATCTATACATTTTCGTTTGGCTATAACACGGTTGTTTAACTAACACGTTTTTTTTTTAAACCATTAATTGTGTTATAAAGACATTGTAGTGTACTTATATTTTGATTTTATGCCACACTATGCTGAATATTTCACTATGTTACACTCCTCCCTGTTTTCAGAAACTTTTCTTGTATGATTCAGTTTCAACCATAGAATCAGAATAGAATAGCTGTTGATCAGCTGGCTTCCGAGAGAAGCCAGCTGAACAGGATCTGTATTGTTTTCAAGAAAGGATTTGTCTAGTTTCAGCATGGTTTGGGTTAAAATGCATTAATGTATCTCACATAAATATGATAACTCACACATAGGAGATAAAGCTATCCATCATGTCACTTAACCCGCTGCATAAATGAATTTATCCACACCCATTAACATTTCGCCCAATGAATTTGTTAATGTCATTTTTTTTTATTCATATTCACAAACTCAATGACAAACAGTGTAGATCATTATCAGATGGCTTCTTCAGAAGCCATCTGATCAGGATCTACACTGTTTGCAAAGGTAGGGGTTGTCAAGAACTGCAGGATAAGGGTTATATTGACATTTTTTCTGATCAAAGTGTTGTGATATTTTCTTACTTCACTTCCAAACTTAGATTGTTGGTGATTGTTAGAGCCTTGTCATGGAGCCAGTTCTAACGAATATCCACAATCTGCATCTTAAATCCAAAATAAGGAATAATGTATACTTTTGAAGACCTTCTTTCCTCCTACATAAAGTGATGTTTATGTTTTGTATACATCACACAAACTTGTTAGTGTGATGAACAATGTTTACTGTAAACCAATTTTTATGTGCGGCTAGAAATTCTTGCATTTTTGAAATCCCAAACAATTTTTCTGCTAGGATGTTTTTCTCACAAATCCTTTTATTCATATATTATATATATTTATTCATATATTAGTCCCACTAGTATTATTTTTACAGTAATTTTAATTATGTACTTGTAAAAATCATGAAAATTTTACACACAAAAAATAATTTTTTGGTGAAATTGATCAGTTCTAGCTGTGATTTGTTTAGTAATAAATCACTGTTTGTAAAGTAGAAAAATCACATGCACATAGCGCATGTTGTATGACTACTTACAACTAACAAACAAACTGTGATTTATTACCCAACAAATCACTTGTTAGAGCTGATCTATTTCAATTCTGACAGGCTGAAAATCGGCATAATATTGTTGTTTTCTTCAATTTCCCACAACCATTTGCCATTTGTTAAAAGAAATCCCACAAAAAAATTGACTGTAAAACATGCATTCATGTCCTTTTGTAATGTTTTCAATGCAAGAAAGTGACGTTACACCGTCTTACCTCAAGGAATCAATGTGTGACATTGTTGTGTAGTGAGCTACCCAGAAACGCGGAACCGGAAGGTGATGGGTTTTACCCACTTATGGTATTCCATGGCACCCGGGAAGCGAGAAAAGCATGTAAAGAAGACCATGCTCCTTCAGTCTAGCCAGGCCTCTTGAAGTGACCAGACCAGCGTATTGCCAGGGGAAAATCACCCATTTATCCAGGTAAGACTTCTTCCCTGTCCCGTCCCCAGTCCTGGTCCCACATACGGGTTATTAAAAATACATTAACATCATAAATTGCCAGCTTTTAAATGATGTCACTCATCACGCTCTTCCACCCTCTGATTTGTTACATAATAATTCACAGTTGATTTGGATTGCCCATATAGGCGCACTTTCTTGAAACTAATGTATAATGGGAATGGATGAACTTTAAAGAAAGACAACTCTTCTAGATGTCTTTTACTACCTTATCATGAGTTATCTACTCTTGACAGAATTAGCCCACAGAGCGCAATGTCTTTCCTTTGACTATTATCCTGCTGAACTAGGCTATGCTCTACCTTTGCAAATAGTATAAATACAGTAAAATTCCTAAATTAAGACCACCTTTGGGGCTGTTCAAAAGTGGTCTTAAAGACCAGTAAGCAATTAGAACTGTTAGCAATGGAAGAGTCTACTTGTATACAATGGGTTAAGCCAAACACATCATGTTACTAAGGCCTTTTAATGAACACCCCTCTAAACCCCACTTGATACAAAGAAAACAGGTTTACAGGAGTGTCCATCGTTTTTATGCCCCCGCATCATATGATGCCGGGGGCATATAGTTTTTCGGTTTTCCGTACGTGCGTACTTGTGTACTTGCGTACATGTGTACATCCGTCTGTGTGTGTGTGTGTACGTACGTACGTGATCCTGTAACCTCAGGTTAAATTTTTTGTAACAGGTAGAGCCTGAACTTTTAGAACTCATATTTTCCTAACCATTCGATGGAACTGGTTCATCTTTGTTATGATGATAGATATAGGTCCAATGTTTTATTAAGCAATACCCCCACCCATGCCTGTGACCTCAAGGTCAAGGTCACAGACTATGAAATTTTCAATGTTAAAGACCCAGGTTAAGGTTTTTGTAACAGGTAGACCTGAACATTTTAGAACTCATATTTTCCAAACCATTTGATGGAATTGGTTCATATTTGGTATGATTATAGATATAGGTCCAAAGTTTTATTCAGCGATACCCCCACCCATACCCATGACCTCAAGGTCAAGGTCATGGACTTAGAAATGTTCCATGTTAAAGACTCCAGTTAAGGTATTTGTACATGGTAGAACCTGAACTTTTATGATGGCTTTGGTTCATATCATGATAGATAGAGGTACAATGTTTTTTTCAGCATTGCCCCCACCCATGCCTATGACCTCAAGGTCAAGGTCACAGACTTAGACAATTTTAATGTTAAAGATTTTAAAGAGCTCAAATTTTCCAAACCATATTATGGATTTGGCTTATATATGCTATGATGATAGATACAGGTCCAAATGTTTATTTGGCAATACCCCCACTCATGCCTATGGCTTCAAGGTCAAGGTCACAGACTTAGAAATTTTAAATTACATATTTTAAGAGTTGATATTTTCCAAATCGTGTGATGGATTGAGTTTATATTTGGTATGATGTGAGATACCTGTCCATTTTATTCAGTGATACCCCCACCCATGCCCATGAGCTTAAGGTCAAGGTCACAGACTTAGAAATTTTTAATTACATATTTTAAGAGTTTATATTTTCCAAATCGTACAATGAATTAAGTTTATATTTGGTATGATGATTGATACTGGTCCAATACCCCACGCATGCACGTGCCCTAAAGGTCAAGGTCACAGACAAAGAAATTTTTTATTTAAAGTTTATTAAGAGCTCATACTCACCAAACCATATAGATTTGCTTCATATTTGGTATGATGATAGTTACAGATCCAAAGTTGTATATACCCCCACCCCTGACCTCAAGGTCAAGGTCACAGACTTAGTCTTATTATGCTTTTAAAGTTTTAGGGCTCATATTTATAGATTGGCTTTGTATTTGGAATGATGATAGATACAGGTCCCAAGTCTCATTCACTTATTCCATGACCCTGCCCAAGACCTCAAGGTCAAGGTCACACACTTAGAAAATTTTGTTGCAACATGGATTTTTGGGGTGAGGCGGGGCCCTAGGCAGGGGCATCTGTGTCGTCTGGACACATTTCTAGTTCTTTCTGTTCCAAGAAATAGGTTGTGGGTACTAGTTAGAACTGCCTCAATGAGGCGGTTCTAACGAGCACCCACAACCTATGTTTGGAGTATAAGTAAGCAAAATGTCACATATTTTCCCAGGAAAGTAACTGTTTTGAAGATGCAAAAGAATGCACCGTGTTATTGTGATGATTGATACTTTTTCAAGGGGGATAAGATTACAGGAAAATAAATAACAGGTAAAGGAAGTTGTCTCCCCTATACAATGGTAGACAGACTATTGATATTACCCATACTTTGCTCAAAAAACAGTATTATTGTTGTAGTTTTTACTAATAGTCAGAATGAGATTAATTTCATTTATATAGATATATATAATTTTCCTTTTTCAGGCTCAAGAACAATTTCAGACTACCATGTTTGACCTTTATAACATATGTAACCGGAAGTGATTCAAAGTAGCTTGCTTTTATATGCACTGAAATACATAGCTTCAGACAAGATGGGTATTGAGTGATAAAGGATAATTTTGCTTAATTTACCATAATATAGACCTATGTTGTGGGTATTCGTTTGATCTGCTGAATGAGTCGATTCAAATGAATACCCACAATATAGCTTTTTATGAGAATTGACAAAAATATTTTTTAATTATCATCAATCACCCACTTTGTCTGTTTCTATGGAATGTTTAGGTTCATGATATTTTTTTCTATTTTATGTATTTCACCACCATTGATATTGAATTCTAATGCACTTACGTATGTAACGCGACGTCTGATTGGATAACGTCAAAAATTTGCGACAGTATATTCCACGATATACTGTCGGAAATCCGACGTCACCACGTAATGTCGTTTTTCATTGGCTGACATTTGGTTTTACGCAGCTCACAACGCCTGCCGCTTTGTGCAAAATAGTACAATTTTTAACAAAACAACCGAATAAGTGCATTAGAATGGGGATAACTGTATTGCAAATTGTCATTTGGGGAGGTAAATCGGTGGTTTTACGGTCGCAAATTCCGTTTTACGGCTCCGCTGACGCGTTGCCGTAAAACGAAATTTCCGACCGTAAAACCACCGATTTACCTCCCCAAAATGACAATTTTGAATACAGTTATCCCCTAATTCAGGGAGGCTTGTAGATTTGATAAATTGCAATGTTTGCCACATTTTATATGAACAAATCAGGAAAATAAAATAATGAAGAGCATTGTTGCTTTTCAAAACATATTTCACATATTTTTGAAATAAGTCTTTATGCAGCAAATATATATTGACTGCCAGTTGGCAAGAGCTACCTTATGATGAATTTTGATAATTTATTCATGCTACACATTTAGAAAAACATCCAATAGAATAATTTTTGAAAATTCTAATTACTGGTAGCATAAATGATGTATTATTACAGGTAATTGAGATATGTGGTTTTAAGCTGTAGTAGATTGTGAAATCTGATATCACTTTAACAAGTCTATGTTATGAACACCCCTGTAAACCCCACTTTATATAGAGAAATCTGGGGTTTGGGGGGTATTCAATATTTTTAGCTTGGCTGTTTTCGAAGAAAAACGACGAGGTATTGTCATAGCTCTGGCGTCGTCTGCGTCGAGCAAAAACTTGGACATTTTGTTATATCTCTGTCATTACTGAACATATTTACTTGAAACTCGGACTAGTTGTATTATGAAAAGGGGAACTCATACCAATAGGTGAGGTAACCCTCAAAAAATTTTTTTCGCACAGTTATGCCCCTTTTTCGACTTAGAATTTTTGCAAAAACTTGGACATTTTGTTACATCTCTGACTACATCTCTGTCATTACTGAACATATTTACTTGGAACTCGGACTAGTTGTTCATTATAAAAAGGGGAACTCATACCAATAGGTGAGAAAACAGTCAAAATATTTTTGGCACAGTCATGCCCTTTTTTGGACTTAGAAGTTTTGAAAAAAACTTGGACATTTTGTAATATCTCCATCATTACTGATCATATTTACTTGAAACTGGGACTAGTTGTTCATTATGAAAAGGGGAACTCATACCAATAGGTGAGGTAACCCTCAAAATATTTTTGGCAGAGTTGTGCCCCTTTTTTGACTTAGAATTTTTGCAGCCGAGCGTTGGCACCCGCATGTGGTGCTCCTGTTCTTATTTCTCCTCCAAGACATAGGTTGTGGGTACTCATTAGAACCGCCTCAATGAGGCGGTTACAACAAGCACCAACAACCTATAGTTGGAGTATCAGTAAGAAAAATATCACAAGTTTTCATCAGCAATATACCGTAAAAATTCGGCTATAAGACGAGGATTTTTCCCTCCAAAATGAGCCCGAAAAATTGACCCCGTCTTATAGCCGAGGTCATGGACTACATGCTTTTTTCCGGCAATGTCCGGCGAAGACCAGACCTACGGAAAATGCCGATCGATTATTTTTGAATTGATATAAATCGCTGCCCACAAACCGACGCTACCATTTTTCTGCACGCGATCGGTAAATGACGTCATCCGACGCCAGCACCCCAACACGTGTTTAATGTCATTGTGTGTATCTCGTTCATAAAAAAAACGTTAGGAACCGGTAAAAAATATTTTCTCGATAGCTTAACGGTTGTGAATAGAGGTGGATAGAAAACCAGCGCTTTGCACAGCTCCCGAATTATCCCCAGAAGCTCCGTGTCAATAACCAACAACAGCGTTCGACTTTTCTCGCCCAGCGTCTGCTATTTGGCGCCAAAACATAACCATTCATGAGGTCGTAGAATAGTCCATTTTTTGTAATGCAAACTTCTACCGTTAGATGTAGCTAATTGTCTGAGGAGCGATTAAATCATTTTCACATTGATTGTGGATTAAATTTTATGATTGGAGGATAAACGCAAATACGAGACATAACTTGACCATATTTTCACACCTTATCGACACGCACCGCAGGGTGGCAATTATATGACAGGGATTAACAATAGTGTCATACTTGAACCGTAATAAATACACAGATGGTTTGTCTGCATTAATTATTGCGATTTACTTACTTGTCTAGTTTTACCGGATTTAAGGGCTCAGAAAGACTGAAAGTTGTAGACGATTTTTTTTTTGCACTTGCCCGGAGCGATTTCGGTCTTGTCTCGGGCAGCCGGGAAATGGATTTGACAGCCCTGTCGTCTATTAAATAGAAGTCTTAGCCAGCAAAGCATGTACCGGGCCAACTTCGGGCCGACAGCGATACACTTTGGGCCAACAGCGATACGACCTATCGGCCAGACGTTTCACCCTTTTCCAGACGCTTAATAGACCTACCGATTCAGATTCAGTAAGAGTTGTCTCTCTTTGTAACTCTCACAAACGAAGACATTATGTCAACAGACATAAACAAAGCCATGTGAGGGGTAAGTAGAGGGGTTTTCTGACGAAAAAAGGCCGATTTCTCACATCTAAATGGCATCCAGCGGTAGCAGATAGGCCCCGACAGATATGGCAAAAATTTGACCCGTCTTATAAAAGAGTATAAGCAAAATCCCACATTAGAAGAACTGAAAAAGGGGTCCCGTCTTATAGCCGAATCGCCTTATAGCCGAATTTTTACGGTAACTAATTTGGAAATATTTAAGAAAGCGGTATGTTGCACAGACGTAATATCATAATGAATGTCATTCATACATATTGGCAAATATTGTTTGCTTGGAGACCATACATCAGGTAAAAAAGTCTGGTCTGTGAAATGAATTTCCCTGTAAACCCCACTTAATTAGAGGAAAGTGGGTTGTAGAGGGTTACACATTATTTTTATTATTTTTTTTGCTCGAAAACATAGGTTTTGGGTACTTGATAGAACCACCACATTCTATGTTTTGAGTAGTAATTTATAAGAAAAAATACTAAATCTCCATCAGAAAATTAATTAACCATTCTGGAGATATTAACCCATTGCATGCAGGAAACACCTAAAGGGGTACGTACCTCGGCAAACAGTGCAGGTCAGAATTTTGCGTCAAAAATAGGCCTACCACCCCTTATATTACAAATGGACTTGTCCAACATATAGCAATGAAACGGTCCACCAGTATACAATGGGTTAAAATATGCACTATGTCACACTGATTTATCGTAGTGTAAATTCCTCTGTCAGAGTTTATAGTTTACACCTTCAGGGGAGGCAACTCCTGCAAAAATATTTTTGTCTCCCATGTCACCCCTTTTTCCGTGGGACAGAGCTTATAGAAAAGCGAACAGGAAGCCCAAAAGTTGTCTCCCGTTAACAAATGGTGGAAAAATCAGCCAGGTGTTCCCATTCCTCTTAACCCTCTCACACCTAAGTTTTTGAAGTGGACTCTTCCATCTTTGAATTTGAGCAAGTCCATTCTTTTATGTAAAGGGTTTAGTCCAGTAACAGAGGGCATCATGTGAACAAGTCCGTGAAATGAAGACCCCCCTGCCTTAACCCCACATTATATAGAGAAAACTGGGGTTTACAGGGATATTCATTAATTTTAGCTCACCTGAGCATGAAGTGCTCAAGGTGAGCTATTGTGATCGGTCTTTGTCTGTTGTCCCTGCATGCGTGTGCGTCCGCCATCAAATTTTGCTTTAAATGAATTCTCCAAAACTGCTGGACAGATTTTGAAGTAATATCACAGGAATGTTCCTTGGATGACCCTCTACCAAAATTGCTCAAATTGTTCTGCTTGGGTGAACAAGATGGCCCCCAGAGCTAAAAAAAAAACAGAAAAACCTTTAAATGACTTCTCCTTCTCAACCAGTGCATGGATTTTTATATAATTTCACAGGAATGTTCCTTGGGTGTCCCTCTACCAAATTGCTCAAACAGTTCCGCCCGGATGAGCAAGATGGCCACCAGAGCTAAAAACAGAAAAACCTTTAAACAACTCTTCCTCCTTAACCAGTAAATGGATTTCAAAATAATTTCACAGTAATATTCCTTGGGTGATCCTCTACCAAAATTGCTCAAACTAATATGGTCGGATGAACAAGATGGCTGCCAGAACTAAAAATAGAAAAAACCTTTAAAAGAGTTCCCTTCCTTAACCATGGGATGGATTTTGAAATAACTGCACAAGAATGCTCCTTGGGTGACGCTCTACCAAAATTGCTCAAACCGTACTGCTGGGATGTACAAGATGGCCATCAGGGTTAAAAATAGAAAAAAAAACTTTAAACAAATTCTGCACCTTAACCATTGGATGAATTTCCATATAATGTCACAGGAATGTTCCTTGAGTGACCCTTCTACCAAAATTGCTCAAACCATTCTGCTTGGATGAACAAGATTGGCACCACAGCTAAAATTAGAAAAAAAAAAAAACCTTTAAAAGATTTCTCTTCGTTAATCAGTGGATTGGTTTCGATATAATTTCACAGAATGTTCCTTTGGGAGACCATCTACCGAAATTGATCAAACAATTCCGCTCTGATGAACAAGATGGCCACCAGAGCTAAAAATACAAGAAACCTTTACATGATATCTGCTCCTTAACCAGTAGATGGATTTTGAAATAATTTCACAGGAATGTTTCTGAGGTAACCTCATAGCAAGTTCTGCTCTGATGACCAACATGGCCTCCAGAGCTAAAAATAGAAAAACCTTTAAAAAACTTCTTCTCCTTAACCAGTGGATGGATTTCAAAATAATTTCACAGGAATGTTTCTTGGGTGACCCTCTATTAGAATTATTCAAACAATTTTGCTTGGATGAATAAGGTGACCACCAGAGCTAATAATAGAAAAACTTTCAATTAACTTCTCCTGCTTAACGAGTTGATGGATTTCTAATTAATTTCACAGGAATATTCCTTGGGTGACCCTCTTCCTAATTTGCTCAAACCGTTTTGCTTGGATGGACAAGATGGCCATCAGAGCTAAAAAAATAAAATCCTCTTTGGGTCACCCAAACTGCTCTGACCCTCTACTCGACCATATATTACCTATAACTTCATTTGTACAATATGGATCAGATGAGTGATCCAGGGCCATCATGGCCCTCTTGTTCTTATTTCTGCTCCAAGACATAGGTTGTGAGTACTTGTTGGAACCGCATCACTGAGGTGGTTCTTATGAGCACCCTCAACCTATGTTTTGAACTATCAAGGATTTTCATCAGAAAAGTAGCCATTTTGTAGATAGCCTTGGATATCTTGCTAATTATCCTCTGGGGGACAAATTAGCCAGAGTACAAGATAAACTGGATCTCCAGTCCATATGGTTTCAAAGATAATTTTTTTATATGAAATTGAATTTTATGATTGATATTATAGATGAGATTTACAATTTTATTGCATAAGACAATGATGAAGATTGTTATTGTTGATTTAGTTGTTACTTATACATATATCAAGAAAATATATTTGCAATATGAAGATGGTCATTTCTGTTTTTGTTTCCCCACACATTACGAAAACACGCCTATACAAATTCACTAAATTTTACCGCCGTAAAAATGAACAAAATTAAGATGAAAGATTGTGATATTTTTCTTATCTCTGCTTAAAATATTGACTGTGGGTACACATTGGAACCACCTAATACCCACAATCTATATTTTAGAACAGAAATAAGAAAAATAAGGTTTACCCCTGTAAATACAAGTTTTACTATATAAAAGTGGTTCACGGGCCTCCGTGGCCTAGTGGTTAAGAGTGCCGACTCTTGATCATTATGTCTCTCACAGCTGTGGTTCGAGCCTCGCTCTGGTCACATGTGGGACGCCAAGTTCCGCAACGGAAGGTCAGGTGGTTTTTCTCCGGGTACACCAGTTTTCACCCGTCTGATTAACGATCGGCTCGATATGAGTGAAATAATCTTGAAAGGGCCGTAACCCCCCCAAATATCAAAGTGGTTCAAGGGGGTCAAAACTATATAGGCGTGTTTGCGTGATGTGACTTGCTTAGGCTGCCTCTGGAAGTTGCCATTAGTACAGTACAGTAGACAGCAACCTGCTTTAACACTTATCCTGCTGTACACAACAAAACCTACCTTTGCAAACAGTGTAGATCCTGATCAGATGGCTTCTGAAGAAGCCATCTGATCAGGATCTACACTGTTTGTCATGCAACTTGTGAATTGAATGAATACTTTTTATCAAGAAATTTGATTGGTAGATAGTCAGGAATGGGTGGGGCTAATTAAATTTATTCAGCAGGATAAGGATTAAGCAAGTATGCATCGATTCATAGAAAAAGCCAAATGCATTTAGCACCTACATTAGCTGAAACTGACCAGACAGGAGTACTGGTAAACCAGTTGGGTCAAAGCCCGCCCAGGCAGAGTATGGGTTGGATCATCCATGCATAAAAGCACTATTGGTTTCAATGGGCAATTCATCTCAATTTCGGGTAAAAATTCCACAAAATAGGAAGCAACGTCCCCAAAATGACCAAAATAGTCTTGACAGGGACGTTAAACAAGAATTCAAAGAAACAAAAGAAAAGAACTTGCTCTCCAGCCACTTGGAGCAAATTCTTACCTCAATTAGGCAGGGTTCTAACACATATCCATAATTAATGGTTTGAACAAAAAGGAGGGAGATATGTAAAACATTGTTATACCCCCGGCATACGAAGTATGCTATGGGGGTATATAGTTTTCGTCCTGCCGTTCGTCCGTCTGTGTTTCCGCCCTTCTGTCTGTCCATCCCTCCGTCCGTTAACATTTTGGTTAAAGTTTTGCGTTAAAGTTTCTAGGAGATTGTTTCTTCTAAATCCTTTGATAGATTTAGTTGATACTTACACTGAAGTTACATACTGTTCTAAAGATTTCATTGATGCATGTCCCACCCCCCACAGTGACCTTGAGGTCAAGGTCACAGACTTAGAAATTTTACAATTTTGTTTAAGTTTTGCATTAAAGTTTCTAAGAGGTTTTATCTTCTGAACCCTTAAATAGATTTAGTTGATTCTTACACTGAAGTTACATACTGGTCTATAGATTTCATTGATGCATGTCCCACGCCCCACAGTGACCTTGAGGTCAAGGTCACAGACATAGAAATTTTACATCTTGGTTAAAGTTTTGTGTTAAAGTTTCTAAGAGGTTGTATCTTCTGAACCCTTTGATAGATTTAGTTGATATTTGCACTGCAGTTACATACTGGTCTAAACATTTCATTGATGCATGTCCCACCCCCCACAATGACCTTGAGGTCAAGGTCACAGACTTAGAAATTTTACGTTTGGTTAAAGTTTTATGACAAAGTTTATAGATGCCTGTATGTTCTAAACTCTAAGACAAATTCAGTTGATACTTGCATCAATGTTGCATACCAGTACAAAGATTTTGATATGCATGTCGCTTCCACACACACAGTGACCTAGACCTCAGGGTCATGGACTTAGAAAGTTTACATTTGGTTAAAGTTTTTTGACGAAGATTATAGATGCCTGTTACATAATGTTCTAAACTCTAAGACAAATTCAATTGATACTTGCATCAATGTTGCATACCAGTTCAAAGATTTCATTGATGCATACCCCACCCTGCTGCTTCAGTAACATTGATGCCCCCACCCCTTCAGTAACTTTGATGCTCTCACTTCTTTGGTCCATTTAGAAAGATTATGTTTGGTTTAGCTTTTATAAGCACATTATAGATTCTTATAGCTTCTTGACTTCTTCATTCATGTTACATACAAGCTCAAAAGATATATCAGAGGGTGGCACTGGCCGGGGGTATACGTGACCCACTGGTCGCTTTCTCTAGTTAACTCCACTTATTGTTTACAAGTGTATAAGTCACACATACTTGTTACGGGATATGCCAAGGATGACTCTAACTTTGAACACATCTGCGTGACTTAGTGCACTGTCTCATTTCTCCAAAATGGTCATCTTTCTGATAAATTTAAGATATTTTTTTATTATTTATTCTCCAAATATATGCTGTAGGTGCTCATTGGAACTGCCTCACTGAGAGTGTTTTAACGAGTACCAACCATCCATACCTTGAATGAGAAATATCAATAGTAATATGTCTGCAAACCCCAGTTTTCACTATATAATATTGGGTTTTCAGGGACGTTTATTACATGGATTTGTTAACGTGATGTAGCCCTGAACAGTGTGTGTGTGTTTGAGTTTTAAAATCCCACCAACAGCTAAGGTCATAAGGAGATGAGACCTCGGTTTAAAGACTCATCCGAAAATCTAAAGAAGCCCAGGATCAAACCCACGACCTGTTGTTTATGAGGAAAGTACCTTAACCACTACACCATGGAGGCTTCTCCTGGAACAGTGGAGGAACAGAAACTTTACTTTAATATTTGGTTTGGACAGAATTTATTTGGAAAAGCATTGATATGCAAGTCAGTGTGCATTAAGACCCAGAGTCTGATAACCAATGCCAATGTGAAAAAAACCAATGACAACTGAACCAAGAACACACATTTGTGAAACAAAACCAGTGACAAACTGAACATTTTTGAAACAAAACCAATGATAAATACAGTTGTGAAACAAATTCAATGGCAAATACATTTGTGATGCACAATGAATGACAAAATGTCAGTTATTTTGATTCACAAAATGTATTTCACAAACACATTTTGTGAATCAAAATCACTGACAGATACATTTGAGAAATAAAGCCAATGGCAAGTACATTTGTGCCACACAATGGCAAATACATTTGTTAAACAAAATCAATGATATACATTTTTGAAACAAAACCAATGGCAAATTCATTTTGTAAAAACAAATTAATGATAGGTACATATGTGAAACAAAACCAATGACAAACATTAGGGACACACATCAAGGACAAATACATTTTGTGACAAATAATACATGACAAATACATTTTGTGAAACAAAGCCAATGAAAAATACATTTTGTGAAACAAAACCAATAACGAATGGATTTTGCAGAATAAAACAAATAACAAATACATTTTATGAAACAAACCCAAGGTCAAAAAACAGTTTGAGAAATAAAACCAGCGACAAATGCATTTGTGAATCATAATCAGCAACAGATTTATTAGTGAACCATAATCAGCGACGACAAATACATATGAGCCTGCTCATGAGGAAAGGGCATATCACTTACATATTCTAACACAGCGCGCCTATTTAGGCAATGCAAAATAACTGTGTTTTATTCTGCAACAAATCACAGCTCGGAAGAGCGTGACGGGTGACGTCATTAACAACTGCAAATTTATGACGTCACTAGTCGATTTACTTGACGTTGGACGGTGTAGCGTCATTTTCTCGCATAGAAAACGTTAGAAAAGTATATAAATGCATGTGTTTCAGTCGAAAAATTTTAGCGGGATTTCTTCGAACAATGGCGAAAAGTTGTGAGAATTTGAAGGAAACAACAGCATTATTGCCGAGTTTCAGCGTGTTAGAATCGAAATATATCAGCTCTAGCTAATGATTTGTTAGGTAATAAATCACAGTTTGTCGGTCAGTTGTAAGTAGACAAATCACGCGCGCTACGCGCTCGTGATTTGTCTACTTCACAACTGACCTCCAAACTGTGATTTATTACTCAACAAATCACAGCTAGAGCTGATCTATTTCTTAAACAAAAAATGGTTCAGGTGAGCCTGGTCTAGATGCATGACTTCTTGTCTGAAGCTACCCCACCACTCAGTCTTTAACCCTTTTTGTACTAAATGGAATCTTCCACCTTATATATAGCAGGAGTCTATTTCAAAATTTAGGGGTGTCAGGTTGTGGGTTTTCTTCAAAAAATACTATTAGGAAATTGGCTGAAAATTTTGCAAACAGTGCAGGCCCTGATCAGACGCCATGTTCTGTGGCGTCTGATCTGGGCCTGCGCTGTTTGTCAACTACACGATTTTCGGCTTTCCGGTACAAAATGGGTTAATAAAACAAGGGATAAGGTTGACATTTCGTGATATAGTTTTTGTCAATTCTCCATAAAATCCTATGTTGTTGGTATTCATTAGAACCTTCTCAGCGAGGCAGTCCTATGAATACCAACAACATAGGTCTATATGGAGAAACAAGGAAAACTATCATTCAGTTGTTACAAGATACAACCCTTCTCTGGGTCTGTGAACAGCAAAGACTCTGGCGAGACTGTTCTAACGAGTACCCACAAGCTATTATACGAGCAGAAATAAGAAAGATAATGTTTACCCCTGCGAACCCCAGTTTTACTATACAAAAACGAGGTTCAAGACGATCACAATTATATTGGCGTGTTTTCGTGATGACCATAGTGTGTACTCATTAGAATCGCCTCACTGAGGTAATTCTATGTGTACACACAGCAGATCTTTTCAAGATCAAATCAGAAAAAAAAATTCCCAAAATGATCCTAAATACAGTAGAACGTTGATGGCTCGAACACCGATGGCTCGTTTACCATGGATGTGTCGAACCCATTCTTGAGCCCCTAGCGAAATCCTCTACATAAGACATAGTGGGGGATAATTAAGGAGAATTTAGTCTTTTATCTTGCAAATATATGTTGTGTGTACTCATTAGAATCGCCTCGATGAGGCGATTCTAATGAGTACACACAGCATACATTTTCATTATAGAACGCCGAAACGATGTCTTAAAGTATCTCTTTATGCCTCTTGGCAGTAACCCTCAGTGGCTCGAACTACCCCTGTCTCGAACAGATTTTCGAGGTCCCAAAGGTGTTCGAGCCATTGAAGTTCGACTGTATACAGAAATTTGGAGTTATGTGAAGAATTCTCAAGGACGAGTTTGAATTAGCCATGGTAGACGAAATATCCTTGTTCGAGTTATCGAAGTTTTATTGTATATTTATGTACGGGCCTCCGTGACCTAGTGGATAAGAGGGCTGTCTCTTATTCATTTCGTCTCTCACCGCTGTGGTTCGAGCCTCGCTAGGGTCACATGTGAGACGCCAAGTTCTGCAACGGAAGGTCAGGTGTTTTTTCTCTGGGTACTCCGGTTTTCGCCCACCTCTGATTAACGATCGGCTCGATATGAGTGAAATAATCTTGAAAGGGCCGTAAAACCAAAGTAAAAAAAAAACAAAAAAAAAAACATATTTATATTATACTACCGTCAAACCACCATCGGGGCTCGAATTCAACTCTGTGAAATATACATTGTTAAATTCCACACCGGTTTCCACGTCAATTTAGATATTCAATCTATGGAGTTCAACAAAAAAGAACAAAAACAAACATGTACCACCGGCATTTGATACTGCACACTCAGTGTTCTTGTAATTCTGAAGAAAACGGCTTTAACCCTCTAGTGCCCAAACCCCTTTCTAGTGTGGAAAAAATTCTCAAACTGAAATATGTGATTCCTGTCAAGTAGTTTATCACAAAATCAAAGACATTTCAGGTATATATGTCCCGGATGTGATTTTATGGCATGTATCATATATGATACATCGGGCATTAAGTTTTCATGTATCATATATGATACATTAACTGTATGCTGTTTTCCTTAACTAAATTGAGGTATAGGATAAATACGGTTGGTACAATTTAAGTCAAACATTAATTTAAACAATTTTAACATGGTAATATGTAACAGGGGAACAACAAAAATATTAAAATGCTGAAAACTGAGCATTGAATTTCATAAATTGTGCTGGTCCAAATTATTTCCTACAAAAGTCCATAGGCATCCAGCAGAGACTCATATCAGCCAAGGCATTCTCAACCTTGTGTACAATTGTACCAGGTACAATCAATATATCTCAAAGGGTATTTGAGTTATGGCCATAGCAAGAATATATTGTCAGGGGAGATAACTCAAAAACCAGGGCAACAAGAGTTGTGACTCTTGTGCATGTTACGCCTGCTTAACTTCATGTGTACAATTGTACTGAATACCATCAATGTGCCTCAAAGAGTATTTAGTTATATGGTGATCACAAGGTAGTCATACTTTTATATTGTATGGTGAGATAACTCAGATACCATGGCATCGAGAGTTCTGGTTCTTGCGCATGACACAACTTCTCAACCTTGTGTACAATAAATATTGGAGGTATGGCAATCACAATGTCATCATACAATGCTATTGGAAGGGGATATAACTCAAATACCATGGCACCCAGAATTGTGGTTCTTGTGCATCACACACCTTCTCAAACTTGTGCACAATTGTGCCAATAAAATCATATCTCAAAGGGTATTGAAGTAAAGGCCACAACAAGATTTTGTCTACGGACGGACGGACATACGGACGGACATACAGATGGATGGGTGGCAGGCTGATTGCTATATCACCGAACCCAATTGGTCGGGGGATAAAAATAAGGTATACGCCGGTAAAACCCAGTTTTACTGCATCAAAGTGAGGTTTAAGGGGGTCAAGATTATTTAGGTGTGTTTTCATGATGAATGGCCAATGTATCATATATGATACACAAAACAAACGTCAGCATGTGCATGTTAAACTGCAAGTATTGAAATAAAATTTATGAGGTGTCTTAATTTCATATCAATAATAATAGTTAAAATAAAAGATGTTGATAGATGTAGTATAAATAAGACACAGTTTCCTTGTAAAATTTAATTCTCATGTATCATATATGATACATATGTAATACAGTACATTTAATGCCCGATGTATCATATAGGAGGTTTTAGGAATTCCGTTTATGACGTCATTCTTGCGCATGCGCAACGTACTGGCCGTCAATTGAAACGGCCATCGCTGTTCAAATGTATTGGCGGAACTTAAAATGCTAGCAATATTCAGACATTTTGAGAGAAAATATACCAGTTTTCATTGAAATAATGCCTCGAGAAGGAAAGAATGATATTTTACTTTCATTACCGAAATTCATTTATCCTAAATCCGTTTTTAATTGACGAAAATCTTTTCGTGAATGACCCATGCCAATGGCTTGAGATACCGTTATTCACAAAATAAGTTTTAACGTAATTTCGTTTTATTCGCTATCTATCTATCTATCTATCTATCTATCTATCTATCTATCTATCTATCTATCTATCTATCTTATCTATCTTATCTATCTATCTATCTATCTATCTATCTATCTATCTATCTATCTATCTATTCTATCTGGCGTGAGAGAGAGACAGAGAGAGAGGGGTTTGACTGACAAACTGACAGTAGACAGACAGACGACACACAGACCGACTGACTAAATGACTGACTCACAAACGAACGGTCGGACTGTTAGACAGACACATAAACATACTGCCAGTCGAAACAAGGCATCGCATGCGATACAAATCCCCTCGCACGAGACAACTTCGTGTGTGGAAAACATTGAAATGGCAAAAGTCCAACTTGCTTGAGATATTATCATATGCAACATTTGTGTAAAATTTGTTTAAAAATCCATCAATAAATGTAGGTTCTAGAGTGATGACAATGTTTCTCTAAAAATAGCCATAGTGACCTTGACTTGAGGCCATGACCGCGAAAGTAGATCTTGCTCAAGATATTATCATAAGCATCTTTTGTGTGAAGTTATAATAAAATCTGTTAATAAATGTAGGCGGTGGAGCGATGACAAAGTTTTTCTAAAAATAGCCACAGTGACCTTGACCTTGAGGTCATGACCTTGAAAGTCAAAGCAATTCGAGATATCATAAGAAACATTTGTGTGAAGTTCTATAAAAATCCATCAATAAATGTAGGCGCTAGAGCGATGACAAAGTTTTTCTAAAAATAGCCACAGTGACCTTGACCTTGACAGTCGAGATAGCTCGAGATATTGTCATAAGGAACATTTGTGTGAAGTTATATTGAAATTGGTGAAAATATGTAGGCGCTAGAGCAATGACAAAGTTTTTCTAAAAATAGCCACAGTGACCTTGACCTTGAAAGTCAAACTCGCTCGAGGTATTGTCATAAGGAACATTTGTGTGAAGTTATATTGAAATCGGTGAAGAAATGTAAGCGATAGAGCCATAACAAAGTTTTTCTAAAAATAGCCACAGTGACCTTGACCTTGAAAGTCGAAGTCGCTCGAGATATTGTTATAAGGAACATTTGTGTGAAGTTATACTGAAATCGGTGAAGAAATGTAAGCGATAGAGCCATAACAAAGTTTTTCTAAAAATAGCCACAGTGACCTTGACCTTGAAAGTGGAACTCACTAGAGATATTGTCATAAGGAACATTTGTGTGAAGTAATATTGAAATTGGTGAAAAAATGTAAGCGCTAGAGCAATGACAATGTTTTTCTAAAAATAGCCAAAGTGACCTTGACCTTGAAAGTCGAACTCCTTCGAGGTATTGTCATAAGAAACATTTGTGTGAAGTTATATTGAAATTAGTGAAGAAATGTAGGCGCTGGAGCGATGACAAAGTTTTTCTAAAAATAGCCATGATGACCTTGACCTTGAAAGTGGAACTGGCTAGAGATATTGTCATAAGGAACATTTGTGTGAAGTTATATTGAAATCGGTGAAGAAATGTAAGTGCTAGAGGGATGACAATGTTTTTCTAAAACTAGCCATAGTGACTTCAAACAGGCTCGAGATATTTTTATAACGAACATTTGTGTGAAGTAATATTGAAATTGGTGAAAAATTGTAGGCACTACAGCGATGATAAAGTTTTTCTGAAAATAGCTACAGTGACCTTCACTTTGAGGTCATGACCTTGAAGGTAGAACTTGCTCGAGATAGTGTCATAAGGAACATTTGTGTGAAGTTATATTGAAATTGGTGAAGAAATGTAGGTGCTAGAGCGATGATAAAGTTTTTCTTAGAATAGCCACAGTGACATTGACCTTGAGGCCATGACCTTGAAAGTCGAACTCGCTCGAGATATTGTCATAAGGACCATTTGTGTGAAGTTATATTGAAATTGGTGAAGAAATGTAGGCACTAGAGCAATGACAAAGTTTTTCTAAAAATAGCCACAGTGACCTTGACCTTGAGGTCATGACCTTGAAAGTCAAACTCGCTCGAGATATTGTCATAAGGAACATTTGTGTGAAGTTATATTGAAATTGGTGAAGAAATGTAGGCGCTAGAGCGATGACAAAGTTTTTCTAAAAATAGCCACGGTGACCTTGACCTTGAGGCCATGACCTTGAAAGTCAAACTCGCGCGAGATATTTTTATAAGGAACATTTGTGTGAAGTTATATTGAAATTGGTGAAGAAATGTAGGCGCTAGAGCGATGACAAAGTTTTTCTAAAAATAGCCACCGTGACCTTGACCTTGAGGTCATGACCTTGAAAGTCGAACTCGCTCGAGATATTCTTATAAGGAACATTTGTGTGACGTTATATTGAAATTGGTGAAGAAATGTAGGCGCTAGAGCGATGACAAAGTTATTCTAAAAATAGCCACTGTGACCTTGACCTTGAGGTCATGACCTTGAAAGTCGAACTCGCTCGAGATATTTTTATAAGGAACATTTGTGTGAAGTTATATTGAAATTGGTGAAGAACTGTAGGTGCTAGAGCGATGACAAAGTTTTTCTAAAAATAGCCACAGTGACCTTGACCTTGAGGTCATGACCTTGAAAGTCGAACTCGCTCGAGATATTGTCATAAGGAACATTTGTGTGAAGCTATATTAAAATTGGTCAAGAAATGTAGGCGCTAGAGCGCTGACAAAGTACGTAAGTACGTACGTACGTACGGGACAAATGCTATATCCCCCCTCACAACTATGTTGTGCGAGGGGATAAAAATGTGGAAAATGGCCGAACTTATTGCAAAGAGTGTAGGCCCTGATCAGACGCCGCGTTCTGCGGCGTATGATCAGGGCCTGCACTGTTTGTCACTTACCCCTTTTGGGGTTTCCGGTACCAAATGGGTTAATGTAGACCTAAGGGCTGGGCAGGTTGAACCAATCTATAAATCTACCAGATTTTACTGTATAATCTTGCACTTGCGAAGGAGTGTTTAACATTCTTATGCTCTGAAAGGGTGTTTCTACGTTTGTTTTGAATTTAATGTTCCAATCCTACTGGGTCTTGATGGGTCCGAGCACTGGGCAAACGACATTTTTTTAAGCAAAGCCATATTATCGCCAACGAAACGTTGTGACGTTTCATCGACGTTGCAATGTCAAATTCAATGCATCGCTTTGAAGTTGGTTTGATGTAGACACGACGTTGTTGACACGCTACATGTCGGTTGACGTAGCGTCATTTAACGACAAACTGTAATTTACATTTGCCTGCGAGAGAGAGAGAGAGAGATCGTATGTACATTATATCATTTTCGTAATGCGAAATTTCACATCTGGCAGCATATCGGTGTTTCTCCCATTATCTTACATTAGAATTCCCCAGAAGTTTTAAAGAATTCCACTGTTTTACGCTGTAATTAACACTTTATCTGTCCCACTGCCTTTGAAGCAATACAATAGATGACGGCCAGGGCTTTTCCCGTTCTATTTTTAGAACCGGAAGTACGTCACGAAAAAAGCTCCTGTATGATACATGGAAATTTACAAGCACAGAGTACACTAGCCAAGTTATTTGCAGTGTTTAAAGACATCTATTTATATTTTTCAAGCTTTAATTCTTATTACTAGATGTAATTTGCATATTATACACACAAGCTCATTCAGATTCCACCTGGATGTTATGACCTCTATAACAGGAACCTACTGACACATGTAAGCCGCCATATTGGAAAGAAAATTGATGTCACATGACGTAAAGCTAGGCTAAAAATATGAACCTTTTATAAATATTACTAAACTAAATTAATAAAAACAAAGGAAAGTAAGTCAAAATGCATAAATAATGTCAAGTAATAGCTTTTGAAAAAACATGTATCATATATGATACACCGGGCATTAGAGGGTTAATATTAAGATACATGTACATGTTTCATCGCCGTTGTCTTTCCGAAATGGTACAAAGCAATCACAATCGAGTCGCTTGATATCTCACTTTTTGTGCCATATCTGCAAATATTCGAACTTTGGGTGGAGTCAAATAAAGGCGTAGTGCAATCAAAACACTGCTGCTTATATCTGACACAATCTCCAGAGGATCCTCTTACAATGGGCGACTTGCTTATTAATTTTGCCAGTATCTAGTACTTATATACAGTCAAACAGTCTATACAAACATTTTCAAACAGACTGTCACCAATCTCTTGAAATTCATTATTGGTACCGCATACACTTCCGCATAGTGTTTGTCAAATAAATACATTTGAATCATATCACACATCACATGAAACCAGTCTTATGACATCTTCGATAGTTGGACACACAGACCAGTCTGTGCATTTGTAAAGCTTGTTATCAGCCCTCAGTTCGGGCCATTTGGATAAATTGGGGACCATTGAAGTTACATGCGGGCAGCAAAGGCTCAGATCAGCCTGCGCTGAGACAGCGCAGGCTGATCTTAGCCTGCGCTGCCCGCATGTAACAAGGTGTATTTTCTCGCTTTGTGGTTCATTTAGTTGAAGTACTTGAGTAAAATTAAGGACTGTCTTAGGATAGTATGCTTTTAATATGAATATTATTAGAAATGTGTCAACTACAAATATTACCTTTGGTCACGAAGAGCCCAACAAAGTCTTGTTATCAGGTATCAGCATTTGAGATAAGGCCGTCATCAGAGTCTGAAGCTGCATATGAGGTCCGGCCCACCCAACATGATAACTTGCACAACAGGGGCCCGGCTCAGTTTTTGTCATTTGGAAAGTATAATAAATATTACATTCCAAATCAAACAAACACACGCACGCGCAAACACGAATAAAATGCGACGGGCCCCTACGATTAATATCATTCTGTTATTATAAGGTCTGCCGGCTCGAGTCTGGATCGGATAAACGTCCGCGCTATTACAACACTCAGTATCATAAGGTCGTCCGTTTATTGTACTCTAGACTTGCCCAAGTCCCTACATTTACATTTTTTATTTTTAAATGAAAGCCCCTTTAAACAAAAAATATGTAAAAGTCTCTTTAGTCTTCATCTGTGAATGCAGGTGTTAATTTCACAATTTTCATAAAAGACGGTATTGCTATTTCATTTACAATGTATTTATTTTTTATTTTTGTAAACAATTATTTTTACAATGGACACCTAATTAACAGACTTGGGCAAGTCTAATTGTACTCTTGTGTCTTAATGTAATTTATGTACGAGACCTGCTAGTGTAATTACTTTTATGTTCCATTATTTTTGTCTGCTTGTGATATTGTCGAAGTACAAGCCCCCATTTTCTACGATATACATGTAATCGACAAAAATATACAATTTCTATGTCTCTCTGTCTACCCGCTAAACCCCACTTTATGTAGAGAAAACTGGGGTTTATGTGGGTATACATTATTTTTCTTATTTCGTCTCCATGCTCGGCGGTTCTAACAAGCACACACAGCCTATGTTGTTTAAATATCAAATTTCATCGGAAAAGCAACCATATAGGGGATATAAAAGACTAATGCGCTATGTCACTCGGGTGTGGGCCCCCGCCCATCGGGACTTGAAGAAATAGAAGATGCTTCCACACAGAGCTGAAACCGACCGCACACGAGCACTGGTAAATTGATTAGAGGATCTAAGCCTGCCCAGGCAAAGTGGTGCGAGTCGAACCGTCCATGCTTATAAACCCTATCGGTTTCATTGGGCGACTATATATGCTTAAGATGTCATACATGTATCATCTCAATGTCGGATAAAAGTCCCACAGAATTGGAAGCAACGTCTCGAAAATGGCCTATACAGTGTTGACGGGGACGTTAAATCTCAAATCAAACAAATGTCACTCTGGGTGTGTTATCGTAATGTATTAGTTTTTGTATTTTTCATTAGAATTGTTATACATGGATTTTGACAACATTCTTTTTATTTATGAAACGCTCTTTGTCAGAATATGACAAGTTTGTAAACACAAAATTATCAGGTGAAAATCGAATTACCTTTAGATCATGATCTGAAAATCAAATAAGTTCGTAAGTGTCAAGTTCTTTGTTCAGCGGAGCAATAAAATACGCAACTACAAACAAACAGCTTTCTGTGTGCTTTATCGAACGCCTTTTTGTGGTAAAAAAACAAGTCCATGAAATAAAGACCCCCCCCCCCCCTAAACCCCACTATATATAGAGAAAACTGTGGTTTACGGGGGGGGGGGGGGGGGGGGGGGTAAACATCATTTTCTTTATTTCTGCTCCAAGACATAGGACATAGGTCATAGGTCTCATTGAGGCGGTTCTAACGAGCACCCAAAACCTATGTTTGGAGTATAAGTAAGAAAAATATCACAAATTTTCATCATAAAATGACCTTTTTTGAGGTATGAAAAAATGCACTCTCTCACACAGATGTGTTATCGTAATGACAACAAAAAAGAAATTAAACCAATTTAAAACCGACTCTTTTTGTTTTTTACGTCCCTGTCAGCACTATTTAGGTCATTTTAGGGACGATGCTTCCATTTTTGGGGGACTTTTACCCGGCATTGAGATGAAATGTTTGTTTTTGTTTGATTTGAGGTTTAACGTCCCCGTCAACACTGGATAGGTCATTTTGGAGACGTTGCTTCCAATTTTGTTGGACTTTTACCCGACATTGAGATGAAATGACATCTCAAGCCCTGTCGCCCAATGAAACCAAAAAGGTTTATAAGCATGGACGGACCAACTGGCACCGCTTTGCCTGGACAGGCTAAGATCGCCTAAGCAGTTTACAAGTACTCGTGTGCGGTCGGTTTCAGCTCTGCGTGGAAGCATCATGCAGCCCATTTATTTCTTCAAGCCCCAATGGGCGGAGGCCTTGAGATGAAATGACATTTCAATCAAGATTTCCTTGTCTGATTCGCTTTATTTTGTGGCATCTGATTTACGTTACGATAACACACCCGTGTGACATAGGGCATCTTTTCACATCTCCAAAATGGCTGTTTTTCTGATTAAAATTCCTGATTTTTTTTTCTTATTTATACTGCTAACATAGGCTGTTGGTACTCGTTAGAACCTAGCGGTTCCAACGAGTACCCACAACCTATGTCTTAGAGCAGAAATAAGAAAAAATATATATTTACAGCTTGCACTCAACGAATTTACTCTTAAATAGAGGATTTTGTTTTTAATTTGAGGTTAAATGTCCCCGTCAACACTATTTAGGTCATTTTACAGATGTTGCTTCAAATTTTGTGGGATTTTACCCAACAATGAGATGACATGGCATCTCAAGCCCTACCATCCAATAGGGTTTATATGCAGTGGACGGTCAGACCCGCACCACTTTGCCTGGGTAGGCTTAGACCCCCAGTACTCATTTACGGTTGGTTTCAGCTCTGCTTGGAAGCGTCATGCAGCCCAATCTATTTCTCGAAGCCATGGTGGGCGGGGCCCAAAAGGAGGATGCCATAATCTGATCGATATCCTAATAGTCAAATTATTTTGTTTCGAACCCGTATATGCCTATCCTCCCCCAAAGGACCCACAAACAGTTAATCTCACAAAAAGACCACGACAAACAGTTAAGACCAAAATGAGACGCCACATTTCGCGGAGCCTGATCAGTGTCTTCACCGGTTGCTCTAAGAACATTAAGTTTTGTTAAACTTACAGTAAATGACACTCCTTAAATCGGTAGGGGACTTGCCTCAAGCCAATAGGCGGAAAATACGAATTTGTTCCCTCATGATTATTGAATGGCTGTGCAGACTGATTGTCCTCCCTCCAACCCCACCCCAACCCCCATACTCGTGTGCTCATGTTCGAGGACAGATCTTCCTCGGCGTTGCAATTTAGCCTGTAAGCTCGCGGGCTACAATCCAGGGGAGGTGGTGACTCTGATCTGGTAATCCTTTCGTCTACCCCCCTTTGCGAGAAGGAAAACAATTAAATTCGAGCAGTTAAAGCAAATAGCGTAGACTCTGATCAGACGCCGCGTTCTGCGACGTCTGATCTGGATCTTAACTGTTTTGACAATGTCTCGGAACATGGACCCAGTCTAGATTTTACAAAACATCCACTTTACACAGCACTGTGACGTAGAGCGAATAGAAAAACATGGCACATGGGTTTTGTACAGTGTCAGCGATAGTCAAGTGGACAATATCAGGACAAGCCAGTTTGAGTTTTACGTCCCACCAACAGCTAAGGTCATACGGAGACGGAACCTCGGTTTAAAGACTTATCCGAAAGTCTGGAGAAGGCCGGGATCGATCCTGCGACCTCTGGTTTACAAGGCGAGTATCGTAACCACTGCACCACGGAGGCTTCTAAACAAGCCAGTCAGATGTGACTCCTGCACAATGAATTTTGATTCATTTACGAGCCACACATTTAAAATACAACGATTAATTATGTTCTTCATTCAATGTATTCTTATTTTTTCCTTTTATTGTCAATGATCTGACGTTAAAGATCTGAATGTTACACAGTAAACGAAATAACAAGCGCCAAGGACTTTAAATCATTATCTTACAAAGCAAAAATATTTAAATTGTATCTTAACATTTCATTTTGGTGACATTTTAGTACATTGAGCGTAAGAGTCAAGTGACTCGAACTTTTTTTTCAGCGAAAGGATAATGATTTGTTTGTCATTTCATCTCAATGTCGGGTAAAAGTCCCACAAAATTGGAAGCAACGTCTCCATAATGACATTTACAGTGTTGACAGGGACGTTAAACCTCAATTCTAATGCATTTGCGTATGTAACGCGACTTCTGATTGGATAACGTCAAACATTTGCGACTATATTCTGCGATATACTGTCGGAAACCCGACGTCATCGCGAATTTGCTTTCCATTGGCTGGTATTTGGTTTTACGCAGCTCACAGCGCTTGCCGCTTTGAGCAAAAAAGTACACTTTTTAAAGAAAACAACCGAATAAACGCATTAGAATGGGGATAACTGTATTGAAAATTGTCATTTGGGGAGGTAAATCGTCGGTTTTACGGTCGCAAATTCCGTTTTACGGCTCCGCTGACGCGTCGCCGTAAAACGAAATTTCCGACCGTAAAACCGCCTATTTACCTCCCCAAATGACAATTTTCAATACAGTTATCCCCGAGAAGCTCATCATATAGCTCATCATGTAATGTGCTCTTGCTGTAATGTGCTCTTGTTATCCCATAAATCAAACAAACAAACAAAACATGATAGAAAACCTTATTAGTTGAGCTGGCACACGAAAAAAAAAAAAAAAAACGAGACCTGTGCGAAAAGTGAAGACGCAGGTCAGGCTGCGCAGCCCGCGGCTGATCAGAGTCTTCGCTCTTTGCATGAGCGATCTGTAGCCTCTGTGCAATCAAAATACTGAGAGTAGTAGTGGGTCGATTGTCTCTGAGTGCAGGTCTTGGACTGAGATTTAAACTGTTTCGTTTAACAGTTAAATTCCAGTTTGTTTTAGCGAACAGTGTAGACCATGATGCCGCGTTCTGTGGCGTCTGATCATGGTCTACACTGTTTGCAAAGCCAACCCCATTATTCCAGTCCAGATTCTGTCGATAACCATCCAGCTTACGCAACGTCATAGCGGCTATTTTCTATAAATAACCGTTATTCCCACAAGTCACTGATAGTCATGTGGACTTTAGCACTGAAGAGCTCTTTGGGTCGGTTTACAAACAATCGACCCAAAATTGACAAACGCAAAAAGCAAATACTATTGACAAAATTGCTTGATCTAAGTCTTCGATGGTCGCACAATCTGCTTGTTGATTTTGCTGTGTTTTGGCTCAACCAATTTTGCACCGGAACCCCCCCCAAAACAGTCCAGCCCCAGATCAGACGCCGGTCTGTGGCGTCTGATCAGGGCCTTCACTATTTGTAAAATGTTCAGCCATTTTTTTTAAATAAATTTTTAAGAAAACACAACCTGACGCCCCGTAATTTCAAATGGACTACTGCTATATTCAAGAGGAAGATTCCATTTGGTACAAAAAGGGTTAATTGTGAAACAGCTGTGCTTTCAAATAAATTTGTAACATATGTGGTTATCTTTCACCCCTGCATTTCTGAATTTCACGAATATGGACACGTGCAGTCTCATTTAGATCCACACTGTTTGCCTGTACGCAAAAATATTGATACAACGATTGCAAATACAGTCGAACTTCAATGGCTCGAACACCTTTGGGACCATGGAAATCTGTTCGAGACAGGGGTAGTTCGAGGCACTGTGGGTTATTGCCAGGAGGCATAACGGGGCTAATTTTGAGACATCTTTTCGGTGTTCTATAAAAATATATGCTGTGTGTACTCATTAGAATCGCCTCGTCGAGGCGATTCTAATGAGTACACACAGCAAACATCTGCAAGATAAAAGTCGAAGATCTCCTTAATTATCTCACAGTACTTTATATGTAGAGGCATTCTCTAGGGACTCAAAAACGGGTTCGACTCAGCCATGGTAAACGAGCCATCGGTGTTCGAGCTATCGGAGTTCTACTGTAATAATAATAATAACAAATCAGCAGACGACATAAGCAGACGACATTTTCAGTTGTAGTTTTTCTCGGTATCTTAAGGGTTAATTGTTTATTCAAGCATGTCTCAATGTGCGTTTCAGTATGTTTTCCATTGTGACATCGACAAATGTAGTGCAATCGAACATAACAGATTTTAGGTTCTTGGGCTTGTATTAGATTTTCTCATTTTATCAACAGCTTTTCACAGCAGATATCGGCAAACGACAATTTATGACAGGAGAAATAAATTGCCGCCTTCACTTGATAGATCGATAGTATAGAGAATATAGGTATAAGCAAGAACGGTTGAATTTGGCTTAAATGTTAAGTATTAAGTAGCGAGAGATATGTAAAATAGTTTAGTTTTATGTTTGTGTACACTCCACTCCAGTAATGAAACGCGAGGCAATGAGTTCGGATCGAATATTGAGCATGTGTAGCAGACAGAAATTGCTGCTAATGTATTTTACGGCCTCCGTTATTCAAAACACGTGTGTCTTTTAGATTTTCTTTCGGATTTGATTATTTCGGTTTTCCAGAATAGCGGAAAATGTGAGAATATTTGGATATAAATTACCAGATCCCTTTCAGGGATAAGAAAGGGTATGGAATCGGAGGAAAATGGGAACGGAGAGGAAGTGGGGCTGTTGGTTCTTGAAGCCAAGTCCCTACGGCCCTTCAAAACAAAAAATGAGTATCTATATGCAATGAAAGAAGATCTCGCAGAATGGTTCAAATGTTTGTACGAGAATATTTGTATCTCCGCGGAAAATTTCTTAGAGGTGCTAGAAACAGGGGTCGTTCTTTGTCAGCATGCAAATGAGGTCAGAAAATTCGTGACAGAACAAAAGGAAAAAGGGGACTTCCAAATGAAGTCAAATTTTGTTCGAGATATCCAGATTCCTCAGTACGAGGTCCAGTTTCGGGTTGACGTTAAACCCGAGACGTTCCTTGCACGTGATAACGTGTCTAATTTTATCACTTGGACCGTGAAAATGGGCATTCCGGAAGTTCTGAGATTCGAAACGGATGATTTAGTGTTAAGGAAAAATGAAAGGAGTGTTGTTCTTTGTTTATTGGAAGTAGCTCGAGTAGGTGCCAAATTTGGTATGTTGGCTCCCACAATAGTTCAGATGGAAGAAGAAATTGACGAGGAAATAGCCACAGGGGAACCCCCACCCCAGATCAAAACCTGTGATATTAAATCTCTCGATGAAATGGTAGGTACTAGTAGATGTAGAGTAGTAGTTGATCCCCTACCCCCACCAGACCCTGAATGTGTGAGGTCGACTCTTCGGAAAGGCCGATCGTTTGAACTTACAGCAGAAAAAAATTATACCTGCCTTTTTACATATTAATTAATGCACAAAATGCAAAAAAAACGTGTTTCGCCTATCATGAAAACACGCCTATATACTTCTGATCTCCTTGACCCCACTTTTATATGGTAAAACTGGGGTTTATAGGGGTAAACCTTATTTTTTCTTATCTCTGCTGTAAAGTATAGATTGTGGGTATTCGTTAGAACCGCCTCATCGAGGCGGTTCTAACGGGTACCCACAATCTATATTTTGAGCAGAAATAAGAAAATATCACAACATTTCATCTCAAAATTTTCGTTTTTTGGTGGTAAATTTGCAATGTATTTGTTGTATAATAGGCCAAACATAAAAAGAATGGCGAACAGTGAAGACCTTGACGGGAGCCGTCTCATCTGGGTATTTACTGTCACACGGTCTGCAGGTTAACATTCGCACCTATATTTTGTGTCATTTCGTACTTGCAGTTATTAGCATGGCCTTGCAGGGCCGTAAATGAAACATCAATGTCATTTACATGATGTTTCAGATTAAAAATGTCTCTCAGTGTCAGCCTGCCATTGAGCTGATTAATTACTTACACGCTTCACGTCGCTAATCGTAACATAATGGAAAACCGTGATCCGTGTAAGTACGTGGTGACATGGCAGATGATGGTGCTACTTGGTGGCGGGTGCTGGAATGACAGGTCCTGGTGTATGAATGTCACTTGACGTATCACCAGTAACAATTCTGATTCTGATTCTGACATACGAAAACACGCCTATACAAATGCATTGTAAACTTAACACCGAAACAAAACGAAAATCCAAGATGAAAAAATTGTGACATTTTTTCTTATTTCTGCTCAAAATATAGGTTGTGGGTACACGTTTGAACCGCCCCATCCTTGCACGTGATAATGAACCTCATCGAGGCAGTTCTAACGAGTACCCACATTCTATATAAGAAAAATAAAGTTTACCCCTGCAAACCCCAGTTTCACGATATAAAAGTGGGATTCAATGGGGTCAAATTATATAGGCATGTTTTCGTGATGTAATGTATGTGTGGCTTCATAAATTTAAAGAAAACGCACAAAAAAGACAGAAACAATGCTTGACAGACTAGTATAAGGGTCTGGGTTTCAGTCACGTGTAAATTATCCTTGACATGTCTATTGTCAATTTACGCTTGGCGAGATCACCGTAAATAAATTATGATATATTATCTGGTAAATCCGTCCAAGTAGTCAAAACTTGTGTGTCCTGTTTAAGATTGTCAGCAGTTTTTGTTTCATTTCATCAAAAAACATCTGTGACCTTATTCGGATCAAATTTTCAAAATATGAGGTTAAACCATCTGGGGTTGCAAGTCAATGTTTTGGTCGATGATTGCCAGTTACTTGGCCTAAGCATATTAGCTCTTCATAATTCAGAGCTAAGTTTCACGTGACTATCACTGGTTTGTAGGAAATCTAGGTAAAGGTTATTTATAGAAAATAGCCTCGCTATTCTTATCGCTGTGTGGTCAGGTTTAACTTTTTTTTTTTGGTTTTGGTTTTACGGCCCTTTCAAGATTATTTCACTCATATCGAGCCGATCGTTAATCAGGGGTGGGCGAAAACCGGAGTACCCGGAGAAAAACCACCTGACCTTCCGTTGCAGAACTTGGCCTCTGATATGTTCCTTTAATTTATTATTGTCTTAATTTGCACTGTCAGGGGAATTAACTCATGGAACATATAACAAAAGTTGATGTTTCTAATTTTATTTGTTTCAAAAGTATAACTCTTCAGATTATAAAATGTTAGCTCTAAATGATATGAACAAAACGTATTTCTTGGTAACAATAATTCTTTAATATTTCCAATTTTCAGATGTTAGTCTCTATACTGATCTTACTCTACTCTCCAACAACTACATTCAACAGACCCCCACTCTCTCACAAAACATACCCTTTTTATTCACAACCCACACAACAAATATGGTCAAGTCAGTTCCTCTCATGTCCCACTCATTCACATAATTAATACAAATAAGGCTACTACATTTCCTGAAAAGATGATGAAACAGAAAAGCAGGCGTGCTCCCTTCCATATACAGAATAAGTATTTCCTGTCACAAGGAACCAACCTACACACCTTGTTAGCAGGATGATAGTTCAAGGGATAGGGTGAGAGATCAAGATTGAAATCAAGATAAAATCTATCATGTAGCATGTGGGAGTGAAAGGTAAAGGATAGACAGGAAACAGTAAGATTTATAAGAACCAGAAATTAGTAATGAGAGAAAAATAACATATATTAAATATATATGACAATATATAACATCCCCGGCAGAAAAAGAAAAATATTGGACAGACCTTAAAACCTTCACACATACAATTATTAAACATCATCTTTTTCATTTCAGATAATTATAATAATAATAATAAAACAATAATAATAACAATAATAATAATAATAATAATAATAATAATAATAATAATAATAAAAAAATATTAATAACAGCAATAATAATAATAATAATAATTTTTATAAACATGAATAAACATAGACATACTAAATCTGCAACCAAACAATAAAACACTGAAATGCAAATGACATAAAACATACATGATCAATACCGGTATATTAATGACAGAATACATTCATATTGAACTAAACAGAATTCAGCATCTTTGAATACTAGTCTCTCTCAAATTAGTAACTAATCTGGAAAATCATTAGCACACATCAAATTAATGATACTTTAAGCTGTTTATGTATTCAAATTCCTAAACCACCAACCATCTCCAGTCTTATCAGTTTCATCTATGTAAAACTGTCACATTTTCTTTGCTTCATTTCTAAGCAATAACAAATTCTACATGTGTAAACACTTTGTTACCAAAAATAATATCTCAGCCTATTTTCAGGAATACTCAGAGATATAGTAAAATTAACCTTGAACCCAGTGGAAGCTTAACACCTTTCATAAATAAAAATAAGCAAATTTCTGGGGGATTTTTACAGGGTTAGCAAAGGTTGTAGGGGCAAAGTGTTAAAATTTCTGACTTATTCTAAGTCAATAATCACAGGTGGGGGTTTCCGTTGTACTGCATGCCTAGCCTTTATATTTAGGCTAGAAAATGGCACCCAAACTGAGGATTCTGCAGGTTCACCCCGTATCTGCACTAGGTACTCAGTAGAATCTTTGTGTGGTCTTTGACCCAAAAACCGTTTAACCTTATAATACCCATGCCCATCTATGAACCCATCATCAGAGGATAATACTGCATCAGGGTCTACATTGACCCCAAAGCGGTCTGGTGCATTACATTTGCGTGTTGAGCGTCTAAGGTCAGGGACAATATAGTCAACTGTCTGTTCATCTGTCATGATGTCCGCATCTTGAACTGGCTCTGGCTTATTTTCCATATTTGGTACACTTTGTGCATTGTTTAATGCATCTGTCTGCTGACCATTTTCACAAGTGGCAACGCGACTCATGAAATATGGTGTAGGCTGAGGTTCACGGACATAGGCCATTTTCAGACGGTCAAGATGCACTGGTGTTTTCACACATACGCCAGTATCAGGATTGCGCAGTACTACCAAATGCGGACTATGAAATTTGTCTATCACAAAAGGACCCACATAATTGTTTTTCAATTTCTGTCCTACTCCTACTGTTTCTGACAGAAGGAAAACATAGTCCCCAGGCATTGCCTGTAATGGGTTTGTATTTTCATTCGCTCTAGCCAGCATATTTTCTTGTGATTGGATGACATTATTCAAACCTCCTCATCAGTTTTATGACAGGTGAGGAGTTCCTGAAGTGTCCTTCCCTCAGGTAAAGTAATTTTCCCAGTGTTCTCTGGAACATATGGGAAAAAGGGGTTTTCTTCATCAGGACTGGAAAATGAAGGGTCATTTTGACTATGAGCCCTGGAAAGGGCATCTGGAACAACCATTTCATCTGCCTTTCGGTACCTAATTTCAAAATTAAACTCCTGCAAAATAGCCAACCACCTTTCATAAATAGCACCTTTGAGACTTTTCTGAAATAATGGCTTGAGAGCCTGATGATCACATTCCACAATAAATTTACGACCTCGTAAATATGAAGCACAATCAAGGATACTTGTAACCATGCCTAATAACTCTAGTTTTGTAGGACCATATGACTCTTGCCATTTTGAAAGAGACTTTGAGCCAAATCGAATCACTCTCAAAATATCACCTTGATCACCACCCGGCTGTTTCTGATATAACATATACCCAACGCCTTTACTCGAACTGTCCACAGATAAGAAAAATGGCAGGTCATAACAGGGAAAAGCCAAAGCTTCTGAGTTTAGCAAAGACTCTCTAAGTTGTTCAAATGCAGTTTGTTGCTCTGTTTGCCATGAAAATTTCACATTTTTGCGTAGCAGTTTGTACAAAGGATGTGCAATCACACTATACCGAGGGATAAACTTTTTGAACCAATTCATCAACCCTAAATAACGCTTCAGAGCTTTAACATTCTTAGGAACTGGATACTCAGCAATAGCTTTCATACGATCAGATGGAGGTTTGAGCCCTTCTTTAGATATTTCATGATCTAAGAAAACACACTTACTGTGTGCAAATTTACATTTCTGGGGTGACAGTTTCAAACCGGCTTGTCTAAAGCGATCAAAAACTTCTTGCAGATCTCTCATGTGCTGTTCAAAAGTTTCAGAAATGATTAAAACATCATCTATATAGCAAAGAACACTTTTGAAAGATAGCCCACTCAGAACACGGTCCATTAAAAGCTGAAAATTGTTCGGACTCGTTTTCAAACCCATGGGCAAACGGGAAAATTTGTATGTTCCAAAGCATGTATTGAATGCAGTATACTTGGAAGTTTGGCTGGAAATCCGGACCTGAAAAAAACCTTGAGCCATATCCATAGAAGTTATGTAATTTGGAGTTCTATGTGTGAAAGACTCTGTCAGTTCTTCTACACTTGGTATAGCATAACAAAAATCCTGTGTCTGGGAGTTTAGATAACGGAAATCAACACAGAATCTATACATAGACAGACTGGCCTCTCGAGATCCTGGTTCGACTCCTGGTTTGGGCTTATTTCGCTTTGAGACAAGTACAATGGGGCTAGAAATGGGGATATCTTCTTTTTCACTGACAGGAGTAATGATACCCTGGCGTAACAATTCATCTAACTGGTGTCGTAAAACCTCACGTTTTTCGGGCGTCAGCTTGTAGGGTCGTTGATGCTTGGGGATAGCATCAGGTTTTAGGTGTATCTGATGTTCAGTATAAGAGGTGAGCCCTAGTGAAGGATTTTCATCGGTTACGAACAAGTCATAGTTTTGCAAGAGACAGTCGTCAAGTCTAGTCTTTTCGGCAGGTGACAGATGGCAGTCAGAACTGTCCGTTTGAAAATATGATAAAAAATTATCTCTGTCAACATTAGTATTCATGTCTGATCTTAAATTTGAATGAAAACATGTACGTCTTGCAGCTAGTCTAGTCGGTTTATTATTTTGGAATGAACTCTCATGACCTGACCTTTCACAGGAATTTACTCTGAAACGTTCATTCAGTATCTCAAATGATCCTAATAGTTTACCTTTACAAATTGTGATGCATTGTGATGTTGGATTTAGTATTTTCATGGGTACTTTATAATCATGGGAAACAACAGCTAATGACCTGGCAACAAGTAACCTCTTTTTCTGCATGTATGCGCTGCCCGAACACACACCCTGGTACCCTGGAGTCGCATGTTTGGGTACTTTGCCCCATAAGATTGTTTCCGAATTAGGCTGCAGTGTAATCCTTTTCTTAGTCCGAACTTTGCAATCAGAAAACACTACAGACTGATTGGAAAAATCAAGTTTAATGCCATGAAAATACATGTAATGGGTACCCAAAAGTAAGGGATGGGATGTTTCCTGTATCACATAAACATCTATACACTGTTGCTGACCCTGAATAAAAGGTTTAATTTTCGCACAGCCTGATATATGTATTTCTTGATTATTTGCCAGGACAATTGCATCATCAGTCACAGGTGTTAGCTTGGACTTGGCATTATCAGGTAAAAAATCATATAAACGTTTTGACATCAGATTGACTGAACTTCCTGAATCTAACATGGCTGAGACATTACAATTGGGAAACTGTGCATGCACATATAGAAAATTGTTATTACTTACACAGTCACTTTGCTCATCTGTATCACAGCTTGAAGTATAAGTTTTATCTGGGGCTCGGCTCCGCTGGCGCTGGTTCATTGGCGACCTCCCAAGGGAACGCGCCCGGTGTCCCTTGGGCTCCTCCCGTTTCCCGAATTCGTAAAACAGTTAACTGCTCGATGCCCAAATTGTTCACAAAGCTGACACTGAATATTTGGCTCACTATTTCCTCGTGCCCAGTTACAATTACGTCTGATGTGGCCTGCTCCCTGGCAGGCATGACACTTTAATTGTTTGTTGTGGAATGCTTCTGTATTTTTACTTGCACACACCTTGTTGAATTCTGTACAGAGTTTGTCTAGTTTCTGTTCCAACGCTGTTAACCTGTCACTGGATTGCACTGCAGCCACGCTTGAGGCTGCAGGTGGAATATCACATCCTGCTGGGTTTGGTGAAGAAGCCCTGTAGCCATAGGCTTCACCAAGTTTTGCTGCAGTGAGAGCAGCGTGTATGTCCTCGGGGTTGCCGGCCCGTACAAAGAAGGCTAATTGTGACGGTAACCCTTCTATAAACTTTAAAACAATTTCTTGGTCAGTTTTGTTAATTTTCCTCCCCTTTTCCATTATTTTGGAATAATAGTCCTCCATCTGCTGATGAGGTAAGAGGCGTAAATTCAGAAATTGTTCAGTTTCAACTAATAAAACAGGCTTGTTCCCCTTGTCCATGTATTTGTCAACATATAATTTTTTCACATTTTCCCAGCTGTTCTTATCACTGTCCTCTAAACAGGTAAACCAAGTAAGGGCTGGGCCCTGTAAATGCAGCTGGAAGGCTGCCACTGTTCTGGGATCCTGTGGATTGATCCTTGAGAATATGCAGTAGGCAGAGAAATTAGAAAGAAACCTCTCAGCATCATCAGTGGGATAGCCACTGAATTTTTCTAAGCTAACTCTCCCTGTACTCTCCATACTGTCACTAGGAATCAAGTTCAAACACGGGTTTCCTAAAGGATATGTTAGCCCACACGCCTCACTGTGATTTACACAGTTGGTAAAATCAACACTTGAGTCCAGAAGTGAATTTTCAAATGAACTGTTCATTTTCCAAAAAGAAATTTAGATTCTTCACCATGATATGTTCCTTTAATTTATTATTGTCTTAATTTGCACTGTCAGGGGAATTAACTCATGGAACATATAACAAAAGTTGATGTTTCTAATTTTATTTGTTTCAAAAGTATAACTCTTCAGATTATAAAATGTTAGCTCTAAATGATATGAACAAAACGTATTTCTTGGTAACAATAATTCTTTAATATTTCCAATTTTCAGATGTTAGTCTCTATACTGATCTTACTCTACTCTCCAACAACTACATTCAACAGACCCCCACTCTCTCACAAAACATACCCTTTTTATTCACAACCCACACAACAAATATGGTCAAGTCAGTTCCTCTCATGTCCCACTCATTCACATAATTAATACAAATAAGGCTACTACATTTCCTGAAAAGATGATGAAACAGAAAAGCAGGCGTGCTCCCTTCCATATACAGAATAAGTATTTCCTGTCACAAGGAACCAACCTACACACCTTGTTAGCAGGATGATAGTTCAAGGGATAGGGTGAGAGATCAAGATTGAAATCAAGATAAAATCTATCATGTAGCATGTGGGAGTGAAAGGTAAAGGATAGACAGGAAACAGTAAGATTTATAAGAACCAGAAATTAGTAATGAGAGAAAAATAACATATATTAAATATATATGACAATATATAACACCTCTCACATATGACCCGAGCGAGGCTCGAACCACATTGGCGAGAGACCTAATGATCACGAGTCAGCGCTCTTAACCACTAGGCCACGGAGGCCCGTTCAGGTTTAACGTAAGAGGATTATCTATAGAATCTGGACATGAATCAAGGATTAAGCTTGGCAGTTTAGACCCAGATGTAAAAAAATGTATACACCCTGATAAGACGCCGCGTTCTGCGGCGTCTGATCAGGTGTACACCTTTTTTACAGTACAGGACTAAAAGGTTGAACGAAACGGACTAAGTCCTCGTTGAGCAATTTTTGCCAGCCTATACACAGAGACAATGCCAATGCACTTGTGTATGTAACGCGACGTTTGACTGGATAACGTCAAAAATTTGCGACAACGTATCCTGCGATATACTGTCAGAAACGCGACGTCATGACATGACGTCGCTTTTCACTGGGTCGCATTTGTTTTTACGCAGCTCAGAATGCATGCCGCTTTGTGCAAACTAGTAAACTTTTTAACAAAACAACCGAATAAGTGCATTAGAATGTGGATAACTGTTGTCGCAGATTCCGGTTTACGGCTCTGCTGAAGCGTTGTCGTAAAACGAAATATCCGACGGTAAAACCACCGATTTACCACCCCCAAATGACAATTTTGAATACAGTTATCCCCTAATTGACCCACTTTGGTTTCATGTTATTATTTACTGTGTTCACCATATTTGCATTATTTGCTTTGCTCCCAGCTTACACACTGTCAGTTTTGGACAAAAAACAGGTAACCAGACCCCCCTGACCTTGAAAGGTCAGGGGGTCTGGTTACCTGTTTTTCCAACACGGATAACCTTCAGACTAAGAACCAGCAGATAATGCAAATACTCGGCTACACAAACTTCCAAGAATCTTGAAATTTTAGTGTTGTACTGTCCGAGCAGCTAATACCAAGATGCTGATCGGACAGTGGGGATGCGCAGGCCGATATGAACCATTGTTCTCCGTAACTGGTAAAACAGTTTTTCTCATGACATAGCTTATATGGTTTTTCGTCGGCATACTGTGTTGGAAACACACGCACACGTGGACGCACACTATCGGACAAACCGCCAAGCTATAGTTTATCAACGACCTTTGAGAGTTCAACGTTCAAGCGTGCTAAGACTATTCCATGTTTTAGTGGGAAGAAGTTTTCGGATTTCTTTTTTCACAGGATTTTAAAATTATAAATAAGTTTTTTGATAATGCCTTTATGTAGAATTCGTGGCCAAGTGGTTAATATAATGCAGTAGGATCCTCAGTAAAACTATATCGCCCACTATAAAATCCCAACAGTGAAGGCCATTTACCTAAAACGCGGACTAGTCCAAAATTAAAAGTGCATTCACGTCTCACTGCGTTTTGAAAGACTATAGCCAGTTGAGTCAAACTCGTAAACATGAATAACTTAGCCGAGCAGTGGAGAATACATGTAAGACTTCTGCCACTACATAGCTGTTCCCTTACGCCCGCAAAGTATGGCAGGAGGTTGAACAGTTTTAATATCTAGACACCAATATCGTCTTCGTCGTCATCGTCATCTCCATTATCATTATTGTGCCTCTTATTAAACGGTATAGGTCTTTGTTGTGCTCTAAACATAGATTCTGGGTGAGTGCTCGTTGCAACCCGGCTCTCTCGTAGATAGTGACCACTAAAATGAGGTTGTACTGACGAGTCTACTAAAGTCTACTAAAAAAAAGCGAAACAGCTTTCCTCGACTATATTACATGTATAAACCTATGTTTCTCAACGGAGTAGCAATCAATAGACAAGGATATATAGTCATGAAATGTCAATAATCTTGCGATATTTTTGCATAATCGATTCTCAGTTCGGCATTCGATAAACCGTTTCGCAAACATTAGTCAGTTTCAGGATCGAATATCAGTTCAAAACTCAATTTTGAACAGACAAAAAGCCACATCATTTAATCCATTTTGTTCCAGAAACCCCGAAAACGGGTAACTGGCAAACAGTGCAGGCCCAGATCAGACGCCGCAAAACGCGGCGTCTGATCAGGGCCTACACTGTTTGCGAAAAGTTAAACCATTTTCCGAATGAATTTTGAAGAAAACACAACCTGATATCACTTAATTTTGGAATGGACCCCTTGTATGTATAAGGAGGAAGATTCCATTTGGTACAAAAAGGGTTAAAAAACAGTTTATGGCATTTGCGAATAACAAATGTCGTCTTCAAGTTTTTCAACACCTATAATGTCAAGCCTTTGGCTGCCATTACAATAACACACCCGTGCGACATAGTGCAGTTTTTTTACATCTCCAAATTGGCTATACTGTTATTATGAAAATCTGTGATATTTTTCTTATTTGTACAGCAAACATAAGTTGTGGGTGCTCGGTTCTGACGAGTACACACAACCTATGTGTTGGAGCAGAAATAAGCAAAATAATGTTTACCCCTTAAACCCCAGTTTTCTCTATATAAAGTGGGGTTTAGGGGTGTTCATTTCACGGATTTGTTCACGCGAAGTCTGTGTAGCTTACCAGGCTGATTTTTGTCCGACCCCTGTTCGGAAACGGGTGAAATGAGAGGTTTACCGAGTACTCCGAGAAAAAAACACGAACTCTGCGACTAACTTGTTAACCGAGCCAGGCGTGAGCCACAGCGGTTAGAGACCTAATGATTAAGAGTCTGCGCTCTCAATTTACTCATTAGGCTACGGATAATAAAAACCCGTGTAAATCATGGTTTTCTATATAAAATGTTTTTTTTTTTTTTCAAGTAAATTTGAAATGCACTGGAAGTTATGCAAGCCACCGCAAGCTATATTGTATATTGTCCTCTATGACGTAGGAATATAAGGTTCCTAAGTGTTCAACAATTACATGTAAATGGCCTACATGATTAGAGCGCTTTTGATTTCTATTGATCTGATACCCAAGTCTCTATTCAATATGTATTAGATGAAAGAAGATTTCAGGATTTTCGATATAAGGGTATAAGAAGATTTTAAAGTGAAGGTATACACCAGACATTTTTACTGCCATTTAAGGGCAATGGGAACACCAGGCAGATTTTTCCCCCCCACCATTTTTCAAAGGGAGACAACCTTCTGGACTTCCTGTACGTTTTTCTATAAGCTCTGTCCCTCAGAAAACGGGGTCTTCTCTTAAAGGAAAGAATTTGCTCATCAGGAGCAAATTCTTTCCTTTAAGAGTCGACCCCTGTTGACATGGGAGACAAAAATACTTTTGAAGGAGTTGCCTCCCCAGAACGTGTATCGTTCCCCTTAAGCTATGGGACAAATAGTGTAACTTCGATGGTTCAAACACCAATCATAACGACATAGTACATTCTTTCATATCTCCAAAATGGTTTCTTTTCGGAGCAAAATTTGATATTTTTCCCTATTTATCCTTCTAACATAGGTTATCGTCATTCTCGATAGCGCAGTGGTTAGCGCGTTCGACTTATGATCGAGCCTGAGGTGCGTTCGAATCCGGCCACCGGTATCGAGGTGTGTCCTTGGGCAAGACACGTAATGTCACTGCCCCACTCCACCAAGGTGTAAATGGGTAGCAGTGGTGTAAAAGCCACTGCCTCTCTCTCTCGCGCGCGTGAAAACACCCGGAATGAGTGTTCGAGAGCGATTCAATAAGCTTGAAGCTTTCATCGCAATCGAACTAAAATAAATTAGTATAAACTAAACTAACATAGATTGTTGGTGCTCCTTAGAACCGCCAATGAGGCGGTTCATACGAGTGCCAATAACCTATGTCTTGGAGCAGAATTAAGAGAAATAATGTATATCCCTGTTAACCTCAGGGTTCTCTATATAAAGTGAGGTATAGCTTGATATTCATTTCATGGACTTGTTAGCTCACCTGAGTCGAAGTCTCATAGGTGAGCGTATAGTATGGTGAGCTTATAGTATGTCGAACCTTTCTTCTCCCTCCTCCCTCTCTCTCCCTCTCTCTCTCTCTCTCTCTCTCTCTCTCTCTCTCTCTCTCTCTCTCTCTCTCTCTCTCTCTCTCTCTCTCTCTCTCTCTCTCCGATGTCTGTCTGTCGTCTGCCAACAGTTTCAAATATCTCCTCTGAATGAAGTCAAATTTCATGTGGAGCATCTATGGGATGGGCGGGGGTGAAGTTTGTTCGGGGGGTCCAGGTCACATTGCCAGCAGGATGGCCGCCATGATATAAGGTAAAACCCATCAAACATCTTCTTCTCGGAACCAGTGGGCCGATTGTCATAAAACTTGGTATGTAGCATTGGGGACACGGGCTCATCATAGTGTGTTCAAATGACGACATTCGGATGACCTTGATCTGTTTACGCCAAGGTCAAATTTGGTCACATAGACTTTTGTATATTCAGCTATGGAAATGATTGAATAAGGAAGGGAATTCCAATCTCATATGGTCCGAGGGAAGAATGTCAACCTTTGCAGTAGGGGTCTTAAACGCCAGTGAATGGTGATTTCTACAGGGCCTAGCTGGGGGAACAAGGTCATCTGTTGGATGCTAGCAGCACCCTTTAAACCTTTGTATATAATAGTATGAGCCTACTGTCACTTCTTTTCTTGAGAGACTCGCGTCTTAATTTTCCTTGTATTCCAGTCATACTCCCAGTTGCTTGTT